>VDFB02270651.1:735371779-736038779 GCA_007258455.2 Sequoia sempervirens | reverse complement strand
CCCAACAACCAGATCTTTTCTAGATTAACAAAAACATTAAAACCTCAATTAATCTAACCCTTTTCAAATGCCTATAAATCTAAAATGCATAAATTAACAAAATCAAGAAAATTCCTACCTCAAATTCGAAGAACAATGATGAAAAAGAAGTTGAAAATTGAAGAAGCTTTCCAAACCTAAATCTCTAATCCAAAGCATGATTAGAAATCAGAATTCCACACAATCTATCAGAAAATCCATTCCCCTCATACCATAATTGAAATCCAATTCATTCTCCTCCAAATTTAAATTCAAAACCACTCAAAATTTCCCAAAAACCTTTGAAAAATTACTTCAAAACCATGTAAAATCTCTCCATTTTCTCTCCATTCTCAAACCCCCAAAAATGCATAATTTATCACTCCCAATCCACCTAGAAGAAGATTCCTTTTTCACAAACTTATGACTAAAAAGGAAACCCAAATGAGATAGTTTCAAAAATTATTAATTAATAAATAAATTCCTTTTTCAATCAATTAAACACTAATTAATTTTTAATTCCATTTCTCAATGAAATAAACATTATTCAATAAACCACAATTAAACAAACAATTGGTCCTTTTTCCAAAATCAATAAATAATAACATAATGATAATAAACATAACAAGCAACAATAATGAACATAATGATATGCACATACTAACATAGCAACTAATTAATATTAACACTTAGCAATAGTAAATAATACCCTTACATAAATAGTAATAATAATAATAATAATAATTCAATATCCCCTCGCACCAATAATAATAACATACATGGTGACATTATAACACATAATAGTCTACGCACATTAACATAATACCTTATTGGTGCAAACCCATGACAATATTAAATCACCTCCTTCACACATATAATCATAATAATATTAGTAACCAATATTCACTCACACCAAAGAATAACCATAGCAATATATACATATATATAATAACATTAAATCACACTTTAACACCCACATGACAATTATAGTTACCATCAACATATCCAACCTAGAAGCTAACTTCACTTAAATAGATCACAATTAGAGACTGAGCATAAACCAAAAAATAACTTCATACTGAAAGGAAACATTCACATCAAAACATAAATAATGAGAATGATCACAACAGTGACTAACCTAACCTACCAAAGGACTTAGCACCATTTGAACTGAATCCATACTCAAAGCTAGACATTGGAGTCACACAACCACATAACCCAACAAAAACATTCACACAAGTGCAACACTGCGACCATAGGGTATAGGAGATTGGACATTGTCCCTAATTGGGGACAATGGCTAGGGTTAGGGTATAACTTGGGCCTAGATGTTATCTCCTCAACCACCATTGGGATTAGAGGCATGCTCAGACTTGCTAATTTAGGTGGAGACATAGCTTAGTACCTGTTCATTCAAGCCTACAAGTTAAAGCACATATTCCTAATAGTCAAAGCACTAGGAAAGGAACTATAGCAATCGTATATCATTCCCATATGTCTCTCGTATGTTTGATGGTACGGTGTCATCCTTTCCACCTATCCTAACAACATACTATTGCATCACCTAACTATCCAAATAAATCTCTACATAATAATAATAATAACATAACAATATGCATCATACTCACAAAAGTACTAAAAGAAGCTCATGTTCCATCTACAACCACAACACTTGAACACAAATCAGCAACTCTTCATGATAATAAATATAATCATAATCAAAATCATGTGTTGCCAAAAATTGTATACTCAAGTGAAGAAAGAGGCAATTTTGCGATTAATTTGGTCCTATTTTAGACACCCTTGCATAAATCACCCCTTAAAAACAACATTTATAGGATCCTAATGCTCATTATTTTGGACTTTAAGGCCTATTCCACTCACAAATCATAAAAATCCCGAAAAACAACATTCAAATCATACAAATTCTAGAAAACCCACCTCAAAAACCCCTAGTGAGACTAAGTCACCCAGGGTGGTGACTTAGTCCCTTTTGAGGGGCTTTTCATTTTTGAGTGAGAAAACAACCAACTTAATTCAAATTCCCAATGGATGTCAGCCTGTGAAGTTAAAACAATGAATAATTAGGTGTTGATGCCTATAAATATATGTTTTTAGGTCATTTTTCATAACATTAAGTCATTTTTAACAAACAAATTCAAGATTAAAGAGTCAAATATATTTCACAAGAAGATTTATTAGTTTATCTACAGAAAAGTTGAAGCTTTAGGGCAACAATTTAGGGTTTTTTCAGGTCTTCAAGCTCAATTTTTGTTCAAGATCTCACATTTCAAAGGGTTGATCATGGATGCCTATGGAGAATCATGGATAAATCTAGGTTGAGGAGATACAACTAGCCATCAAATCAAGCCTAAGGACTTGTTTTCAAAGTGATTCCATCTTCCATTTTCTCTCTATTTTCAGCCTAAGTAACGTTCGCATGTTATTAAGTTCATTTCTAATGTGATTTAGTGTCTTTTAGAATGAGTCTTGCATCTTTTTAATTTCATTTATGCATCTTATTCTTGCATGTTAGAATGGGGTTGCATCTTATTTTAAGACTTCCTAGTCTTAGACACACTTAGGGCTAGGGTTTTATGTAGATTTTATCTCTTTCAAGGTTTAAATACCAACTAGGGGTTTGACCAAGGCAAACCCCCCATTAGAAATCAAACTCTACTTTGTTTTGTAGGTATTTTGACAAGTTCAAATCTGGATTTCCATCAGAAAAAAGAGTGCAAATTGTGGGCTTTCGTTTCCACTTTCAGATTTGTAGAAAATATAAAGTGGACTAAGTCGCCAATAGTGATGAATTAGTCCCATTGCACTTGTTTGTTAGAATATTTTGCAGATCTAGATACCCATTTGGCAGAAACAAGTTCTTGAGCAGTTTCCCTAATTTGGGACTAAATCACCCAACTTGGTGTAAGTGTCCCAGTTGGTTAGAAAATTAGATTTTCTAGAATTTCAGAGGCATCTACAATCTTAATTTTAGCCTTCATCAGTTTCCAAGTGCAAAATTTATGTTTATCATCTTTATCTTGTTCTTTATTGCATTCAATCTATCATCTTCAATATCACAACGTGTTTTCAAATAACTTACATTTCTTAGGTTTTCATTAATATTCATTATCTTTTATCATTTATTTACATTTAGGACATTGCATCTAGATATATTTCAATCATACTAGCATTAGTCTTTAGTGAACCTCCATGTTTTTGTGGGATACCTTTCTCATTTTAGGTGAAAAACCCTAGAAGTGTAAGAGAGAAGCCCCTACAAAAATTTGTGGTTCAAATCATAATATCATATCATCATGATGATAATATGTCAAAATCATGTGAAAACCATAAAGATAACCAAAGCACTTCCATAGCACAAATATTCCCATAGCTTGCATCCTAGTAACGAACATGTATGAACACACACATAGTCCATAAGTTCATAATATACAACATCAACTATTTAACATAATTAACGCATACCCTAAATATCCCTATTATTTTACCTTCATCTTCAAGTTCCTCAGCTAGACTACTTGCACATCCAAAGTGAGAATGGAGGTGCACTACACATATTTATAAGCATTGTAATTATTTAGGATTCAACATTCAAATCAATAGTTTTAGGATAAGATTCAAATTCATTACATTTTTGCACAAAAACCCTTTGGGGGCATGTAATAAGTCCTATTGGCCAATTGAATTGTTGAAACCCTTGTGACAGGCCTGCGATCCCTTGTAATTTTCCCTTGTGGACAATGTTGTGTGTAAGCATTCCATATTAATAAAGTTTCATTTTCGCATATCTATTTCTATGTTATTTTCATTGTGTTAACTCATTGTTGCATGGTTCAAATCATTCTTCTAGAGCCCTCCTACTATTATTGCACCAAAAATTATGGCTAAGGATGGGTCTCCCAAGTCTACCCTAGGTCTACAAAGGTCAAGCTTGTAATTTGAGGCTAAAAAATGGTCAAATAATAGTGAAATGACAAAAGCATAGCTTTAGGTGACAAAGGCACCACTCTGTGGAATAGATGTGCAATTTTGTGAAATAGAGGTGCAACTTTGTGAAATAATGGTGCCTTTTTGTGGAAGAGAGACTTAGTTTCATATAAAACTACATAAAGATGCCCCAAGATTATGCACAGTTGCCAGGGGATGAAATAGAAGCACTATTTGATAATATAAGATGATTTTTGATGATTTTTGGTAAGATACAATCAAACAAGAAGACACATTAGTTGACTTGACTTTCAAGGTGATAAGGATACATGGCTTCACTAGATTTTCACATGAAAATGCATCAATAATGATAGCACAATCCTACATTTAGTCAAGTAGGTTTCTTAAATTAATATGTACCCACCAACCAAAGGCTAATATATCAAGATTAGTGTGAGATACCTTTGTTTCAAGAGTTGGTAGCTAGATATATAGTGGCACAAAGGCTCACATTTTCTCTTTCCTTAGAGATCCTAAGATCTTTCCCAAGGAGCCTCTACCTCTAATTAGGGAGATGCATAGTGAGTAACTTTGGACATGATACTGTACCCTGCATAAATCTAAGAAACAACTAAAAGGTATTAAAGGATTCTAAGTACAAGGTTCTTGGTGAATCTATGAACAATGAGCTCATCTAATGGTGCCTAAGATTATGAGGTTATATTTTTCTCTCCTTCTCTCAAGAAGATATGGGGAAGTAGTGTATGGAAAAGCTAAGAAGTGGACTTAGAGACATTTGTAGGTATGATAGTATGTAAAGGGCAATGTACGCATGCTATACAATAGTGTTGTTGTGGGTCCCTACCATAATATTTTTGTATAATTTGGAAAAGGACATCATCTTCATCTTGAATTTCAATCATTGGGGTATGTTCTATAGTCATAAGCATTTGTAAAGAGTATTGATCATCTTCTTCCAAGACAGTCCATACAGTGTGTTCCAAGTTTGAATGTGGTTGTGTAAGTGGGTAAAGGACTAATTTTTTGGTCACATTCCCATTGGAAATTATCATGTTTCCAAATCTACATCTAATGAATTCATATATAGTAGCTAGCATGGTCTCCCTAAGATTAAAGGGTATCCTGCAAGGTTGGCTTTGGGTTGCAAAACCATAAAATCTATTGGATGTTCTCATGAATCCAGTGTGATAAATAAATCCTCAATAATAACCTCTAGCTTGATAGTTGACCTATCTACTAATTGCAAAACAATAGGTGTAGGTTGGAGATCCATCAATTGAATTTGTTGCATGGTTTCTCTTGTCATTACATTGATGGCTACCCCTAGTTCAATTAGAGTGCTTTTGATAAGTATGCCATTAATTTTTACATCTACAAATGGACTCTCAAGGTGAAAATTTTGGAACAACTATATTTCCTAACATAATATCAATCAATTGTCCTAAAACATGAATAATTTTGGGGTCTTTCCTTATTCTTCCTAAATTTTTAAGGCACAATTCTTTCACAGTTTATATATATATAGGTACTTATTTAATGGTTTGAATCAAGGGTATATTTATACAAACATTATTAAGTTGGCCCAATAGATCTAACTCAGGTTCAAAATGTATTTTTTGAGTTGTTAGTTGTAAGGAAGCTAAGGTAATGGAACAACTTCCTACACTAATCTTGAGAGGAGAATAATGCAAAAATTTATAGATCTTTTCAATAGTTATAGAAACTTAAACATAAATAAACATAAATATCATCCATACCATGACACAGTGATTTATGTGGGGAAAACCCTTTCAGGAGGAAAACCCCACACTCCAAAATCTTCCCAATATATTATTTAGAAATAACAAAGATTACAATATACTTGCAGAGCAAACTTCTCACAAGAGTATCACCACCAGAGATCTAGAGACAACACGACTTCTATCAAACTCGCAAAACACATCAGATACAAAACTATAATACAACACCCTCATAAAATAGGGTTACCTTCTAGGGCAAGACAAGCCAAAAAAATATCTATCATCAAATCTAAAACCTAATAATGAACGATCCAAATTTACAATATATCATTAATTTAATGTATGTCAGCCATTTAAGAGCTTTTGTTAATGAAAAATGTTAACATGCATCCCACTCCACCTTGTGCTTCCATACTATATTACACCCATCGATGTAACTAGGAAATATATATATCTTACCAACTATAAACCTTATATAATTGCAAGGTTGAGACACATTTTCCCAAAAAATATCCCACTTGTTGAACACCTTGCAAGAGCAATGGGAGGGAGTAAACATCATCTCTTAATTGATAGGGGTTGAAAGGCCCATAGTCTTTTAACACCATTTGAACTTCTTTGTGCTCACATGCTTAGTTAAAGAATCAAAAACATTCATCAAAGTCTCTACCTTAACCAAATTTACCCTACCATCTTCGACTATATCTCTAACAAAATGATAGTGTACATCAATGTACTTGGTCCTAGCATGAAATGCCAAGTTATTAGCTAGACAAATCATACTCTAACTAACACAATAAACTATCATTGTACCTTGTTTTATTCCAATATCTAAACAAAGTCTATTAAGCCAAATGGCTTCTTTACAAGCATGAGTAGCTATCATATACTCAACTTTAGTAGTGGAAAAAGAAACCACAACATGTCGCTTACTCCTCCAACTAATTGCACCACCAAATAAAATAAACACATAAGCATTGATGGATCGTCTACTATCAATATCACCTACCAGTGTGAATCCACATAACCATGAATATCGAGGGAAATATCATCTTCATTCAAATTACTATGATAACACAAGGAATACTCTGAGGTACCACACAAATATTAGAAAACCCTTTTAACTGCATCCAAATGAACTCTACTAGGATTAGACATATATCTGGAAAGAATTCCCACTTCTTGAGAATTTTTTGGTCTAATACAAACCATAGCATACATAAAACTTCCAGCTGCACTCTGTTAAGGCACTCTACTCAGTCTTCCATCTTTGATGGGATGTTGGACAATCTGAAATAGATAACTTTGTTCCAACTAAAAAAGGAACACACAATGGTCTACAATCTTGCATGTTAAACCTTTGTAAAATTTAATTGGCATACTTACTTTGGCCAAGCCATATATTTTTGTTCTATCTATCCTTTCTAATTTCTATCCCAAGAATGTGCCTAGTTACACCAAGGTATTTCACTTCAAATTTAGCAACAAGTTGAAATTTTAGTTCTGAAATCATACCTTTCCCTTTTCCAATAAATAACATATCATCAATACATAATGAAATAAATAGGAAACGATCACCATCAATTTTATAATAAACACAATGATCTAATTTAGAATGCTCAAATCCCAAACTCAACACATGTGTATCAAATTTTTTGTACCACATCCTCGGACTCTATTTTAGGCCATACAAAGATTTCTTCAATTTGTAAACCAGATTACTTTTACCTTCACCACGTAGTGCTCTGGTTGTGTCATATAAATATCCTCTTCCAAGTCACCATGAAGGAAAGTAGTTTTCACATCCATTTGCTCAACCTCTAAATCATAAGCAACAATAATAGAAAGCAAAAATCTAATGGATGTCATTTTTGCAATAGGAGAAAATATCTCACCATAGTCAACACCCTCAACTTGAGAGTAACCTTTTCACAACCAACCTTGCTTTGTACTTCTCAATACCTCCATCTGAACCAATCTTTTTCTTGAACACCCATTTGCAACCAATAGGTTTTCGTCCTTCAAGAAATGGTACAAGATCCCATGTATCATTCTTTTTCAAAGATTTCATTTCTCCATCCATAGCAATCTTCCAATATTTTGCATCTTTCATACTTAATGCCTCCTCTATAGATTTGGGTTCATCCATGTTAGTATTCAAATAAAAATACATCTCCAATCATTAGGTGAATACCTTTCAAGTGGTTGTTTGTGCCTTGTAGACATACAAACAAGTTGATTTCAAGGTTCTTCCTCCTCTTCTGAAGATTCAGAGCTAGATGAGCTCTCCTGAATTTTTTGTCTATCCATGGGCCTCAATTCAACTTTATTAGGTGTAGAAGGAAATTGAATCACATCTTCCTATTTACTTTGTTTTGATTGCAATGTAACAAAATAATTCTTAGTTTCTCTAAAAATAACACTTCTACTATATATTACCTTTTGTGCAATAGGATCCCAAAGCTTGTATCCTTTCACACCATAACTGTATCCAATGAAGATACATTTCACAAATTTTTTATCCAACTTTGTTCACTTCTCCTTTGGAACATGTGCATATGCCTTGCAACCAAAAACTCTAAGATTTCTTAATGAATGCTTTTGACCCAACCATGTCGTTATAGGCATCTTATCAACAATATTTGATGGAGGAGACCTATTAATCAAGTTACAGGTATTGGCACCAGCTTTAGCCTAAAGCTTTTGTTCTAGACCAGCACCACTCAACATACTCTTAGCCTTCTCCATCACTGTCTTGTTAATTATTTGTACAACTCCATTCTGTTGTGGAGAATACAGAGTTGTTGTTTGTCTATGAATACCACAATCTTTACAAAATCTATCAAAATCATTAAAGAAAAATTCACCGCCATTATCAATCTACAAAAAAAATATTTTATTTCCAGTCTGCAACTCAACCATTGCTTTGAATTCTTTGAATTGACTAAGAACTTCATATTTACTCTTTAGAAAGTATACCCATGTCCTTCTATTGTAATCATCAAAAAATGAAACATAATATGTGGATTACCAATTTAAGGAAAATTTACAAGACCAAACACATCAAAATGAATAAGATCCAATACACCACAAGATTTATGAGAACTTGAGTAAAACTAAATGTAGACCTTTTGTTTTCCATAAATGCAATGCTCACAAAAATAAAATTCAAGATTACAATTAGACAAACCTTTAACAAGGTTTTTATTTTTCAATTTCCTTAGACTCTTTTCTTGAATGTGGCCAAGTCTCTGGTGCCACAACATAGTTTTCTCTATAGGTAACTTTGATTCAAAAGAAAGAGCACCCTTGGGTACTCAAAAGCCATGACCATTTGCTAAAGAAGAAACCCTCACCTTTTCCACAAATTTGCTTTCAACAGAAGTACTATTGCACTCAACAAGGCATGCATCGAGCTTATATAATGTTCCGTATCTGACACCTCTAGAAATTACCATAGCACCTCTAACCATCTTGTATCCTGCATAAAAAATACTACTTGCACACTTTCATCTATTATTTTGCTCACATATAACAAATTTCATGCTAATCCAATGATATGCAACACACTAGTAATCATTTTTATTCTACCATCAGGGAACCTAATTCTAACTTTACCATGGCCAATAGTATTTAAATAAGAATCATCACCCAAGTACACCTTACCTCAATAAAATTCTTTATATTCAAAAAACCAATCTCTATTAAAGGTCATATGGAAAGATGCACTTGAGTCAATTAAATATGCATCATTATTGCATGAGTTGCTAAAGCTACAATGAATGCATCACCATCTTCCTTCTCAAACACATAATTAGAATTGAATCTCTTCTTTTTCTTGTTCTTTTCTTCTTTTCAGTCCGTATGAATATGTTTAGGCTTATCACAGTGCCAACAAAGAACTTTGGACTTTCTAGGAGATTTAGATCTCCCCTTGGACTTGGATTTTTCACACTTCTCATTCTTATTTCCTTTTTCCGTAGGCCTTCCATGAACATTTATGGCCTCTTTGGAAGTGATGGATACCTTCCTCCTCATCTCTTCAAAAAGCAAAGAACCCACCACATCTTCAGTGTTCAGTATAACAAAAGTACTCCCAATAGCCATAACAAGAGAATCCCATGAATCAGGCAAAGAAGAAAGAAAGATCTGACGATTCTCCTCCTCATCCATTTTGACACCAACTAATGCCAATTGAGCCACCAAAATATTGAATGCTTCCAAGTGGTCTATAATTCGTCCACCCTCTTCCATTTTTAAGGAATAAAATTTCTTCCTTAAGAAAATCTTGTTCACTAAAGATTTGGCTTGATACATCTCACCAAGTTTCTTCCATAGTTTCTATGTAGAGGTCTCCTCATGGAAATTGATTAAAAAAGAGTCTACCAAGCACAATCTGATTAGACCCTTGGCTTTACGGTCCATAACATCATATTGAGCAACCAAAGTAGGATTTCCAGGCCTTGAAACTTTCTCATCAACAACATCCCACAAATCTTGATCTATCAACAGATCATCCATCTTCAGCTTCCACATCTCAAAATTATTTCTAGAAAATTTATTCACCTCTATTCTCCCTAATGAACTTACTATCTAAAACTTCCTACAACAAGATCATAAATTTTCTTCTACACAAGCTCCCACTCAAATCTCCAGATTAGCTCAAAAAACCCAACAACCCATAATTGAAACCAATGGTGATTGTGTTATGATACCACTTGTAAGGAAGCTATGGTAGTGAAACAACTTCCTACACTAATCTTGAGAGGAGAATAATGTAAAATTTTATAGATCTTTTCAACAGTTACAAAAACTTAAACATAAATATCATGCATACCACAATATAGTGATTTATGCGGGGAAAACCCTTTCAAGAGAAAAACTCCACACTCCAAAATTTTCCCAATATATTATTTAGAAATCACAAAGATTACAATATACTTGCAGAGCAAGCTTCTCATAGGAATATCACCACCAGAGATCAAGAGACAACATGACTGCTATCAAACTCTCAAAATACATCACGATACACATCTGTAATACAAGACCCTCATAAAATAGGGTTACCTTCTAGGGAAAGACAAGCCAACAAAATATTTACCATCAGATCTAAAACCTAATAATGAATGGTCTAGATTTATAATATATCATTAATTTAATGTATGTCAATCATTTAAGAGGTTTTGTTAACAAAAAAAAATGTTAACACGCATCCCAGTCCACCCCATGCTCCTATTGTATATTACAGCTATCGGTGTAACTAGGATATATATATCCTATCAATAATAAACCTTATATGATTGCAAGGTTGAGACATATTTTCCCAACATTAGTCTCTCTGAAAATGGTGGTTCTAGACTTGTGATGTCTTTATGTCTTACTTTTTTCAGGTTTCTTTATTGTATTATCAATGGTCTCTATTATTGGTTCTTCATTTGTGAGTTTTGTGATATGGGGAGATGATGCTCCAACAAGCCTTTTTCCTAAACTGAGGCGAAAATCACTTACCTCAAACCCATAGGTTGGGTACTGGAAAAATTCATTAGTGTAAGCCTATTGAAGAAGCATATTGCTAGGGTTTGGTACAGGTTGAGCTGACAACTAAGGTGCTCTAGGTTTCATTGGGGTTGTTATGGTTGGGGGGTTGTGGTTGTAAAGATTGTTGTGGCTGGAAATATTGTTGTGGTTATGGGTAGATAATATTTTGGTTTTGCCATTATTGGTTCCCATGCTATTGTGGTGGTCATTGGCTTTGTAGGGGCTACCACTAAGAATTGTAGTTTGAGGCTTGGTATGGTTGTGGTGGCAATATCCCCTATTGTGGAGACCAATTAGTTGATTGGGATATTGACCATGATGGATTTTGCATGTTATTCCATGGTTGGTTATTCCAGTTAGAGATGTTTGCATTACTCCCAAGAAAAGGCATATTGTAAGACAAAGGATATTGAGACATACCTTGTCTTTATTGATATTCCTTATGCTAAGTAATGTAAAATACTTGTCCTTTCTCATCCTCTAGAGCATACAATTCAAGTTTACCTTGCTTCTAAAAAATGCTAGCAACCTTCTTGCAATGGTAGTTTACCCTATTTTGGTGGTAGTGTTGATAATATTTAGTGAGAGTAGCCTCTACTTCCTCTTGTTTCTTTTTGATGTGCAAGGTATCCAATTAGGTAGCCAGGTGGTTGATTATGTCCTCCTTCATGTTGGACAAAAAGGTTGTTGAGTTCCACCCTAAAGACACCAGTGGATGTTTTGGTGGAAGAGAAGGTTTTATCATCCCTGGTCTTCTTCATAGATGACCTTGAATAATTCCTACATACCTAGAAGATTTCCTCAAAAGGTAATTGAGAAATATCCCCTACTCCTATGAGGTTCAAAGCATCCATGTAGTCTTCATTTACTCCTCGCAGAAATACTAGCTTTAGTGACTTGGATAGAGTCTATTTTGGTGTGATTTCTTCAACAGAATTGAAACCTTTCTACATAATCCTCAAGTGGTTCATCTTCCTTTTGTGAAATCTTAAAGATGACATCTCTCTCCCTGTCTATTCCTTGGAAATAATTTTGATACTTATTCAAAAACTTTGCTTTCATTATCTCCCAATTGGGTACTGCATTTCTTCGCAATCGCATAAACCATCACAAAGCAACATCTTTCAATGTTGCTAGAATGAGTTTTAATCTATGAGCATATGTGGTGTAATCATAACTTTTGCACAAGACATCAAATTTAAACATGAATGTATCTAGGTCTTTGATAACCAATCCATAGAAATTTGGCAGAGCCAAGGGGGTATATTCTTGAGAGCAATGACTCGTTCTTGATTTGTGATTGGAAACTCAAATGTAGCATGTTTTGTTGGATTCTCTACTGCTTCCTCTATCATAATGTCAAGATTTCTTATGAGATTTCCCCCTAAGTTTGGAGTAGGTACTAGTGTGATTGATGGTTAGATATTGTTAATTCCCTCAATTGGTTCTTTTCTTACACTAATATCTTCATATTCTTCATGGGTTGAGGGGATAAATCTTCCCAAAGCGAACCTCTCTGCCTCCACATACAATAGTATCTGGAGCTTTAGATGGATTATCCTACATACTATTAGTGAATATTTCTTGGTTGATTTATAAGTATCTATTGGTCCTAATGTTGTAAATAAAAACTTCATAATTTATGAAAGTAATGAAAGTAAATTTAAAACATAATTACGAATTTTGAACTTAGCACCATCCCCGACAATGATGCCAAAAATGTTGAACTTCTCCTAATGTCTAATTAACTAGTGTAGATAACCATGCATGGAGCTTAATGAACCTACAAATCCCCAAATTAATCAGTTCATTATTCAAAAGGGGGCTTCATTAAATTGTCAACTAGGGAATTGTGAACTTGAGATGACGTTGGCACACTATATGTATTTGAGAATCCTAGACTTCCTTAATTGATTGAGTATAGGGATTGAACAAAAGTAAACTCATCTAAAAGCTTTCTAACTAAAATTAACTCCTAATTAGAGAATACAATAACTAAATGCTAGTTATTGTAATTGTTATGAGTACTTATCATTCATGGACTGTAAATAGTAATTCTCTATGTTGCAACATAACCTAATTCAACTAATCACTTGATAGCATTAAACAAAATGTAAATTATATACTTCAATTTAGAAATTGTAATATAACATTCAACACAATGTAAACTAAAAACCATAATTCATAAATTACAATTCATAATCTAACTAACCAACTAAGCTAACATGGATTATGTAGTACCTCAAGTGGTCCTTACTTGAGCTATTACATTCAATAGTATCTCCTTTGATTACAAACTCAAAAAATCATGCAACTAAAATATTCTTCTTAATTATAATCTAAACATACACAAAGCTTAGAATAAAATATAACAAATCTTAATATTCAATCTAATTTCATACAAAAATCTAGTTGTCTAGTATCTCACAAAAGTATCCCCATATATAGGGTCTATGATAGTCTTGTTATTCAAAAAATATAAAAAAACTATGAGCAATTGTCAACTCTTCCAAGAAAATAGGAAGATGACCAAGTCCTTATCTTAATAGAAATACAAAAGTAGGTGGAAGTAAAAGTGTTGGAATCCAATAAGGACTCTACAACAACCAAGAAGACTATTATAACAAAAATGTGCTTAATAGGGCAATCTTCACTATAACTGCTATCCCCTATTAGAACATACTTCTTCTTCCTCCACGATTTATTGAAAAGATGGAGTGACACATGGATATCCGTGTTCACATCCTCAAACCATCGCCTGCATATTATTTTGGAAATATGCACATCCTCTAGTTGATTGACTCCTTTGGTTGTGTTAAATTGCCATCCTTCTGTTGCGGGTTGACAGGTTCTTCATTGTAGGGGTTAGTTTTATCTCTCAAGACATTTTTCATTATTAGCAACTTTAATTAATCATAAAATTCTACGAAATCTCATAGACATTCAAATTTCACACACTCATTCATTAATATAATATATCATCTTCAAATGCTTTGAAATACTTTAAAGTATATGAAAAAGGTTTGAAAATGTCTTTTGAAGTTTAGCAGAGATGAGATAAAAACATGAAACTATAGCAAGGAAACTGGACATTCCTAGGGCTCATCAGGTTAGATCATCAAATGGAATGAATATGACAAAATAATTTGTAGCATTATAACATGAAATAAACTTTTCAACTAGTATAATTTTGAATATATTAGTTTGATTATTATATTTATTTTCTATTTTCTAGTGAACA
The DNA here is from genome assembly GCA_007258455.2 of Sequoia sempervirens. Taxonomy (NCBI): domain Eukaryota; kingdom Viridiplantae; phylum Streptophyta; class Pinopsida; order Cupressales; family Cupressaceae; genus Sequoia; species Sequoia sempervirens. The sequence goes on along the minus strand of VDFB02270651.1, from coordinate 736,024,274 downwards.
TAAAATTTTCAACAATCGTTAAAGTCTTTGTTCCACACTCATGAAAGTAAGTAAAATAAATAAAAAGAAAAATATTTGTGCACTAAGTATTATTTCTTATTTCAACAAAGAAAAAAGCTATTCATATGCATACAAAAAAAAAATGCATTATCAAAGTAACCTATGTTTGAATTATAGTTAATCTCACTTCAAAAAGTTATATATAAATGCAATAAAAATTTATGAAAACATATATGTGCACTAGATATTGGTGTTACAAATCTATGTTTAAAAATTTATAATTTTATCCTTTCTACAAATAAAGTTATGTTTTACTAAGTAACATCATTTTTTTTAAATATTGTTAATTATAAAAAATAAGTTATTAAAAATTATGTAAAAATCTTACAAATTATTTTAATTTATTTTAAAAATATATATTTATAATGTAGTGACAAAATCTCAAAAATCATTTGTTCACATACCTTCAATTTTTTAACATATTTTTTATAGGTGTCAAAAATGAAAATTTGGTGAAAAAAACTGATTTTGATGTCCCACTTTGACCAAAAAGTGGGACATACTATTGTGGGTCACCCGTTTTTTTTTTTATAAAATTGTCGCATTTTTTAGATTTTTAGTATTTTCTTGATTTTTTCCACAATATTATCTTAAGAAATTAAAAAGTATTTTTCTCTTTTGATCTTGGAGATATTATTGAGAAAGATATTTGCTTCTATGATATGTATATGTATGTATATGCACGCACACAAACATGTTATATATATATATAACATGTAAGTGTGTATATATCTTTTCATTTTATTTTATTTTTTCCTTTTTTTTATCCTCTCTCTCAATTTAGTTTTGGTTCTCTTGCAATCTATTTCTTTTTTATTTAGTAAATCTAGGTTTCCAACCCACCTTTTATTTGCTCACTTCATCGTGATGATAGATTATGTAATATGATCTGATCAATGACAAACAAATTAAACCAGAATCTAGATTCACTATAATAAGCTAGGAAAACATCATATTTTAATAATTAAAAGTTATTTAACCAACTTAAATGTATATCTCACTAAACTAATATTACCACTAAAATATAGAAAATGACAAGTAGCCGTACAACGATCATACATCAATTTTAACTTTTCATAGCCATTTAATATATTTTATCATTACATACGCAATGCATATCCTAATTAAATAGCGAATATCTAGAACAGGTTTCCTTGCAAACAAAGCAAAACTACTCCTTAAAATACACAGAAATTGAAGAAAATTTGGAAGCGGGCATTTGAATTTTACAGAAAGCATAACGACAAAAGACAAAAAAGTTTGATGAAAAAAATTAATCTTTGCCGTGAACCCCACATGAACAAACAAAACAAATCATTTTTTATGTAGTCAGTAAAGTAAATGTTAAACAAACGGACAGGAAATCTCAGACAATCCTACATCATCTAGTAGGGCCGCAACAAAATCCAACAAAAATCTCATCACAAGCAAAGGAAGCCTAAAAAGTTACAAGCTACTTAGGTACCCAACAAAATAAAAATCCAACACAAATGATGACGAGCAGAGTTAGCATGCGTACTAGATTCTCCCAACTGGAAGAAACTAGTTCACTCTAGATTTAGAGGTGGGATAGATTTGGTGTCACCGAGTTTGTAATGGCCAGTGGGTATACGGGAGAGGCGCCGTTCTGCTATGTTTTAGTGGTTTCCTGAGCTATTTAGCCTTTGGATATATGTTTAGGACAAGGGACCTTCTATTTAAGTGACTCAGAGAGCTTGAAGAGTTTATGCATTTTTATTTTTATTGGAGTCCATGAGCTTGCCTGCCCAGGGAGGGCAGAATGGAGTCATCTCATTGTGCTTCTGTTGAAATAGATGAATGGGGTGAGGAAAAAATTCCTGTATTTCTCCAGTTTGAGCATAAGTTTTTACATGGCAAATTGTTAGAAGTTTTCTGATACATTAGTTTTATTGATTGAAAGCACTGGTTGGGCACATTTGATCTATCATAATGTGCAAGACAAATCCTTTGTATAGATTCTCTAATACCCATATAAAAGAGAGCTAAAATAGGCACCCTTTCTTCTATAGAAATGCTTTCCAATGTCCATTATATGTATTACTGAAGTTTTGTTTCAATGGAATTCATTGCCTAAAAACAGAAAAAGGGGTTTAGTGATTTGTTTGGTAGTTTGTTTGAGAGGGTACTGCTAATTTCTGCATTTACTTTTTATCTGCAAGTGTTAATTGATTAGTGATAGTTCTATTTGTATGCATTAGTTGCCATATTGACTGTGGTTGTGGTCTTTGCAGATGCTGATGGTTTTGAGATTCCAAGTCTGAAGCTTGCAAATTGTGATTCAGTGAAGAATGACTCAGTGGCAGCTAACAGTTCCACTTCATCTTCTCAAAAGGTGAGAAGGGTTTTGGATTTGGGTTTTCAAGGATTTCTTTTAAATTTGTCTTTTGTGATCTCTGCTGAAGGATTTTTAAATCAGATTAGCTATCTTACTTTTATGTTAAGTTTTTCTGTATTTTGACATTATTGAAGAATTCAATAAGTAAATGCAAAAACTTGCATTGTTTATAGTTGAAGGAATTCTTTCCAAGACCATTTAATTTAGGTCAGCTCTCCCACAGTGAAAGTTGACTTGAACATGAAGTTTTTAAGAATATTAAAGATGAACTGCCCCATACATTTTTATCTTTTTGGCCATCTCTGTTAAAGGTTTTAAAGCTGGGGGGAGTGATTTTTCATCAGAACTGTACTCATCTGGTTTTTCTCCTGTATATGTCTGTATTTATGCCAGACCTCTTATTGTTTGCATTTGGAGGGTTTTTCTCTGAGAGCAGTTTATTCTAGGCCTAACTCTCTCACTGTGTAAGCTGACTTGATGCTGAGGATTTTCATTTGCATATTAGAGATGTTATACTAAATTTATTTTTATTGTTTAAATTTACATTTTGTGATCTTACACAAAAATTGCAATCTTGTTGAAACTTGAAAGTCTTTTTTTTTTCTCAATTTCTCTGTTTTTAGGCAAGGAATTCCATTTTTCATTAGACCATTTTTGTATGCATTTTTTCTGTTCTGCCCATTTAGGATCCATGTACTCCATATTAATTTCTGAAGGCTAGAATAAATGAGAGATATATTGTGAATCCACAAACTGGGCTATTGACTGGAATACGTTCAATTTTTGTCTTAAGAGATTGACAAGATAATATGAAGGAATTTTTCTTGTGGCATATAGTCACAGTAAATTTTCTTGTAACAGATGGTCCCTATAAATGAAAAAATCTACCTAGGACCACATTTGGCACCGCCTTCCCAAGTGAAGCAGCAAGAACCCAAAACAGCTGGAAAGAAACAAGGGTACAAGCACAAGCCTACTGAAGGTGACAAGCGAGGATCGTCTTGGGCCACAAGAATGAAGTAAAATGTTTATGGAGACCACATGGAACATATCAAGTACAGCAATACCAGGACAGTCAGTTGGAAGATTGTGTTGGATCATTCCATATGAGTGCTACCAAACAAAATGCCTGAGATAGTATGAGTGATTTCTGTAATAGTTTATACAAAAGTCATTAAGACTACAATGTTTCAAGAATATTATGAGCATGGAGACAACCCTGATGTTATTGCATAAATATCAATTGAAATGGGATTTTACTAGCTCTCATTTGTTCTCAATTTAAGATGGTGTTTAATGGCATCTTTAGGATTCCATCTGGAAACTTGGAGCCCTGCATATATATCTGCAAACTTTAAGCCAGTATTATGGGGGAGGGGGTGAAAGTTCCATCCACCAGCTTAGGACCTTTTATGTCTCTGTGGCAGCTTATATGACATTTTTTGAAGTCTAATTTTTATTCAAAATTCTTGTCATAATTTCTAATAAAAAATCCTTACTTCCTTGTATACTTTTTTGCAGAGAAGAATTTAAGAATCCATGGAACCCATTGTTTAAATAAGGCTCCTCGTTTTTATGAACAACACATTGAGAAATTTTAACTAACCACCCTCCATAGCCTTAATTTCCTTTTCTAATTTATTGTCCCACTTCTAATGTTCTACACTGTTACACTGGATGATGCAAATTTGTAATTGTTTCTTATGGTTCTCTTTAATGGCAGCATCTTTTATATTTATATTTTGTTGCAGATTTGTTATCATGTCTAGCTCCTAACAAGGTGCTTTAGTGTAGTAGATATTTGTCAAATATCATTACTAATCCTTAACATTTGGCTCATAACTTGTTTCATGGTTACTTGAGAATAAGTTGCATCTTCATTCGTTTCTTCTTCCCACAATGAATCTAATAATATCTCTTTCATGAAAGAAGCATCATCGAAGCTCCTTAACAAAAATGCTTAAGTTCATTGAATCCAAATCCTTGTGGGAGCTTTAAAGCCTTTGAATAAATATCATACTTTTAAAAGTTTTGGCATCACATATGAAGGAAAAATAGACAAAGCATTAACTTTGTACTCTTTAAATTGTTCTGTGGAAATTTGAATGATTTAAAATATTATAAATTTATTTGGTAAGTTTTTTATGTCCATTTTTTTAAAAGGATGCATCATAATAACATGTTTTCAATTTGTATATCATAATTTTTTAAAAAGAAAATATGTTAATCCATAACTTGTATATTAGATTTTTTTCTGGTTCATCATTTTTTTTGTAATCTATATTTAAAATTATTTTTTATTTAAGTATTAATAATAAAATTTATATATATATTTTTCTAATATATGAATCAAATACAAGTTCATATAAACTTTGATATATTGATGTTGATATAAAACAATTTGAAACAAAAATATAAAACTTTGATATCTAAAAAATCTAAAAAAATATATTAAAATTAAAAACATACCTGAAATCAAAAGAGTTGACAAAAAAATTTGAAGATGCCTAAGAAAACAAATCACTTGCCTACAAGCCCTTTAAGACATCTAAAATGTAAAATGTGAGATGAACTATAATCATTAGAATTTTTGAACACCCTCTAACCATCCAAAACCAAAGGAAATCAAGTATTAAGACATAAGCATAGTTTATTTTTAAAGCCATTATAAATTAATAATGGAGCATGTTTTCCTCTTAAGAATTGAGCCAAATGTGAAGCATCTTCTATAAGCTCATAACAAATATTTCACCTAATATTTCAATAATTTTAATCTTTAGTGGTTGATATGTTAGCATAGATTTTATATTTATTTCAATGTAAAATTAATGTTTAAATATTCAATTTAATAGATGATATATTATCAATGATTTGAAACATTAATGATAGATTTAATATTTATATATCAATATAAAATTAATATTTAAAAAAGTAATTTCTAATATTAATGAATTTAGTTTTATGTAATCAAATGATTAGTGAAGGAATGATACTAATCAATGTGTATGAAATATGATGTATATGTAAAAAGTATAATAGATAATATTACAGATTTGTGACTTCTTACTTATTAAAATGAGTTTATTAATAAGATTCAAAATTTTGATAAAGGAAAGTACTACATAATTAGATGAAAAAATTATATAGATTCATTTTCATGTTTATCACTCGTAATTACATTTAAGACACATTTAACTTTTTTGTACATTTGAAATAAGGCAAGCAAATTCAAGCTTTCCTTATTGTTATCAACCTTCACTTGTAATTTGGATTCTTAGTTCCTTAACTAAACCAATGCTACCTAGTGTTGGTTACGAGGACACAATATCACCCAATGCCAATTTTTTGATTGAATTTCAAATCTAATCTACCAACAATCAAACTCAAAGCTCTAATTGTCCTTACTACCTTTTTCAAACATATACATTGATGGTGCCATCCTATTAAAGTATCTCCTTCATTTTGTTAGGTTTCATTCTCTCTCACAAGTTATTCTACTCACTTCTCTTGCATGCTCTTTGGCTCCATTTTTTCTACAAAGTTTTAGAATCATAACTTAGCTCCTTACACTATCTCTATAGTTAAATTTACTTGCAATCTCACCCTTTTGGCAAGCCTTGTGAGCTCCCTCACTATCCACACTCCATTTTCTCTATCCTCACATAGTCTTCCATGGTTCCCTAAACCCTAACCTCTAAAATTCTCTTCCCCCATCCTCCATTGTTGCAAACAAGTATTCTTTAAATCCTCCTTTACAAACCCTCTTGACACACCAATGATCCTTTAATCTCCCTAATTTTCTCTCCATTGTACCACACACTGCACCAAGGTTAGCAAGCCTCATAGGGTGATTGTCTCTTAAATTCATTTAACCATTTTTCATTCCCCTTCCAATTTCAAATATGTGGTATCTAAAATATGCACACATCACATGCATTAAATAATTTTGGCAAACTGTTGGAGAATGCCAAAATCAAAAAGCGCAAATTGATAAACTTCCACAAGTGAAACGATGAACACAATAGGATATTATCATATAAAATGAAGAGTGTGTAAAATGTACATAATGACCTTACTTATATAGGCAAAGGTTGATGATGTGAGAAGGTAGGAGACAATGACTAACTACCCCTTCAAATGTGGAACACTTGTGATCTCACTTGACAATGTTGCAAGGTTGTTGGAGGTGTTGTCATTGATATTATCATTGATGTTAGTAGAGTGGTAGTGTGTGGATGGTTGCATTTTTTACAATCAATATGTTGATCAGTAGTATTGTGCTTGATGACGGATGTCATGAGCTTGCTATACACAATTGTTCTATATTTCTTGTTGCTCATGAATAGGTGAATGATTATGTGAATATTTTATTCACTGTCTTTTGATGTAAAACATTGCATATGATTTTCTTGCAAACAGTGGCTCAAGAAGTTGTACTAAAAAGCTCTGAAGAATGCTTTGCATTCCTCCACATTTGAAGAATGCTTTGTACTAAAAAGCTCTAAAGTTGTACTAAAATGCCTTGTGGTTTGCAATTTTTTCAGATGCAGATGTACAATATGTGTGTTTATGATTTTAGAACATAAAAGTTACCACAAAAGTTTCCAAAACTTGTAGTGTGAAGATTGTATTATCACAGTCAAGAAGGCTCGAAGAAATGCTCTGCATTTCTCTGCAGTTGATGTTGTGGTCTTGTGGCTTGGAGGATGAGTTCAAAATGTCTATTTGTTTTCTCCTTTAAAGTTTCAGATGCTAGGGTGTACCACAAGTTGAGTTTTCAATGTTATATCTCAAGACCGTGTTTTCTAAGTATGTAAGAGATATTGGTTCAATGTTTGTTTTCCTGCACCAACTTAATGTTGCGTGAAGTTGTAAAAGGAGGGCATGGAAATATTTTTGAATACCATTTAATGCTTGTAATGTGATCCACATGATGTTATCTAGCCTCTCTAGTACCACTTGTGGTCTAGAGTTAATGTTTGGAGGGCTAAGTGTTTGCTAGGCCGACTTGGTATTTTGAGGTGTTTGCACCAATTTTTTGTTCCATGTGTCAGCATGGGATGGTGTGCAAATGTAAAATAGGTCTTTCTTATCTCTTGGCTTGGACTGCATTCAATTTCCTTTCCCTACGGATGATTTGGAGTTGACTCATTATGGTCGTTGCACGGTTCATGTTTACACATTTCAGTTTGGCCGATAAGGGAGAAACTTTTTGAATCTTGCAAAAGATATAAATAGAAGATCAAGTGTGTGATCAAGTTTTTTGTGTATGTGTTAAGTGTTCAATGGGTTGAAAGTGATGTGTAGAAGGTAGTGAGTTGAAAGAAGAAGTGTGAATGAAGTGTTGAAGGCAGTGAGTCGAAAGCAGAAGTGTGTTGAGTGTGTGTTGAAGGCAATGACCCGAAAGCAACAAAAGTGTTGCGGTATTAGTGAATTATCTAAATTCATCAAGTGTTGTATGCTAAGGTTGTAGTCTCCTTTTTTAAGTGTTGTAATTGGCAAGGAGTTATAAACTTCCTTTGGTTGTAGCCATAAAACTGTATTGTAAATCTTGTTTTACTTTTGTGAGGTTGGAATTGGATAGTAGCTCCAAGCAGCCTTCTCACTATAGTTTTTCCCTTGTAGGGCTTTCCACATAAATTTGGTGTGGTGGTTGTGTGCTTATGCTTTGAATGATTTATCTAGTCAAGGCAGTTATAAGATTTGATTGATAAATTTGAATCGAATTAAATTGAGGGATATACTAATTCACCCCCCCTCTCTAGTATATCTGTGTGTTCTAAGAATTGGTATCAAAGTCGAGTTCCTTGGTGCAACGTAACAATAGAAGGTAGATCTTGGTTTAGAAAACATGGCTCAAAATGAGTCTTCTCTAAGGCACCGTTGTTTGATGGAAACAACTATGCCTTCTAGAGTGTGAGGATGGATGCTTATCTCTCCTCGTTAGGTTATGATGTTTGGAGGATTACCAAGGATGACTATATTGAACCTGCTCATCCTATTATAGATCCTAATGCAAAGAAGGCTCATCAGAACAATGTTAAAGCAAAGAATGATATCCTAAGTGTGTTAGCAAATTATAAATTTGTTAAGGTAGTACAATGCAAGACAACCACAGAGATATGGGATAAGCTCAAAAATGTCTATGAAGGAAATGACAGTGTGAAGCAAGCAAAATTGCAATCTTGCAAAACATTGTTTGAGAATCCGACGATGAAAGAAGAGGAAAACATAGCTAGCTATTTTCTCTAGGTAGATGAGGCTATCAATGGAATTAGAGGTCTTGGTGAAGACATAATTGACTCAGTGGTTGTGAAGAAAGTCTCAGAAACTTTCCCTCACCAGTTTGATTCAAAAGTCTCTGCAATTGAAGAAGACAAAGATTTGACAAAGCTTACCATGGAAGAGTTGTTTGGATCTCTCACTGTGTATTAAATGAGAAATGAAGTTCAAGCTACACACAAAAGAGAAGTTGCAATGAAAGCTGTGAAGAAAGAAGAAGCATCTAGTTCACACAATGAATCTGAGGAAGAAGAATCAAACTTTGTAAGAAAGCTAAAGAAGGGATCAGGCAAGTCAAAAATTAGATTATCTTTCAAATGTTTTAATTGTGGAAGAATTGGTCATTATGCTTCTAAATTTCCTTTTGGAGAAAATGAAAGTAGGAGCAAGGGTTTCAAAAGAAACAATTTCAAGAAGAATCTCCTTTTCAAAGAAGATTATTGCTCCTCAGAAGAAGCAAATCACTACTCATTAGATGATGATGGAGGAGAATCATTATTCATGGCCAAGGTGATCTCTGATGAATCAAAAAAAATTGTGAATGAAGAAGAAAGTGAAGTTGAAGGTGAACTTATTTCTACTCTTGAAGATTTGGAAACTGCAAGGAAAGAAAACAAAGAACTAAAAGCCCTAGTTGAAGTCAAGTCAAAGGAGTGCACAAGACTTAAAAAAGATTTGGAGAAAGCAATGTCTAGAAATCTGGGAGTTGATATCAAATCTAAACTAAGATCTCACCATACAAGTTTCTCGAAAAATAGGTTCAACCATACTTTTTTGGTTACCGTTTCATCTACAATAAGTATGGTCATAAGGCTATAGACTAAATGTTAGAATTGAATAGAAGAAATTTTGTAAGGAGTAATTCTCTTGCTTCTCTAGTGGATGTTGTTCATATGGTTAGTCTAAATGATCAAAGACTAAAGAATTGAAACAATAACAAGATTGAATGATCAACCAAAAGTCATATTCAATGAGATTTAATTACACAATACTAAATGACTCAATTCAAAGCAATAAACATGAAATTCAAAGAAATTGAACCTAATTAATATGCAAACCTCTTAATCCCATTGTGGATTGATGCATAATAAGTGGACGTGGATGTGGATTGCTTAGTTTTATGCATTATCCATTGATGTGCAAAAGCTTGATTAAAGATGAGGGTTGATTTACAAAAGATGCACTCAAATTTCTCACAAATGAGTAATCAATTTGAGAGAATAACTTTGCTATTAAGATTGTGGATGAATTGATAGGAAAGACGCCTAGTATTTATAGATTTGAGAGGTATTGATCAATTGTGAGGATTGAATTGGAGGATCAATAGATGAAATCGAATGAGAGATGAAGCCACAAATTAGGGATTGATTAGATGGTTGATAATCCATGAGACATGGATCAAGGATTGGATCAAGGTCTCACAATCCATGAGAGTTCCAACAAGATCCCTTGATTCATGGAGAAGAAGTTGAAGATATATCAAGTTGGAGGGAGGAATTCAAATTCAAAAAGGGAATATTCCATGAAGAATATTCTTGTGCAGGTTGGAGAGTTGGAGGAAAATTAACCAATTAAATAATTCATGAAAATTATTTAATTGTGCAAGTTGGAAGAATTTGGAGTTTTAATTATTTAATCAAGTGGGGTTGTTAGCATTTAATTAAATAATTTGACATTATTTAATCAAAAGGGGAGAAAATGATGAATTATAATGAATTAATCAAATAACCTTAGTTATTTCATGAATAGGAGAATTGAATGAGTTTAAATAAATAATTGGACATTATTTAATCTAAAATGAAGAGGGATAGGTGTGGTAGGTTTTGAATGGGGGTGATGCACCTATTCTCCTTATTTCATTAGGAAAAGGAGATCCCCTAGGGAAAGATTGTCTTTAAACCCTTAGGTGAGTCAACCTTGATGGAAATCATATTGTTTTCCTTATGACTGAGGACAGGGTAAATCAGCCTAAAAATACACTTTTGGGAGATAAATGAAAAATACCAAATAAATTCAATTAGGCAATGTAAATCATGAAACATCAATTTAAAACATTAATTTAACAAAATCAACAAAGTGCCACAAGATCTGAGATGAGTATGAATTTATGCACATGTCACAAAAATCTCCTACTAAGTGTCCTCCTGGGACAAATTTTCCCTAGGGTGAATGGGTCTTGCTACAAGGATCCAAAATATGCTTTTACAGTCCTCTACTCCTAGGTTTGCACTCCTAATTCTTCCATATTTCACAATCAAAAATCAGAATTAAATTCTACAAGTGAGTTTTTGTGGCTTGATAACAATGTTGACAACTTTGCAAAATTGCACTTTTGATGAATCTTCAATCCTTTTTCAACCTAAGATCTGCAACACACATAAGAGGATTTTTTTTTTTTTTGTGAATGGGGGTTTACCTTGGTCAAACCTCGTTTTGGTAATTAAACCTTGAAATGAAATGAAACATGAAAGGAAGGAATGATGAATGAACACTTCTATGTTGCAACTCACCAAACCCTTGAATGGAGATCCTTAGAGAAATTCTCAGATCTGATACATCTCTCCAAGGTCTTGATCTTGCATGAAATGGCTTGATTGGATGTTGATCTTAATGCTTGAATTGATGCTTGAATGCTTGAAACCTTCATCACAATGTTAGCTCCAAAAACATGCATGAATAAAGATAACTTTGACATGATGCTTGAGATCTCGAATGCTACAACAAATGATTGAGAAACCTGCTATTGAACACCTTTGAAAATAATCTTTTCTTTAGGAATTGATCTCTTGAAAACTCTAGGATTTGAATTGATAAAAAGACCTTGTATTTATAGGTAATTTTCTAATTTCCTGAAAATTAAACATCAAAGGCCAACAATTGCAAATTGAATTTGAATCATAAAAATTCTGCCGAAAACATATTAAAAATTAGGGTCCTAAACTTAAGGGGGACCCATTCGCCCTTGGGTGAATGGGTCCTAGGCCCCAATATTAGGACACACCAATTTCAAGGAAATTTAATTAATGCTTGCAATTGTTTAATACAAGTTTCCCTTTCAGAAAACGAGATTAATTAGGCTTTTAAATGCATAATTAGGCCAATTAGAGGATTAATTAAATCCAATTAATTAAGGGACCCAAACATAGAGTGAAAATGTAAAGGTGTACATTTTCCAACACTACATTTAGCCCCCACTTTAGTGAGAGGGTGAGCCCTACACTCAAACTCACACTAAAGTAGACAAACAAACATTAAGAGAGGTCTAATTGTACAACTTTTGGAAAGATAAGACAACAAAGGTCAAGGAGGATGGTCAAGCCCCCAAGATCTAAAATATCATGGAAAACCAACAAAGGCACAAAGAGACACATGCCTATGTTAAATATGTAGTGGCAAGACAAGATACACAAGCATACAGTGTCAAAATTAATAAAAAATAAAGAGGGGTGGATCAAGCCTCGACTATTTGTCCAATTGGTATGGATCAAGCCTCGACTATTTGTCCAATTGGTATGGATCAAGCCTTAGCTATTTGTCCAAAAATGTTCACAAGTGGAAACCCATTGTCCACTATGCAAAAAAAATATACTCACATAGGCTAGTGAAATCTGCTATCCACTAGGTGATCCCCAAAAAGTGGATAATGGTAAGTTGTTCCAAGCCTATAGGCTCCCATTGTACTAACCATACCAAATTTATACCTCCCGATAACTTTGATAAGGTTCCACAAAAATGGTCACAAGGCTAGCAAGCTACATTATGCTAGGCACTCATAAAAAAGGCTCCAATGGCAAGCAAGTTGTGTTATGCTTGGTGGCCTTGCAAAACATAAAGACTCCACTAGAAAGAAATTTGTGTTATGCTTGGTGGCCTTGATAAATGCAATAGGATATTCAAAGGTTTTTTCTTAGTTCATGAAAGGTCTCACCTTAGGGAACATCGTGCTTAATGTCTCCAATAGAAGACTAATCAAGGATAAAAGATTTGCAACTTAGGGAATACAATCTGTAGCATCACCACTAAGAGGAATGCCATACATGCTTAGAAAGGTTGCAATATTGAATGAAATCAAACCTAATGACACCACCAAGAAGACACATCACATGAAGTAAGAATACCACACTTTGAAGCAAATAATGAGAGGGGATGTCTATGCCCCACTTTAATGAAATTGTTAAACACCATGCTGTGAGCAATTACTTTATAGTAAAACATAATAAATGCCAATACATGAGATCTTTATTTACAAATCCATATGTAAAACATATGTTTCTGAGTAGCTACGTCATGAAAGGAGGGTTTCCCCTATATGCAATCCTAAGATAACACATAAGGGATCCATGGATTTGGGGTCAATGTTTGGCATTGCTGCAGTGATATAATCGAGCTTGAAACCATCATCATTCTCCAAATAAATCATGGACCAATGAGCACAAAGGAAGAATGCCACATATAGAGAGAGAACAAAAGGAATCTTTTGGGTCAACATGGAAGAGACCTGAATTTCTTGACACCTTGCGTCATCCCCAGAAGGAAAATGCAAGACAAAAGATAAAGGTTACGACAGATGGAAGAATGGAGATACAAATAGAAGAATGTCACAACATATTCACTTCCTTTATCTCCTCACACCAACGGAGTGACAAGGATCATCCAAAGTAGGCTCACAAACATATAAAGACACGCCAAGCAACACAACACGAGGGATCACATTACGCACATGCAATCACAAAGAACACAAAGAGAAGACTAGTATGGCACATGTGAGTCAACCTATAGTAGGTCATTCGCATCCCAATATTGTTCATCATATGTGGAAGGAAGATAAATAGAAAAATGGACAACAACAAGCATTGTACTAGGGTCATCACCAGGTTCAACTGGTGGGGAGTCACTCTTTATTGGAGGACCATCATGGTTGTTATCGTCTAAGCTCATGGAAGAGGAAAACAGTAAATTTAGCTCATTATGCACTTCCTCATCAATTTGAGAAATCTCATCATCATCATCCAAGTTAATAATAACAAGATGCCTAATGAAAATGTCCATAGAATTTTCATGTTGTTTTTGTTTTGGTGAAGGTGGAGAATCATCATTCTTTGTTTCAATTGGTGTTTGATCTTGATTTTCTATTTTATTCTCTTCTTTTAACTTATGAACAATAGCACAACATCTACATCTCTTATTTTTAGCATTTCTATTTCTTTTTGTATGATTTTCAAGTTGTGATTGTGTAGGAGCGGGTTTATCAACCATAGGTTTATTTTCTTCCCACAAGGGAGGAATGGAAGGAACCATGGGAGGTTGTTCAACCACTTTCTCTTTAGATTTATAATCTTGTTTAATCTTAGGAGGGACAATAGGATTTATTTGGTTATCTCTTGGTCTTCTATAGGAAATAGGTGAAGGATTTGTCATGGTTTGGTCTTGGTTACTTGGAAGGGATTTTGGTTCAATCATGGGTTGAGGCATGTTACTAAGGGATAATCTGCTATGTGCTATGCCTTGAATTTTTTATAAGATATAAAAAAGAATTCCTCATGAGGTTTAATAGGTTCCATAGGTTTAGGCCAAAAGAAATATAGTGAGAAATTACCATAGGAAGACACAAGATTAAAGCCACTATGATGCACAATAAAGATATCATTGCCAAATGGAAACTTTAAGCATTTATGCACTACTGACGAGACAACATCCATGGAGTGTAGCCATGGGTTACCAAGCATACACATAATCGATCTGATGATGGAATGATGGAGAATGAAACATTCAATTGTTTCGGTCCAATTATTAAAGGAAGTTTGATCGAACCTATCGTAGTTAAAGCAAAAGCATTATGCATTTTGATCCATGCTTTTAGTTGTTCATAAGAATCTTGATAAAGTTCATGCACAAATAAGAATTCCTCGGTGATCACATTCTCTACACACACGGGGTTAATTAATATCCCATTAGTAGGCTTGTCTTTGATTCTTCCAACGATGTAAAGAGGACCATTGGGTGCATGTCTAATTATGTCGTTTTGTGAGAAAGAAATGTCAAGGAGCATTTTGGTTTGGCCCTTATTAGGTTGAACATCAATGAAACCGACCATACATTCTAATTTTTCCTCATTTATATTGTCATTATTTGTATCTTCTAGTTTATCAACATTCATCACATCATTCTCAGTATCAATAGCTTTCACAAAAGAGATATTATGATTTGGAATTGGGTTGGTAAAGATTTGCAAATTTTGGTTGGGTGGGGCAACTAACTTATTTCCTTGATCATTAACACCACCAATCTGGATGCGATTAGAATCAATGAGGTCTTGCGCACTATGTTTAAGATGCTCACATTGTTCTATATCGTGTCCATTTTGTCAGTTGTAACGACAAAAGGTATTTGAGTTAAAGTTTGGAGGTAAGGGCTTAGTGGTATCAATGGATCTAACAAGAGGTAAGGTAACTAAGTTCTTACTTATAAGTTACAACATTATGGAGTGAAGGGTATCGGGTAAAGGGGTAAATTATCTACTCCTTTCCCTAAATGGATATGGATTTTTCATTTTTATGGAAGCCACTGGGGTGTTAACATGTTGACTTGTTTGAGGTGTATTTAGTTGTAAAAAGCCCTTATTTTTTTCTTGAAAGTTGGAAATTGTTATGGGGCACGACTTTGGATTTCTCAGGATTGTTAGAAGGAGTTTTTTCTTCACAATGACTAACCAAATTCTGATAGTCATGAAGGGCCATGCACAAGTGTGTAAAGAAGGGAAACTTCACCATCCCAAGTTTGTCTTGAATATTGGTTTGTAAATTTTTAATGAACATTCTTTGAAGGTTGACATCGGGAATCTTAATGTTGACTTGTGAGTAAAGTAATTGGTATCGTGCTATGAAATCAATGACCTTTTCATTTTTGTTTTGCTTACATTGCATTAAATCAAATAAGGTCATCTTGGGACCCATGTGCACTTGGAAATGGTTAAGAAAGGAATCAACAAGTTCATTGAATGAATGAATTGAGTCAATCATTAAAGAACAAAACCACTCCAAGGCGACATCTTTCAAGGATCTAGGAAAAAATTTAGCCAAGAGCATGTCCTACAAAATGAAGTCACTACATAAGGTTGTGTATGCTGAGACATGATTACTAGGGTCTCCTTTTCCACCATATTTCTCAAATCTAGGAATCTCTATGCCTTGTGGCATTTTTTCTCTCAATATCTCTAAGAATAAAGGGTTTCTTTTGACATATTGTGTAGGTTGGCCATTTTGACTTTGGTTCAATGTGGCAATTTGTTGTTGGAGGGATGAATTTTTTTGTAAGAGTTGGTTAAGGATGAGATCATTGGTTGTGTTGTGAGATGGAGGTGAATAAGGTGGAGGTGTATATTTATTTGGAGGACAAGTGAATTGTAAGTTTGTGAGGGGATATGGATTAGGAGATATGAGATTTAAATGCACAAAGCTAAAGGGATTCCCAGTAGAAATACCTGAGGTGGTATTGAAATTGCTAATGGGTTGTTTTGTTGTTATAATAGTTGGATTAGTGTATGTAGGAATAGAGGTCATAGTTGTGGAAGGGGGAATTGGATTTCCACCTTAACTTTGATTATACCCCAAATTTTGAGCACAACTAGTCGTTGTAGTGAAATTTGTATCAATAATGTGAGCTAGGCTACGCATAATCTATATTCCTTGTTCATTATCAAGCATTTTCCTCAAGTTATCTATGAAAATAATTGCAGTACCAACAAAAATTTCTCTAAATATTCATCCATTTGTTTAGTTCTTCTTGAGGTACATTAGCAACCATTGTGTCAACATCAGCCACATTGGTTGTGGGTAGGGTGGTCATGGGAAATGAGTTATCAAAGTTATGGTCCATAGTGGGTTGACTAGTATCAACACCATGAGTGAAAGAGTTGGAAAACTAAAGATCTACAACGAGTGTAGTAGCACGGGATGACATGAGTCTTGAACTACATCTCACTACAATATTGGTAACAGGATACCAGGTTGTGAAACTCATACAAGTTTCACCAAACCTAAGTGCACCCAAAATGGAGAATAAAGACTAAACAAATGCAATCAAACACCCTAGAATAGGAAGTGCAATACAAGTATGTAAAAAGAGAGAAATTTTCATATTTAAAACAAGATAATTATTGATTATACTATGAAAAAACCTGAAAATGATGTATTTGAAGCTAATTTTTATTTTCAAACAATGCACTCAATTTGACGAATTTGAACCTAATGCAAACAATGATAGATTTTTCTAATTTCTGAAACTGAAACACATAATTAACAACGGATTAGAATGAAGCAAACAAAAATAAATCACTACCCTAAATTTTGAAACAACACCTGTACAAGGACTAATTATCCCTAGGGTGAATGGGCCCCAGGTCAGGGGTTGCAAAAATTTAAATCTGAGTCTAAGGTTCAGTGCTATTTTTTCCTATTTCAGATTACAAACTGTGGTTTCAGTGATTGAATTTTCCAGATTTTGTTGTCTAAATGCAAGTGAAATGAATGAAAAATGATGAACAATATGTCACTTTTTGAAATGCAATTTTGACTCAATTTGTGAATGTAAATGACTGAAAATACACTAATATGCAAGCACTATGCAAAATCGATGTAATATGCATGCAACTTTTTTTATTTTTTTCAAATTTTAGAGGAAGCAAAATGAAAACCTAAAACCCTAAATGAGATGCAAACTAATGCAATTTTAACAACCCTAAATGAAATGCAAACTAATGTAATGCAATGCAAACTAATGAAAATCTTAGATCTAGGGTTTGAATGGACTCCAATTTTAGAAATTTTAGATGTACAATGTTGGGTTCACCAAAATGAAATGAAGGGGAATAGGTGTGGTAGGTTTTGAATAGGGGTGATGCACCTATTCTCCTTATTTCATTAGGAAAGAGAGGTCCCCTAGGGAAATATTGACTTTCAAACCTTAGGTGAGTCAACCTTGATGGACATCTTGTTGTTTTCCTTATGACTAAGGATGGGGTAAATTAGCCTAAAAATGCACTTTTGGGAGATAAATGAAAAATACCAAATTAATGCAATTAGGCAATGTAAAACATGAAACACCAATTTAAAACCTTAATTTAATAGAATCAACAAAGTTTTAGTAGATTTGAGATAAGTATGAATTTATGCACCTATCACAAAAATCTCCCATTGAGTGTCCTCCTGGGACATA
Source organism: Sequoia sempervirens (assembly GCA_007258455.2). NCBI lineage: Eukaryota > Viridiplantae > Streptophyta > Pinopsida > Cupressales > Cupressaceae > Sequoia > Sequoia sempervirens. Next base: position 736,006,363 of record VDFB02270651.1, on the reverse strand, counting down.
TTCGCCTTAGGGTGAATGGGTCTTGCTATAGGGACCCAAAATATGCTTTTATAGTCCTCTACTCTTAATTCTGCACTCTCGATTCTTCTAAATTTCACAGTTAGAAAGTCAAAATTAAATTTTGCAAGTGAGTTTCTATTGCTTGACGACAATATTGATAACTTTGACAACTTTGCAAAATTGCACTTTTGATGAATCTTCAATCCTTCTTCAACCTAAGATTTGCAACACACACAAGAGAGAAAAATTGATTGTTTTTGGTGAATGGGGGTTTGCCTTGGTCAAACCCCATTTTGGTAATTAAACCTTGAAATGAAATGAAACATGAATGGGAGGAATAATGAATGAACACTTTTATGTTGCAACTCACCAAACCCTTGAATGGAGATCCTTAGAGGACTGAGATCTAACACATCTCTCCAAGGTCTTGATCTTGCATGAAATGGCTTGATTGGATGTTGATCTTCATACTTGAATGCTTGAAACCTACATCACAATGTTAGCTCCAAAAATATGCATCAATGAAGATAACTTTGACCTGGTTCTTGAGATCTTGAATGCTACAAAAAATGACTAAGAAACCTTCTCTTGAACACCTTTTGCTGCACATACGATTTTTGTTACACCAAAAGATTGACTTGTTAATGCCTGATACAATCACCAAAGTTAATGAATCCACAAGAGGCGATTAATCCATGTCACGAACCCGAGCACTGTGTTGCACAACACAAGGAGACCAAGGGAACACACCTTGAAACAATTCTCCCTAGTGCAAGCGAGGGGTTCGAACCCATGGCCCAGGCTCTAATACCAATTGTTGCATAGACGATTGTCATTGCACCAAAAGATCGACTTGTTAATGCCTAATACAACCGTTAGAGTTAATGAATCCATGGGAGGTGATTAAGCCATGTCATGAACCTGAGCACTGCGATACACAAAACAAGAAGACCAAGGGCAGACATCTTGCAACACCTTTGACAATAATCTTTGCTTTAGGAATTGATCTCTTGGAAAATCTAAGATTTGAATTGATAAAAAGACCTTATATTTATAGGTAATTTTCTAATTTCCTGAAAATTAAACATCAAAGGCTGACAATTGCAAATTAAATTTGAATCATAAAAATGCCACCAAAAACATATTAAAAATTGGGGTCCTAAACTTAAGGGGGACCCATTCTCCCTTGGACGAATGGATCCTAGGCCCCAAACCTAAGACACACCAATTTCAAGGCAATTTAATTAATGCTTACAATTGTTTAATACAAGTTTCCCTTTTAGAAAACGAGATTAATTATGATTTTAAATGCATAATTGGGCCAATTAGAGGCTTAATTAAGTCCAATTAATTAAGGGACCCAAACATAGAGCGAAAATGTAAAGGTGTACATTTTTTGACACTACATAATCAAATAGAGGAATCGGGTGAATTATGCTAGAAACAACGTTAGTAAGCAAAATCAGGTGTGCGATATAATCAGGACATTTTCAGGTGTTTACATTTTCCCCTCTTTGAAGAAAGGTACCTGATGCATTGCTTCAAAGAACTGCTACTTCTTAGATCAAAATTGAAAAACTTTCTGACTTTTCTTGATGCCCCACTATGCCCCAGCGGATGATAGAACTAGTATGATGTCCCCTTGAGAGATAGATCAGAAAAATGATTTTTGGGTCGAGCTCACGATAAGATTACAAGAGGAGTGACTCTATTGATTAGAGGATGAAAGAAAAAACTTAGAAAACTCAGATGTTCGATGTCGACAGATTTTATGATGTATAGACATTCAACAGCCATGGATAACCTCATGTATATTTTGATGTATATCACATAGATATTTGATACTTGGATAGAAATGTTAGTATGGATAGAAAAATAAGATGGGAGAATGACATAGAATAGGCATATAAGAATGATTAGAATGGAAATGATGTTGATCAAGATACCAATAAACCTATGATTATTCCAATATTGTATTGAATATGGGATGAGATGGATAGATGATTTTGATTTTGCTCTTAGATAATGCTTTTCATCATAGCAATCCTTATTTTTGATATAGAAAATAGACACGATGCACCAAGGTATGAAGAACCAAGGTGGCTTTATATCTAATGCATGGACTTTGACTTTGCAAACAGATAGGAGTATCCTTGTTCATACCTAACATATGAAAACCTTGTTTGATTGTGTGAAAGAATAAAGCCATCCAAGTAATGAGACTAACACGTAAAAGGTATGAAGAACCTGATATGTCCTAGCCATTGTGTTACTTGAGACTATCCCTACACACACAAGGAAAGTATTTGTTGAGGTTGTGTTACAAGAATATCCAACAAACACAACAAACGAATCAATGATCAATGCCCTATTCCTTTCTCTCTAAATCATTTTTTGTAGACATCATCGAGAGATCATCAGAATGGACCAAATATGATAAATCACAAGAAAATATCAAAATGAACAAGCTGTCGATGTTCTTCGTATCTTTTGCCAAAGAGTGTTGTTTGTGGGTTGATATCTAATGATGTCTATTGTAGGAAATATATATCTATATGACATGCATTGGAAGAGGATTAGTTGATAGTTTCTTGATAAATGTTGATATGATGTTTGATTGACATGTTTGATAAATATAAAGATTTAGGATTTTGCATTGAAAGTTTTATGTTTCACTGATTGTTGTACCTATTTTTATTTGTGTTGCCAAAGGGTGAAGGTGACGATCAATTTATTATGAGTGATAGTTTATCACAAGTGAAAACAAGATGAGATGGGTGATTTTGTTTTGTAAATATTTTAATGTTTTTGATGTTTTGAAATGTTTTGAGTTTGTTTTTGGTATTTCAAGTTTTATGAAAATGTTTTGAGTTTTCAACATGTTATGAGGTCATTTTGGATTTTCAAAGATATTTCAGGTTGTTTTGAGCATTTCAAATGTTTTCTAAATGTTTTTGAATTTTTGGGATGTTATGGATGTTTTTAGAATTTTGACATTTTGGTTATTTTTGGAATTTTGAAATGTTATGGTTGTTTTTGGATTTTGAAATGTTATGGATGTTTTGGGAATATTGAAATGTTATGGATGTTTTTGGGATTTGAAATGTTATGGATGTTTTTGGAATTTTTTGAGAACTATGCCTAGATCACGATGTCGATGTCACATTGTGAGATATAGGACATGGATCAAGAGTTGTTTGAAAGAAAGATCAAGTATTTTCCCCTAGTTTCTAGCAATGCATGGAATGATATGGGTGAATGAATGGATTGATGGATGGATTGGTATTCAAAGGATGCCAAGGATTATCTTGTGATAGGATAACATGTTCAGATAGATGATGCTCATTTGGATAATGCCTTGTGGATCAGATGATGTTAGATTGTCCAAGGATAAGATAGGATTAATGATAATGATCCATGTCAAGATTTTTCCATAAGAAAGATTGAAGTATATGCCGAACCTTTGTCAAGATCAAGATAATTTGGAAGATGGATGAAAATATATTGGATGGATAGATTTATTATGGATAAAATGGATGGAATGTTGGATTTATTATAAAGGGGATGGACTGTTGGATTTATTATGGGGGGGATGGACTATTGGATTTATTATGGAAGGGATGAGATGCTTACACTTGAAATGACATACGTAGATGCTCGATTCTACACATGATGCTTGTTTTCCAAGTTTTCATCATGGTACTTGTCCAAAGCGCCACTAAAGTGGTTTTCATTGGAGGGGGATTTTTCTCTTTACTATTTTCTTGATTTTTTACTTTTATTTTTATTTTTTGAAGGTTTGGATCATGTCGAACCACCTAGTGGTGCTGATATAGATCTTTTTGTTGTCATGATATACCAATGGTATCCTTCCTAGAGGAGTTACTTTTCCAATATATAGGCACTTCTATGTAACCCCTGAGACCTTTTATCTTCTTTGCCGATACCCGAGTTAACCTCATATAGATGCACCCATCGTGATAGAATTCCCTTAGAGTCCTTATGATAAAGAGTTTCTATTGAGACACGATTAATGGGAGATTTTGATATCATGAATGTCGAAGTGAATTGTGGAATGCAATGAGGAATATGAGATGTATATGGATTGGTCAACAATTTGAAATATTTGATTCTCCAAACTTGGGATGATGAGAAATGATGTGCGGATATGGAGATTCGATTGGGACCAACTTCTTCATATACTTTGTATGTCACTCTTGAAGCTTTCTTTTGCATCGATGGACATTTTTGATGGATGAAATTCCCTTTTTAATTTTTCCCCATAGTTTCTTTGACTAATGGAGTTTGATAGGAATGATTTTCTTTATTTTGCTTTGGCATCCATTTGAATTTTGATTTTCCATTTTGATTTGTTGATTCCTTTGTTTCAATGATGATCTTTTCTTTGACATAGCTTTTCCTCTTGTGGCTTTAACCAATCCATAGACAAAAAAACTTACCAAGCATAGATTAAAAAAAACAATCAAATTTAATTATTTTATGTCTATGACAATGATACTTCAAGCTTTAAATCTCATGTCTCTGTAAATAGCTCAGTAATTTTTTCATCCTTTTCCCATTGAAATATATTCAGAAGAAACGATGTCAGATCATTTGAAGCAGGATAACCGATATCTTAATAAAATTGTTTTATTCTTATCTTTATTTTTTTTGTAACATATAAATCAAATAAAATGAAAAATAAAATAAAATAAAAATAATAGCAATATAATGCTTAATAGGCTGATTACTTGGGGTTGTGCCCCTCTTTTTCTAAGCTCATTGCCCTATGGTGACACTGCCACTTCACAGGTCGTCGCCTGAGTTGTGGGGTCCCAAGATTCCCCACACCACCATATATAGATTTTAAAAATAAAATAAAATTGGTGTTCCATTCTTTAAGAAATAAAAAACTCAGTACTGCCCCTTTCCTCCCATTCCAATCGGAAATATTGGCATGGATCTAAAAAAGAATAAGGTAGGAAATTAAAATAAAAGAAGATAAACACAAGGATATATTAGTAGGCAAAACATAAAGGAAAATATCTATGTAGAAAACAAAAGAAGGATTTCCTATTCGCCCTGCACTAAAACACGAGCAAGTTTGGTAGATTTGCTTCAAAACACCTCCTCCAAACTTGCTATGGTGGCTCTACTGTCCAAGGAAACTCATCAAGCGCCACCACTTTTCCTTACCCTTGCATTCTAGATTTCAGACACCTCCATACCTATTGAGGCATCATTGCAAGTAGCATGTAGGGTTCGGGTCGCCACCATATTCCTTTTCCTTCAAACTTCTCCTTTGACTAACTAAAAATAATACATGGTATTCATTTCATGTCTTAAACACTAGGTTTAAGGTTCTCATAAGTTTTAGAGTTGTCTTCTTCTCTTGATTGGGATTTTAAAATGATTTAACACTTCTTTAAATTCATGTGCTTTCAAGATGATTTTTACGAGGATAAATAAAATATAATGAAAATTCAAAACCTTTTCTTTTGCACCCCATCTAAGAACCGCATGAAAAAATAATCTAAAAAGCATGCTAGGATTACTTAATACCAGTTAGAAAAATAAGAAAGAGAGTTGAGAGTATTCGGAAGAGGATTCTTATTTATATATATTAAAAAGTTCTTTTATTAAAGAGTTACTTTAAAAGTTATAATTATTCATAATTCTTTTAGAAATTTTAGTGGGGATAAATATAGTAATAAAATTAAGAATTGATTTAGTCTTTATTAAATTTTTTTAAATAAAATAAAATTAAGAATCGATTTAGTCTTATTAATTTGTTTTATTTATTTTTCTTATTTTTAAAAGGAGGGAACTATTAAATTTTATTAAAATTTATAATGTTGAGTGTATATACGAGTATGTAAATTTTTATATAAGTAGAATAAGATCACATTTCATAATGGAGAAAATCTTATGAAGACCTAATCATCAAATATTCTTATAATTTCACTTAAGTCGGTGCATGAGTATTGAATTGGAGAAATGGATCCTACATTTTTCCTTATTTCATAAATCAAGATATGGATTACTTTAGTTGTTTTGGTAATTAAGGGTCTACAAGATGTTGATGGTTACTATAGAAATTTCAAATATGATATTCAAAAGAAAGTTTTAATTAATGATTTTAGTAAGGTTAACTCTTTGACTTTGAAGCAGTTTTAAGATGACAAATTTTAGTTTTCAGATACTTAAACTAAATATAAATTGACTATTCAACTAATGTTGCTAAATTGCATAAGTCTTTTGTATAATTCTAGGTCTCACCCAGAGGGGACTAGATTGCTTTCTCTCCATAAAGAATTTCATTTAGAGGGATTGATCCTAGACAATATTCCCTTGAGGTTCCTTACATATGATACCTAACCCTATAGTAGATCAATCTCCTCTATAGGGTGTGCTAGAGGGAGCTTCGTCACACCCGATCTTGTTTTCCCCTAACCCCACCTTTTGGGGTGGCATGATAGTAGTGATGTTAAATGCACAATATCCCTAGGTGTGCATGATAAAATGTCATGACATCATGACATAGGAAGAATTTTCAGCTTTTTATGTCAAAATAAAAAGAAAGGATTCATGTTATGTCCATGAGTAAAAATTGTGAGCATGAAATTAATAGTAACTAGGATTAGATCAATATTTATGATTCAATTGATGGTTTATCTATAGGGTGTTGAGTCTCGCTTACCTTAGAATCATCTAATCTAGACACTTGATTAAATATATTTGGTTTTTTTTTAGAAGTTTAGACTTGGATGGACCTAAGACTTGGTCCCTAACTCCTAGGATTGTTTCCTTTTTCTTAAGGACCTAGCTCCATTCCAGATTATTTGTTGGCTCATGTTTTGGCATTGGGTTGTCTTGTCATCCTCACTCAGGAACATCAAGTATCTTCTACATGTCTCTTATCTATTTTGAGTCATGAGGGTGTTGTTACCTATATGAGCTAGTTGTCTTAATGACACTTTTGGTATTGCATCAAGGTGCTTTCCCATGATTGAGCTATACAAAAAATTATTCATTTTTATGTCATTTTTTGGGCATTACATTTGGTATCAGAGCATCTAGGTTGCAACACTGGGAACTTTGGGAATCGAATGGGTCTTAGTAGCTACATATGTTGGTGTCATGCAAGTTATTGTATGCCAATTATTTTAGATTGTGAAAAGAATTTAAATGAATAACTTAATTACATTATGATTTCTAGGGTGGAGCTTAATTTAATACAAGTATTACACTTTCACATAACTTGTAAGGATAAGTTAGAGTTAGAGTTACTATTTCTAAAAAGTCCCCTTAAGCATCTAAATGATAATGACTAACTTGTTGGATGCAACCCCTCCTCATGAACCTAAAATATTAATAAATCATACAACTTTTAACCTTAAATAGGTAGATAATGTTTCTTTGAAACGTGTCAATCGGCAAGTGTGTGTTTGGCTCATAAAATGGTAACACAATATAACATAGTTTATGAAAGGAGCACCACCATCTAGTCTTTTGTATGATTGTAAATTTTAATTCATGAATTGTGTCTGTTTAGAAAAGTGACGAGATTAACTAAGGAAACACTAGTGAAAATAATGAATGTTGTTGTACAACTTCTTTCTATATACCTCCCAATAACCTTGATACCTAAGGGAGAATAATCGTTGAATATAAATCATAGATATCATCTAGAGATCTTGGTTGGCTAAAGAAACCCTATCCCAACTCTATAACAAGAATAAATTGTATGATTATCAAGTGTAAACCACCATAATATCCTCCCTAAACCTATTTGGAGTATTATTAAATGTTAATAATACCAACTATTAAAGTATAAATCATTTGACCCCATTGAAAATTTATAAGTAGAACTTGGTAATAGGACAAGAATTAAACATGTATTTAACCCTTAGACACTTTAAAATCCTAGTCTTGCAAGTTCCTTCTACACCTTAAATCATGATCAAACATAGATGTTATTTAGGTATGTTTCCCTTGAAAGAGATTAAAATGTTGGATATCATACATTATAGTTGGTAGGATAGTTGATAAATAATGAAGCTAATGAATTAGAAAACCCTTTTCCCCTTTATCATCAAAATAAAATAAATAAATTTAAATAAGTGTGCACTATTCCACTATGGTCAAAATAATAGAAGCTAAAGGATTGCTTGGAACATAGTAAGTGAAGAATTATTCTTGGTGATTTGAAGGTACATTTGCATCTATCATATTGCTTTGAAAAACTAAAACTAAAGGTTTGTGTAAGAGTTGGTAGGGATAAACTGAGAAAATTATGTAGTAGTAATCCAATTAAAATAGAAAGAAAACATCTTCCTTACCACTAATCGAAACATGAAGAAACCTCTTTTGAAGAGAAAATAGTTGAGTTTACGTGTCGTTAGGATTGAACGTTGCTAGAAAATTTTACTCTCACATATGTTTCTTAGAAATTGGGGACTCATTAGTGCATATATATGAAGGAGAAACTATTATTTATACAATTGTTAAATTTTGTAAATATATATCATGTCCATAAGCTATGAACATCTGTAAAATAAAGTATTCAAATATTTAATTTTGGGAATAAGTAATGGAATATGTTCAAACAGTGTTGAATCTAGTAATTGAGACTATAAAATAGAAGCAATAAAATAGACATGTGAATTTCAACTAATGATGTGTATTATTAATCTATTGATTAAGTAAAATTTGTATACAAGAATTATGTGAAGAAAACTATGTAAAAATTCAATTTTCTTGTGGAATTTTTACTTTTTATGTCATGTTATTGTGTGTTTTAGAAAAAACTTGGGTATATATGTATGAGTGATTACAAAATTTGTGATGATTCAATTTTAAAATGTTGAAATATAAAATTTTAAAAGATTGTATTGGATGAATTATTGGAAAATTTTCATTAAATTATATCTTCCTTATATTGTAATGCTTCTTCTTTTATTTAAATTAAAATGTTGGTATTCTATCTTCAAGTAGGAACTTCATTACACCATGAAACTTGGAACCTTGTGAACATAGTCATGCTAGAAAGAGAAAACAATTATGTTGATTATTGAAAACTCAATTATCCTTTATAGATGTAACTTAAATTGACATTAGAAAGTGAAAATGAGTATCCATAGTGAAATCAAGATGTGGTTGGGAATGTGATGTCTAATGTAAGCTAAAAAAATTAAGTTGGGATCTAATTGATAGTTAAAGCTATGATTAGCCATGTATAAAATTTTAACAAATGCAATGGATAAATTTAGAGGACCCCTATTGAGTGAATGAAATGTGTGTATTTTAATTTTGTGATAGGATTTGGTGAATGTCATAGAATGTATTGTATTGTGGAATGTGGAAATACTAAACATTGTGTTGTGCCTCAAGTGTGTGATACATGGTATCTAACTTGGGATAAGGGTGATGTTTCCATGTCAAGTACAATCTACTTATGTATAATCTTCAAGACATTCATGTGTGTTTTAATGTCAAAATGTTAAAGTTGGAATGATTGTATTTCTATTGATAGGAAATTTTGTCCATATGTTGTTTTATGTTGTTGTTTCTCCCTTAGTATTGACCCGTTCCTTTGGAAGAGGGCCTACTAATGTAACCATGGGTAGATGGACACAGGTCCATCTATTGGGAAATTACAAGTTTCTAGATGTTGTCCCTAATTCAGATAAAAAGACCTATATTGAAACATTACGATTATCCATGAATGTTGACTATGATATACTCTCTCACACATAGAACCACACTTGTTGGTTTATAGTACAAACCTAACCTTTAATGTTGGTACCCTATCGGGTTGAGGATGATCTATAGTGTTCCTTGGTTTGGATTTACTCCTACTCACAATTTGGTCAGTATTGGTACTTCAAGGGTATGACATTTAAGCCAAGTTTCAAAATTTTGGACATTTGATAACATCAGGAGATAGTCAGTAAGTATATGGGTAAACTTGTATTAGCTATAGATCATCAGGAAAACTTTGGAAATAAATTCTATCAAGTTAAACCATGAGGTAAAGAGACTAGAATTATAGGAACATGCTTGGATTAAAATAAGTTGCACAAAAGAAAACTTATGTTAAGAGGTACAAGAAAGTAATATTATGATAAATATAATGAAACATGACAATAATAGTGACAACCTGGCAACAAGAAGTAGTGGATAGTATGTTATACGAGGTATTAAATATAGAAAATAAGATAATTACAAGTAACTTACATTGGGATATTTCATATTAGAAGATTTATGAATTGGTTATTTAGCAAGTCCTAGGTTGTGTGGGACTATGCTTGTTATTCAAGATATGGTTATTATATTTTTATTATGTGGTTTGAGACCACCATGATTATACATGCTACTATATATATTATGTGGTTTGAGACCACTATTCCCCTCCTCCTCTTGGGTGGCTTTAGCAATGCTACATAGTGCATGTGATGTGCAGTTTTGTGGAAATGTGATTTATAATTGCTATTTTTTATTGATGATTTATTTTTATTACTTTAAGCCAATAGTATTGAATTGTAATATTAGGCTACGTAATGGTTCCCCTTCTCTTTTTGGCTATTTGATGGGTCTGAGACAAGGAGATCCCATCTCTCCTTTTCTCTTTATTATCATGGTTGAATCTTTGGGTCATCTTATCTAAAGGTCCATTAATATTGGTCAGTTGTCGGGTTTGTCTCCTTCATCTTAGAATCATATTTTATCCCATCAACAGTTCGTGGATGATACACTTATGCTTGGGGAATATTATATTAAGGAAGCTAAAGCTATTAGAATTATTTTGTAGAAATATGAGGCAGCTTCTGGGCAGAAGATTAGTTTTCCTAAAAGTGTTATTTTCTTTCTTAACACTCCTAAGCATAGGCAATAGAGAATTGCAAGGATTTTGCAATGTCAAATTGGGGAATTACCATCATCTTATTTGGGCCTCCCATTGTGCTCTAATGTGGTTCCTGACTCTTTCTAGCAAGGTTTGATTCATAAGTTTAACTCTAAATTTCCTAGATGGAAAGGGGCATTGTTGAGTCAAGCTAAGAAAGTACAATTGATTAAATCCACTTTTCAAAACCTTCTAGTTTATGCTCTAAGCCTATTTCATATGTTGTGGAAGTTTGTGGATAAGCTCAAATGTATTCAGAATAATTTCCTTTGGTCTAGGGTTGAAGAGAATAAAATAATACACTTGGTTTCTTGGGATGATGTTTGCAGGCCTAAAAAGGTGGGAGGCCTTGGCATTCATAAAATTAGACAATTTAGCATGGCCTTACTTGCTAAGAAACTGTGGAACCTCATCTCTAGTAATAATGAATGGGCTTGTATTGTTACTAGTAAGTACCTTAGAGGAGTGGACCGTATAAGGGACCTTCTTTATAGTGGCTTCTCTCCCCCTTTTGGTTTTTCCCTTTGGAAATTTATGGTTAAGGATAGAAAAATTGTGTCTAAAGGATTGCAGTGGCAATTAGGGAATGGAGAAAGAATTATTTTTTGGGATGGCTATTGGTTTGGGAATGGGCCACTCAAAGATGAGCCTTGGTCCTTTCCCTTTATGGATCTATGTATTCGTAGGTTTGGCAGATTTGTTGTTGATTATATGGATGTCATGTCATGGAAAATGATGCATGAGTTGGACCCTGGTTTGGAATTCCTCTATAAAGTTTTATCTTCTATTCACTTCCCCTCTTTTGCCTTGGTTGACAAGCTTGTCTAGAAGTTCTCCTCTAATGGAAAATTCTCTATTTCTTCAGCCTTTTCCCTTCAAGTGTCTTTTATTAGCCTTGTTCCCTTTTGGGCTTCTCTTTGGTTTCCTAAGTTGATTCCTAAGGTGAATGTGTTTTTTTGGTTACTTTTCCTTAACAAGGTCTTGAGAATTGATAATCTTATGTAAAAAGAGGTTTTATGCTACCTAATAGATGTTTTCTCTGTGAAGAAGTTTTCGAGGACTCGTATCATCTTTTGATTGGATGCAGGTATGTAAGGGAGGTTTGGGCTCATGTGCTTTCTCTTTGGAATCTTTGTTGGGTCTTTCCTTCCTCTATTGGGACGTGTGGACTCAATGGGTGGGGCCTTCTTCTAATCCTTCTCTTCTCTTCCTTTAGACCCTTTTTATTCCTCACCTTTCTTGGGTCATTTGGATGGAACAAAATAATAAAAATTTTAGGGACTCTTCCCTTCCCTCTATTATATTGGCCTTTAAGATCTGCGCTACTGTCAAAGAGAATTTTTTGTTTGAGGTTTCCTTTTAGAATGGCCCTAAATTGGCAGTGATGCTTGGTGATGTTGTTATTGCACATAATTGGAATCTGCCTTGTGATATTTCCCTTCCTTTGAAAAAAGGTAAAGCTTCAAGGAACAATGTGGTTTGGAAGGCTCTTCTTGGTGGTTGGGTGAAATTCAATCTTGATGGAGTTGCTAAAGGTAATTCGGGTCCTACTAGTTGTGGGGGAGTGTTAAGAGATTCTAATGGTAGGTTTGTTTTTGCGGTGGTGCTCCCTATGAGAACCCGGACAAACCACTTTGCAGAAGCTTCAACTTCCTATCATGGGTTGAAGGTTGCTCAATCTAAAATATTCAGGAATGTCTGGTTAGAGGGGGATTCTCCAAATGTTATTAATAACTTGAAGAGGTCCACACCCCCTTCATGGATGGTTGAATCTCTCATTTTAGATGCGGTGGAATTATTGAATTATTTTGATGAATGCTACATTTCACATATATTTAGAGAGGGTAATGGTTTATTTGATGTTTTTGCTAACATTGGGATTAGCAAACATAGGATATGGGAAGGAGACGATCCCCTTCCCATCGACGCCCTTGTTTGTTTTAATAATGATTTACAAAATTGCTAAGGAGGGCATTTTTTTCATCATTACCTTTTTCACATGAGCCTGGTCATGTGGCAAGTCATTTCTTGGTTGTGATTTCGATTTGGATTTGGCCTTATTTTTTGATGATTTCACTATCATCCATAAGGGGCCGCCTTCAAGATTCATTATTACCTCTTGCCACCTTATTTCCTCCACATAGATTGTGGGTTTCTCTGAGGTTCTGTTCTCGAGACTTATACTCATTCTCTTCAAGTTTCTCAAACTTCTAGGGTTTGTGGTGACTGTGATTATGGGCGGTGAATGAAATAGAGTTGAATCTTTCTCTTGTGACAAATGCAAAGTCCAATGTGAAAGTTTGGGATGGTTGTAGTCGGGAGGGATTACACCGTATATTGAGAGACTCCATGGGAATGATTTGAAGGTGACTGAGTCTTTTTTTCAAGGCTAGCATAATAGGTTTGTAAAGCTTGGAGGGACTAAATTTGATATTACTAAAGACCCAATTGCTGGTATCATGGGCCTTTCTACCAAGGGTAGGAAATTTTATAGAGACAAGAAGGATTTGAATGTTGCATTGGAGATTTTCTTCAAGGAATATGAAAGGAAGAGATTGGAGAAGGCTAAATGCATGGATTACTATTGTAGCTCAATTAAGGTGATCTGGGGAGACATTGTTGAAGAAATCATGAGGTACATAACACTTGATGGGTGTTTCTCTATTTTATCTGGTTATAATTTTGTTCTTCTCAGCCATTTCAGGCATAAGAAAAAGGTATCCTTTTCATTTTATATGTTGGCTTCTTTGGAATGTGGTATTAAAGATCATAGGTGCAATCCAAAAAACCTTGTTCTTCATGTGGGCCTTATCCTCCTTATTTCAGAGTATGCTAAATCCTATGTTATCCCTAATCAACCTAAGAAAGTTACTAAGGGTAGGCATAAGAAGGTTGATTTGGAGTATGAGACCGGGTCTGATGGTGATGAAGATTATGAACTTGACTTGGAAGCCTCAATGGAAATGTACTCAAAGCCTCTTGCTCCTTTAAAGAGTGGTAAGAAAGGAAAAGGGACCACTATATCTATGGATTATGAAATTGGTAGTGAAGAGGTGGTTGTTGGTAAGTCCCTTGGAGGAAAAATTGGGAAGGGTTAGTCCTCTTCCATGAAGAAAGGGAAGAAAATTATTGTTGGGGAGAAAATTGGAAAGCCCTCATTGTCTGATTCTAAGAGGAAGTTGGGCTCGAAGGATGGGAGCACCTAGAAGAAGGCCAAGTAGAACGATAGCCTTGACCATGTGGAGAGTATTGGGGCTGAATCACCTCTAAATGATGCTAGTGGGTAGGACAATTTGATTGTGCCAGAATAGGGTTTGAAGGTGAAGAATAAAGGGAGGAGTGTTGCTAAGGAAATTGAAAGCTCTCACAAAATTAAGAAGCCGATTGTTGGCCATAAAGGGAAGGAGGTTACTGACAATGAAAATTTGAGCAAGGACTCCCAAGAGGAAGATGCGGCTATTATAGATGTCTTCAACTTCAACCGAGAGGATTTACTAAAGGTGTTGGGTTTGTTGAAAGAGGGTTCTATAAATTCTTTGTTCAGATTGTTTAAGTGGACTTTCCATGAATTGAATCTTACCAATGTGAAGGTCCATGGGGTGGTTAGTAAAGCTAGGGAATCTTCTAATCCTTTGGATCCTTCTTTGCAGGTTCAAGTCAATCAACTGTTTGATGCTTTGAAAATTGTTACAAATGAGATGTTAAAGTTGAAACAATTTTTTAAAATGAGGATTGTGGCTCTTGAAGAGAAATTGGAATGGAATTATGTGAATTGGATAAGGTTGTGGATGTCAACAAGTCTATCATGAGGAATGAAGCTAGGGGTTTGAGCATCCTTGATGAGAAGACGAGGCAATGGATGGAGGAAGCTTCAGGAAGTAAGGATGTTGTTGGTAATGTTGTTGGTCTGCCTAGTGTTTTGATTAAAGAGGTAAGGGATAAGGGTCCCTGTACTTGGACCCGTAATAAGACTAAGCTGAATGTTGGGATTCCTGCCAAGGAGATCACTGAGGTGATGGGAGTGCATCAGAAAATTATGGATAGTGATATGGAGGCAACTAATATTTTAAAGAACCTATAGTTGTTGTTTCTACTCCTCTTTTTTGGTAGATTTTTCGCTTCTAGTTTGCTACTTGTTGGTTTTTTTCTAATCTTTATGCTTTTCTTTTGATGCAACTCTCTTTTCTATAAAGGGTTTTAGGGCCCCTTCAAAACCTGTTTTACCTCTAATAAAAAATGTTAGGATACTTAGCCATTTGAGTTTCACTTGGTCCTCTTTGCGTTAAGGACTTAATTGATGGTTTCTTCTTAATTAAAATGATGCATCATTGTTCATCTTGAATCTTAAATTTTGCATTTTCTTATATGAGATTATCATGATTTTGGTTTATGTAATAATTTTGAGGCTTTCTTATGATTTACAACTGTTGGATTATGTGTTGTAATGTGATCTTTGTAAACTAACATATCCAGGAGGGATCCTTGGTAGGTCGTATAGGGGAGTAGATGGCCTAGGGAATCTTATTGTGAGGATGGGAGTTGTAAATGGGACTGATATGGGACGGTCATAATAAATTTCTCCCTATTTTTCTATGTGAGTGATTTCATGTGTACCTTCTCTTTGGAGGCTAAACCCCTTAGACAAAATAAGGGGAAGGTACTAGGAAATATATGGAGGGGTCCTTGGGAAGGGCCTCAATACCATCTTTCCTATTATGATTATGACATTATGGAATGTGGCTTCATGGGATACATGGTTATATGATGATATGGTACATAGTGATGGCACATCAACTCTACATTTACTCAGTGTTTCAGGCTACAAAATCTATAGTAATACAGTGATGTGGACTATTCATGGGCACTATACACAATTCATCCTCATAAATCCTATTGTGTGAGCCTTGTGATGTGAACCTTGTCGAGTAAATTGTGAAATATGTGTTACACTAAGTATATGTGATGTTGGGTAATTATGTACTAAGTGATAGAGATGTGTATAATTGAGATGATGTTAATTATTCTATGAAGAATTATTGTGAAGTACAATTTAATTTAAAGATGTTTTAGTTGAAAAATAACATTATATGTTAACTATTGACGATGAGATTATTGACTTATACTATATTGATGTGGGTCTTATGTACATGTGTGACTTTACTTTAGAATTTAATTGATTGTGTGAATGGTGTGAACATATTGTGTTGAGAGTTTTATGGGAACTACAGTCTATGGTATGACCTTTCCCTTCTAATACATGGTTGTTAATATTGTGAAGGAAACTATTTAAGCTACACTTCAATTTTTATACTCTAATTATCTTCAAGAATATAACAAATAAGTCTTGACATAGTCAACAATTTATGTGCATGATTATATTAGTATTATATTTCCTAAACCTTAAAGACTTCCAAGAGGAAGTCTACTCTAAGGGGAGGGGAATGTAATGCCCCACCTTTTGTGAGATGATTATAGCTCAATGTTCCCTTGGTAAGTTTCATTACTAATAGTTAGTCAAGTTAACTAATGATTTATGTAACCTTGATCTAATATGAAACGCGTGGTGTATATTCACATAGTACAAATGGATATTATTGTGTGGGCCATGTGAATGGAATATTAACCATGTCAATACACTCAACTAATTTTTTTATGTATAAACTTAACTATAAAAAATTCACTCAATATAATTCTTGGTACCATAAGTTTATATCATGTGACTTTATCTTGTATAGAGATAAAAAGATTTGTAAGTCTTGTTAGTATGCCTTGTTGGAACTAGAAGCACATGATGTTACTATAGTGTGTAAGATAGTATTACTAGTAAGTTTTGCATGTGTCATCGAGAAATATAAACCTTGAGTTAATCATCACTTCCTCTATTTTTGTGATTTCTTACCATGTTGGGGTTGGAAAGAAAAGAAGTCCTCATAGTTATTTATTATTATGAATTGGTGATTATGTTGTTATATTCTTATCATAATGATGATAAACCAACCTTTTCTTAATATTAAAATTTTATTGGTAGAACCTTCAATACTTCATATTCCACTGGACTAAAAGTGCATTTCCATTGGTGTCTATTTGGTCTAATATGATTAGGGTTTAGGGTTTTATGTGATTTTTTTTTACTTTGAATATTTTCTCCTTTATCTAAACCTTTGGTCTTTTGGTCTAATCCTTTGTTGAGTTGTTGTGGCCCATTTTCAATTGTTTTTAAAACAACTTATGTCCTTGAGTCCATGAAATGACTAACCCCTTGTGGTTAGGGTTCCCTGTAACCCATCACTTAAATTTTCTCATATGTCTGGGTCTAAGAAATTCCTTTATTTTATAAGGTTGATGTTTTAGCCTTGTTTGGCCTTTACATCCTTTGCATCAATGTTATTAAGTCTTTTAAGGCTTTATCTTACGTTGTCCTAGGTGGTCCCCTCTTTTAAAAAAACTTGGTGCACATGCATATTTCTGTCACTTAAGTCTATCGCTCATCGCTGAAGTTGTTTCTATCATCGGGTTCATTACCATAATGAATGATGAGAATTTGGTTCTCTTTTATATCACGTGTCGCTGAAAGCATTTGATCTTCACAATTGATTACTGTGATGAGTGATATGACTATGTTCCTTTTCATATCACTTATCACTAAAATCTTTTAGCTTCTTGGTTCCTCTTTAGCTAAGCGCGATGAATGTTGTTTCTTCCTTATGTTGCGCCATCACAGAAATATTTCATCACCTTTTCCAATTACTGTGATGAGTGATGGGAAGGTTGCGAATGGAGAAATGTGATCTTGCCACTTGTCATTATCTAGTGTCATCGCTAGTTTTGCCTGTTACCAAAAGCACTCTCAACTCCAAATCAATTACAGTGATAAGCGATGGAATAAAGATGTGTCTTAGTATCGTTGTAGGTTCCCCCTCATCAAAATACAAATGTAGCCTTGTGACATTTTTGCGACAAGCGATGAAGGATATACTAGGGAATATTCCTTCCATCGGAAGGGTTATCGCTCATCGTTGAAGTTTGGACATAACTTCAAGGCATTATTGCGATGAGCGATGGAGTCCAAAAGGTATTGTGAATACATAGATGACTACGTGGAAATTCTCTAAGGTATCATCACTATTTTAAAAGTACATTTGTAAATGAAAGGAGTGACGGTTGAGGATGATTTTTGATGGTGTTTTAAATCAAGAAGATCAATGACTAGAGTTTAAACTAGAACGACTACTTGTTAGTTCGCTCATGTAAATAATCTATCAACCATTAATGGAGAAGGCACTCCAATTCTGAGTCATAAAGAGGGTAGTTGCTCACTTTTCTTCCATAATTGCAATTGTCGAGAGTTGAAGGACTGGCTAAGTGAAGAAGAGAAGAAGCAAAAGCTCCTGGTAAGGAGAATTTTGAAGAAAAACCTATTGGTTTTCCCAGGTAAGTTTTAATTTCTTGACCTCTGTGAGTAATTTGTAGCATCGGGCAGTCTAGAAATGAGGGTGAACAACTAGGGTTTGTGGTCAAGATTGTCATTTCTTGTGTTGAAAGGGGAATTGAATTATTGCATGCAGGGTTTGGGGTAGAGGAGTTAGGTTTTTTTTTTCAATTTGAATCCTATGAATTTAAGGTACTTAGGCTACAATCACTATTAGAATTTGGCAATAAATGACTAGCTGACTAAAAATTTTACTCACAACAACTAAAAATGATTAAATTCTACTCATTTTTTGCAACTGAACTAAAAATGAGTAAATAAATGACTAATTTGGTCGTTGACTAAAAATTATTTAGTCACACAAATAAAAATGACTAAATAGTTAGTCATTTATTTAGTCACAATCCATTTGAATAAATCATTTAAGGAATCAAGAATATAGCCTCCCAAAATACTCTAAAAAATTAATAAACATACCCTAAAGCTTTCGTCGAAATCTTATTTTTAGGCATAGCCTGCCAGAATGGATTTTTCATTTTAATAAACATACTCTAAAACCTTCGTCGAAACATTATTTTCAAGCATAGCCTACCAAAATGGAGATGTGTTTCAATAAAGAATGACAGAGAACGGTAAGGATATGTGTGTGACAGAAGGCATAGGATTCATTGCTACTTATCTCATTCCTGCTCTTCTCAACAAAGGTTAAATTGTTCCTGCTACTATTTGTAATCCAAGTATTTAATTGACATATATTTTCATAATCTCAAATTCCTTTAGATGCTTATGAAGTATCAATGTATCCTATATAGGGTTTAGAATGATTTATTTTAATTAAAAAAAAATTAGATGCTTTTGAAGTATTAATGTATCCTATATAGGGTTTAGAATGATTTATTTTGATTTAAAAAAATAAATAAATGGTGTATTTTCATATAATTAGATAATGTGGAGATCTCCTAAATCTACCCTAGCATACTGTCCTCTTTGGCATTGTATTCATTACTCCAGCTGCTAGGGTTTTGCATGTGACATCTTTAATATCTTCATGACTGTGGATTTTAAATACATCTCAGTATTTTCTTTAATTCTTATCATGGTAACCCTTGAGTTCCATAATCCACCTTCAATCTCTTCTAAGAATGTTGTCTTAAGCTAGACTACATAGTATGCATATAAAGCAAGTCCTTCATATTTGCCATTGTTCCAAACCACCACTCACTACCTTGCTTAAAATACTACCTCCATAAGCACACTAGCATGTTTTAAAATCATGGTTGCTAATGATTGACCATTAAGGTCACTACTTTCATCAAGATACAATGAGATTTTTGTCTTCAAACTCAAAAATTATGCAAGATAACATTGTGAATTGTTTGTTGTGTACGATTTGATTTTCTTGCACATTTACTGCTTTGCTAACTTCCTTTAAGATATAATATTGCACCCTTAGCTACAATCTCAAACAACTCACTCACTGTCACTTGAAGATTCCTTTCATTAGCATCCTTCTATAAAATCAAACTATTCCATATAGACTGCCTACTTACTTACTACAAGGGACTCATTGTCTCATGGTATTGTGGGTCTTAAGAACCTTCAACCTTATTTTCACTACTTCATAGTCCACAAGGTATTATTCACTATTCTCCCATCTTTGATGAGTCTCAAAACACTTCTCAAACATGCAATCCACTACCTCCATTATACAATGGCTAAGAAGAAACATTGAACCTATGATTACCAATGTTACTTCATTTGGACAGTCATTCCCTAATTGCATTTTCCTTGTCTAACACTACCAAAAGCATAAAAAAACCCTTAAGGTCAGCAAGGGGGTAAGGAAACTCACTGTTAAAATCTCCACTTTACTATGCAAGGTTTGAGCTTTATTATCTTGTCACTGCTCAGCCTCTTTTTGACTCACACCTCAAGTGACTGTCATTCTTATTACCATAGATTTCATTTAAAAATGTCACTGAGCTACATAGTGTGCTTGTTATTGGCTATAATGTCTCAATATTTCTAGTATTGCAACCTCACTAATCCACTAGAGTTATTATTTATGTTTCTACAGAGGCCTAGGGTTTGTACCCTAGTCGTGCTCTTACCAATGCTTCTGTTGGTATTAAAAAACAACCTTAAATCTTGGGTCAGAAAATTAATTGTCTTGACAAGGTTGTGGTATGATCTTGGATTGTATCTTAGAGTTTGTGGGAAGCTTGTGTTTGATCATTAAGGTATGTAAACTTGATCATGGAAATGTACCCTATAGAGCATGGGTCTTTCTTTAATACTTTCCATAATGGTTATTAGTAGATCACATTATTATAGTTTTTGGTAACCCAATATTGCATTCAAGTATGTAACAAACTTGGTATGTAGTTTAAGTTGTAAAATTTTAAGTAACATTCATAAGGTTTAGAAAATATTGATCACTCTCTAGAATATCCCATTAAACATGGGTTGTGCTTGAATGCACTACATAATTGATATAACACAACCACTCTGCATATCAACCAAAGTTATAGGCTCTTTATTGCAGCAATAGGTAATCGCTCTTGGATCATCCTATCATTACATCATAAGTTGTTAAACTTGAGTCAACCTGAATGCACCTCATTATCATGACAATGATTTGTACATGAATTGTGCTCATATGAGTGCCTCCATTTCTATCACAACATATCCACATTAAACTTAGGTCACACATGAATGCATCATGTATTTGTTATAGAAAAATTGTGCCACATGACCAATATAGTTATGGATCACATAATTATAATCACAAGAATTATTTCCTTGGTTGTGCTCTTATGGTGATTCCATTACCGTTACATCATAACCCTTTGGATGTATATTGCTCAAATCCTTACATTGCTTAATTTCACTTTGGATGGATTGCTTCATGGATTTTTTGTGATCTATACAAATTTTGTTTTGATAGTATTTAAATGACATTGAATTCTTTCTGAAGCTAAAATGATTTATTAATTATGGTTTTATGATGATTTTTAGTTTTATTTAGAAGGGGTTAATATGTGGAATTTTTATGTGTAGGAATAATAGATTGTGATGCAATGTTGAGGTATGGAAGGTTCAAGAAAAAATGGATTACTATTGGTGTCATACCCAGGTTGGAGAGTACCTTGAGCCAGTGTGAAACACTTTCGGGTGTTCTCAGTTGGAAGTAGAACCTAACTGTAGAAATTTCCAAATATCCGATAGAGGAAGTTCCTTTATTCTAAAGATAAAATCATAAATTTGCTGGTCCAATTGGAGATCCAACCTGAGATCTTTAATATCCAATAGAGAAAGTTTGTACATTGTAAAGATAAAATCATAAATCAGTTGGATCAATTTCAAATCTGATTTGAGGTAGTGAAGCTCTGGCAGAGGAAGTTCCTAAATTTTAAAGATAAAATCATAAATTTTTTCGGTCCAATTTGAGGTTGTGAAGCTTTGACAAAGAAAGTTCCTACATTCTAAAGACAAAATCATAAATCTACTTGGTCCAATTTGAGGTCCAATTGTAAGCATTTGTCTTTTTAATTATACTCTCTAACATTTGGCTTGATACAAATTGTTACTTTAGAATTATGGTATTTCTTTTCTTCTAATGTTTTCAACCCTCATTTTAGGGAAGAGCTCTGAAGATGGTTCCTTCAGATGGAGACTACACTTTTTCGCTATAGGTTTCTTCTAGAAACACCAGAAGCTCAGGTACTGTCATACACAGGTACAACAAAGTTTGAGGTGAATTGCACTTAGTATTTTATGTTGAAATGGATATGTTCTAGCCTATAGTTAATTGTTGTAGCATAATGGATGGGATAAATAGTTGTTCATATACCATAGTTTCAAATTCTAAATTGCTATACCTTATTCTAGGAGAAAATAATAGGGGGAGTCTATACATCATTGTTTGAAATTCAAAATTGTTGGCTCTTTCACAATTGTTTGCTTCATTTATTTGATCTAAGGTAGCTTGTTGTATAGAAGATGCTCTCAAAATCACAGTAAAATCCTTTATTCCGGGATGACTGTTCAAAATATTTCCTATCATAACAATGAACAAAAGCATCAATTATTAACTTGAACTTTGCAAGAGTTTCATCAAATTCTACTTTCCACTCTATTTTCCATTCTGAATTTTATTCCCAGTTTCATCCATGAACTTCCTCGGCCTATAGATCCTATTGTTAGCCATAACTTTACCAGGTTTCGAGGATAGCTTTGAGTTTTTACCCAAGCAGTAGTTGACAAAATTTGGCCTTACCAGATCAAAAATCTGGTAAGGCCGAATTTTGTCAATTGTTGCTTGGGTAAAAACTTGAAGCTATCCTTGACACTTGGTAAAGTTATGGCTAATAGAAGGATCTACAAGCTAAGGAAGTTCTTCATGGATGAAATTGGGAATAAAATTTAGAATGGAAAAGAGAGTGGAAAAGTAGAATTTGATGAAACTCTTGCAAAGTTCAGGTTAATGACTGATGCTTTTGTTCATTGTTATGATGGGAAATATTCTGGACATTCATCCCAGAATAAAGGATTTTACTGTGATTTTGAGAGCATCTTCTATACAACAGCTTGTCTTAGATCAAATAAATGAAGCAAACAATTATGAAAGAGCCAACAACTTTGAATTTGAAACAATGGTGTCTTATGTATAGAATCCCCCTGTGATTTGCTCCTAGAACAAGGTATAGCAATTTAGAATTTGAAACAATGGTATATGAACAACTATTTAGCCTATCTGTTATACTACAACAATTAACTACAGGTTAGAACATATCCATATTAGCATAAAATAACAAGTGTAATTCACTTCAAACTCTACTGTGGTAATTGATTTGTACGAAAGTTTTCACTCCATGAACATTCTTTATGCACATCAATATGTTAGTTATTATCTTGATCTCCTTTGTGATCAAAAGAATAGTGAAGTTCATTGCATAACTCATGACCATTTTGTAGTGCTATGATCCAGTGCTCTTTTACTTCTTACTCACTGTGTTTTGTGATCAAAATAATAGTGAAGTTTATTGCATAACTCATGACCATTTTGCAGTGCTATGATCTAGTGCTCTTTTGCTTCTTACTCACTGTGATCTCAATCACCATGTGCAAATGACTTAGAGGACATATCTTTGTCACCATTTGACAGTAACTTTCATTGTTTTTGGACTGTTTGTTATGATTCAATCACTGTTTGATAGTGTTCTTCCTTTCTCAATCCTATAGGATAAAGGACAATTCATAGTTTGCAACTCTCTAACAACAGTAAATAGATACAGTAAAGATATTTAAAATTTTAGAAGTGGAATTTTTTTGAATTTCTAAAGCCTATTTATCAGTTTTATAACTTAAAATTAATTAACCTATCTGAATAGCTAAACTTCATATTATAAATCTTTAAATTACAATAGAATCGGGTACTTAAAATGATTACAAAGAAGCTGAATGAAAATTAGTAAATTACTACTGATTTAGCTTTTCCTTTTCCATGTTTATAGGGTTATTTCTTCTAGCATTTGTTAAGCCTATTTTGGATTCTATGGAAATAGCAAAGGCAATTCCACATTCAGGTCTAAATGAGGTGATGGCCCATCCTTCTATCATAAATTTTGCAGGATACACCCAAGAATAGATCTAAAAATATCAAATTTTTAAACCTTCAGATCTTTGAGATCGTTGTAGATTTGATTTGATTTTTGTACAGCTAGACGGATCTAAAAACCTGTTGCTTGAAAATGATGTAAATGAAAATGTTATTTGTTTAGAATAATCTAAGGGTCTTATTTTTCACTTGCACAAATTTTTTTTGTCTACCTTAAGATAATCGTTAAAATTATCATTTTGTTAATCATAATATTTCATTGTATATTTGTATTTTGTTAGATTATATTAGATAGTTAATGGTTAAGCTTTAAAAAAAAAACACAGCATAATACTCTTTCCATGTACTTCTTTTCATCACTTGTAAATCTAAATTTTTGTTACTTTTTGTGATCATAAAAAATAGAGATTATTTTAGTCTATGAAATATTTTCATGCATGTTTGATATCTCTATAAAGTGATGAAAAAGGCCCTAGGGTTTGGTAGGGTTTTGAGTATCCTTATTTTTTTGATGGTAATGTTGTAAGTAAGTTCTCTCCTTGCCCAAATATAGTCACCTGAGAAACTATCATGATGCTCTTAACAGTAAATTACTTTGTTCTCCCTACCTTCTCACTACAGGTATGTTTCTTCAACTCTACCAATTGTCCTTCCATCTCAGTGTCTTTTCACACTCGTGCATATATTCTCTTATGAATTTATTCTTATGACTCTGAAAGCTATCACTAGGTCTATTATGACTATTAGGTCTTTGAGGGTATATGATTTTCTACTACGAACTATTAATTGTCATACTTTTGATGATAATTATCCAAGGATGTTTTCTCATTGACTTAACTCTCTGTATATTCTCCATTATGCATTGAAAATTCATGGTTTCTAGTTAACTATTTATTGGTGTAACCATTGCAATGTTTCTTGGGACTGTCATTCCTATAGGATAGTTTCCTTATAGATCTGAATGTAATTTAAAAGGTTCCCATAAATATTGGAAGGTTTCATAAGACTGTTGTGTCAAGGTAGTAGATGGTCATGACAAGTTTCATAATACCGCCATACTGCAAAAGCCAAGAAGGCACAAAGCAGTGTAGCAATAACATCCTACATTACCGCTAAGGCTGAGCAATAAATGTGCGGTATGGCAGTAACTAAAAATACTTATCATGCATCCCTGCAAGAGCCAAGAAGGCATGGTGCGGTGTAGAGGCAACATCTCGCATTATCATGAAGGTCAAGAAATAACGGTGTGGTGCTATGGTAACATCTCATATTATTGCGAAGGTTGAGCAATAATAGTGCGGTGTAGCAGTAACATTCGACATCACCGCAAGGATCATGTCAAAACAGTGTGGTATCATGGTTAAACTATAAAAATAAATATCACATTTCTTTGAGGCACTTTTTGAAATAGTTTGCTTGCCTTTTGTATATTGCTTCCACATTTTCATGTATGTCTAGCAGGGCACTTGTAACTACAACATATGACAAAAAAAATCCTTGTTGTTATGCTTTGATGGATGTCCCTTCGTTATTACTGGATATCTAATGTAGTGCACATTATTATAGTGTAAGCCTATTTTTTCAGATTGTTTCATTTAGCATCACTAATATTCTCCACAAGAACATTGTCCTTGTTTAAAATGATGGAAATGGTTCACATCTCTTCGAAAAAAATCTCTTGCAACAATCTTGGAGATGAATTTAGATACAGTGTGAAAATCATAACATACTTGAAGGTTCTTAACAACTTTAATAGTTGTACCAGGGGCCATGTTTAACAAACCAAATGCAATTGCTAACTTTTCACTATGGTGGAAAATAAATGATTTTTTGTTCTTATATTCCACAACATTAAGTAAAAGTCTTGAATCTTGAAATACCCTGCTGCCTTCATTTGCCAAGCCAATTTCTCCAATTTTGCATAGATCTCCCATGTTTGTGGATGCAATCTATCTCCTACACAAAAAGCATGTACCCATTTATGCCCTTCAATCCAACTACATGCATGTATCTTTTTAATTCCTCTATCTTTCATCAATATCCTTACTATTTGAACCTCACCACACTTGCCCACTTCTGCACAGATGTTTTAGAGAAGAACATAAGTTGCATCATTTTAGGATCCAACTAAAAAAGTAGTGTCACTAGAATACTTAGACTATATTCATATATGATCCACAGGAACCAAAGGTTTAACTGGCATCTCAATAATAATGTTTAGGGTGTCCTCAAGATAGCCAACATGGGCATGAAGGTCAACCATGGACACCTAATGATCAACTATATATGTAATGCAATAAGGGTTAGTGACGTGTGAAGTATGTACAACCCTCATCCACTAAACCTATATGACTGCATGCATCTAGAACACAAGCAAAGCTTACAATGTCGGTGTTCCAAAGTGCTTCCTTAATTCAAATATTTTGAGAGCTTCCTTGCAAAATCCATTTTTTGTACATTATGCAATCATGTCATTTCATTCCATGAGATGACATCTCTTTGAGGCATTCTGTTAAACAATTCATTTTGTACTACATTTTGGTGTCAAATCTTTGGTAATTATGGTTAGTTTCATTACATGCAAATTTTGAATTCTGGGAAATTATATACAGTAAATAGATTGATGGTTGTTTGGATAGTGAAATTAGCTCTCTTAGAAATTAACTGAAATATCTAGAAGGGTTATTTTAATTAAAGAGGATTTTGTGGTTATTTTTGTAACAATGATTTTACAGTGCAACTAGCTTGCTATTTTCATTCAAGATACAAGTCATCAAATTCAAGCACATACCAAGAAGATGGTACTCTACTTCAAACCCTCAACCTCACTTAGTTTAGTCTGCTTACATGGGGATATTAAGGAAGTTGGTAAAAAAATAATATGTATCACTTTTTGTTTGTGAAGGAGAATCCTGTGAGATTCAATATGTCACAATTGGGAAACTTGTTGTGAAACATCAAGTTAGTAATTTTTGGATGTTAAGGCTTCCCAGTTGGATATCAAATATCTTTTTTGATCAACTTAATTTGAAATTTATGTATAAATGGATTCTTTCATGGGGAAGGTCTTTACTTAGACAACACATGAACCAGGGTTGAAATTTTTGTTGTCTTATTAAGTCTAATGGCATTATTGGGCTTGGTTTCCAAGAAATTTTTGTTCATAATGCTATTCCAGTCTGGTTAGTGTTGATAACCTTCATTCTATAATGTCAACTTCATTCTATAATCTGAGCATATCGCCTTTCTTAAAATTTGAACAAGCTTTTGAAATCAAGGGTTCAATATGCATATTTCAAGCCTATGTTGAACACTCTGTTTAAGGCATTTGTTGACAAGGCTATAATTTTTTAATTGATTTATCTTTTTGCTGTGTTTGGACTTTCTTTTGTAAACTTGCAATATACAATGCACTTTTATTCTTTTTGAATTTAGACTAATATTAATTTTGTTGGTTGTATTGAGGTACAGATTCATTCATGGCAGAAAAGGAAACACCCTGTTGCTCATATTAGATGGCACATTGCATATAAAGGAGGAAATATTCTAGTTGGGTTATTGTTGACTGCGTTGAAGGAGAGAGCTTCATATATGGGACACAATCAACACTCTCCTTGGATTCTACACATTGCAACTTCCTCCAAAAAGATTTCCAATGTTGTAGAAGTTTTAAGAGATGAAAGGGGCATGTGATCGCATTGAAGGGATTCAAGCATGTGTTTCCATCATTGCAGAAGTCTTTTGGAGAAGTTTCTTTTTCGCAGTCATTTCTCTGCAATATTGTAATTCAAATTTTCAATCTTATTACTGAAAATAATAATTGTAATACTCTATTTGTAAGTTGTAACTAGAAAACCTTTCTTTTATTAATAAATTTAACCAATTTCTCCTTCTCAATGGCTATCTTATTGTGTGCAATTGATGATTGATGTGTATTTTTGTGTTCTATGCTTAAATCCTCAAACATCAGTCAATTAAAATGACTAAATATACTACTAATTGACATCAATTAATAACTAAATTGACTAAATATACTACCAATTGATAGAAATCAGTGAACAATGAATAAATATGACTAGATATATGACTAGTAAAATCAATGAATAAAAATGACTAAATATACTACCAAATTACAACAATCAATGACTAAATCAACAACTACTAAGTGACCAGATTACAACAATCAATAACTAAATCAACAACTACTAAGTGACCAGATTACAACAATCAATGACTAAATCAACAACTAAATAAGTGACCAATTAAATATATCAGTGAATAAAAAATGACTAAATAAGTGACCAGATTACAACATTCAATGACTAAATCAATGACTAAATATATAAGTGGAAAAAAGTGACTAAATAAGTGACCAGATCACAACAATGAGTGACTAAATCGATGACTAAATATACTACCAAATCGATCAATCAAAACAACCAATAAATGACTAAAAATGGTTTATTCATCAATCTGGTTGCATTATATATGACTGGAAATAAACTGCTAGTGGTCACATGACCAAATGTAGTCATTTATAAGTAGTTTTTAGTAGTTTTCTTAGTAGCTTATTGTTGTTTTTGTACTAGTGAATTCCCTGCTATTTGAAGCCCTATTATGTTGTGAACATGAGTGAACCTAGTGAGTCCTCTGCCAAGCCTAAGAGGAAACCTACTTAGAAAAGGGTCAAAAGACCTAAGCCCCAAAATGACTGGCCTAAACCTGAAGTATTAGAAAAACCTACAAAGATAACTATGAAGAAGGATTACCCTAGGTTTATGGAAGAGGCCCCTAAGGACCCGACTGCTGAAATTAAGAAAGTGGGAAAAAGAAAAACTGGTGAAGGAGCTTTGATGTCTCATTTTGAGGATTATTCCTCTGGGATTGGTGATGTAGTGTTGCCACAAAGTGGTTGGGACTTATTTCTTTACGGTTTCAAAAGAAGAACTGCAATCACCCCACTTGTCAGTTATGGACTTGTGACATAGGCAAGTTGGTATGCCCCAATGTATTTGTGGAGGTGGGTTGAATGCTTGAACTGGCGAGGTGTTATGATCTAATAGATAGAACAATCAAAAGATTTCCAGACTTTTTTCCTATGCTAGAAATCTCAAGAAGCCAGATTATGGAGGCCTTTAAGTTGAATCCATCTTCTTTTGAATCCATCAATTTTCGTAAGCTATATAATGAATATGGGAAAAATAGGTTTGGGTACAGAAAGAATGTCTTGCCTATGCACAGGAGGCGTGACTTGAAAAGGAATGGTGTACCCTTTAGTCCCCTGGAGATGGAGCCATTTGATTGTGCTGACTTTGAGGACTATTTCAAGAATAGTAATTCTGCATTATGTCAATTTTTGCATAGGAAGTATGATATTAAGATGGATGTTTCCCTAACAATCCTAGCAATTGATATTCAAAATAAGTATCAAAATAGGGTTTGGGATTATGCTTCTTATATTATTGAGCATTTGCATGAAGACTTGATGAAGTTGAAAGATGCAACCCCTCCATTATCATGTAGATACTATTCTTTGTTGATGCACTTGTTGTTATAGACAATTAGAAAGGTAATAAGGAATTTAATAAAATTGAGAGAAAGAGACAAGATGGATAATGAGCTACCTGTGTAGATGTGGACACATGTTTGAGATGTGCACTGTCCAAAGTCTTATCACACTTTGTTTTGCAATATTTTTAAGTTCTTGGTGTTGGAGCAATTAGGTTTTAAGCCCATGTATAGAATTTCACAAGGTGTTAAGGAAATGTTGAGGCCCATGGAGTGTGAGCAAGACACTAAGCATACATTTAATTGGGAAGATTGGTATCTTCATACCAACTATACAACAATCAAAATTTATGGAGCCCCAGTGCCACCTCACAAGTTTCTTGTATATATGTCAGATAGACAAGCATTCATGGAAATAATGTGGCAACTGGATGCCATGGATAAGGAACAATTTAGAAAATCAAGGAAGGCATCCCTTGTGAACCTTGATTGTGGATATTCCTATTTCACTTGCACCTCAAAGGAGAGAATTGAGAGGTTTGGTTCTCTTTTAAATAATTACATATTGAGACAAGACATTATAATTTTTTGTGACCCTGAAGGGGTGATTTATGCTGAGAGAAAAGCAAGGGGGTTATCAGGGAGACATCATCAGTTCCTCTATTAGGAGGATGTGATTAGAAATTTATCTTCTGATGAAGATGTTGCAGCAAGGAAAAATGAATGGAAGAGGATATGTACAATTGAAGAATGAATGTTGAAGGAAAATCCTTTCTATGTCAGCCCTTACTTCGAAATAGAGGATAAATTTGTGCAAACAAAATAAATGCTTGGTGATTTTAATGATAAGAGTTTCTTTGAGAAAGTTAAGCAAGCTGAAATAAAGGCCAAGGTGGTCAAACAAAACCATGATGCACAATCGAGGAGTGAGCTGACCCAATCCTCTGCTCAAGGAATCTATGTAAGAGCAAAAGAGACAGGTGAGCAGCCTAAAATCACTCCATTAGTGGCTTATTCAACAAGTGAGTAGATTGGTGAGACTCAAGTTCCTAAGGAGCCTAGAGAGCACATCCCCATGGAGGGGGAAGTGGATCAGAAGTTTCCAAAGACAAAGATGATGCTTTGAACATAGTGGTCCCTCCTAGCAAATTTGTTAAATGGGAATATGATGAGGCTGAGGATGACAATGTTAGGATAAGGGCTTGTGATGATTTCATGTGTGATGATTCTTTTTTCAAAACCAAGGAATTCAAATATTTTTTCATCCATATAAAATGCTTTGATATTAAAAGGACAATTGAAGAAGCAAAAGAGAAAGTTGATCCCTCCTTGCAAGAGGAAGCTGAGAAGGAGGAGGAGGATAAAATAATGCAAGAGATTGTTTCTATGTCACTAGCAAATGCAAGGAAATTGGTCAAAGGAAGTGGGATTCTCTTATTTCTTGGGTGGGAATTATCATCTGCTATTACACTAGATGCAATTAGGAAGGACCTAGATGCCTCTGTTTTTGAGGAGATTTTTTACAATAAAGTTTTTGGCTCAAATTTCAGCCCTAAGCTACATACACTTGCTATTTGGTCTATGGAACCAAACACAGGGAAGCCTGAGGTTGTAAAGTCTATAGAAAAGGAGATTGGAGTACTAGTTGTGAAAAGGGCTATATAAATGACTACCACTACAGCTGCACAATTGACAATGCATGTTGCAATGTTGACTATAGATACTGCCCAAATCATAGAGGCTAACTACAAAAATTTGTTGGATAGATACAAAAAATTGTTGGGTGAACATAATAAGGTGCTTGTTACAGCACAAAATGGTCCGCCATCTCCAACAATTTCTACTTTAGAGTTCTCATCATAGGATAGAGAAACCTTGTCTTTGAGGATTCAGAGTGTGAAGCAAGAATTGCAATCAGAAAAAGAGAATACAAAGAAATCCAAACTAGAAACAATAAGGTGGAAAATGACATATTTGATGATGTATTAAAACATAGAGTTACAAAATTGATATATAAGTTTGATGATGTGTGGGATGCTTACAAGAATATCCATGAGGCAAACATCAAATATTTACAGGTTCAAAAGGAATTTCAAACTGAATTGGACCGTAAATGGACCACAAAGGTGGGAACCTTGAAAGAGATGATGAAATAGATGAAAGAAGACCCTGAGGCTCCTACCAATCTTCCATAATTATTAAAGGCAATTGATCTTGTAAATGAAATTATAGCTTTTCATGGGAAGTTAGGGATACAACTCCAGAATAAACTAAGAATGTTTAGAGATATGGAGGGGCATGGTATGCCTAAAATATTGAATGATAAGGGTGAGTTGGAAGAATTTTCCACATGGAAGGAGGAATTGGGAAACTTACTCCCACAGTTTAAGATGATGCTTACTGTTACTGACTACTCTATGTTGAATCCCAATATTGATAATATGACAGGGGTTGAGATGAGAATGGACACATTCATTAAAGAGGCCAAAGCTTTGATTGATGCAAGGTACACTCAACACAGTACAAAAGTGCAGAACGTGTTGGACATGAAATGGCCAACTAAGGATGAATACAACACATGGCTAGAGAAGTTTATAGAATGAGCCTGTGTATGAAAGATGATGATAGACATGGTGAATAATGGATGGGAGAAAGCAATGCATAGCCTAGAACTAGTACATATTAGGCTTTTGCTAAAGTATTGAAAAATATTGTTTTCTCCCTAACAAAATGATTGATGAAAAAAGTGTTGACATGGACAAGTCTACTTCTTTCCTTTTAATTTATTGTCTTGCTTTGAGTTTTGTTGACTAGACGTGCACATGAAGGACAATTTTTTCTCATGAAGAAGATAATTGATGTTGTTATAACGAATGAAGGATGCCTTTTGGAAGGCGGGTAAATCTTCTTCAGCAAATGAAAATGAATTTTGTCTTACATTCTTTCCCTCTTTTTCAAAGATGCAAACATAACCCCTTGGGGAATTTTGAAATTCAAATGCAAATGTGTGTCAAATGTAAAATGTGAATTTAGATGTAATTTGGACCGAAGCTTGTTGCTCCCATGTTTCTATAAATGGGAATTCAAGGCCAATTGCATGGGTCTTTTGATGGTTAAGCATTCGAGCTCATGTAAGAGCAATTTTGTAGATTCAAGTACAGAGAAATATAATAGTTCTTAGTCTTAGGCGTGAATTATAGCTTGTAGTAGGCATAATAGTTTTACAACAGCAATGACATATAAATGAAAATTACAAATTCTGGAATAGTTTCTCTCCTATGTATTTTGTTGCATAAATCATGAATAAAACGACCAATGATCTTTTATTTGTCTTCAATCTCTTTGCTTGAATGTATGGTTTTTTTTCCACTTTAGTTCAAAGAACTAATTAAAATTATTTCATGAAATCATAGATCTATGTAATGGAGTGTAAGGATTACTAAGTAGTTTATGTTCTAGATAACTTAAGTTGTTTATTGCAAAGAAATATAACAATAGCCTTTAAATGCTAGGTTTAATTGCTGATGTACTACAGTTTGTGCAAGTATGAGTTCATCACCGATGGATAAAGCACTGTTCTATTAATTTGGTCATCTTTGAAGTCAATTGAGTTAGTCTTATCTATTAGAGAACAAATTCATATCGAAAATCACTTACACACTATAAATTATCATAAATTTGTATGAGATCAACCCATTCCTTTCTTTTAGACAATAGTTTGCTAAAGGATCATCCAAATTCTTGATGAATTATGTCTATTTGCAGCTGGTAGGAATGTATCTATTAATTACAATTTTATTGTAATTTGGCACAAGAGTATCAATTCAAACATTGTCAAGATCACCCTCTTGGGTTTTATAGAGCCCGAAGTGTAGAAGTCAACCCTAGAAAGCTTGTACCTATTCATTGGAAAATCCTTACCTTTGTTGACCATTGAATTATAGAAAATTCATAGGCATCTAGTGAGATTAAGTTTGGTTCCAAAAAAATAACCAATAGATTGGTGACTCCGCTAGGGACATTGTTGGTCCAAAGTCTCTAGGTCATATCCGGTACAGTTAGAGTCAAGTATTTTATTGTTCTTCATTGCTTGGAGAACAATTTGTTGGAATTCTCACCAAATAATTCCAATCTAGTTTTATGTGTCAAGTTTTGGTTCCTTTCTCCATTTCATGTTAGGTTATGTTCAAAGTCATCTCTGAGATTGCAAGTGAAACTCCAAAGTGTAATCAATTTCTATTTTCCAGTATCCTGGGTGGCAACTCTGAAGTCTCTTATGCCAGTGAAAGATTAAATTCTCAAAGAGAGAGTGAGAGGGAGAATTCTAAGAGAAAATTTGACACCATGAGGAAGACCAAAAGCTACATGAAGAAGCATCCTAAGTAGAAGCTGCAGTCAGAGCTTTCGAAGGATAAGAAACCTGTATATGAAAAAATTGGATAAAATAAAAATGATAAAACAATAACTTCCATTACCTAATCCAAATCTTCAATACCTCAAATAGATGCAATGATGGATGAATTATTCAATTGATTTGATATGTTGGTTGCTCAATTAAGTAGTATAACATTGAGATGGAGATGATAGGTGAATGATGATAGATAGACATGGATGAATGATTCAAGAATTATTTTTGGTAGCATAGGGATACTTGAAGAATCAACCCCCCTAATGACTTATGAGAGGGTTGATTTATAGGCAAGGTCTGATTTGGATTAATGGTTGAGATTGGATGTCAATAAGATGTCTTAATCAATGCCCAAGATTGAAAGTTGTAGTATGAAATAGGGTTAGGGAAAAATTAGGGAAATGACAAGGATTAATGACCAAAATTGAATTATAAGATAATTCAATCAAGGGTGGAAAATGAATGAGACAAGAGAACATAAGAATGGCACGAATAATGAGGTTGGCATAGAAAAAGAGGTTGTTGGAGAAAATTAAATAATTATAAAATCATTTAATTTGAGAGGGAAGGTGAATAATTCAACAATAAAAGCATTATTTAATTATAAAAGACATGTGATGTGTTGACTTTTAAATTACATAATAATTTAATTCAAAAGTGGATGAAAATGACAAATTAGTA
Source organism: Sequoia sempervirens (assembly GCA_007258455.2). Taxonomy (NCBI): domain Eukaryota; kingdom Viridiplantae; phylum Streptophyta; class Pinopsida; order Cupressales; family Cupressaceae; genus Sequoia; species Sequoia sempervirens. The sequence goes on along the minus strand of VDFB02270651.1, from coordinate 735,971,811 downwards.
AATAATTAAATAAATAAAATTTATTTAATTATAGAAGAAGATGATAATGAATAATTAAAATAATTAAAATAATTATTTAATTATAGTAGAAAAATGAAAATAATTAAATAAACAAGCATTTATTTAATTATAGAAAGGAAGGGGCTAATTAGTGATGTAATTAAATAAAAAAAAATTATTTAATTAATTAAGGGAGGAACAAAGGAAGAAATGAATTAATTAAATAATTAAGAATTATTTAATTAATAGAGGAATATGACCTTAAAAGATAATTAAATAATTAAAATTATTTAATTATGCAAGTAGAAGGAGGAATTGATATGAAAAGGTGGGTTCATAGGCGAAGGACAATTTTCTGTGTCTACACAACCAACCTGGACACCGAAAAGTGTTGAATCAAGTAAGTCCATCAAAAATTTTGCGAATGCATCTCCTACTTTAAATAATGATGTAAATAATGTAAATATTCATGAAGAGACACATTAAGTTGAGGTGCCTAATGTAAATGAAGGGAGATTTCACACTAAGGAAGTTTTTGAGAATGACCTTGACGTGTCAAGAGAAGAAGATAGGTGGAAATTTTGGGAAAAGGGTAAGAAGTTCTTAGATCCTTCAACTTCTGGAGTGGGATTTGTCTTTCATGATGGTATTTTAAAGCCAAGAGGTGAATCCCCTAGTGTAGCCTTGCACCATGTTGGAAGAACGAAGAAGAATGATCATCTCTACAATTTTGTGTTGTCATTGATGTCACCATGTTGTGATTGCAAGTCTAAGTCAGTGCTTGATCCGGTATTTTGGTTTGGTATCTAGAGCGATTATCAAGCTGCACCCTTTGGTGTTCTAGTCTACAATCCTATGTAGTTGACAGTTGCTACTTGCAGTTTTGGGAAACTATGTATGGTTGTTGAAGGCATGCATGTTTATAATTCCTCATGCTTTGGTGCTTGTATGACGTATTGGCGTTATTCTGTTGATTGCTTTTTGCACTGAAGTCTATTTTTGGCCAACTTCTTGGATTAGTCATGATATGGTGAATTAATTTTGTTATGCAGATATATGTGTGACCTATCTTAGGTCTATTCCAACATGATGTAGTGTATTAAGCATTTGAATTTCCATTTGGGAAGATTTTGTGAATACTTGAAGCTAACAGGTTGGTATTTTTGGCAAGCAAAGAAGTGCATCTAATTAGGCTGACCTAATTGATTCTTGCAGATAGATCAGGTATATATATGTGTTGAACAATCTTTGAAGTTTGTGTGTCTGTGTGTGTAATCGATGAAGAAATAGTGAATGCGAAAGTGAAGAAGAGAAAAAATGATGAAGTGTGTTAAGGCAATCTATTGAGCATCACCGAAACTACATCAACACTCGTTAGGTGCACTATTTTCAGTTCATTTTCGCTGTGAAGCCCAATTTTGTTTTGTAAATATTTTGTAGGAAATGAGCCTCCTTGTAAGCAGTGAGCTTTTGTATCCAGACAGTGAGTCCTTTCGGGGCAGTGAGCCCTTGGCAGTGATCCTTATATATTTGGTTTTGGAACTACTTTATATTGTGAGTTAATCCTCACTGTGGTTTTTTCTTCATTGGGTTTTCCACATAAAAATCTAGTGTTCATTGTGTTGATTTCACTTTCTGTTATCTATTTTTCATGTCCATACTTAATAACAGAATAGTGTGGTTGTGGAATTGATAAGCGTTGACGTTTTAAGTTTGAATTTTGTGACAATTGATTCACCCCCCCTCTCAGTTGTCTTGTTCCTTTTAACACACCATTCTCTTGAAGGAGAGCCAACTAATCTTAGCTTATATACTCCTTAACCAAGCGAGTTTGGAGATTTCTTGGAAGATGAAGAGGATACAAACAAAGATATGCAAGCCTTAGAAGAGGAAGAGCTCAGACTTAAGGAAGAGGAAGAACGTAGACTCAAGGAATTGAGGTAGAAACAAGAAAAGGAGTTGAAGGAGAAAGAAGATAGAATTAAAGCTAAAATGCTTAAAAGAGATGCTCAAAAGAAAAGAATTGAGAAGATGAAAGAAGTTGCAAAGCATAAGGAAAATTCTAAAAATGCTTCTACCTATCTACTGCTAAGACAACTCTTAACCCTCCTAAGGTAACCATCCCAATCGAAAACTTTGCTGCAAATACTTATACCACATCTATTACAATGACTAAAACCTCAGATCCATTTGCTACTGCTAAGCAATCACAACTTGTAGATCATGGGAAGAAGCCCATTGACCAATATAACAAAACTACCTTTAACACCAACACCACTACAAATAAAAATACTTCATCCACTAATACATCCACCAAGAATGTTTAGAACAATTCCATTTCATCTAATACACCCCCTGACCTTGAGATCTTGAGATTGCAACTAGAGAATGGCAAGTTGCATCAAGACTTGAAGAAAGATAAAATTGAAGCCGCAAATGCAGAGATGGCCAAAAAGATGTCTTTCCTTAATATCTCTATACCTAATCTAGTAGCTTCAAGCTTTGGACACACTAACCTTGATTCACATAAGAATAAGTTTGAGGGACATACTCTTAGTGTAGGTGGTGGTGGAGATCAAGGTGGTGGATGTGAAGGAAATCATAAAAATAAGAATACATGTTTTGATGATGGAGAAGGAAGTAATGGGGGTGGAAAAAAGAATGGAAGTGGTGGTAATGGTGGAGATGGAAATGGAAAGGTTAATGATCAATCCAGTGATCAAGAAGACAATGAGCCTAAAAATAATCAAAGAGACCGGTTCACCTAGATATCAATGCAAGTTGATAGATACCAACAATTGTGTTTTGTTGGAATTCTTGGATATCCCAACTAACTCCCTAATGACATTAGACCTGCCTTAGTCAAAGTCTCTGGGAACAATGCATTAAGTGGTGAAGACCACTTGAAGGAATTTGCAAATGTCATGGATTATTTTGAGGTAGAAGCTGAGAATGTGATGATGAAGCTTTTCATGCATAATCACTCATAGAGAATTATAGAGAATGGTATAGAGGTTTACCAGCTAAAAGTATTGGCTCTTGGGAGGAGTTCAAGAGATTATTTAGATAGCAGGTGGTAAAACTGATTCAAGGTTTCTTCTAAATCAATTTAACAACATTGCTAAAGCCTCCAATGAGGCAGATGCTGACTTCAATGTGTGATTCCAAAAGGAAATGAATAGATTACCCCCTCATTTGAGGTTGAATGATAGTGTGTACTGGGTAAATTACTATAATGCATCTGATGGCAAAATGAGTTACCGCCTACTACATAAAAATCCTCAAACACTAAGGGAATCATTCAAGATGGCAATCCACATTAACAATATCGGCAGAGCAACTAGAAAGGTTGGAAGGAGAGATGATGTAAAAAAATTGAAGAATCCAAAGAGAGATGATAAAAACTCTAGAGCAAAAGGGGTTCTCTCGAAAATAAGATTGACAATGTTGCAAATTATATGAAGGATATTGGTTATAGACTTGCTAAGCAAGAAAAAGGTCTTTCAAATGAAAATTCCAACTATCACAAGAATGAGAGACCTCTTCAGTTGCAAGATCACCTATACAATAATAATTGGAATAATAGGAAACCAATTCCCAACAATCAGAAGAATGCACAAAATAAGGTCCCTCCTAATCCTTTGTAGAATTTAATTCAGTTAATTTTGCTAAGGAAACACCTTGGTGTGTTGTCTGCCAGTTACCACATGCCTCTCATACATGTTCAGTGGTAAGAAATTTTGAAGAAGAACAATCTCAATCAGATGGTAATGAGCCAATGGAAGAAAATGATGTTGAAGTCAATGTACTTATGCATAGATATTATTTTGTTGATGAGGATTGTTCCTCACACTAGTACAAAAACAACAATAAATGACTGAAAAACTACTAAAAATTGCATATATGTGGCTAAGCTTGGTCACATGCCCATTAGTAGTTTATTTCCAATCATTAATCAAGTGACCAAATTCATGACTAAACCATTTTTAGTCATTTATTGGTTGTTTTGATTGATCAATTTGGTAGTATATTTATTCGTTAATTTAGTCATTGATTGTTGTGAACTGGTCATTTATTTAGTCATGGTAATTGTTTAGTTATTCTTGGTAGTCATTTATTTAGTCATGGTAGCCATTTATTTAGTCATTGTAGTCATTTATTTTAGTCACGATAGTCATTTATTTAGTCATTATAGTCATTTATTTAGTCATTGTAGTCATTTATTTAGTCATGTTAGTCATTTATTTTAGTCATGGTAGTCACTTATTTAGTCATTTATTTGGGTGAATCAGTGATTGAAGTTACAAATCAAATATAACTTAATTAATCCTCACAAATTTATGCATATAAACTTCAAGTATCATAGATATTCAAATTTTGAGAGAAGCACCATGAAATGAAGACTAAAATGCTTGAAAAAATATAATTGATCATACACAAACATATCACAAATCAAGAGGAGCCACAACACAATATTTATGAGTGGAAAACCATGTACAAGGAGAAAAAACCACTCTAAAAATTTACTTCATTAAGCCTCACTGTCAAATAAAAACCTCACTAGTTGCATTCAATGTCTCACTAACAATTACTTCACTAGCAAACAAAAACCTCATTGGTTATAGCCTCATTGGAAAGTCAAAACATATAAGTGATGTGCCTTAACAAAATGGTAGCAGAACAAGACCTGCAACCATTTATATCATACCACTCGCTTGGAACAATTGTAGTTTCCACAAATTCCCAATTGATAAGGTCCTTTGACACTGCATGCTCCCATACAAGATTGTCTCATACAACTACCTTGGGATTGTACTGGTAAAACAAATGGTACAATCCTTTATAAAACATAGGCCCTGAAAAAATACATCGAATATTATTTCCATTTTTTTATGCAAACTGATAGTTGTTCAAGGGTGAACCAAAAAAAAATGGAGCAAATAAACTCACCATTCTAATCTATCCCTAGTTTTAGACAATGAAGAGAAATTCCAGTCAGTAAAAAATTCTGAAAGCAATTGTGTGCAGTGTTTTTAATCTACCTAAAATGCAAGAAATCAAGTAAGAGACTAAAAACAAGAAAAACACTCAAGATTGGGCTTAAGATGAAACTCAAACTTAAAAATGACAATAAATTAATTTTTACCTTGTTTGAGCTTGATGAAGTTGTTTTCCCTCGTTGATGGCTTGATGTGTGTGCTCCTAGAATGATTTTGATAGCATAATGGCTTGATTCTAGTTGATTCTAGTCACAACATGGATGCAAGATGGTCGTGGTTGCAAGGATTTGGCTATGGATGTAAGATGGTAGTGTGATATTGAGAGATTGAGATGATGAGTGCTTGAGAAGGGTTAGAATGGTTGAGAGAGTAAAAATTCCTAAGTGTTAGTCATTTAGCCAAAGGAGATTGAAATGGATGGTGGAGATTGAAAGAGGGAGGAAGATCAAGGGTTGAGATCAAAGAGATGACCAAAGGAATTAAAAATTCCTTTTTAATGTGTATGGGAATGATAAAAGGAATTTAATATTACTTGGGAAAGAGAAAAGGAATTTAATATTCCTTGGGAGATGGGAGAGGAATTAAAAATTCCTCAAAAGGACCTTGGGAAGACAAAAAGGAATTAAAAATTCCTTGGGGAATGGGGAGAGTTGACTAAGGGTTTGATTAGACTAGTTGATGAAGGATTAGAGGAAGGTTAGGTGGCTAATGAGGATTAAGATCCAACTTGCAAAATTTGGAGGATGTGACACATCCTAATCATGGATTAGGAATGTGCAAATCCCTAACGATGGGATGAGGAGGTGGATTAGGATTAAGTGTAGATTATGGGGGATGGGAGATAAAGGGAATTAAATAAATGGATTATTTATTTAATTCCTTGGAGGGAAGGAATAAAGGGTAAAGTATTTAATTATTTAACTAAATACTTTAGGGATTTAGAGGAATTTACGGGTATTAATTAAATAATAACAATATTACTTAAGTAATGCAAATAAGGGGATATTTAGATGAAAAAGGATAAATTTGACAAAACGTAAGTGGCCAAATTTAGGTGTCTACATTTTTCCTCTCTTTGATATGGTGTTACTAAGTAGCATCATTTCAAAGAAGATTAAAAGATAGAACTAGGAAGAAGATGATTAGATTGGGAAAGATGCCCCAGTCATCAAAGGAGTGACTAGGAAGAAGGATGATAGGAGTGAAGATGAAGATTAGGGATTGAGGATGCCCCCTCAAGAGGACATGCAGATTCAAGAGAACATGGGTGTGCTCTCGAAATGGATGAGATGATGAAAGGGTAGATGGGGAAGATGATGCAAAATGATGGATAGGAGAGGATGATAAGTGATGGGATATTGGGAAGAGAAGATGAGAAGAAAGGAAGCACAAATGGATTCAAGGACAAATGTGATGTTTCCCCAATCAAGCTACAAGACAAAATGGATTGATGATGGATGTAGCATTGTTAATGAGGGAAGGATACATCCAAAAACAATGAAAAATGATAGGGAAGGATACATCGTGGTGATGATGATGAAAGTGTTGTTGATGAGGGAAGGATACATCCCAAAACATCACAAAAGGATAGGGAAGGATGCATCTCAATGATGATGACAACGCTGATGATTGGATCAAGGCTTGTAGCAAGGCTGGGAACAAGACCAAGGATGTGATTAGATGATTTGTGCTAGATTGAATGGATGAGGATTGGATAGAGATGTGAGATTGTTGAAATGAATGAAGATGGAGGAAAAGATGCTTTGAATAACTAATCTATATTATCCTAAGAAGGTTGAAGAGAGGATGAAATGATGAAGGTGGAGGAAGTGGAGGGATGAAAATGGATAGGATAAATAGATGAGGAGGAGTGATGAAGGGTGAATGGATTAGAAAGATCGAGGGTGAGGGGATGGGGGGATGTTGATAGAGGAAAATTATAGATTAGAGGATGAGAGATGGGGGATGTGAAAGGAGAGTTTTAATTGTTATGCATCATGCTACCATGTAATGAGCACTAAATTTGATATATCATGAGATACTATGCACTAGGATATGAAGAATCAAGGTGACTTCATATCACATTCATGGGACTGACACAACAAACAAAAGGTTAGTCCAACATCCCAAAGTCACAGGGGATTTGGTAGGGCCAATTTTGGAAAACCACAAACACAAAGGATGCCTCAACATAACACAAGACCACAAAATATCTTGGTGGGTACTACGTGGGACAACCAGGAAGACAAGATCACATAGAAAATCAAGATATGCCCCTAGTTCTACCAGTCAAAGCACACCATGATATGATAGATCGTGGCGACCCTGACGAGGTATAATAGGAAGCTCAAATGATAAACAAAAACCAAAAACATAAAAAGAACACAATAGATTTCAAATGTCCTTTTCGATAGGATCAAAAGGGTGGATGAGATTGATGTGGTCTAATGAGGAAGGATGTATCTTGTTAAGACAAAAGATGGAGACTAAACTAACTGACCGTCATGAATCAAAACACTCGAAACTGATTGAATCTCATGATACTAGTGGATCTTGTCTGTTAAGAACCAGGTAGATAGGGGCATACTTGATGACACAACACAATACACGAGAGACAAGACACAAGACTGACACACCCTAAAGACCTAGGGGCTCGGGGGCTAATCAAAGATTAGCCTTGCCTACGTGAAAGCACAAAGCCCTTGTAGTTCAATAAAATACCATGGTTAAAAGTAGAAGGAGAACAATGGAGACAAATGATGGAGGAAAAAGACTGAACGGAAAAAATCCCTAGGGGTGGATCAAATGATCGACCTTTCCTACATGAAAGCATAGGGAAAACATAGTTTGATGAAAGGTAGATGACTGACCATGGATAAAGGATGATGAGATGACCATGATAAGTGGATAAAAAGATGGAACCAATATGATGAGACAAGATAGACCTGGTGGATAAGATAGGATGATGGTGATTGCACAAAGCTCAGGGGTGGGATAGTCTCAATCATCAAAAGATGAATTGAGATGATGATATGATGGATAGATAAGTGATGAAAAGTGAGAGGAGATTGGCAAGATGTGTGAAAAAGGTGGGATTGATGATAGTGAGATAGATGGCATTGGGTTGCATGAGGGGGGAGCCTATAGCTAGATACCAATGACAAGGGATTATGAGATGGAAGGAAAAATAGGGATAAAGGGATGGATAGATAAAGATAAGGAGATGGAAATATTTTAGGATGGATGGATAGAGGGATAAGGATTTGGATGTGGAAAAGGTTACTAGATGGATAGATGGGAAGGTAAGGATTTGGAAGATGGAAGGGATTTATTGTTTGGATGGATGGATGGGAAGATAAGGAGGGGGAGATGGAGGGGATGACATGATGGATGAATGATGTCTCCAAGGACTATGTCACAAAGGAAGTAGATTCCCCCACCCTAGATTTGTCATGCGTGATGAGGCAGGAGAGATGGAAGATGGGTGGATGGGAAGATAAAGGAGATAAATGGAGGAGGATATGATGGGTGGATGAGGGAGGGAGATGGATGTGCAAAAGGAATAAAATAGTGTATGGATGAAGGGAATGTATACCAAGAGGTTTCCAAAGCATGCATAGATAGGTGACCCTGTCTTTATCAAGATCACAAGAAGGATGGAGGGGTTGGAGATAAATGGGATATGATGGGTAGGATGTGGGAGACAGGTGGGATGGAGGAGATGGGTGAAGGGGATGCATAGCAGGAAGTTGTCCCCAAGTGTGGAAAGAGATGGATGGGGATTTATACATGACGCTTGTTTGTGAGGTTTTCATCATGGTACTTATCCAAGGTGTTTGTTTGCCAAGTTTTCACCATTGGATGAATTATTTCTTTTTACTTTTTTTAAAAAACTTTTTTTGACTTTTTTGACTTTTTGGATAGAATGTGGATGGAGATGGATAAGGATAGGGATGTGGATAAGTGGATTTATAAGACATGTGATAAGGATATGGATGAAGGACTCAAGCATCAAGTTCCATGCGAGGTATTAAGAGCCCATGTTTGAAGTGACTATTGGATGTTGGTACAACCTTATTAGAATAAATGGATTATGCAAGAGGATGGATTAAAGGGATTTGATGTGGGAGATATGTGGGATAATGGATGGGATATTGGAAAGTGTATGGGTGGAATGATGGGGTGGATGTGTGATGGGGAAATTTTTTCAGGACCAACATCGGCGCATATGGCAGGGGATGTGAAAGGATGGGAGGATTAGTGGATGGATGATGTGAGGATAATGGAGGAGATAGGATAGTAAATTTTGGGACATAAGGGCCCAAAATATATTTAGGAGATGGAGGGTGTGTATGATTAGCTTTTAGATTATCAACTTTGGTTATTGTTATAGATTTTTCATTTGAAGGCATTGCACCTTTTTTCTTTGGGATCCACATGGTTTTGATTTTTGCTTTGGCTGTCCTTTGTGGCCTATGGGTTTGATTTGGATTTTGGATTTTATTTTTCCTTTCTTAAACATGTCTTTTTAAGGAGAAATGAGGAGCTTTAGACTCATGTGGATGTTTAGATTTTTGCATTTTTACTTTAACATCCAAAGTGCTTTTAATAGCAATGGGATGGGTGCGAGGAGATGGATGATATGGAGGAAACATGAATGGAGTGATGGAGGTTGGATTTTGGGGATGATATGTGGATGGAGGATGTGTAGGTACATGCCTTTTTCTATTCAGATTAGGGAATATGAGAGTGGGATGTTTATGATGGGTAACATGGATAGGTGATTGGTGGACAAAAGGATGAATAGGATGGGATGGAAGAGGCGATTGTAGGGTATAAGGGACCAAAATGGACTTAGTACCTGGAGGATGTGTGATGGTGGATGGAGGGACATAAGGACCCAAAATGGATGAAGTAGATGAAGGATGGGAGATGGTGGATGAAGGGACATAGGGACCCAAAATGGATTTGGAAGACAAAGGAGGAATATGGATGGTTGTTTTGAGGTGATATGATGGAGGGGGGATGGTGGCAAATGGTTTTGTGGAGTGACAGGAAGAGTCTATTATTCTTCTAGAGGAGGCTCGCTGAGGACGTATAGAGGTTGTACCAACATTTTTGGATTGCGAGTCTTGAGAGATATATCCAAGACCTTGTGTACACAGATTTTCTTTGGCATGGATGGGCTCTAAAATACCTTTCTCATGAAGGCCTAAACCTTTTCCTTGATAGTTCATGCTTTTGAGCATTTGATCTATAGTAGGATACTTCTTATTTTGGAGGAATGATGCGAGTCCATTATTAGGTGGAGGTGGATGGGTGGTGCACATGCTTTTCTTTTCTTCTATAAGAAAACCACCATGGATGAGTGTAATGGTACCAAGGTGATATAAAAGGGGTGTTGGCTAGCTTGGTTAGGTGGTGATGAAGGATCATGGGATGGGATGGATGGGGGACTATGGTCTTGAATTGGGTTAGATAGGATGAGAGGATCTTGATCGGGAGGAGTGAGAGATAAGGGATCATTAGAGGGATTAGGTGATATGATAGGATTTTGGTTTGTGCTAGCGTGTGATAAGAGCTCATGAGATGGATCGGTTGGATCTTGAGTGCCAAGAGGATCATGGGATGGAGTGGAGGAGCTAGTATGATCTTGAGATGGAGTGGACGTGATGATAGGATCTTGATGTGGAGAAGGGGATATGTTGATATGCTTTGGATCAAGCTCTTCGCATGATGATGGAGTGTTGGAGGAACTCCTCAAGTGGGGGAGATGGAAGGATGGAGGATTCATGAAGTTCATGTGAATGGATTTCAGTGATTCTAGGAATGGGAGGAGTGGATTGGATTTGGGTGTCTCCAATAGATTGGGTGGATCTAGGAGTAGAATATGTGGATTCAATGGATTCAATGGGTTTGATGGTTTCAATAGCTTTAGTGGTGCTAGGGGTGGTAATAGTAATGATGGGTGTGGGATGGAGCAGGGTCTCATCACTAGTGATTGTACATGGGGAAGTGGGGAATCATGGTTCCACGACTTCAAGGTGTGGATTTGGGGATGTATTCTTTGTCATGAGTCCTTGGAGAACTTTTGGAGTGAGAAACTTGCATATTTTGGGCTTAGTTGGGGTGATGGGAGTAGACAAAGGATTAGGGATTGGTGGAGGATTAGGATTATATGGATGGATGGATGGGATTGGAGGGAGAAATATGAGTAGGTGGAGGATTAGGATTACATGGATTGGGATTGGATGGAGGACTATGAGTAGGTGGAGGATTAGGATTAGAATAGGAGGATGTGGGTGGTGGATTGTAGTAGGGGTATTGATATAGCAGATTAGGATGGGAAGATTGGGATGGTGGGTTAGGATAGGAGGACATGGATGGTGGATTAGGACAAGAGGATATGGGTGGTGGATTAGGACAGGAGGACATGGGTGGTGGATTAGGAAAAGAGGATGTGGGTGGTGGTTTATAGTAGGAGTATTGGGATAGTGGATTAGAATAGGAAGATGTGCATGGTGGATTGATATTGGAGGAAATGGATGGGGGATTAAGGTAGGAATATTGGGATGGTGGATTAGGATGGGAAGATTGGGATGGTGGATTGGGATAGGGGGATTGCGATGGTGGATTAAGGTAGGAATATTGGGATGGTGGATTAGGATGGGAAGGCTGGGATGGTGGATTAAAATGGGAAGATGCGAACATTGGATTGGGATAGGAGGATGTGGATGTAGGATTAGAGAAAGATGTAGATGAAGGATATGATGCATATACGGATGGGGAAGATATTGGATATCCCTTTTCCAAGGTAGCATAAGGATTTTTATTAGGTGTGGATGAAGTTGTGATGGGATAATTTGGATGAGTGATTGGATTTTAGATGACGCTTGGGGAAATCTTGCTAGTAATGATAGCATCAAGAGGGTCTATATTGTACTTATTTTGATCAACAAGACTTTTGTTATCATCATCAATGTAATTGGGGTTCCCCTTGACTACTATTCTTGGTTGCATTGATGGAGGATAAGGATTCATGACACTGGATTGGATGGATATGGATTGAAAAGATGGGAATAAATTATTAGAAGGAAAGGAGAGATGATGAAAAGATAAATAGGATGGATTATAAGAAGATGGAAGAAGTGATCTTAAGATTTGTTTCGATATCAGAAGATCTTGGATGCAGATGGACTAAAGCTCAAATCAAGATTTAGGTTAAGCTCATATTGGGATTGGATTAAAGCTTAGATTCAAATTGGATTGAAGCTTAGATTAGGATGATTGGAGGATGTGATGGGATTGATTCTAAACCAAGTTTAGGTGTTTAACTAGATGACATAAGGTGTTGACAATCAGATTGGATTGAGAAAAGGATAGTTACAACACTGAATCTACCTCGAGATGGAAGTAGATGGATTGGGTTGAAGGTGATTACTAACTCAGGATAGATGACAATCCTAAGTAGATGTGAACAATGATGATCGGGATTAGGAACCTAAGCCAACAACATACACTCAATAGAATTGTGCCATTAATCATGTGTGAGAACCAAAGATACAAAATAACTAGAAAATGAAACTATTATATTCACCAACTCTGCTGCTACAATGAGAGAAAACTCCCCTATATCCAAAAAACTGAAAAAAAAACAAAAAACCAAAAAATTACCCTTTTTTTGGCAGATTTCAACAATTGTCAATTTTTGCCATTTTAGGTAATTTCACATGCATATCTTTGAGAATCCATTTTTTCCCCAAAAACTTCCTAAAACTAAGGTAGGATGAATTTCCAACTAACATCCTAAATTTGAAACATGAGTTTCAAGTTATTAACAAAAACAACTTTTTAAAAGATGGAAAAAAACACTAAATTGCCATTTTGAGGGCCAAGATGAAAGTTTCAAGCCTTGAAAAAGTGCCAAAATGGGGGCCAACTGACTCATGGTCAGTTGAGAATCCACATGCCACCCCATAATGTATCCACCTGTAAAATTTCAGCCCAAATGGACATCCAAGTCAAAAGTTATGACCTCCGGAAGTCCCTGCATCAAAACCGCTAAAACAAAGTCTAGGTGATTGGGATCGATGAACCGATGGTGGATATGAGATCTAGGGATGTCCTAAGATGCACCTATATGATTTGATTGATGAAATGATGACTTCAGATGGATGAAAATGATGATTGTAGGAAGACGGATGGTGGGCTATTTTGAGCAAACTCGCCTATGCTTGGAAACAAATTCGCCTATTTTTGGGAGGAAAATTTGCCTAAAATTTAGATGGTGTAGGACATAGGTGAATTTGATGAGAAAATTCACCCAAAATTCAAATGACACAAGAACAAGAGAATTTGAGAGGAAAATTCACTTATCTAGGGGGAAAATTCACCTAAAACTGAGTTGGTAGAAGAACAGACGAATTTGATGAGAAAATTCGCCTATCTGGGGTTGCAAATTCGCCCAAACTTTAGATGACACAAGAAATAGGAAAATTTGCTAAGAAAATTCACCTATCTAAAAGTAGGTTCACCCAAACAGCTAGAAGGATTGCCTAAACACAGGGAAATAGGTGGATTTTACTTTCAAGATTGCCTAACAGGATGATAGACTAGCCTGTTTCTTGAAACGGTATAGACGGGAACGAAATTTCCTAAAAATGGGATCACCTATTCGACAAAATGATTAACCTAAATCTTGACTCAGATGGGGAGAAAAATCACCCTTGCAGAGAGCAAATTCACCCAAGGATGTGGAAAATTTTCCTATCCTTAGAGAATGGGCAAATTTGACAGGAAAATGGACAGACGAACAGACTAACTCGGACTAACAACAGGTTCAACCCTAAGGGGGGAAAATTTTCCTATTCTGTGAAAATGGGTGAATTTGACAGAAAATAATTGATGAAATGACTCGGACTGAAAACGGGATTTCCCCTGTGGACAACAGGTTCACCCCAAGGGAGAGGAAATTCGCCTGCTCATGGAAAACGAGCGAATTCGATGGATAACGACTAAAAGACTTGCCTAACGGAAAAATGGACTCGCCTATTCTAAAAAATGGACGGAAACGAGGTCACCCAAGAAGTGACCCTTAGGCGAATTTTCCTCTGACCAAGACAAATTCACCCAAATAGATGACTTGGACTGGACTGGATGCGGAATCTCCCTTTTACAAGGAAAAATCACCTTTCTATAGTACAAATTTGCCTCTATAAGGGGAAAATTCACCTCTAAAGGTAGGGGTTGACTGTGGCAAAGGAAAAACAAACATGAAAAATAATAGACAGAAGGATAGGCTGACTCAAATGAAAATAAAAGCACTGGTATCGCACAATGAAGACACGCCAAGCAACACAAACCTAAAATTAGTGATATGGGTTTACAAACTTGATGTAGGCCCACCACCTTAAGGAGACAAACCAAGGTTAACACTCCATGATACCAGGGTGCTTCTCTAAATCACCCTTTCTCGCAAAGGCGAATAGCTAGCATTCTAGTGGCACAGGATCATTAACAGATGCCACAGGCTCACCTTCACACTCTCACTTGAGGACTATCGTAGTCCACCATGAGGATTTCTATCTCAACCTAAGGGAGTACATGGTGTGTAACTTCAGGGTACGGTCTGCATCCCCTACACTACACCAAGCCATGACTAAAACACAGGTCTCTATCTAGGTTGAACAAGGCTATCTCATGAGTCCCCAATATATGCACAATATGTGGGACACAACTATGAACACTAGCCCATCACAAGTATGAGTCGGGAGCCCTAGCAAGGTATTGGAAACTTAGACTAACTCTTCACATCTTATCTAGGTATCACCCTAGCTACGACGCTCTATCAAACGCAACATGACTAGATTGGGGTACAGCTTTAGCTCTCCCCCCTTTATATACCCCATTGATAACACATGGTTGGAATTGTTCCCCAAGTGATGAAATCCCAAGCTGGTCCCACTAAGGGAAGAAGATACTAGACATTTTTGGCTGGTCCCCAAGCTTGCACATAGCGCAAGGGAGAGCTTAGACACACTAGCACCTCCTAGGTAGACTCAACTGGACTAGAGTAAACTATGATTTCTCATCACCCAAGATTTCCAAATGGAATAAGGGGATTGGATACGTCAACAGTCACTCCCAAGCACAACAAATAAGCTAATTGACCCTCTAATTAATCTACATGTACCTAGCTAGTATGGAAAAAAGACAGACAGACTAACTAAGAGATCTTGGACCAATCATTCTGTAGAAAATGCATTACTAGTTTGCAACCACTAGCCTTGGACGAACGAGAAAAAGTTGCACAAACTGTTAGAAAAAATGAGGCACATTGACAAATAGATGAGTTAGCTGATTAGTACATGAAATTGAAACCGAAGGAAAGCTGAAAATTGGAACTTTAGGTCTTGGATTTACCTCAGATTCACCTCTATATGAGGAAAATTCACCCGTTTCGATAGCAGGTTTTCCCCTGTACTGAGAAAATTCACCCTTTCTGATGATCAAACTCGCCTGTCTACAACTGAAGTACTTTCACCTATTTCTAGGACTGACTGCAAATTTACCCTTCTGCTGGAGAAAATTTGCCTATTTTTGGAACTGACTGCAAATTCACCCTTCTGCTGGAGCAAATTCGCCTGTTTCTGGGACTGACTACAAATTTTCCCTTATGTTGGAGAAAATTCACCTATTTCTGGAACTGACTGCAAATTCACCCTTCTACTAGAGAAAATTCACTTGTGACAGCAAATTTTCCCTTTCTTAACAAATGGGAAAATTTTCCAAGTACAAGTTCACCTCTGCTACGAGCAGGTTCAACTATTTCTAAGTGCAAGTTCACCCTTGTGAGGTACAAATTCACTTGTTCAGGGTGGATTTTCCCCTGCGTGTATACCTGAACCTGAAAAACTCAAAAAACAAAAAACTTAAAAGTGCAGACCCATGATGTGGGTCCCACTAGGCGTGCCAAAGATGTGTGTAGTGTTTTTAATCTACCTAAAATGCAAGAAATCAAGTAAGAAACTAAAAATAAGAAAAACACTCAAGATTGGGCTTAATATGAAACTCAAACTTAAAAATGACAATAAACCAATTTTTACCTTGTTTGAGCTTGATGAAGTTGTTTTCCCTCATTGATGGCTTGATGTGTGTGCTCCTAGAATGATTTCGACAGCATAATAGCTTGATTCTGCTTGATTTTGGTCACAAGATGGATGCAAGATGGTTTGGTTGTAAGGATTTGGCTATGGATGCAAGATGGTAGTGTGAGCTTGAGAGATTGAGATGATGAATGCTTGAGAAGGGTTAGAATGGTTGAGAGAGTGAAAATGGCTAAGTGTTAGTCATTTAGCCAAAGGAGATTGAAATGGATGGTGAGATTGAAAGAGGGAGGAAGATAGGGGGTTGAGATCAAAGAGTTGACCAAAGGAATTAAAAATTCATTTTTAATGTGCATGGGAATGATAAAAGGAATTTAATATTACTTGGGAAAGAGAAAAGGAATTTAATATTCCTTGGGAAATGGGAGAGGAATTAAAAATTCCTCAAAAGGACCTTGGGAAGACAAAAAGGAATTTAAAATTCCTTGGGAATGGGGAGAGTTGACTAAGGGGTTGATTAGACTAGTTGATGAAGGATTAGAGGAAGGTTAGGTGGCTAATGAGGATTAAGAGCCAACTTGTAAAAGTTGGAGGATGTGACACATCCTAATCATGGATTAGGAATGTGTACATCCCTAATGATGGGATGAGGTGGTGGATTAGGATTAAGTGTAGATTATGGGGCATGGGAGATAAAGGGAATTAAATAAATGGATTATTTATTTAATTCCTTGGAGGGAAGGAATAAAGGGTAAAGTATTTAATTATTTAACTAAATACCTTAGGGATTTAGAGGAATTTAGGGGTATTAATTAAATAATAACAATATTACTTAATTAATACAAATAAGGGGATATTTAGATAAAAAAGGATAAATTTGACTAAATGTAAGTGACCAAATTTAGGTGTCTACAACAATATTTAAAATGAAAACAAAACAAAGCAATTCTAATTAGTAAAAAATCCTGAAAGCAGTATTTAAGTAAAATCAAAATTGAAATCAAACTAGAAGAATCCAATGAGTTTCACATGTAAATATGACATGCACACATTGTATATCATTTATCTATTTCACAAGATCCCTACCATGAAATGAAATAGTGACAAACTATGCATCTCGAACAATTTTAGCTGAGGAGATCAAACATCAAAATTCTTAGATTACTGGGATGCTTCTGTTTTCCTCTGTTGCCAAAACTCATTATTCCTCCGTGCTTGCAGGGCAAGGATATATATGAGCTTTGATTCACTCTACAAATATTTCTAAGGCATCATAATATTCTTGAACCCATGAGGAAAGAGTTGCATGAGTAGATCACAAATCTTTCCATGCAAATTGTGCAATAGCAATGCCTGTCACTACAAACCCTGTCGTGAAAGAAATGAAATTAGAGGGTTTTAGAGTATGTTTATTAAAATGAAATTGCAGCCAAGATTCGATAATGAGCACATTTAGGTTTTTACATTATGGCATCCGTTACCTGTTTTAGCTCCAAATTCCATTTATTTTTGTTGCTTTCCCCACCGCTATTGGTTTCAGATCCTCCAAACTCTTCCTCACTGGTATTGACCTCTCACTTCTCCAATTTGGCAAGCTACATCCTGAAAATAAGGTTTCAATGAGGGTTTTAGAGTATGTTTATTAAAATGAAAATTACGGCTAAGATTTTCCGGCGCATTAGGGTTTATTTGCTTGCTAAAAAAGGATTTCAAAATGGAATCAAATGTAAATAAACTGCAATACATAAATCTCCCACTTTTACACAATAAATATTATTAAATATATTATAATATAATATTATAGAATAATATAGTGGGTGGATGGGAGGGAGGCCCTCCAAGCTGGCGGAGGGCAGTGGGTAGTTTGTGGTGGATGGCATCCATGTAAGGAGGTTTAGTGTTAAGGTGGAAGAAATGGAGAGGGGTTAGTGCTTGGATTAAGGTTGAGGTACAAGTTTTAATGAGGAAAGATAGAGCACATCCTCTAAGGATTGCCTCGCACTTGGAGCCAGAGCTGTGGGATGAAATTGTTGGTAGAGGGACAACTCACTAAGCTAGGAAATGATGTTTTGTTTGTGTGGCGGCATATTCACTTGGAGCTTGTAGTCATTATTAATATGAGGAGGTGATGGATGTGTAGCATCTTAAAATTCATTTTGTTTTTGTTGCTCTATTTATGGTGGCGGGTTGGTTGGCTTCCTTCGTGTGGTCTCGGGAATCGTCGATGGTTTCCAATGGATGGGCGATCAAAGTTCATTATTTCTATCTTGACGAAGGGGTTGGTATGGTTTGGCATGGACACCCTAGTTTCTTTGCTTGCTACGGAGCGGCAAGTAGCCTTCAGGGAGGTAATAGACCAAAGATTAAAAAGAATTTTTCTTAATAATGATCCCTCACAGTTGTTGCAGCCAAAATGGTTCTGGGTAGGGGGCATCTTGAGCAGAATGAGTATGGGAGAGATAATGCTCACATCTCTTGTTGTTTCTTGGCCTCCTTGCTTGGAAACCAGGTCTCAAAGGAGGTGGCGAAGGATCTACTAGTTTGTTTGTTCAGGAAGGACCTACTAGGAGGTTTGGAAGTGGTGCTAAAGTCAGCAATTATAGGAACTGGGATCCTGTGACCTTCAGACTTGGAGCTTTTTTCAAAAACTGGAGAAGTTGTTAAGTTATATCCATTCCTTATGGATTTGAGTGGAATGGCTCTTATGCGACATAGGATGATCGTGGTTGTAGCTATGGAATACCTTAAGAAGATGCTTGGATTGATGGCGGTTGGTGGTGTCGAGTGGGTAAAGGACTTTAAATCATTCACAAAATTAAACAGTTTTCTATAAATTGTGGTTGGGTGGGTTTTAAATTTTGGCTATTAAATGCTTTATTCTAGTGGTGGTTGTTAATGTCTGGGTTTTTTGGTCAATGGCACTATTAAACTTGAAATAGCATTGTTCTCCTTTCTATGTTGGTCGAATGAAGTTGGAGGTTTTTGGGACTGGCTCGAAGTGAAAAAATCCTGCATCGCAGACGTTTGTATGTTTTCTTTTTAATCTAATAAAAATAATAATAGCCTTATGTATCAAAAAAATAATATTATTATTTTATTATATTATAATACAACCCACTCCCTAATTCAAAATATATATTTTAATTATCCACTTTAATATCATGTTGTCTAATTTTTATTTGTGTGACTAATTATTTAGTTGTGTTTTTTGCCCGATGATCAAATTAGTCACTTATGATGGTCAAATTAGTCATTTATTTAGTCATTTATAGTTGTGTTGCAAAAAATGAGTAGAATTTAGTCATCTTTAGTTGTTGTGACTAAAATTTTTAGTCGCATAATCATTTATTTGCCAAATTCTACTAGTGTCAGAAGATGAGTCACATGAGCTTGATGTTGATTGCCAAAGAGAATATCCAAACTCGTATCATTAGAAAATTTTCCCTGATGAAGATGAAGACATTGAGAACATTTGTGCTATGGAAATGGAGGAAGAGGATGTGTCTTTAATAAGACCTTCTGATGAAGAGTATAAGCAAATGGCTGCAACCTTGGTGGAACAAGCTAGGAATACTCACAACTTGAGAAGTAGGTTTGTTAATTGTGATCAAGGAGAGCTTGGTAGCATGTTCATGAAGGAACAGAGTGCAAAGAAATAGGGGACTAAGAAGAATTGGTCAAGTTTAAGAAAGGAGAGGTCAAAACTAAAGAAGGTAAAGGACTTCAAAATTGGGCCAAAAAGGATAGTGCAATCAAGAAGTCTAGTGATGTTGCTTCTCCTATTGTGAAAGACAACTCAAAAATCAAGTGTTGATCATGAGAAGAAAAAGGTTGACCAACAAAAGACTCAAGTGGAGGAATAGAGTATAACTCCTTATGAACTACTAGAGTATAATCCAATTGATATGTTCCAGCTTCTCTCTCAAGTCAAAGTGACCATCCCTTTAATGGAAATGATGAGAATTGATGAACATAAGCAAAAGGTAGTGTCCCTCATCACTGGTGCCACTAAGGCCTATGAAGAAAAGAAGGTGGTTGCTCAGCCTGAAGTGAGTGGAAATAAAGTTAGTGATGAGATAATGGAGGGAGATATTGGTGAGATCCCTCAAATTTATTTGGGCAGTACCATTACAACATATCCATATAATATTTATCCATTCTATGTAACTCTTATTGTTGATGGTAAGCTACTTAAAAATTGTATGATTGATTCAGGAGCTTCATCAAATATCACGCTAGTGGAGATAATGAAAGAGATGGATCTCAAAATAAATTGTGCATATGGCGAGTGCTATGTCATGGAATTAAGAGAGATCCCAGTTATTGTAGTTATCAAGGATGTTCCATACAAATTAGTTTCCTTTCCAAACAAAGAGTTTTTCATGAGTATAGTTGTGGTGGACATCACACCCAACTATGGCATGTTGTTGTCAAGGAAGTGGAGTACCTCCATGGGAAGTAGCATGCAATGTGATATTTCCTTTGCAACTTTTCCAATTGAGGGGAAGGACATGAAACTTTTGAGGGAACCAAGAGCTCCACATATCATTGAGTTTGCAGGAGAAGCAGACATAATTCATTTTGTAGACACTAGTTGGATAATTTCCAAATTGAAGAGTTACAAGAAGAGAAAGAAAAACAACCTGCACCTTTGGAGAAAGAAGTGTTGCAGTAGGCTAATAATGATGATCTTTGGAATATGAGGTTTGATGGAGCTTGTTCAAAGGATGGAGCTGGTGTAGCGGTAATACTAATTTATCCTAGTGGTAAGACCTTCAAATTTTCATTTTAGTTATAATTTGCTTGCACAAATAATGTAGCCAAGTATGAAGCCTTGCTACTAGGGTTGAGGCTAGCTAAGAAACATGGTATTAAGAAATTAAGAGTTATTGGAGACTCAGAACTAGTGGTCTCTCAAGTTAGAGGAAAGTATGCATCAAAGAATACTAGACTAAGGCAGTATAGAAATTTTGTTTGGGATTCAATTGAACAGTTTGATGCATTTGGCGTTGATTGGTTTGACAAGGGAAACAACAGAGTAACAAATTTACTTGCTAACATTGCCCTTTTACCAAATGATATTACATTTGTTGGCATTCCCAAGGTTGAAATGTAGATCATACCCTCAATTCTTGACAATATCAAGAATTGGAAAGTTTTTAATGATGATGATGATATCTTGAAATTTTTGCAATGCATTGACAAATATGAGTGTCAAGAAATTGATTATGTAGCCTTTGTGGAGGAAGTGGGTGGTAAAGAGACAATATTTGTGAATGAGATTATCTAGTTGAAAACTAATAAGATTCACAAAGGATTGGTAGCATTGAAGAGGGTATTTGATGGCCCTGATAGAAGTAATGCTAAGCAAACATCTACCCAGAAAGAGGATTTGGAGGAAGTTAATCTTGGAATAGAAAATGCTCCCAAGAAGGTGTACATTGGGAAAAAGATGAAACCCCAAGTTAGAGCAATGTTGATTGCTCTACTAAGAAAATATAGACATGTATTTGCATGGATTATGATGACCTGAAAGCTTAAAAAGAGGAGTTATTTCAACATGAAATGCCTTTGAAGTCGGATGCCAAGCCTTTTAGGCAAAAGCAAAGGCCAATAAATCCCACTTTGCAACCTAAAATGCAGGAAGAGCTTGTAAAGTTAAGAGATGTTGGGATTATTAAGCCTATTAGGCATTCTACTTGGGTTTCAAACCTTGTTCAAGTCAGAAAGAAGAATGGTGACATTAGGCTTTGTGTATACTTCAAAAATTTGAATGTGTCACCATTAAAGGATAATTATCCTTTGCCAAACATGGAAGCCATGTTACAAAAGGTAACTAGTTGTGATTTTTTACTATGATGGATGGATTCTTAGGTTACAATCAGGTAGTTGTTAAGGAAACTGATCAATATAAGACAGCTTTCAAAACTCCATGGGGCACTTATGTCTATGTTAGGTACCATTTGGATTGACAAATGCAGGGGCTAATTTTTAGAGAGCCATGGATGTGGCATTTGTTGATTTCATAGACATATTTCTAGTAGTGTATCAAGATGACCTAACTGCATACATTAAAAAAGAGGAAGATCATTGTATGCATCTGGAGAAAGTGTTTAAGAGAGCACTTGAGTATAGGATTTCTTTAAATCCTAAAAAATGTGTTTTTGGAGTGAAGGAAGGTAAGCTATCGGGATACATTGTGTCTAAGGATAGGATAAGGATTAATCTTGAGAGAGTAGCTACCATAGATAAGATTCCACAACCAAAAAATGCAAAAGGTATCTAGTCTTTTTTTGGTCAAATCAATTTCTTGAGAAGGTTTGTCACTAATTTTGTTGAGATCACAAGAGCTATCTCTAAGATGCTAAAGAAGGGAGAAAAGGTGGTTTGGAATGAGGATCCTAGTTAGGCATTCAAGAGTGTGGACTATGGAAACAGAAGTCACTACTTCTCTTATCCACACCTAAAAGGGGAATGAAGGAAGAGGAATCTGATTTCGAAAAGTTCACATTCAAGAACAATTCCTTGAGATTCCAATGCAATAGAGATTGAAATATGTCAACGGAGATTGTTCTTAAGGTAGGAAAGTGATAAAGAAGATAAACTATGAACACAAAACTAAGAAAATATAAAATATTTGAAAACACATTATGATATGCAAAATGGCCTAAATATGCGAACAAACTGTTGATGTGAAATACCAGTTATGGGCCGAATTACGCTTGATCCATGATGAATAGAAGCATAATGGAGCCACCAATACTCGAATCTCAATAAGATCAATCAATCAAAATTGAAAGTAAAAATTTTATCAAAAAACCTAACATGCTAAATTTATGAAAGCTTTAAAGAAAACATCTACTCTAATCTATTGAAACTTTATCTTGTTGTGGAATTGGTGTCGCATTGATGTGGACCAACGACCTTTTCCCAATCCCATGATAGTGAGCTTGTTTTAGTCGATTCTATGGAAGAGAATTGATGAAACCATGGTGTTTGGTGTATGAAAAACCTAAATTATGCACAAAAATGAACATGATGCAAGCTAAGTTACCATGATTTTATGCTATAAATGATCTAATTTTTCAATTGCTAAGCTAATTTAAGTTAAAAATGATGCTAAAAGATGAAAACCCTAATTTATTTACAAACTAGGATGCATGCATGGAAGCCATTAATGGATGATCTAAGCTATTATGCAACTAAAACAAACTAAAAATAAGCTAAATGTATGCAAATTGAGAGTATGGATGTGAGTAAATTTAACAGCATAAGTTTGCAATAAAAGATGTGATCTGGGGGATACTTTCTCAGTGAAAATTGAAGTGTCTCCAATGCTCCAAAATTCAGCATCATCAGAAAGAGCTTAGAATCCTAAATCCAACGTAGCTTGAATGGAGCAAAAAGGAGTCTATTTTCTCAAGTTATATGTAGTCAAAGGTTGAGTCAACTAGGGTATAGAGGTAGACAAAAAGGCTAAAAAATTATTGTTGCCAAAAATTTTGAAAACAACATCACGTCAAAGTGCTCATCGAGATGATTCTAATGCCACTCATTTCATCGAAAACGGAGCTCGGACAGCGAAGATACGGCCAGTCAAAGTTCGTAAGGATGGGTTGACTTTGACCGTACAAATGTTCACGTCATCATACTGACGAGGCAGTCTGTATAGTATGAAAGTCAACATGGCAGTATCAGGGATGGACACATGGTAGTCTATACTGCTTGCATGGGCATAGGTGGCATCCAGTTGGCATGCTTACTTGGCATCTTAGTCAATGTACGGTTGTTGCATCAGCTCTAACATGTCTTTGATGGACGAATCAAAGTCTGCCATGTGGCCCAATCGGATGGAACCACGTGGCACCTCCATAGTCTCTCCTCCTTCAGTCAGTTGTTATGTTTGTTAAAAGTATGTTCATGGGGGTTGAACCCCGCGACTAACTCCTCTAAGTGGTGCGGCTTCACCAACACACCATGCAGAATGCGTGTTTACCATATATGGTTTCGTGTTGCTTTTGTTACTTAAAACTTTGAAATTCGTTTTAAAATTGGAAGTGGTGGGGGGTTGAAACCCCGACTGCTTGCGAAGCAAAACACATGTCCACCACTAGACTATCTTGCAGGTTATGTATGAACATGGGATGGGTTTGTTTTGACTTGTTTTTAAGCCCGAATCCCTAACAAAATAACCTTAAATGGTTATTAACAACCCCCAAAAATATAATAAAGCCTAATCAAAGGCCAAAAGGGGTTGGATATGAGGCATAGTTGTTAAAGGGGGATTTGTGTTGCAATTATGAAGGTTTTAGCTCCATTATGGGGAAATCATGTATAAAAAGGGGGTATAGGCCTTTCTAATTTTAGCATTTAGGTGATGAGAAGGAGGGAATATCCTGGAGATCTTTTGAGCCATTCTTGTATGAAGGAGAAGTGTTATGTTGTGCTATAAGGAGATGGCCTTATAGTGCATTTGTAATTTCTGATTTTGGAGCAAAGTAATCAGATTGGTCACTATATTGGAGAGGGAGCCGAAGACGTAGCCTTTTGGAAAAATTCGTTAACAAAGTGTGTTCAATCTCTATCCCAAATCTCTCTTCTTTTTAGTTATCATCTTATCATGCTATGTTGTTTAAGTATTATGTTATGTTAACTCGTTCATTGAGCTTTGAATTAGTTGTTATAATATGTTAAGCATTCTATAAGAAAACGTCATAGATCCTTAAAATAGATCAAGTTTGGTATCAAAGCTTTGTGTGACTAGTATTTCATAACTGAATGCTAACGAGATCCAGGATTCAGCAAGGTGAAGGCAAGCTTCAAGAATATAATCCTGAGATCAGAAGACGAAGAGTTGATCCACCGTCATAGATGGAAGAAACAGGTAGTGGAAAAAGTTTAGAGCTTAATGAGAAGAGTTTCCAGAAGGATTTTGTTGACATGAAGGCCATGGTAGAAGTTCTATTCCAAGAGAGGCAAGAACGGATGTGGAGACATGAAGCTCATGAGGACAAAGGGAAAAGATCAGGAGGTGATCGTTAGCCTCTAAAAATTCCCCCAACTCCTTCTTCTCCTTCTTCTCCATCTTCTCCTTCTTCTACTCATTCTATGTCTTCTAATCCTTTCAAGGGTGCACATAAGCCTAGGATCAAATTGGATGTAAATTTTGACTTACCAAAGTATTGTGGGGAATTGAATGCTAAAAAATTAGATGGTTGGGTTCAACAAGTTGAAGTATATTGTAGAGTCCAAAATATCTTAGATGATTCTGATAGGATCCAGTTAGCTACTCTTCGGTTGGGAGGTTCAACTCTCACCTGGTGGGAGAGTAGGACTCAGGCAAAAATTTCACAACAGGTAGAGTCAATTTAACTTGGGCAGAATTTGTTAATTCTCTTAAAAAGCAATTATATCCATTAGGCCATATGTAATAGTTAATGATGAACTAGCAAACTTTTAGGCAAGGGAAAGGTTAGTTTGTTCAAGATTACACCCATGAGTTCCATAAACAGGCTATTACATTGAATGTTCCATTGTACACCCAGGATACATTATTGAAGTACATCTAGATGGTCTTCACTCTTACCTAAGGCATTCCATTTTGGTTTTGAATCCCAATAATTTGGATGAAGTTTGTGTCTAAGCCACACACTTAGAGTCACAAGGTAAGGGTTTTTTCATTGAAAAGTTCGACAAGAATCCATCTAAGTCTAAGGGAAAGGACAAAGACAAAGATAAAGGAAAAGGGAAGAAGACAACTACAGCTAAGAAAGAGGGTGATAAACCCACATGCTCCCATTGCAAGAAAGAGGGGCGTGATGATTCGAAGTACTGGAAGTTGCATCCTGAACTAAGGCCAAAAAGATATGGAGGCAATAAAGGCAAGAAAAAGACTACTACAGTGATTCAACAAGATCTTGGATCTAACTCCAGAGATGAGACAAAGATAGCTCCTTTCAGAATCCAAGGTAAAGGGAAAGGTATATCTCTTTCTTCAAATACAAGTTTTTCCAATGCAAGTGCAAGTACAAGTAAAGAATCTTCTCCTAAGATTGATAAGCAAAGAAATGAATTGTTTCACATTCGTGTTGTAAAAAAGCACACTAAGGTTGATATATTGTTTGATACGAGTTCTCAAGTCAAATTAATATTTGAAGAAGTGGTAAAAAAACTTAATCTGGGTACAACACCTCATCCTAAGCCATATCCACTTGGATGGGTTTGCAATGATGCTCAACTATAGGTAATGAAACAATGTAAATTGAGATTTGTTGTCATTGCAAACTCTATTGATGAGGTAGAGGTAGATGTAGTTCCTTTGGATATTTGTGGGCTTATGTTAGGGATTCCTTATCTTTATGATAGGAAAGCAATCTTTTATAGGGGGAGAACAAGTATCATCTTTTTAAAGATGGGGTAGAATACATTGTATGAGTACATAAAGTGAAGACTAATCTTACACTAATTAATGTTGGTCAAATGAAAAGGTTGGTCAACTCAAGTAAGAACTTTGTATTAATGCTTGTAAAAGCCAAAGAAGATGATAAATCTGAGGCATTCAAGGGGTGTGACCCAAAACATAAGGTTGAAATGGTCAAAATTATTTCCTCTTACAATGACTTGTTTCAAGAACCAAAGGGGTTGCCACCCAAGAGAGAGACACAACATGAAATCCAATTACAACAGGATGTGTCATTGCCTAACATCGGCATGTACCGTTTATCCGTTATGTAGAATGAAGAAATCAAAAAGAAAGTTCAGGAGTTGGTTGAGAAAGGATTCATTCATCCTAGTACATCTCCTTGTGGTTCTCCAATTGTGTTGGTTCCAAAGAAAGATGAGACTTGGAGAATGTGCGTCGAATATCATGCCTTGAACAAAATAATAGTAAAGAACAGGTGTCCTCTTCCCAGAATTGATGATTTACTTGATCAGTTGAAGCATGTTGTTTATTTCACTAAGTTATACTTGCATAGTGGATATCATCAGATAAGAATTATAGAAGATGACATTTGGAAAACTACATTTAAGGCAAAATAGGGACTGTTTGAGTGGTTGGTTATGCCCTTTGGGCTTTGTAATGCACCGGCTACCTTTATGAGAGTTATGAATGATGTATTTCATCCTTTCATTGATGTTTTTTTCATAGTCTATCTAGATGATATTCTTATCATCTATCGAACTTGGCAAGATCATGTAAGTCATGTAAAAAAAAAAATTGATGTATTGAGAAAAGAAAAACTCTATGTAAAGATGTCTAAATGTGAATTTACTAAGACATCCTTAGTGTACTTAGGCTATGTCGTAGGAGGTGGTCAATTGAAAGTAGACCCTGCAAGGTTGAAGCTATTGTAAACTGGCCTAAGCCAAGTATAGTCATAGAAGTCAGAAGTTTCCTAGGTGCAGTTCAGTACTGGAGAAAGTTAATCGCAAACTTCTCTTATATTGCATATCCATTGCATGCATTAACCAGTACGAGGGAATTTTTTTAGTGGGGAGGTCCACAGCAGAAGGCTTTTGACAGTATGAAGGAAAAATTAAGCATTGCACCAGTTATAGCCTTACCAAATCTACATCAACTATTTGAGATCGAGATAGATGCAAGCGGATTTTCCATGGGATTCGTTCTCATGCAAGGAGGTAAATGAGTTTGCTACCACTCTGAAACTTTTTCAGGAGCAGTAAGTAACTATCCCACTTATGATAAGGAACTTTATGCTTTAGTTCAAAGTGTTAAAAAATGGAAACATTACACAATGGGGAAAGAAACTGTAATCCACATTGATCACCAGCCACTTCAGTATTTGCACTCACAATCTAAACTACAACAAAGTAGGCACTTTCAGTGGATGGGTTTTTTGCAACAATTTAATTTGGTAATTAAGTATAAGAAAGTTACCCATAACAAAGTAGCAAACATTCTTTCTAGGCCTCCTGTTATGAATGTTTTGATTATCCTTAAAGGTAGTTCCATGGTACATGAAATTTTTCAAGAACAATATGCTAATGATGAAGACTTTAAAGAAATCTATGCAGCTCTAATTATAGGAAAACATGTAGAAGAGAAAGATTACTATGTGTAGGATAACTTGTTGTATGATGTATCACTTGGGAAAGTTATGCATTCTGAAAGATGAACAAGTGCAGGTAATCAAAGAAGCACACACCTCATTGATTGTAGGACACTTTGTGGTAAGAAAAACATTAACTCAGCTGTAAAAATATTGTTACTGGCCTTGTATGTAGGAAACTGTATCTAAGTACATTAGAGGTTGTCTTATGTGTGCAACTAGTAAACCTAGTAATAGGATATTGGGGTGGTACACGCCTTTACCTGTACCTTCCTGTCCATGGGAAAGTGTGTCAATGGATTTTTTTTGGGGGGGTTACCTATATCTAGGAAGGGACATGATTATCTATATGTAGTAGTGTATCAGTTCAGCAAAATGTGTATTTGAATGCCTTGTAAGAAATAGATCATTGTTGAACTAACAACTCAGATGTACTTTCAATTTGTATGGGTTCATTTTGGGTTACCTAATTTTATTGTATTGGATCAAGATTCAAGATTCCTAGGGGAATTTTGGTCAACTTTGTGGGCTCAAGGACACTAGACTTAAGAAGAGTACAACCTTCCATCCACAGACTGATAGACAAACAGAGGTAGTAAAAAGGAAATTTGTGCATCTACTCAAAGGTTACTACAGCAAACATCCTAAGTTGTGGGATTAGAGTCTTCATTATGTGCAGCATGCTTACAATCATGCAACACACTCTTCTACAAAGAGGTCTCCTTTTGAGACATGCTTTCGATTATGTGCCCAAGACATTGATGGATTTTTATTTTGGGAAATATGATGTTGAAGATGGATGCCATGATGCAGAGAGGGCTTTGAAGTTCATCCAAAAATTCCAAGCAATTCATCAAACAGTGGAAGCACAGCTAGAATAGAGCCAAGCAAAATACAAGGCTCACCATGATAAGCATCACAGTGATCACCATTTTTTAGGTTGGAGACCAAGTTTGGTTACATATCAGCAAGGAAAGGATGCAAGGTGAAGGAAGGAAACTCAAGCCGACCAGGTATGGTCCTTTTGAGATTTTGGAGAAGATCGGTACCAATGCCTTCCGCCTTAATCTTCCTCCATACATGCACATCTATTTGGTTGTCAATGTTGAGAATCTGAAGTTGTACAAGCCTCCAATGATACTGGATGAAGATAGAAACATTCAAGTTCCATCAGTTGATGATCTTTCACCAGAGTACATGTTAGAGTTGCCAGAGGATGTCATTCTCGACAGGAATGTTAGGACTTCACGAAGAAGAGTAGTTGAATACCTCAAAGTGGGATTGAAGGGGATGCATCCAAGCAAGACAAGATGGATGGAGATTGGTAAAGTGAGGGAACTTTAACCTCACTTACTTTATGAGTAATCAAGCTTTTGGAGGTCCAAAACCTCTCTAATGGGGAGGCTTGATCTGGGGGATACTTTTTCAATGAAAATTAAACTATATCCAATGCTCCAGAATTCAACACCAGCAGAAAGAGCTTAGAATTCTAAATCCAACGTAGCTTGAACAGAGTAAAAAGGAATTTGTTTACTCAAGTTATGTGCAGTCAAAGGTTGAGTCAACCAATGTACCAGAGTTAGACAAAAAGGCTAAAAAATGATCATTTCCAAAATATCTTAAAACATCACGTCGAAGTGCTCATTGAGATGATTCTAACACTGCTCGTTTCATCAAAAATGGAGCTCGGATAGCAAAGATACAGCCAGTCAAAGTTTGCAAGGATGGGTTGACTTTGACTATACGGATGTTGACGTTATCATGCTAACAAGGCAGTCTGTATAGTATGGAAGTCAACATGGAAATATCCGAGATGGACATGTGGCAATCTGTACTGCTTGCATGGGAATATGTGGCATCCAGTTGGCATGCTTACATGGCAGCTTAGTCAGCGTACGGTTGTTATGTCAGCTCTAACCTGTCTTTGATGGACAAATCAAAGTCTGCCATGTGGCCCAATCAAATGGTGCCACGTGGCACCTCCACAATCTCTCCTCCTTTGGTTGGTTGTTATGTTTGTTAAAAGTATGTCCGTGGGGGTCAAACCCCTCAACTAACTCCTCTGAGCGGCACGGCTTCACCAACATACCATGCAGAATGTGTGTTTACCATATATGGCTTCGCATTTCTTTTGTTATTTAAAACTTTGAAATTTGTTTTAAAATTGGTAGCAATGGGGGGTTGAACCCTCAACCGCTCGTGGAGCAAAACACATGTCCACTGCTAGACTATCTTGTAGGTTATGTATGAATGTGGGATGGGTTTGTTTTGACTTGTTCTAAAGCCCGAATCCTAACAAAATAACCTTAAATGGTTATTAACAACCCTCAAAAATATAATGAAGCCTAATCAAAGGCCAAAAGGGGTTGGATAGGAGGCATATTTGTTAAAGGGGGAGTTATTTTGCAATTATGGAGGTTTTAGCTCCATTATGGGGAAATTATGTATAAAAAGGGGGTATAGGTCTTTCTGATTTTAGCATTCAGGTGATGCGAAGGAGGGAATATCTTGGAGATATTTTGAGCCATTCTTGTACGATGGAGAAGTGTTATGCCGACGTGCTATAAGGAGATGGCCTTATAGCGCATTTGTAATTTCTAAATTTGGAGCAAAGTAATTGGATCAATCACTCTATTGGAGAGGGACCCAAAGACATTGCCTTTTAGAAAACACCATTAGAAAATTGCATTTGATCTCTATCCCAATTCTCTCTTCTTTTTAGTTATCATCTTATCATGCTATGTTGTTTAAGCATTTATGTTATGTTAACTCATTCATTGAGCTTTGCATTAGTTGTTATAATATGTTAAGCATTTTGTAAGCAATCATCATAGATCCTTAAAACAGATCAAGATGGATCCATTTGTCTCCAAATAGTGATCTATTTATAGGAGAGCAAATGAAGAATGGATGGTTGAGATCAAAAAGAACAATCAACAGTTCAGGATGAAGAAGATGAGAGGCATAGATCATGGATTCTCATCAACAGATGAGAATGCAAGATGAAGAATAATCAAAGGCTAACAATTACCCTAAACAAACACACTTTTGACCTACTCACACAAGTCAAAGGTAACTTGACAAAGAGGTAATTGGGTTTGGCTTGTTAAAGAAGCCAAGTGAGTTGATTGGAGGAGAGGAAATATTCCTTAGAATATTCCATTTGGATGAGGAGTTAAAGTTTTAATTATGCAAAAAGGATAAAGAATATTCCATGGGAATATTCCCTTTAATCAGAGGAAAATTAGTTTAATTGCTAATTAAACAAGGTTTAATTTATGCAATTAGGGAATTAGAAGACTTAAAAGATATTTATTAAATTAGATGATTTAATAAATAGGGGGGAAATGATATTTAATTAAATGACTTTGGGTTATTTAATTAAATAAGATGACTGAGGAGATTAAATTAAATATTTTGGTCTATTTAATTTAATTAGATGAAATGTTAGTATGAAAAGAGATGAATTAACTTAATTAAATTAATTAGGCCAAATAGACGAAAATGATGCAATTAATTAATTAGCTAGGGTAATTGAATCAATTAAGTGAAAAGAGGAAATGATGTTAATAAATCTATTTCGAGTGTATGACATTGATTAGGACATTTTTCATTGTCTACATTTTGCCCCTCTTTGAAGTGAGGTACCTACTGCTTCGGTTCAAAGAACAATGCCTTTTAGATTAAAAATGCTGCCTAAATCATATATATATATATATATTAGATACCCCAACGAAAGGGTAAAGCCGACTCCCTACCCCCTCGAGAAATCAAGCAAAAATTTTGAATTTTGGGTTGATTTCTCGATAAAGGTTCAGAAGCTGCCCCAAGGGTCCAGAAAGGTTCCAGGATGCAAGAATAATGCAAAAAATGCAAAAAACGATACAAAATTAGGTCCAAATTGGAAAAAGTGATGAAAATGATAATAAACCCCATTAAAAAGGTTAAATTAGGGAAAAATACCCTAATTTTTTAGCTTAAATAGGCCAAGAGGGTTCTTTTTCTATTCATTTGTGCATTCACACCTAAGAAATTCTTACAATTTGAGCTCTGACCCTTCGATGAAATGGCACGTTGTGAGCTTCCCCAACACATTTCTGATCGAGTTCGTGAGTTCTAGCGGCTTCTAGGCATAGGACCATTGGTATGTGATTTGAAATTTGAAATTTTGATGCATTTATTAGGCATTAGAATGTAAAATTTGGGGGCATTGCAATATAGTGACGCGCAAACTTCAATCGGTGATGCCCAAATGATATATAGTGATGCATATGTCTAGGGCGATGCTTTTCCAGATTTGAATTTTAGGGTTCCAAATTTTAAATGGCGACACGCTAGTATCTAGCGACGCACTTGTTGATTTGAAAGTTAGGGTTAGATCATGCCAAATTCTAAATCATGACACCATCTTGTATGGCGACGCATTTTCAATTTGAATTTTAAAATACATCAAGCGTCATTGTTTAAATTTTGAATATAGTGACACATTTGTGAATAGTGATGCATTTGTGATTTCTGAGCCATAAATTCCAAACAACTTCAAATTTTGATGATTTCCTGATGCCATGGGCTTCATGGGTGCAAGAGAGAACAATCCCACCATACTGGAGAGACTGGGTGATCTTTCTGAGTTACACTATGAGCACCTGGGAGAGATTGGATTGTGGTACATTATGTATGCACTAGTGATCAAGACACATTTGGCCATGATGAAAGCGTTGTGCGAGAGATGACATAGTGAGACCTCGTCCTTCCACCTTCTGACAAGAGAGGTGATAGTGACCTTAGAGGATGTGTGGTGGATATTGCGGTTGCCTATCCATGGTGATCATATGATCCACGATCCTAATACTGGATTGGATGTCTGCTTCGAGGTGATGGAGATGGACTAGATTGCGTTGGTCACATCACAGATAGATTTAGAGACATACAGAGGTCATTTGTCGATGCTTAGATTGATTGTTGCGGCCATCATTTCAGGTTTAGTGGCTCTAGACAGACACAGTCGATTCTTTAGTCTAGGTTGGGGCTTGTCTTGGCAAAGGATGCTTTATCGGAGGACTCTTTTTGTGTGGGGGCCTGTGATATTGGTCTCCTTATACCATGATTTGCATGATTTTATGTATTATGATGGGAGATCCCTCGGTGCAGGGGTGACACTCCTTCATATCTGGGCATGGGAGCACATTGCAGCAGTTTGGTTGATTGTATAGATGGTGGACGTGGAGCTAGATGATCTCGTCATATGGAGATACTAATGTGCCATCACACTCAAGCACACAGGATAGATTGGGCTCCCATACTGGCGATGGGTGATTGATGATTGACTGTGTTCCGATGGTGGCCATGGCTTCAGATGCGAGCCTAGTTCAATGATGTTCAGTAGCTCTACTTCACCTGATAGACCCGTTACATGCAGGGTCAGGAGCATACTATGATCGAGAGGTACCTTCCTGATAACGAGATAGTTTGGTGATGTCCAGGATAGGCCCGATGATGCTTATAGGGCTATTTTTTTTAGAGTTGTCAGTCAAGTTCCCACATGGGGATCGACCATTTTAGAAGTAGAGGCCATTAAGAGTTTTTGCCAGTTGTTTGCCTGACCTTGGGCATATGATTAGGTTCAGCCCATTGGTTAGACTACTCCAACATATTATGCATGGTTTGTCCCTTTGAGGCAACTCACAAATCATGTAGGTGATCCTCCTAGAGGGAGGCCACAAGGAAGAGGAGTCAAGGGCAAAGGACAAGGAGGTCGGGATGGCCAGGATCGATAGGTTCTAAGGGCTCCTCTAGTCGGACAACAACCTCCATAGTAGCCTCTAGTGGTACAACAGTAGCCAGTGCCACCACCACCACTATCGGATGCTAGAGATGCTCAAATATAGCAACAAGTGCAAGTTTTGACGGGTGAGCAGGACCAGGCCCGCCAGCATATTTTGGTTGTGACTGCTAAGCGGAACCAGGCTCAGCATGAGGTGGTTGTTGTGACAGCTGAGAGGGATGCGGCTTTGTAGAGAGTTTAGGTAGTCATAGGTGAGAGAGATCAGGAGGTGGCTTAATGTCAGCAGATTGAGAGCCTTATGACATCCACCCATGGTCGGACAGTTTCAGCCAGATTGTATAGAGAGGTTGTTATGGAGGCTGTGTATTACAAGCAATAGTTTCACAGAGATGTTCCTACAACATTAAGATAGCCTAATTTTTCATAGCGGAGTGATGCACTCCCCCGAGTAGAGGATCAACCTAAGCGGCAGGCTAGAGAGGGTAGCAGCCACCAGGGCTAGCCTTCTGATGTATAGACACTTTTTGATTTTCCCCCATTCTTTATACTGATATACATTCACGGGCTCCTTTTTGATAGCCTCATGGATATTTGTACTTATGATCAATGTAGATACATTCATCCAAATTTTGTAGCATGACACATTTTTTGATATATATATGTGATACAGATACAGATGATTTATGCTATGATGTGTTGAATTTATTTCATGTATGGATGCATTTACTTTATGCCTATGTGATATACGATGATATGAGATGAATGGATGCAATGATATGATTCTTTTTCATTATCTTTTCATGATATTATATGGATGAATGATTGTGATATGCAGATGTTATGGATGTAAATGATGTGGATGCATTTCTTTTTGTATATTTTCTATGCATGTTTTATGATGATGATGCATATGTATGTATTGATGCAAATTTTTATGATATGCAACGATTGAAGATGCTTAAAATAAAAACTCTATATTATTCATCACAACTCGAATGATAATGTAGAATGTATGATGTGATATGAAAATGATTATGAGATGTGTGATTATGCTGATTGATGCTATGATTATGATATGATTATGAGATGCATGTATGTCGATGGTTTGTAGATTCAGGTTGGATGCATTGATGATGTTTTTGTGTATCATGATATCAGGTTAGCACGGAGAGAACATAGAAGAATAAAGAATGAATAACCGTTCTTGATGATGATTGCTTCAAAAGACCCAACAAGTCCTTGATCCATCAAGACTTTATTAGAGATGGTGATGAGACGATGCAAAAGAATGGAGGATGAAATGCAGGATGGGTTTTCACACTTCGAGATTGGGATTTTCCATTGTTCTTTATTGTTTGATATAACACATAGATACGATGCATCAAGGTATATATAAGCAGGATGGCGTTGTATCTAGTTTAATGGACTTTGACTCGATAAGTAGATAGGATAGTTCTTTTTCACATCTTGACATACGGAAATGCCGTTGGAATTTAAGTGTGAACAACTTTCCAAACTTGCATAAATAAAACAAACAATCACATTTGTAGATCAAAATGCAAGGATAGAACAATAATTCCCCATAAAATCCATTTGCATTGTTAAAGAACAAGGAAAAAGATGATATAATTGAGCAAATACAAACAAAGATAACTATCCCTATTCTAAAACAAGACAAACACTTGATATTATGGGGGGATTGGTGCTACTTTGATGTGGAAAGTAGCCCTTTCCCAACCCCTTTAGATAAGCTAAATGATGAAATTTCTTTGAAGATGATATAGATTCGAATGACAATGATGCATTTGTGCATGAGATTGTGGAGGAGTGATTCAATAGAGAAGCTCTCTATTTATAGCCAAGAGGGATAAAAGAATTCCAAACATGGAGAATGTGGGACTAAAAACCAACCAATAGGAAGGAGCCACTTGTCAGCTTGTGATATGTTGAGGAATGAGCACATTTTGGTCAATGTGCCAAAGAGAGGAAGATTTGAAATTTGAATTTGAGAGTTAAATGTTGAGTTTGACCTTTGCAAGAGACATGTAAGAGACATGTAAGACCTCTTAAATACTTTTTTGGATGTACATGTCAACTTGTTTTTCAATTCAAACTTGAGGGAATATTCCATTTTTATGCCAAGTTGAAAGAAAATGATGAATTGATAAATCAATAAATTGATTTATTTGTGCAAGTGGGAAAACCTAGAAGATTTGATGGGTGGTTAGATTAGATTAATCAGGATTAGATTAACTTAGATGATGATTAGATTATTTTGACCCATTTGACTTAAATACTTTGATTTATTTAAATCAAAAGGGATGGAATATGCATTTGGGATTAAATAAAGTTTCTTTTATTTAATTAAAAATGGGGATGTGAGACTTAAATTAAATAAAGTTGATTTATTTAATTTAAATGGATAACCTTAGGAGACTGAATTTAATGAATTTGATTTACCTGATGAGTGGATGAATCTGAATTTTATTTATTTGATGATTGAATGAATATGAATTGAGTGCATGATGCTAATTTCATGTGTCTACATTTTTCCCCTCTTTGAAGCAATGTACTTGTTGCGTTGGTTCAAAGAATAAACTTGTCGTGATCAAAATTAAAAAAAATTCTTATTTTTTCGGATGCCCCAGCGGAAAGTGCACTAGTACAGTAAGTTAGAAATTTAGAACATATTGGACCAAAGCATGTGCAATAGTCAACAACATACTCCAAACGACCTTCCTACACAAAACTAAACAAGTATGCGCCAAGATTATTTTACAAGAGCATCCACAAGCACAGCAAAATGAAAGATAATGATCGATGCCCCATTCCTTTCTCTCTAAATAGTTTTAGATAGACATCATCGAGAGGTCCTCGGAATGGGTCATTAAGATAAATCATAAGAAAAGATCAAAGACAAACAGTCAGTGTTATCTATAGCTCCTGCCTACGTTAAGTTTAGCTAAAGTGATATCTGATATTGATGCCCATTGCAGGAAGGCTACATCCTAGAACATGTTGATCAAAGAGTTGTTTGATGTTGGTATGATGATGCTAAGATGACCTATTGCTATAAACTTCACTGACACATTTACCTATGATTTAGACTCTAGATTTTAACTTTTTAGGTTCACACTTTACAACTTGCTATGTTTGTTTTCTACTTGTTTCACCAAAGGTTGAAGGTGATGATCATTTATTATGGGTGAAAGTGAGATGGGATGGATGGAATTTGTATTTTTCTGGAATATTTGAATGTTTTTGGTATTTTGAAATGTTTTGAGGTTGTTTTTGGTCTTTTTGAAAGTTTATATGAATGTTTAGGTTTTTTGATTTTCTAAGGATGTTTAGGGTTTTCTGAATTTTTGAGGCTTTTTAGGTCTTTTGAACATTTTCTATTGTTTTTGTGTTTTCAATTTTTTGAATGTTTTTGTGTTTTCTGAATATTTGGATGTTTTGGGATTTTCTGAATATTTGGATGTTTTTGGGATTTTCGAGAATATGTCGAGTTTCAACCAAGAACCTAACCTAAATACCTATCCTAGGGGCCTCAGGGGCTAATCAAAGATTAGCCTTGCCTATGTTATACATGTAGAGACCACGTAGTTCAACTAAATCAACCCATTTACAAGACAAAGATATGAATAGATGAGAGACGACAACTAATTACAACGGACTACTAAAGGACTGACCTAGGGTGTCTCGGGGGCACATCAATGATGGCCTTGCCTACATTCAAGCTTAGAGACAATGTAGTTCAACAAGAGGCATTGTTTTTTGTATTTTTGATGTTCGACCTTTTTAGAGATTTTGATGTTTTCTAAATGTTTTGGATTTTTCCTTTACAATTATTTGAATGGTTTTGGATTTTTGTTGTACAATATTTTGCAAATGTTTTTGGAATTTTTGGATAAGATTTTATGAATGTTTTTGGTGTTTTCTGATAAGATGCCCCATGACCTCAAGATATACAAGAACCTGATTGTGACGCATAATGAAATTCCCCTAGTGTGATATGTTAGCCTACTTCAATAAAGGTAGGACAAAATGACCTTTATAATATTCCAAGTAGTGCTAAAGAGTTCATGATACCTTATAGTGACAAGCCATGATGAGGACATGGATAGGGGATGAATGGCGATGCAAATAATGATAGGTCAAAAGAGCCAAAGAATAGATGGAGATACCTTATTTATGCAAGGCGCCTATTTTATAGGTTTTCACCAAGGTACTTACCAAAAGCGCCACCGAAGGGGTTTTCACTAGAGGATGAATTTTTTTTCTTTACTTTTTTCAATCCTTTTTCTCTCTTTTTTTTTTATATTCTGATCATTTTTATGATTATTTTGTATTTTCTGATTTACACCCTTCATGTTTAGGCATAAAACTTTTTGAGATGCAAGTTATTGATTGGCTCTTGCAAGGGTTCACCTTCAGGGGTTGACAGTTGGTATGCTCCTAATCTATAGCTTGTTGTGATGAAAAAGGGACCCAAATAGTTAGGCTCAAACTTTCCTTTGCTATCTTGATATGGAAGGTTCTTTTGATTTTTCTTTAAGACAAGATTGCCTACCTGGAACGACTGACATTTCATTCTCTTGTTATAGCTCTATTTCAGTCGGTTTTGATACACTTGCAAATGATTAAGGGTGTCAAGATGACGTTCATCCAGGAATTATAGCTCATTCAGTCGAGACACTCTGTACTCTTCTTTAGTTAGTAGATTCTTTAGTGATACTCACAATGATGGGAGCTCAACCTCAATAGGAAAGATGGCTTTTGATCCATAGACTAGAGAGAAAGGGATTGCTCTTGTAGGTGTGTGGATACTAGTTCGATAAGCCCAAGAGCAGAATTTAGCTGCAGATGTCAGTCATGACTAACTTCATTAACTATTTTCTTTAAGATTTTTAGGATAGTTTTTTTCGTTTCTTCTGCATGGCCATTGCCTTGGGGATAGTACAGTGTAGAGAATCAGTGTTGCATATTGAATCTTTAGCATAGCTCTTTCACATCCTAGTTTTTGAATGGGGTTCCATTATCTGAGATGAAGGTTTGTGGTATACCATAACGGAAAATTAGGTAATTTAGGATAAACTTGGCTATCTGCTTCCTTGTTATGTAGGTCATAGGAATGGCTTCAACCCACTTATTAAAGTACTCAGTGGTGGTTATGATAAACTTATGACCGTTGGATGAGGTTGGAGTGATTTTTCCTATGAGGTCAAGTCCCCACTATAAAAAAGGCCATTGTGTAATCATTGGTTGTAATTCTTGAGCTAGAGCATGAATCAGATCCCCATGCTATTGACATTGGACGCATTTCCACACATACTAATAAGCTTATTTTTCCATGGTTGGCCAATAGTACCCCATCCTCAATAGCTTCTTAGTTAATGTCATACGGCTAGAATGTGACCCACATATGCCATCGTGTACTTTTTTTAAAGTAGTTAAGGTTTCCTCTTGGATAATACATCGTAGTAATGTCCCTTCCATGCTTCATTGTTAAAGGGTATCACCTAGGATCACAAAATCAAGATGCCTTTTTGACAAAGGTCTTTCTAAAGTTTTGGGTGATGTATGATGGAAGGGTTCCTCTATTAAGGTAAGTAAAAATTTCATGGTACCAAGGGGATCCAAGACAACAATGACACACGCAAATTCAGATTCAGGGATTTTGAAAGTTGGTATGAGAAGTTGTTTTACCAAGAATTCACATTGAAGAGTGTTGTTCAGAATGTCTAGTAGTGATCCAATTGTTGTCATGGCGTCTGCTGCTCTATTGTTCATGCGAGGAATCAGCTCAAAAGTTATGTCTATAAAAAATCTTTGAGATTCTCCACCATATTCTTGTGAGTAAGGTTTTCATCTTTGGTTTGATAGTCATCATTGACTTGGTTGATAACCAGCTTTGAGTCTCCATAGACTTTCATTTCTTGTATCTGCCACTGAACTCCTATCCTAAGACCTATGATCAAGGCTTTGTATTTAGCAATGTTATTGGTACATGGAAATTATAGCTTGTATGACTTTGGGATGTAATCACCTTGGGGGTAATGAAAATAATGTCGGCTCATGATCCATGTTGGGTGAATGATCCATCAAAGTACATCTTCCACTAAGTTGTGAGATTAATAAGGAACACTGATTCGTCAGGAAACTCGGATATTAAAGAGTTCTCGTCATAGATAGGTACTTCTGCTAATTGATCTGTGATCACTTGTCCTTTGATTTCCTTATATTCCACATACTCTATCAAACTCTGTCCAGATCATTATCCATTTTTCCATTCATCCCATGAGAGTCACTTTGGATAACAGATATTTTAATGGATCAATTTTTGCAATGAGCTTGATTTAGTGTGACAACATGTAATGCCTGAATTTTTGTGAAGTGAAAACTACCACTAGGAATTCTTTCTCAATGGGTGAATACTTCATCTCATAGCCTACCAAGGTTTTTCTGATTTAGTATATGGCTCTTTCTTTTCTATTTTCAGTACGTTGTGCTAAAAGAGCTCCTAGTGTTGTTGGTGTTGATGAGATGTATAAGATCAATGGCTTGTTTGGTATCAGTGGCATGAGCACTAGAGGTGTTAGTAGATAATCCTTGATCTATTGGAAAGCTTTATCACATTTGTCATTCCACTTGTAAGTTTTCCCTTTATGGAGAAGATGTGAAAAGGGATGAGTCTTATCTAATATCTAAGCTATGAACCTTATGACGGACTACAACCTTCCTTGTAATCCTCTCATTTGCTTCAATGTTTGTTGTAGTTCCATTTCTAGGATGGCTTTTACCTTTGTTGGATCAATTTCTATCCCTCTTTGTGAAACGATGAAGCTAAGAAGTTTGCCTGATGTGACCCCGAACACACACTTTTTTGGATATAGTCATACTTTGTATTCTTCCCACCTATTAAAGATAGGTCCTAAGACTTGTATGTGCTCACTTCTCTTCTTTGATTTTTCCAAAATATCATCCACATAATCTTCAACTGTCTTGTGGATCATGTCATGAAAGATGAGGGTCATTTCTCTTTGATAGGTAGCTCCTGCATTCTTTAACCCAAATGGCATCATATTCCAGCAGTAGGTTCCCCATGGACAAGTAAAGGAAATTTTATGTTGATCCTCTTTGGTGATTATGATTTGATTGTAGCCTGAAAATCCATCCATGAGCAAAAAAATTTCATGCCCAATTGTTAAATCTGTAATGAGATCAATGTCGGGAAGAGAGAAATCATCCTTCAGACATGCCTTGTTCATATCTCTGAAATCAGTGCATATTATGATGTCTCCAGTGGGTTTTGAGACTAGTACCAAGTTTGAAACCCACTCAAGATACTCTATCATTCAGATGAATCCAACATTAAGAAGCTTTTGTAGTTCCATTTTAACCAAGAGTGCTATCAGAGGGTGCATCTTCTTTAATTTTTGCTTGACTAGTTTGGCATTCGGATAAACTGCTAAGTGATGTACAACCACTTATGGATCAAGGCCTAGCATATTTGTGTATGACCATGCAAAGTTAGCTCTTCTTTCTTTAAAGAATGCTACAAGGTTCTTTTGTTCTTTGTCTAACAATGATTCAACATAGAAGGTGACCTTAGGTTCTTTTTTTGTTCCCACATTGACTGGTTTAGCCTTTTCTGCTAGTACTGTTGATTTCTCTAGCTGCATTGCACTAAGGGGAAGATTGAATCCCTCATCCTTGGGTGCCTCAGGGAGGTTTTCACCATCAGATGCATCCTTTTTTTTACTATTTCAGGATCAGAGAGTGACACTAGGTGGTTTTCCCTCAAGGATCTACATGTTAATTGTATTTCATTTTTTTTGTGACTGAATGATTCAATCATCTCCCCATAGTATGCCCTTGTATCAAGCTCTATGTCAAAGCCTTCTTTTTTATCTTCCCATGATAAGTTGTCTCGGAGTCCCATAAATTTTGAGATCACTTCATCATTTTTGAATAAATCTAGAACCAGTCTAGTCCTTGTTGGTCCATGTCAATGAGTTGCGGATATACTAGGAATATTTTAGCTGGTTGATTCTTTGAGACAAAGGATGTTATGGATATCATGAAGAGGGTGTTGTTCTCAAATAGGTCAACAACATCAAGAGGGAAGTCATCTAAGGTAGTATCATGTGATGTAGGTGACCAAGAGGGAGCCTCAACTCATTTATCAGCAATACCTTTGCCAATATGTGTGACCTTGCTAGTAGTACAACCTAAGCCAAGATTCTTTAGTCATTTCTCAGGAATGATGGGTTCTAGTAAACCATTGTCATTCTATCCTAGCTTCTCATTCTTGTTATATCCCATGCTCTACATTAGTTGTAGACCTTTGTTGTCATCTTCCATGGGAAAAATAGGAATAGGTTGTTCATCTTGATAGAAGAGTTTAGAGATATCTTGCTCATGGATGTCTTCTTTATTCAAATCTCCCCATTTAATGAAGGTAGTAGCTGCCATATTGATTATTTCTAGTTCTTTGGTGCTAGATGTGGGTTTCCCATGAGTTTGAGGAGAAATAGGTAACTCTCCTAAGACAAAGGTATCTTTCAATATTTTGTAGCTGCCACAACCGTCATCTTGGATTACTGCTTTGACATCATGAATGCTTTTTAAAATTGGTACTTGTGATGCTTAGGTAGAGGCTAAAGATGATGGGTCAATAAATGAGCTTGTTTGTGTAGGTCTTTCATCATTTTTGGGTATTTGTGGAATCTTATAAAACTTGGCCTCAAGGCTCTTGCAATAGTAGAAAGGTTTAGGATCTCCATGGATAGTGATTTCTCTACCCTCAAAAGGAAACTTCACACACTGATGATATGTTGAGGCTACAACTTTCAAAGCATGGATCCAAGGTCGACCAAGTAGTATGTTATAGGGAAGATCAAGATCAAGTACTTGGCATGTAGTTTCTACAATAGGAGGTCCCACTTGGATAGGGATCACAATGATCCCTTGTGATACAGATTCTTCATCATCATATGCTTTGATGGTGGTACTCTTTCTCTTCTCAATAGTATCTTCTAAATATCCTAGATGCTTGATCAGTTGCAGGGTACAAATGTTTAGACCAGCACCTCCATTTTCCAAGACTCTTTTGACCTTGTTTTTATGGATGACAACATTGAGGTGTAAAGCACGGTTATGAGATGGTTGTGACGGTAAATATTGTTCAAAGAAGGTGAGAAAATGGCTATTGATGTGTCCTATCATAGCTTGAAACTGATCGGTATCAATGCTCTCCAGAATGGATGACTCAAACGAGGATTTTTCCAGTATTTCCTTGTGTGTAGGAGATAATTTTAGGAGTTCCAAAATTGATATTTGAGTAGGGGTTTGTTTAAGCTAATCTACAAGATTGTACTTGCTAGGATTAGATGTGGGAAAAGTAGGTTGTGTCCTAGATTGAGCTGGGACATCTCCTTAAACGGTTCTTTTTCCACGTCGTGTGGTGACTCCACATTCTGTACTAGCACCTTTGATGGTGACAACAGTGATAATTCTATCATAAGAAGCAACTACATTGAAATAAGTATGTTGAACATTGGTGTAATCCTTAACTTTTCCATTATTCTTAGTTTTGTTATGATCAAGCATAGGGTTCTTGTATATCTTGATATCTTGGTTTCTAGCTAGTACCTCAACAGATATGGTATCATTCTCTATGAGATCTTGGATGATATTCTTTATTTTCATGCAATTTTTTGTTTTATGTCCTTTGATTTTATGAAAGTCACAGAGATCATGTTCGTTGTACTAGGATGGCTTTTCTTGGGCTTCTTGGTAGTTTTCAAAGTTAGGAAGTGTTATCAAATTCAACTCTACCAATTGCTTCATGATTATCTCAATAGGTTCTGATAACTGTGTGTACTTTTGTTTGGGATAGTTGTTCCTATTACCGGTTTGCCTTGGTTGCATGTTGGTGTTATTGATCTGATTGTTTTGAGGTGGTACCATTTGTTGCATAGTTGGTTGGATGTTAGCAATTTGATTATTGTTGGGTCTAGGAGCACTTAGTATGACCTTAGCATCCACTACACTGTTGTTTGTTACATATTTTTTTCTTAGCCCCTACACGAGGTTTCTCATTTGAGCTAGCTGAAGGATGGTTGTCTTTGTAAGATTGAGTGTTTCCTTATGAGATTAGGGCTCTTTCAATGTTAAGGGATCTTGGAACAAGCTCGTCATAGGATGTGATGCATTGCATTTTCAAGTGAAATGATAGATTTAGGTCAAGGTTGGCTATGATGATTCCCACTTGTTGTTTGTTAGGAAGAGGCCACTTGCTTTTACTATCTCTTTGTCTCCATCGTTGTAAGAAATTTGTGAAGGTTTCCCCTAGATTTTCTTTGAGAGTGTACAATTCTTCTAAACTAACATCCATGTCAAGATTGAAGGAGAAGTGATCAATGAATTTGTCAGTGATTTCTTGAAAAAAAATTATACCAAAAGGCAAATGAGAGAACCAATCCATAGCAATACCTGTTAAACTTTGAGGGAAGAGGCGCATTAGATATGAATCATTGTAATCCACTTCCATGTACATGACATTGAATTCTTTGATATAGTCCACAGGACTTCCTCTCCCTCTGTATTTGTCAAATTTGGGGATTTCGAAACCAGGAGGGATGGTACCATTGCTATGTTTCGACCAAATGGGTAAAGACACAAGTTTTGTTTATGAGGTTTCTTTGTCTTGCCCATGCGAAGATCCTACATTTCTTGTGAGAGTGATTTTAACTGTGATGTGAGATCGTCTTGCAAATTGGGTGGAGGAACATATGATGGGATGAGAGATGAGTTATATGGGGTGTATGAAGGTGTGATATTTTGTGAAAGTGGTGAATATGTTCTTGATGTGTTTGGATTGATAATGTTCATATGAGGAAAATAGGATCCT
This sequence comes from Sequoia sempervirens, assembly GCA_007258455.2. Taxonomy (NCBI): domain Eukaryota; kingdom Viridiplantae; phylum Streptophyta; class Pinopsida; order Cupressales; family Cupressaceae; genus Sequoia; species Sequoia sempervirens. The sequence goes on along the minus strand of VDFB02270651.1, from coordinate 735,926,932 downwards.
TGTTGTTGTTGTTGGGCATACTGTTGAGCTAGTAAGGCTTGATGTTGTTGCGCCACTACAGCTTGTTGTTGGGCCTACTATTGTTGTTGTGCTAATAAAGTTGCTTGTTGTGCTTATTATTGTTGTTTGGCTTGTTGTGCTGCTAAAGCTGCTTGTTGAGCTTATTGGGAAATGGTGGCTTGATGTTGTTGCTATTGTTGTTGTGCTAAGGCTGCTTGTTGAGCTCGATGTTATTGTTGTGCTAGGGCTACTTGTTGAGCTTGATGTTTTTGTTGGACTAATGTTGCTTGTTGAGCTGCTAAGGCTACTTGTTGTGCTTCTTGTTGTTGTTGTACTAATCTTGCTTGTTGAGCTGCTAAGGCTACTTGTTGTGCTTGTTGTTGTTTTACGGCTTGTTGGTAAGTTTTTTGTGCTTTTTGTAGAGCTATGGCATGTGTTTGCAATGTGGGATCGAGTGGTTGTTGAGATATCTATGAAGGATTAGGGACATTGATGTTTTGAGTGGTTAGCAGATTGGTAGTGAAAGGTGGAGGATTCCCTTGGTTTAACATTCCTTGTAAGATAGTGGATTGAGGGGGAAGAATGTGTGTTTGAGGCCCTAATTGATTTGGTATAGAAAAGGGAGCTATTGGGATGATGTCATTAAATTTTTCAATGGAAATGACACACTAGGACCTTGAGTCCATTGATTGAAAAGATTGCCTTGTCCTATGTTTGGAGGATTTCCTTGTGTAAAAGATGTAAATAAAGGATTCATGATCAAGGTACTCCCAGGATTAATAGAACTTGTAAACAAAGTATTTCTTTGTGGGGGATTGATAGGAGATGATGTGATAATGGTAGATGGAATGGATGAACCCACCAGAGGGTTGGATAAAGATGTCCCTAGTTGCGTTGAGGGTTGATTCTATGATATGGTATGCCCTTGTGTTTTGCTATGAGATTTTTGGTCTGTACCACTCTGCGTGATGGTAGGTACTCTTGTGGTATTGATAGGTGTGGATGAAGAAAGGTTTCCCTGAAATGTCAAAGTGGTGGTAGAATAGTGAAGTTCAAGTAGAGTATGTAGTTGTTTTGGATCTTCGGGAATGGGAGGAGCACCAAAGGTAGGTGTCTAAATGGTAGTGGGAGGTGGAGGATTCATTTCAAGAGTACCCACAAGTGTATTACTTTTGAATGGTAAGGTGTGACCAAAATATTTAGCAAGGTTGGTTGCAAGACTAGGTATGTAAGCTTGACTTGGCCCTTGTGATGGAGTTATGAAAACCTATGCGAAACTTTATGCTACAAATGTTGGGGAGATAGGAGCTACACTTTCAAAAAGTTTATATTCTAAAATTTCTTCCCTAGTGAGTTCAAATGGGTTGTTAGTGACGTCTTCAATTTTGTATGGTCCTAAAGGAGATGATGGTTGTTGTGATGGTGTAAAATGACTTCTAGGATCAAACTCTAAAGGATTTGGATCACTTGAGGTAAATGTAACTTTTTCTTTTTCCATGATTCTCGTGTTGTGATCTCATCTTAACCATAAATTTGGTGTCAGCTATAGGAGAGTTGTGTTGAGTTTCATAATGTTTGAACTCTCTAGTTGACTCAAACCTAGGTGAAAGGGACACTCTAAGTCTTTTGGGAGCAATGATGAAAATGTGAGATGAAAAGATGGGTGATGTGGGAAGTGATCTTTGCAAGCATTTTGGGACAACACTTTTGACTTAAGTTTGATGTTGTGGTGTTGGGATAAAGGCTGCTAATGAACTTAGAAATATTTAGGGTAGACTTGTGACCTTCAAGATAAACTAGTTCAAAGATGATAACTATCTCAACTAAGTGCATGGAAAAGGATACATTTCACATACTAAGTAGCTAAGGTGGCAAGTTGGTTTGATGTTTTAAGTCCCAAAGTATTAGTGTATTTTGAAAATTTTCAAAAATAGATGAGGTGAAAGATGAAATTTGATGAAGGGGTGAATGAAATGTTGGACTCAATGTTGACCAAAAGTGAACCTTTTGTTTTGACAAAAACCAAGGTAGTGAGAATGATGCTAGACCTCTAAAATGTTCAAATCCTAAAGACTCAATGATTTTTTAGAAAATTAATGGATCTTCAAAAGTTGAATGTCTTAGCTTATGAAGAATGTGTATAGGTTGATATTTCTTCTTATAGTGCGTTCATAAAAGTTTATCAACAAATTTTTATTTTTTTTCATAGAGTACCTCAATGTGGTTGTTGATTGCTTTTGCACTACAATGCCTAAGTTTATGGTGACAACCAGTTGACTTTCATTTAGGGATCTTTACTTTGTGTGAGATCATTTGGAAAAGTGAGCTTTTATTTTGATAAGATCAAGGTAGTGAGAATGAAGCTAGACCCAAGTTCTAGAAAATGAGAGGAATGATGGGAATGTTCAAACCTATTCTAGCTCTTCTAGCTCAGGCATAAAATTTTCTCAACAAAGTGTAATGGTTGCAATAAAGGATTGAAGCCCACTTTTTCCCATAATCTATTCTACGATTCCTATGTCTGAAATTGCAAGTTGGAGAGTTTCTTCTATGGAGTTTTACTTTTTGGTGAATCATTTAAAGGAGTCGGGTATCATGAAAAAGACCAAGATTTTGACTCCAAAAGAATGCAAACAATTTTGGACTATACCTTGAAGCGTGTCTATAAAATTTTTCTACCAACTTGTTTTTGTTTTTGTGAGCTACTTGAAGGTGTTTCTTAATAGCTTTTGGAGTGAGATGCCTAAGTCTAAAATGAGGACCGGTAGACTTTGGCTTAGGAATCTTGATTTTTCGTGAGATCATGTGGGAACAATTTAAGTCTATGGAAGAAAGGGAGATATTTATTGCCACATGGGTGGTGGTAATAGGGGCCTTCCAGCCTCAATATTAGTGTTTTTGTCTTCTTCATCTAAAACATTTTTTGTGTTTCTCCACTGTGAGTTTGTTTCCTTTTTTTCAAAAATGAAGGTTCTCAAACTACTAATGAGATCTGTTTGTTCACTGTTTATGAGATCAAAGTTTGGTTGGATTATAGAACCTAGAACATTAGGTTGTTCAACGGGAGTAATCAGTCTCCAAATAGTCATGTGGGGTTCATTTGTCAATTTATCTTTGTTTAAGTGAATTGATTTCACCACAAACACTTGTCTTTTGATTATGTTTTCAAACTAGATGTTTATGTCAAAAACATCATAACTTTCACAATGTCCATTTCGTGAAAATCATGAGATTAAAGCCACAATTGCCTATGTTGTCTTTGGTAAATATGGGTTTGAGATTAATGTCAACATATTTAGAAATTGCTAAGGATAAATCCATAGGACAAGCAGTAATATCAAGGCTAACTCAAGAAGTCCATATTTGAGCCAAAGTGTTTGAAATTTTGGATAGTGAATGTTTGTTTTTTGCATCGTTTTGAAATCAAGCAAAGTGTTTAAACTGACTCACAAGAATTACAACCCTAGGCTAGAAATAACTATATGTGTTGTATTCCCACTTGGATTTTTCCAGGTACACTTATTAATAGTGGATGATTAGAAGATTGACCACATTGGCTCCCCTCCACGACACTTACTTCTACGGGTCATCCAAGCTTCAAGTTCTCATGAATCTCCCATGAAAAAAATTTCATCTCTACTAAGATCTGCAAATATGTGGGATGGCTTCAAAGGTCCAACCTCCTGACATCAACAAATATTAGGGATTTTTGGCTACTACACAAAGGTTCGTAATAAGGGCATCTAGTTTAGCGGGTGCAATGATAAACTCCTTATGAGAGGTCTCCCAACCCTTAGAACAAGGTACTTATGCATCATAAAGATACTGGGGGAGAGCTATCATGTGCCACTTCCCATTGATTACGATTTTCAACGAAACCACAAATTTATATAGCGGTTTGGAAGAGCTTGGCTTTAGCTCATTACCGCTTGGGTCGTTCCCTTAGGGTGAGTACTTTTTCCCACCAAGGAAAGCCCTCTAAAGGTGAAAAATAGCGAGTAAGTACATTCATAGTTCGATCATCTTTGCTTGCATGCACAAAGAGATAACACACACTATGCCTTTTCTCACACTAGCATGGTTGTTCAATTTTAAACCCAAATTGAAAGATGGAGGTAATTTTTAGACAACCAATGTCACTAAAATGATTTTGATTTTGAAGATCACCATGAGGTACAAGAGAAGTGCATACGCATTCTCATGACATAAATTGCAAAGAAAATTACAAGACAATTAAAGCACAAGTTCATTTTAAGCCTCAAAGCAATGTTGAGTTCTTTTTAGAGCACCAATTGAAAGATGAATTTTCCTTGTTCAATTTTAAGCCCAATTGAAAGATGTGAAGTGAGGGTTCATTTTATCCAACTTTGAACGTTCATTTTAAACCCAATGGAAAATTAGTGTGTTGCCTAAAACTAAAAGAAAAAAAGCATGAAATTGGGTTATAATTGCCCCAAAGCGTTGAATGCTAGTTACAATTATAAAATGTTTAGATAGAAGAGAAGGTCTTCAATTTCGCTCCATGCCTTAAAACCTACAAAACCCTGTTAGTCTAACAATGAAAACACAATTAGACATCGATTAGTGATCAGATAATCAAAATAAATTAAGTCACACGTTGAAAAAAAAACGTGAAGTTTCTTACCTCAGTTGAGTGTCACTGCACATGATGGCATTGTTATCAACAGGATCTGCACCCACATGCAAGGTTGATAAGCTCTGCAATCCTATGTAACATGGGATCAAACTCAGGTTGTGGGTGACCCATAATGAGATTGAACCTCTGGATTCTAGGCCGGCTTCCTATATGATATTATTATGGACTAAAAACTTGCTTGGAAAAGGGAAAGGATTAAATTTGACGCAAAACTAGAAAACTAAACTGTGGTATGCACCTAATTGATATTTATGAGCAGATTGTTTCACAGTTGATTTTTATTGAATCTATTTTCACTACTCAAATTGGGAAATCTAATCACATAAGTGTTTCATCAAAAGGCCTGATAATCCAGTCTTTATGAAGGAAAATGATATTTTCACAACCTAAAGGAGAGGATAAATTAACAACACAACTTATGACCTGTAACTAAGTTTATTTTTTCGTGTACATGCATTCATGAATGTGACAGGAATTTAAAGGCTTTAAAAATCAAACACATTAAATTTGCATCTAAAACATTCAATAAATACAAAACTCCTGAATCTGAGAAGGCTAATACTGAATTGCGCTAATGAAAAGAAGGAAACTCTGTGAATGAAACAATGTTGATAACCTGTAGAACCTGCTGAATATATTAATCTATAAAAATGAGTTACATAAAGTCTCTTTGTTGAAGGAAAAGTCAAAAAATAAGAACCAAGGACCCATAAATACAATGTGAGAAAACTCCAAAGCGTGAGGTGGAAGAAGTAGTTCACTGAAAGTGAAAACCACCTCAAAAATCTCTCCTATGAGCAAAGGAAAAAATAGTGTGAAAAGAGGGCCCACCAATGTCGTAACTAAGCTTCAATAGTTCAAAACTCCATGTCAAAATGTGTATAACTGAAAATTAACTCAAGAATGCCTCTAAATGAATGGAGGTGGCACCGAAAGTGATCTGAATCTCAAAATATTTTCTCAAATGCCTCTCGTGAGCAAAAGAGAAAATGCATGAAAAGAGGTCGCATAACTGATGATAATTGCAAAAATAAGTGGCCAAACTCCACCTCTCAAAGTGTATGATCAAAATATCTTGTGAAGTGGCATGAAACTGAGGTAATCTGTCAAGAATCTCCATAATTTGCATGATTCTCAATTTACTTCACTTGACTTTTCTCTTGCATGATTTTTTAAAAAGGGTAATTATATGATTAAATATTAAAAAATAATCGATATGATTATTTTAATATTTAATGTGTAGTTTTTCCCTCCTTCTCTAAGTGCATGTTAAATATTAAGATAATAATACCTTAATATTTAATTATATTGTTCATCTTTTTTTTAAGATCATGCAGGGTATGTGTAAGATCATCATGGAAAAAACAAGCCCTTAAGTGGCGAAAATTTTAGAAAAATAAGAGTTAGGCAACTTGACGTAAATATTTGAATAAGTTATTTATATTATTTTAAAAATATGTAAGAATAGAATATGTAGCAAATTGAATGTAGTTTCTAAACTACTAGGTTTATTTAAAAAAAAAAAATGTATTTGGTTAAAATTTGAAATTTCAATAGTAGTATTTAAATTTCATGGACAAAATAAGAAGGTAGGTGTGGACCACCCTAACAACAATAAAATGATAATATTTTAGATATAAGTAGAGGACTCATGTCCCGATGTGATGCATATTTTTTTGTAATTTTTTCTATGTAAATAATTAATTATGATTTTTATTATAACTTTTTAAAAAAATAAAAACTTCTATGTTTGACCACCTTAACTTGGTCAAAACTTCATGAAATTTAAAACTTTTTTAATCCTATAGTATGTGAAGCATAGAATGTGGCATGTTTTGGATTCAAAAAATGTGATCTTGTTTGAAAGCTATAGATGTTTTTCAATCAGCCTATCAATCAGGACTTTAGTCGTAATTCAAATAGAAAATGAATAATAATTATTTATTAAATTCAAAGTAAAGCATAATTTATATTGGTAGAAAGTTGAGAATCTCCTTTAAAAACCCTTTTCATTTCATCAATTTTGAGTCAAAAAAAAGTCGTCAGCTACACAAGCCATCATATCACTTACATACTGCCACTTTTTCACCCACCATGATCCTGCACATACCCTGCAAAAGAAAAAATATAAGTGAAGTGAACTAACGATATTTCAAAAACAAATGAAAGTATTAAGATTTACTTTCAACTCCATCTTTAGACTTCACAACTTCTCCAAAATGACTAGGTCGATTGACTTCCAAAGTCAAGACCATGTTGCCATTAAAATGAAATGATTTTCTCCTTAAAACTAAAGTCAAAAAATATCAATTCAAATTAGGGCTTGTGGTAAAAGCTTCAAGAACACTAATCATCATTCATTTTGATTTAGTTGAATGGGAAAATAAGGCTTTGTCTTCATCTGCCGCCATGGAAGTGTTTACAAGCCATCATGGCTGCGATCTTGACTGATTTCTGATGCATTTTATCTCCTTTTTATGTTCTTTGTTGATGCCATGAGTGATATCTAAAATCCTTCTTTTTGTGGCATTGGAAGTTATTCTCTATGAGAAAAAGAAGTTCTCCATATTCGAATTTATGTTTTTTCCTTTTACTTCTTTTCTATAAAATCTGCTCAATTCGAGCTTCAAATAGTCATAAAATGACTGAAGTCTTTTTTTAATACACATACTACTCTATCTTGAAGTCACAACTGTATATTTATGCATTTGGGTATTCATTCTTTCAAGGGTTTCTTTTCCTGTAAACACTTGGGTTTCAAAACCTCATTTCCTTTTGTATTCAGGTTTTTATCATCCGTATCATTCCATGAGATGGCATCCTTGAGATATTTTGTATATGCAACTCGTGCCTTGTCTATGCTTTCACTATTTCCTATGGCTTCCAGTCCATATACTCTCTGTGTAGGCATCCACATTTATGATAGGCCGCGATTTTTGTCAATGTTGCTCAATCTGGGCATTTTTCTTTGCAAATGGAGTTTTTCCATTGAATAGAAGAAAAGCTTGAATGTGGCACTCCTCTTCCATATATTTGCCTTGAATAATCATGATTATGCTACAGTTGTGATATTATTTCCTTTATCTGAAACTATACATTTTTCTTTCAATAGATTTGACTGTCAAAATGTCATCTATGCTACTGTACCTTATTATAGATTATTCAATTGTAGATGATCATCTTTTGCTGCTTTGAATGATTGCTTCTATAGGTTATTGGCAGTCTATTGTATTCAATATCTCCACAAAAAGAATGTCATTTTCTTGTGCAAATCACTTGAGCATCTTTGTTATGTTTCAACATGGTGAAAACGGTACTGACATAGACATGTTTACCTTCAGCTACTATGGTGAATACTCATTGTCCTTTGTATGAGATAGCTTTTTCATCATGCCAACATTGGCTACTTGATCAACTATTCATTCTTGGAGAATGATGATTATCTCCATCCCTTGTTGTTGTCCCATGTCATTGTTTATGAGCTAGGCTCAACCCTTGTGGGAGCCACATTTCTCACCACTCATAACAATATTTGTTGGCTGAAATGATCTGATTATACCTATTCCTGCACACTAAACAAACAAATTAGCAAAATAATTGAAGCTAAAAGCTTCCATTGAACTCTTTGCTCCTTGAAAATTTTCCTTTTCAGTGACTTAATCATTTGATGAATCCCTGATAGGATGTAGGTTACATTTTTGTTGGTAATATAGGCATGAGGAAGGATTTCATTTATCATTTCTCTTACACCACCTTTCAACACTCTTGTAGGAAACCATGGAGCTTGTAGCTGGAACAACCTGGAGACACTTCAGACACAACTTGAAGACATAAAGTATAAAATGATTCATCATTACAGGAAATGATGAATCACTCCCTTTTCATGTTTACATTATCATCAGTTGTGTAGTTTACAACTTTACTTTGTATTCATTATTTGATTATGAAAATCAAATTAAGCTACTCTCGTGGCTTGTGTGGGACTTTGGTTTTTACAATATGAATAAAACAACATTTCTTATGCAAATTTATGAGTTTTTTTGTTACAAACATTTGCATAATCACACTAGAAATTCACAAGTAATTAGATTCTAGAATATAATGAATACTTTAGCAGAAATTTTGTACCTTTCAATGAGGAATGCAATTCAGCTCCACTTGTTTTGAGTTGTAGCTAAAAATAGGTAGCAAGCGTTGCGATTTCAAAGTTGGGCATCGCTCTAGTGAATTTGAGTCGCTCTGTAGAAGGACCAGTGAGCACAATTGTGTTGTTTTCATGGGCATCATTGTAAACAAGTGTGTTATGATTTGAACTTTAAAAGCGTCGGTCTAGTGAAGGTGAGCGTCGTCATTTTCAATCCATGATACTTCAAATTTAAATATGTGTCGACCAATTAAATATGCGTCACTATATCAAATTTCTTGGGCATCACTATATGGTGATGCTATTGAAATAGCATTGTTGTTTGTGGTTTGAGTGTCACTACAACCTGCAAAATAGTAAAAAAATGGATTTCGAGCTAAAATACAGTTAAATGATTGGTTTTCCCTCCTTCTAGCACCAAAATTTCAATGCGAAATACCGGTTATGGGCCGAATTATGCTTGATCCATGATGAATCGAAGCATAACAGAGCCACCAATACTCAAATCTCAACAAGATCAATCAATCAAAATTGAAAGTAAACATTTTATCAAAAAACCTAACATGCTAAATTTATGAAAGCTTTAAAGAAAATATCTACTCTAATCTATTGAAACTTTATCTTGTTGTGGAATTGGTGTCGCATTGATATGGACCGGCGACCCTTTCCCAATCCCATGATAGTGAACTTGTTTTAGTTGATTCTATGGAAGAGAATCGATGAAACCATGGTGTTTGGTGTATGAAAAACCTAAATTATGCACAAAATGAGCATGATGCAAGCTAAGTTACCATGATTTTATGCTATAAATGATCTAATTATGAAATTTCTAAGCTAATCTAAGCTAATTTAAGTTAAAAATGATACTAAAAGATGAAAACCCTAATTTATTTACAAACTAGGATGGATGCATGGAAGCCATTAATGGATACTCTAAGTTATTATGCAACTAAAACAAACTAAAAATAAGCTAAATGTATGCAAATTGAGAGTATGGATGTGAGTAAATTTAACAACATAAGTTTGCAAGCAAAGATGGATCCATTTGTCTCCAAATAGTGATCTATTTATAGGAGAGCAAATGAAGAATGGATGGTTGAGATCAAAAATCACAAATCAATGATGTAGGATGAAGAAGATGAGAGCCATGGATCATGGATTCTCATCAATGGATGAGAATGCAAGATGAAGATTAATCAAATGCTCACAATTACCTTAAACAATCACACTTTTGACCTGCTCACACAGGTCAAATATAACTTGACAAAGAGGTAATTGGGTTTAGCTTGTTAAAGAAGCCAAGTGAGTTGATTGGAGGAGAGGAAATATTCCTTAGACTATTCCATTTGGATGAGGAAAAAAGGTTAATTTTACAAATTGAAACAAAGTTTTAATTGTGCAAAAAGGATAAAGAATATTCCATGGGAATATTCCCTTTGATCAGAGGAAAATTAATTTAATTGCTAATTAAACAAGGTTTAATTTATGCAATTAGGGAATTAGAAGACTTCAAAGATATTTATTAAATTAGGTGATTTAATAAATAGGGGGGAATGTTATTTAATTAAATGACTTAGGGTTATTCAATTAAATAAGATGACTTAGGAGATTAAATTAAATATTTTGCTCTATTTAATTTAATTAGATGAAATGTTAGTATGAAAAGAGATGAATTAACTTAATTAAATTAATTAGGCCAAATAGACCAAAATGATATAATTAATTAATTATCTATGATAATTGAATTAATTAAGTGAAAAGAGGATGGATAAAAAGGAAATGATGTTAATAAACCTATTTCGAGTGTATGACATCGATTAGGACATTTTTCAGTGTCTACACAAATTATAACAAAAATTAATGAGACTGAAGAGGTGCACTTGGAAACTCAAAAGTAATGGAGAGGAGCTCTGGAATCCTATAAAAATCACTGTTGAAGCTCACTGGGACACTTATGCCAAGCTGGGCGACTTAGTCCTGTTTCGAGGAAATTCTGTCGGAATAGATTTCAGCCAAAAGGGTACCCAGAACTATAGAAACCACTTTTCAGGCTTGACAGTGGGACTAATTAGCCACTAATGGTGACTTATTCCACTTCTAGATTTTGGGAAATTCAAAAGTGCAATCTGTAGCTCCCAGTCTGCTCTTTCTATTCCTCCGGGTGTCTAGATTCGAAACCCTAATTTCTAAGGCTTTAAGTGACTTTTTGTGTAGATTTTGACCTTTCCAATAGTGACATGACTCCAACAAGTTTGAAACCTATTCTTCAATCGTGTCCAAGTCATCCAAGCACCTAGATCTGTAATCACACAAAGGACGAGAGAGAAAATGTTGATTGTTAGGGATTGGGGGTTTTCCTTAGTCAAACCCCGTTTAGGTAATTAAACAAAAATGATGAAATAAGATAATGGAACATGAAACATGAAACAATACAATTAGAAACTTGCCATGATGATGGATCTTGAATATCTACAACAATTGATGAAGAATCTTGCCCTTGAATGCCTTAGAATTGAGCTTGAATGTTATCTTGGATGCTTGATTCTTGCTTGCTTGACTTGTCAATATGAATGAATCATGAATGAATCATGAATTAGGGTTAAAGGTCTCCTTTTATAGAGGAATGTTAAGTGAATGGCTAGAATAAGGATCACGATCAAGGGCCAAGATTAAATTAGAAAATAATCTAATCAAGGGTGGAGGTTAATTGAGACAAGAAAGACATGGATAGATAAAGACTTGAGATGGAAGATAAGATTGGCACAGACAAAGAGGTGATAGGAGAAATTAAATAATAAAGATTATTTAATTTAGGTGGCCAACATTGGAGAAATAAATAAAATATTAATTTTATTTATTTAAAAAGAAAGGTGAGAACAAATATTTAGATAATTAAATAATCATTTAATTATAGAGGAAAGGTGGAGTGTTAAACAGTAAATAATTAAAAAATAATTATTTAATGGAGAGGGAAGGGATAATTAAATAATTGAAATAATTACTTAATTGGGGAGATAAAGAAAGGATAAATAATTAAATAAATATAGCATTTATTTAATTATAGAGAGAAAAGGCTAATGAATAATTAAATAATTGAAATAATTATTTAATTATAGAAGAAGAGGGAAAAACTAACTTTTGAATTAAAATAATATTTAATTCAAAAGTAGGGAAGAAAGGACCATTAGACTCAAATGCTTAATAAAAGTCTAGAAAAGTGTGAAAGTGATTTAAAACACTTTACAACACCTTTACAAGACATGCATTTTATTCAATTTGCAAGGGTCCAAGACCTAATGTGGATGTGTAAAACACCTCACAACACTAGATCAAGCTGAAATTAAGTCCAATTTATCATTAATTATTCCCAAATCAAACAAGGAAAAAGGGATACTTTTTCGATGTCCACAAAGAGAATAAAGCAAGCTATCAAAGAGGCTCCAGTGTTAAAATCTCTTGATTTTTCTAAACCAATGCATATTTTCTCCTTTTCTTCTTTCCATACTATTTCTGGTGTGTTGTTGCAAAAAAATGATGAGGGATTTCAACAACCCATTGCATTCTTTAGTAAGTCTTTATAGGCCACAAAACTCAAGTATGACATGACTGAGAAGAAAGCATATGCTTTGGTCAAGGCTATAAAGAATTTCAGAACTTACTTAATGGGAGCTACAGTCATAGCCTTTGTGCCAAGTGTTGTAGTGAAGGACATCTTCACTCAACAAGAAACTACATGTAGGAGGTGCAGATGGATCAAAAGGATCCAAGAGTTTAACATTGATGTTCAAATTACCAAGTTAGTGAGAGGACAAGGTCTAGCTAAGTTAATGGTTGAGACTAACTTAAAGTAAAATCAAATAAATCAGGTTGAGAGTATTGATGTTGCACCTATCTGTGATATGCAAACATGTGGCTGGTACAAAAGGATTGTTCAACACTTGAAAACTATGTAATTCCCAGAAGGTATGCTTGATAATGAGAAGAGAACATTGAAGTTGCATGCTATTAAGTATGTTATTATTGATAATGAATTGTGGTGGAGGAGCCCAGAAGGTGTGTTGCTCAAATGTGTGGATGGTAAGCGGGAATGGGAGCTTTTGCAAGAAATGCATAGTGGAGTGTGTGGTGGCCACTACATGGCTAAGACAACTGCCCATAAGATCTTGAGGGTAGGATTTTGGTGGCCCACTATTTTTAAAGATGCACACAAGTTTGTTAAGACTTGTGATGCTTGCCAGAGATTTGCAGGGAAGTTGAAATTCTCAAGAATTTTGCCACTTAGGCCTATTTCTGCTCAGGTCCCTTTCCAACAATGGGTTATAGACTTCATTGGTGAAATATTAGAAAAATCCAATGGGAGGAATTCATGGATCCTTGTTGCAACTGACTATTTCACATAGTGGGTGGAAGCAAGTCCCACAAAGAAGGCAATGAGTAAAGTTGTGATAGACTTCTTGATGTACAATATTCTGATCAGGTTTGGAGTTCCAGAAAAGATTATATCAAACAATGCTATGTGTTTTAGGTCAAATGATTTCAAGGAGTTTTGTGACAAACATAGCATATAGATTTCTTATTATTCCCCTTACCATCCTCAAGGGAATGGTCAAGCAAAATCTAGCAATAAAATCTTAATGAAAATGATCAAAACAATGATTGAGAAGAATAAGAAGGCTTGGGACTTGAAGCTAAAGCTTGCTCTATGGGTTGATAGGGTTATAGTAAAGAAGGCTACTGGACATTCACCATTTGGTCTAGTTTATGGTTTAGATGCTAGGTTACCCAACAATAATCTGTTGAAGATGTACAATTTTTTGTAGGAGTATGATGAGAATATCTATGATGATATGTAGCAAAGGATTGATAATATTATACAATTAGATGAAACTAGAAGAGAAGCTCATGACAAGAATGCAAAAATGTAGCTACAAGTCAAGTACTTGCATGACAAGAAAGCCTCTCCCAAAAAATTTGAAGTTGGAAGTATGGTGTTGATGTGGAATACAAGGGCTCGGGATAAGGACAAGCATGGAAAATTTGAGGCACTATGGCTAGGCCCTTATCTGGTATCTAACACACATGGGGAAGATTCATACTTTCTCCAAAGCTTAAAAGGTGAACTTCTTGAACTACCAATACATGGAGAGTTCTTGAAGCCATATTTCTCTTGAACTATGCTCTTTTCCATGTACGTTGTACAGTCTTGTAAATTTTGTATATATGTTGTTTTTCTTTGGTCTAGCCCTCTTTCCTTGTCTGAGAACTTCCTTGGTTTTTTATCCTTGTGCTTGGTTTGCTCCAACCATGAGATATGGAATCTCTCCATGCATATGAGAGGCATGTGTTCCCAGTTGAAGCCACTAGTGGAACCTTTAGCACTTCATGTTCCACTTGTCTGAAAAAATGCATTTCCATTAGTGTATGTTTGGTCTGATATGATTAGGGTTTAGGGTTTTATGTGAGGATTTGTTTTACTTTGAATATTTTATCCTTTATCTAAACCTTTGGTCTTTTGGTCTAATCCTTTGTTGACCTTCTATGGCCCATTTTCAGTTAGTTTTAAAACAACTTATGTCCTTGAGTCCATGAAATGACCGAGCCCTTGTAGTTTAGGGTTCCCCATTACCCATCGCTTAAATTTTCTCATATTCATGGGTCTAAGAAATTCCTTTATTTTATAAGGTTCATGTTTCGGTCGTGTTTGGCCTTTATAGCCTTTGCATAAATGTTATTAATTCTTTTAAGTTTTTAGCTTACGTTGTCCTAGGTGGTCCCCTCTTTTAAAACAACTTGGCGCACATGCATATTTCCATCACTTAAGTCTTTCGCTCATCCTTGAAGTCATTTCTATCATCGGGTTCATTACTGTGATAAGAGATGAGCATTTGGTTCTCTTTTATATCACATATTTCTTGTTGATGTAATTTTTATGCACTTCTCAACACAGGTAATGCATAGGTACATCACCTCTCTTGAAAGACAATCTTCCACAATCAGATTGTAGAACACTATCCCAAGGTCTCTAATGTAAGGTCTTGGCAGTGCTTGGAATATCTTAGTTGATTCATGTGATTTGTTGGAATCACAAGGTGGACTTACGGATGAGTTACAAAGTGTGAAAAGTTGGGTTTGCAAATGGAGTTCTCAAGGTGCAAAAATTATTGCTCAGTTGCTGCAAGTTTAAAATACAGTCTAGAACTCCTATTCCAACTTCAAATTTGGCTTTACAATGTGCAATGAACCTTAGCTTAGGTCACTTATTAAAAAAAATGGAAAAAGGGTAGGGAAGAGAGGAAGTTCCTAGACCTAAAACTACGAATGAACAGCGATCATGGAGGCTGCTACAGTAGACAAACTCCCTAAACTGGGTTTTGCTTGGCCAAGAGGATCCTACAGTTACACAAAACCAGTGCAATCTTCTAAGGACTACAGATTTTCAGATTGCATACACACATCATGAACATGCAATTGAACTAAGTTACAGCAATAAAGTAAGGAAGCTCAGACTAGCTTTACAAAGTGATTCATCATCAACAAACCACAAAAAGCATGAGCTGGAAAATCATCAAATACAATAATAGCAAACACCATCATCACTTCCATTCAAGAAAATAACAACTAAACTAATAGGGGAGGAGAACCATGCATGCATGAAGAAACACAAGAGAAACATTCATAAATCATGCAATGTAGCTCTCTATTGCTACAGAATGCCTTTACACCAGCTCTCCAACCATTTACAAATGAAGGGGAGACCCCTATTTATAGTTTTCCAAAGCCCAAATGAATGGCTAGGAATGATTTGCATTATGTGGCTCAGATTCATTACAAGTTAGGGCTTCACCTACTCCCCATTATCTAGCAATTTGAAATACATCATTTGTCTCATTCTCTATTTTGTCTTGTAATGGCCAGGTGTTGTAGCAATTTGTCATTTAGCAGATTTCCATTTTCACTATAGCAGAATTTTCCTGAAGGTTTCCCTTCACTTGATGGACCTATAACATTATTTATTGGATTAAATGGGCCTTGACGATGACATACATCAATAGATTGGCCACCTCTGATTTATCAGAATAACCTCGGATGGGTCACTATCAATTAAGGGAGGGCAGAACAACCCCCTTCCCTTCCTTATTCTGATAAACAACCTCCACTCCTCAACACTGATTTCTTTGGCATAGGTTGTCATGTGTTCATCAATCCTCCTTCATTAAGCTATCCTTTACTTCAAGCGTATTGTATTTTCCTCCTTGACACGGCCCTTGATGTGCCTTACATGAAGACACCCTTATAACCACATCTTCACACCCCTTGGTAAGTTTTCCTCATCTTCTCATTTGGCTATACCTGTACAACACAGATTACAGAATGTTAATTTACATTGAACCAAGGGGTTAAACATCATACAAGGTGCAATAATGATTGGAAATTTTTAGTTCATCATTTTCTATCCCAGCGACCATTGATTGATTAATAATTGTATCCCTTCCCTTACTATAACAATTACTCTACAATACAAGCCCACATATTGTGAAGACAATTATTAATATAGCATGATTTATAATGGGACTGTAATATTAGTTGTTTACCCATAAGATAGATAAGTAATTTCATTTCCCATGGGTTGCTCCATTTAGTGTGCAACTATTTCACATTCTTCATCAAGTGGCATATGCTCATTGCATTCCCTCAGTTTTGAATTATGCACCAATCAGTTATTTGCTTTATGTTTCCAGAGATATCACGCTCATCTCACCAACGTTCGTTGGTTGCCTAGGAGAGGATGATGGACATCGGCTAGGCCAGAGGGAGCATCCGCAAAAGAGTGTGGGGCAAGTGGTGCTTGCCGCCATGGCTAGAGTGTCACAAAGGAGACCATGTCTAAGCAACCTCCATCCCATAGTTCCATGCCTCCTCGCTTCTGAAAACTATTTGTAGGTGGGAGCCTTCGAGCCCATAGAGGCATAAGGAAGGGCGGTCCAACAATGGCAAGGCATGCCCTCAGGAGTTCAATTGGAAGAGTTGTCCATGGGCATGATGATGTGGGGTGTCAATATGCTATTGTCATCAAACGGACGACCTTGAAGATAGCGGAACCCGCATTAGGAGGAGTCGCTCTTGAGAGTTTATGATGGAGGCCATAGCAGGTCTCGCATGCGAGAATTCTGCGGAGTTGATTATGTGGAAAGGAGTCTTGGAAGGGTTGCCAAAAATAAACAATGGTCCCCCGATGGGGAATCCACATACCAAATATCTATGGCCCAGCTTGTTTTCGTAAGAGGGTGTCGAGTGGGACATTATCAATGATATATCGCACCCCATCCAATCTTTGAATGGATATTTCCTTACTATCTAGAAGGTTCATTTGCTAGGTCTGGGTGCTTCGATTTCCATCCCCCCAACATTTCCATTATTGTATTTTTACCTCATTGTCCAAAGGTGACGAATGCCACTCGACACCCATTTTGTGAGAGGACATGCTATATAGTACTCATAGTGACTTTTTTAATGAATTCCTTTGGGTGTATGTGCAATCACACTCTCTAGACCATTAAATCGGTCCCCTAAACTCAAACAGCCCCCTGCAGGCATATAAATGTATTCAAACAACACTAAGGGGCCCCGATCCTGCCCTTTATATGATCAACTAAGCTTCAAGAATTCTATCTTAAAAATAAAACACTCGTTCATGCATTTGAATCCTGTCCAGATAATTATGCACAACCTCATGTAATAATAACACCTTCAACAGTTATGTAACGATAATAGCTAGAACTTTCACTATTTCATTTCTTGTGAGACACCTTTCTCTAGGAAGCATCTTTACAAAGGTGCACATGGAGTTGACAAGAATAGTCATGCTTCTCGGTGCGGTAGAATGATATTACAGCACCGTGCAGAAGGGGAGGTGCGGGTGGCTATTACGGTGAAGTCATTGTGACGATGGCAGGGAGTCAATGACCTTTAGTGGCATGGAACCCACGAGTCTAAATAACCACTCAAAATAAAATCACCACGTCTAGTGTACAAGCAGTCACTTCAAATTTAGCAAGAAACACCTCAAACTATAGTACCTCGAACACCATTTTCATGTTACCCATCACTCAACCAAAATATAGTTGCAAAATGTTGTCAACAAACAAGATGGGTCACTGTGCGGAGATAGATACCACAAATCCCGCGATGTGGAGATCCATTCATGTCATGTTGTGGTATAAACATTGATGACTGACGACCTTTATGAATGTGGAACCCACACGTCCCAAAGAACCACCCCGAAGACCTTCCCACGATTGTACTATATTCATTGCCATTGCTTGGCATTGCCCATCTTCCCATGATTAATCGAATACCTTAGTTCAGATGCACAGTCAAACCAACTATTAGGTTCTTTCCAGAGCCATCGTCGTAATTGGTCATTGGTGCAAAGTGTAGGGTGAAGTTGGCCATGACCTTGGCCCAGAGAAGATTTGCACTAGAGGGCTACAAAGACTCAGGATGGTACTAAATAAATGAATGCAAGGATCCTTCCTCTTAGCCATTATCATCCTTCGTAAGCCCTTGGTTTATCATGCCTTTAAATTCCTCCCCTACCACTATTTGCAGAGTGTCATTGAATGAACGGGAGAATTAGTTATCAGCACTAGTATTTTAGTTAGTGACATCGTCCAAAGGAACAAGACTGTGGAATGCAGTCACTAAAATTTTGTAGAGAGAACGTCTTCGTTGAGTTGGTCGCCTGCATTGCGACATCCACAAACAAGAATTTTGTCAAGCGAAGTCAATCATTGCCATTTAGCGATCTTTCCCTCTTTCCGGTGCCAAGAGGACGTTGTGATATCTTCCATGGTACAACTATCTTTGTTGTCATTTAAAATCATTTATGCTTGATTAAAGTATTTTATCGGAAACCCTATGATGAGGGTCACGCCCCTCCGACAGCCAGCGAAGATCTATGGAATATCACTAAATTCCCACTCCACAACCGTTAGCTGGACTATTTTACATTGATCATAGGGAGGTGAGATGGTGTGATAGTGTGAAAGTGGGAGCCCGCTACATGTTAAGAGACCAGTGTTTACTACCATAGCATAGAGAATTCCATCACCCATCACCACACGCCTTTAACAATTTGGAATCGTGTAGTCTGTGTCGTTGAGCCTGTAGCCCTCGTGCATTCTTATTTTCATTTTCATGGCCTCCACTGCTGATAGTTGAGAGTTGGAGCTAGCGCTGAGACTTGTATGACTTGGAGGTGCATTTGATATTCTAAATCATTGAAGGTGGTGCGACATTGCCTTTCTCCATAATCTGATCCATCGTACAAGCCTATAAGAATTTCATCTAGCTATGTATCATGCCTCAATTACAAAGGGTGCAAGGAATTCCTTAAACGTTGAATACCTCATGCGGACGTGTGAAGGACGGTGACATCGGCGGGTGAAAAAAAATGTGGGAGAGTTGTTGGTAGCTGTTGAAACGGTTGAGTGAGCCACGGACTCCACGAACACTAGCACCGCCAAAGAGGTATTAAAGAGAACATCGCCGAGAGAATGGCTACCAAAATGTGGAACCTACATTGAGGGTTGCTGCCATGGAATTTCCATTTGGAAATGGCCTTGAGGACTGTGGCTTCCACCGGGTTAAGCCCTGCACACTACCAACTCCGCGAACACAAACCTAAATTGTTGTTTCGTTGTTTCTTCTTTCCCAGCCTTTATCACCCTTTCCAAAGAATAACTCATTAATTCTACTAAAGGGGACTCATTCTCATCCAAACCCAATCACCATGGAGTCCGTCGTTGGTCACATAAATCATACTTAAATCTTTGGCATTATTTCATCCTCCAACTTCAACACTTTTCTTGCTATGTGGCCAAAATCATCCTTCAAAACATTATCTTGTTTTATCAGAGTAATGAGTATGATAAAGCCGCCCACAGCTGATCATTCATTATTTAAGTGGATTTATTATGGTGAACTTTAGTCCTCCCCCTCCTACATCTATTAGGAATGTGAACATCCCAATGTGGAAACATAATATGATCAAGCCGCATGAAGGATCATCTTAAGAGGAGATGACCTCCATGGTGAAGAGAGTTTCGGGTTCCACACATGTGATTTCCGTTGGGCCAAAGGCTATGGAATGTTGTTATGAAGATGTTGAGAAGGACGGCAATGTAGTGGTGGAAGCCCGCAGTGCGGGCTCCTCATTGGCAATCTTTGTCAATGAAAGGAATGTGGGGTATCGTTACACACATATTGGGAATCATTTAAATCAAGCCTAACCATATTTTGAAATGGTGTCAAAGCCACGAGGCTTGTGCTAGAAAATCAAGGCAGGAATGATGGCATGAAAGTTCAAGGTTAGGCTTCGTAGTGAAAGGAATCCACCGCCTGGACGATAGAGGTGACGGTGAATGGATCTTCGGAACCCGCAAAGGAGGAAGCCTGCAGGTGAGAAAATGTGGATTGGCGCCTAAGAAATGTCACGACGAAAATAACAAGCGACAAGGAGAGACCCATAGTGTGAGTTCCACATGGACGAAGGTTGTCAGTCGACAAGTATCAAGTGTAAAGCTCTATTTCCCACCTTGACCAATGTTAACCCAGGATCCCAATATGCTTTAAAACTGAAAGGCATGAAGATTGGTGATATGCCAGTTGTAGAAAAGTCATTAGGGGAAACTACAAGAGTAGTAGGGTAGCTTGTCACACTATAAAAAAAGTAATCAACTTGAAGGTGCTATTAAAATATCATTTGGGAGCAACCAAATTTAGTGCATGGGGGCACGTCGTGCTGGTGCATGGCAGACAAATTCCATTTTCTCTGACGGTGGGATGAATGACAACCGCCATGAGCAAGCCCATAGAAAAAGGGGAGATGGCTTCGACAGGTCATGGACCCACAGAATGGGGAGAAAATGAAGGTTTTTCGTTGTGAACGGTGTCAGGGTGACGGCCTCCCACGAATGACAGCTCGCGAGTGTGGATCCATTGGTCAGCGTGGACTTAGTAGAGTCTAGCCATTAGGCGACAGAGGTCGAGCGGGGGAAAACTTTGCACGAAGACCCACAAACATTTGGACTTAGGAATTTTGAAGCAATGGGGTCGGTTGGTTTTGTAGCAATAGTGAAGACAGAAAGACCAACTGTGGAGCCCGTAGCACAAGCGGATGCCAAAGGTTGTCCATTGCGACAATCAAAAAATGAGGACAAAGATCCACAGAGGGAAACCTATAGATGTGGGCCTACGGAGCATGAAGGATGCAATGGCAATGGTGAATGCAGGGTCTGCAAGGGTCAATGGACACTGGGCGAAGAGCGAACGGACTCCCGCAGGAACTGGCCTGTGAGGGCAAAGGACTTAGCAAAACTCAGGTAGGTGAATTGGGCCATCATGAAATTGATCATTTTTAGTCTTAGGGCCAACTTAGGCTAGGAAACAAGGGGTGCATGAAACGAGATGAGGTCAAAATGACCTGACCCAAGCAAAAGATGGGGTCCTTGCCCGTGGCGGGGCGTGTGTGCAAAACATGCACAACAAATGGTGACTCGTTGGGGAAATGCTCTAGAGCATTTCAATGACAAACTAGAATCATGAACCCAGAATCTCTAGTTTTGATCTTCAAGCTAGGGCAAACAAACCAGACATTCAACCAAAGGATCAAACCCACTAGTCAACCCAACCTCTAGCATGCTGAAAATCCAAGTGTATGCATATGCGTTAATTCCCATCCTTCAGTTGCTATAGGAACCCAAGCTCCGTCAAGTTAAGCTACGTAGTTTATTCTTACTCCAAAAGCATTTGAGACATTGCCTCGCTGCCAATTAGGTGTCCATAGCCTCGATGAGGTTGTCACTATGATTCTCCTGAACATTTCTCTACTACCGGTCAAGCGTCCATAGCTCCGGTAGAGTTGCTCGAATACCCCTGAAAAGCTGAATTTTCTCTTTTGACTTTCAATATTTTTCTATCCTTCTTTGTTTCTTTTGATTTTCTTTTCTCTTCTTTATTTTCAACCCGCAAGAAGTGAAGCTCACACTCACGACTGAGAATCACAGTGGCATTGAAGCAGAATCTTAGATTTTTCACTTAACTAGACTTCGCAAAGGACCCAAAGTGACCATCAGATTCTTAAGATGTGTGAAATATGTAAGATTTTAGAATACATCAGGAATGAGATCAACCAACGGCCTATCCTCTTCGAATCAAACACCCAGATCACTTGACACTAATAGAAGATCCTCACCATCCACTTTGAAAACTTGATTAATGTTTGAGAAAGAAATACATAGAACAGCCCCAGGAAATAAGGATGATTGTGTGCACAGATGTGTTTGGCTAAAAGTGGAGGAACCCTAAGCAAAGCAGTAGAAAAAATGAAGCAAAGCGAATGAAAAGCAAACAACCTAAACTAACCAAAGAAAGAAAGCAAAAATAGATGAAAGGAAACTAATCCAAAGCAAACCAACTAACCTAATGAAAGCAGGAAAGTGAAGTATTTACATGACACCTATTATACTCAAAATGAACTATGTACAAAGAGAGTTACAAGGAACTACGTTCAGGTAAGGCAGGCTGACGTTAACACTTGCTGGATTTTGCAATGCATACACAAGTAGGAGAGTGATCATCACTGATCTAAGCCATGCAAATTTATCCTTATATTTAGAAAGAAGAAATTCAACATTGCAGCACTCGAATTTAGTTACATGTTCATGAAAAATCAGCAATTGAGGAAGCTCGTTAAAACCATGGTTAAGCCATAAACAATTTTTCTTTCCCTCGTCCCCATAATCAAAATGAAACATGTAGTTGTAAGCATGTAGAGGAATAAGGAAAGATAGGACCTAGATGGTGTCATGCGAAGGTGGCATCAATGTTGGACAGTCGAGAGCGAGCACCACATCATTGATTGTTACATCATCAGCTTCGGGTGGGCACAGTGGAGGACACAACATCTCTGGTCTCGGGCAGGGATAGGGTGGGGAGAATGGGGCAAAAAACTCCTCTTCCCCATCACATCTGGGACCTACAGCCTCTGCTAGTTGTTCTTCAAAGAGGAACACCTCGTCTCATTGATCATCTACAAACTTGGTATTCGCGTGGTGGCTATCCTCAGATGGCAGCATGTTATCCCATTTCCTTTCCTAGGTGTTGACCTTATTTTTATGATGTCTAATGTTAGAAGATGATGATATGGATGAATTTGTCCCAATAAAGCCATCTAAATGTGAAAGAGGATTAGCAATGATCATAGTAGAAGACTCCAAGTTGCATCTTGTAACTTCGGTCGGGTTTGTCATACTAGTTGGAAGCTATCTCAGTGCCTCTGCCCTTGTCTTCCTCTCTTTGTTGTTCATGTGTCTCCTCATGACACTCACTCATCTCCTCTTGTTCAAATTCACTGTAGATAGAGAAGGAACCCCTCTCCCATTTTGGAGGTTCCAATGTTTCACCATTCGAGGATTCAGGTAATGTGTCTTCATCACTCCCATTTTCTGAAATGTGTTCATTCTCAGCATTGGTGTACATCTGAAATGCAATTCCAAATGGAATGGACTTTGATTGATTGCACCTCCCCAAGGGTACTGAAATCTTGTTTCCCTCCAAGGATTCCCCATAGAGTCCATCATGCATGGAGTACAAATGCTCTTCAAGAGCAAAAAATTCTCGGTGGGAGATGGACAATGTTCCTATGTGCTCTCCCTCATCGTTTGGAGGCTTGGAACTGTGTTGTTCTTCTATTTTTGTTGTCTAAACACCTCGTAGAATATGGTCTTCAATTGAGTTTCCACTTGGTTCTGATTATTTTCCCTCTAGCTCAGTCCTAGAAGCAGCAGTAGGAGGCAGTGCGCTTAGCTACCTCACTTGCTCTCTAACTTGTCTGATGGTTTATTGGTAGAGTTCACATGCAAACTCAGAATGTGATGAATCATGGAGTCTACACCAATTAGGTAGCAGCAACACCTCCAAATCCACTTGGTATCTTAGCTCAGACCAGTCCTTTGCTAATCTTGACACTAGCTCGTTATATCTATTCACAATCGGGTCCTTGTCATCACTTGAGAAGGAAGTCTAGTAGTGGACAGCTGCGACATATGATTGTTCCCACTCCTCCAAATCTTCATTTTTAGATGCTTGATCACTATTGTTCATGAAGGAGAGGTCTTCTAATCTGATTTCACTCATCTCTTCATCATTACTCTTTGTTGTCCTAAGATTGTCAACCTCTTCTTCCTTCTGATTTCCTACATATTCATGGGTTGTCCTAATATATGCTATTGCAAACTTTGTTGATTCATTGCCAACTTCCAATGGCTCCTCTTCTGGAGTAGAGGACTGCTCTTTGCTGATTGAGGAAAGGCCTTCTAACTCTCTTCTGACTAAATTTTCATCAAAGCTTTTTGCTGTCCTATGGAAATCAACTCCTTCCTTTTGGTTCAGATCCTCTATGTCTGTTGTCCCAGCATTGACTTGTGTCCACTTTCTTGATTCACCTTCAACGTGTTGTCCTCTAGCTGTTGACAGCTCCTTTGCCTCATGGGATGACTCGTCCTCATTGAAAGTTGGCCGCTCCAACTTGTTTAAGTTGCCATTAACTTGAGTGATGATGTGGGCACATGAAGAGCAAGTTAACTCTGAGTGAGGTGCATTATGAAATCTACACCAACTTGACATCAGTACCTCCTCAAGTCTTGGTCCCTCTTCACTGCCGAAACATTCTTGGATCAGTTTCTTAAATGCCTTAACAGCCATATTGATCAATTCCTCTTCTAGATCTGCCATAACCAAGGGCTGATATATTTCCCAAAAGGGAATCTCTCCTTGCAAGACCTTTTCAACTCTGCTCAAGAAAGTCAAACATCCCAATTCATTGTGTTTTCTAGTGCAGTGGATCCAAAACTTATCTGCCAATGCAAATTGTTGCAATGGTCTCCTCAGTCTCTTGTTTAAATCTACATATAGCTGAGTAATGTTGATTTACAAATGTTGCTCCATCTCAACTTAGCTCAACTTTGTTTGTCTTCAAAATTTTCTGATCTTAAAATTTCTAGTAAGTAAAGAGATCTTCCTATCTCATATTTCACTTTGAAGACCTTTCCCTTCTCAACTTCCAACATTCAGCTTCATTGCCTCAGCATGCCAGGCCCTCCTTCTAGCGTCAGTTCTATTGATGTGTTTTTTATGCACTTCTCAACACGGGTAATGCATAGGTGCATCACCTCTCTTGAAAGGCAATCTTCCACAATTAGATTGCAGAACACTATCCCAAGGTCTCTAATGTTAGGTCTTGATAGTGCTTGGAATATCTCAGTTCATTCATGTGATTTGCTAGAATCACAAGGTAGACTTAGGGATGAGTTACAAAGTGTGGGAAGTTGGGTTTGCGAATGGAGTTCTCAAGGTGAAAAAATTGTTGCTCAATTATTGCAAGTTTAAATAGTAGTCTATAACTCCTATTCCAACTTCATATTTGGCTTTACAATGTGCAATGAACCTTAGCTTACGTCACTTATTAAAAAAAAGTGAAAAATGGTAGGGAAGAGAGGAAGTTCCTAGACCTGAAACTATGAATGAACAGTGATCATGGAGGCTGCTACAATAGACAAACTCCCTAAACTGGTTTTTGCTTGGCCAAGAGGATCCTACAGTTACACAAAACTAGTGCAATCTTCTAAGGACTATAGATTTTTAGATTGCATACACACATCATGAACATGCAATTGAACTACGTTGCAACAATAACGTAAGGAAGCTCAGACTAGCTTTACAAAGTGATTCATCATCAACAAACCACAAAAAGCATAAGCTAGAAATTCATCAAATATAGTAACAGCAAACACCATCATCACTTCCATTCAAGAAACTAACAACTAAACTAATAGGGGAGTAGAACCGTGCATGCATGAAGAAACATAAGAGAAACATCCATAAATCATGCAATGTAGCTCTCTATTGTTGTAGAATGCCTTTACACTAGCTCTCCAACCATTTACAAATGAAGGGGAGACCTTTATTTATAGTTTTCCAAAGCCCAAATGAATGGCTAGGAATGATTTACATTGTGTGGCTTAGATTCATTACAAGTTAGGGCTTCACCTACCCCCCATTATCCAGCAATTTAAAATACATCCTTTGTCTCATTCTCTATTTTGTCTTGTAGTGGCCAGGTGTTGTAGCAATTTGTCATTTAGCAAATTTCCCTTTTCACTAGAGCAAAAGTTGCATGAAGGCTGCCCTTTGCTTGATGGACCTACAACATTCTTTATTGGATTAAACGGGCCTTGATGATGACATGCATCAACGAATTGGCCACCTCTGATTTAGTGGAATAACCTCGGACAGGTCACTATCAATTAAGGGAAGGAAGAACAACCGCCTTCCGTTCTTGATTCTAATAAACAACCTCCACTCCTTGACACTGATTTCTTTGGTGTAGGTTGTCGTGTGTTGATCAATCCTCCTTCATTAAGCTATCCCTTACTTCAAGCGTATTGCATTTTCCTCCTTGACACAGCTCTTGATGTGCCTTACACAAAGACACCCTTCTAACTGCATCTTCACCCCCCTTGGTAAGTTTTCCTCATCTTCTCATTTGGCTATACCTGTACAACACATATTACAAAATGTTAACTTACATTGAACCAAGGGGTTAAATGTTATAAAAGGTGAAATAATGATTGCAAATTTTGAGTTCATCATTTTCTATCCCAGCAACCATTGACCGATTAATAATCGTATCCCTTCCCTTACAATAATAATTACTCCACAGTACAAACCCTCATATTGTGAAGACAATTATTAATGTAGCATAATTTATCATGGGACCATAATATTAGTCGTTTACCCACAAGATAGATAAGTAATTTCATTTCCCATGGGTTACTCCATTTAGGGTGCAACTATTTCACATTCTTCATCAAGTGGCATATGCTCGTTGTGTTCACTCAGTTTTGAATTATGCATTGATCGGTTATTTGCTTTATGTTTCTAGAGATATAACGCTCATCTCACCAACGTTTGTTGGTTTCCAAGGAGAGGATGAGGGACGTCAGCTAGGCCAAAGGGAGCATCCCCAAAAGAGTGTGGGGTAAGTGGTGTTGGCCGCCATTGCAAAAGTGTCACGAAGGAGACCATGTCCAAGCAACCACCATCCCATAGTTCCATTCCTCGATTCTGAAAACTATTCGTAGGTGGGAGCCTTCCGGCTCATAGAGGCATAAGGCAAGGCGGTCCAAGAATGGCGAGGCATGCCCTCAAGATTTCAATTGCAAGAGTCATTCACGAGCATGATGATGTGGGGTACCGATATGCCATTGTTGTTGAACGGACAACCTTGAAGATGGTGGAACCCACATTAGGAGGAGCCACTCTTGAGAGTTTATGATGGAGGTCATAGCAGGTCCCACATCCAAGAATTCCATGGAGTTGATTATGCGGAAAGGATTCTTGGAAGGGTTTCCAAAAACAAACGATGGTCCCTCGATGGGGAGTTCGCATACCAAATATTTGCAACCCAACTTCTTTTTGTAAGACAATGCCGATTGGGACATTATCAATGATTTATCGCACCCCATCCAATCTTCAAATGGATATTTCCTTACTATCTAGAAGGATAATTTTTTAGGTCTAGGTGCTTCAATTTCCATTATTGTATTTTTACCCCATTTCCCAAAGGAAACGAACGCCACCTGACACTTGTCTTTTGAGAGGCCATGTTATATACTGCTCATAGCAACTGTTTTAACGAATTCCTCTGGGTGTACATTCAATCTCACTCTCCAAACCATTAAATCTATCCCCCAAACTCAAATTGCCCCCCCACGGGCATAGAAATGTATTTAAACAGCACTGAGGGGCCCCGATCCCACCTTTATATGATCAACTGAGCTTCATGAATTCTATCTTAAAAATAAAACAATCATTCATGCATTTGAATCCCATCCAGATAGTTACACAAAACCTCATGTAATAATAACACCTTCAACAGTTATGTGACGACAGTAGCTAGAACTTTCACTATTTCATTTCTCATGAGACACCTTTCTCTACGAAGCATCTTTACAAAGGTGCACATAGATTTGACAAGCATAGTCATGCTTCTCAGTGCGGGAGAATGATATTGCAGCACTGTGTGGAAGGGGAGGTGTGCATGGTTGTTACGGTGAAGCCGTTGTGACAATGGCAGGGATTCAACGACCTTTAGTGGCATGAAACCTGCAAGTCTAAATAACCACTCAAAATCAAATCACCACGTCTAGTGTACAAGCAGTCACTTCAAATTTAGCAAGAAACGTCTCAAATTGTAGTACCTCGAACACCATTTCCATGTTACCCATCACTCCACCAAAATGTAGTTGTGAAATGTTGTCAACAAACAAGATGGGTCATCGTGCGGAGATAGATACTACGGATCCCATGATGTGGAGATCCGTTCATGTCACGCCATGGTAGAAACATTGATGACTGATGGCCTATATGAATGTGAAACCCGCACGTCCCAACAACCACCCTGAAGACTTCCCATGACTGCACTATATTCATCGCCACTGCTTAGCATCGCCCATCTCCCCATGATTAACCGAATACCTTAGTTCAGATGCACAATCAGACCGGCTTCTTAGGTTCTTTCTAGAGCCATCGTCATAATTGGTCATTGGTGCAAAGTGCAAGGTGAAGCTGGCCATGACCTTGGCCCAGAGAATATTTGCACTAGCATGCTACAAAGACTCAGGATGGTGCTAAATAAATGAATGCAAGGATCCTTCCTCTTAGCCATTATCATCCTTTATGAAACCTTGGTTTATCATGCCTTTAATCCCTCCCCTACCATTGTTTGCAAAGTGTTGTTGAATGAATGAGAGGATGAGTTATCGGTGCTAGTATTTTAGTTAGTGACATCATCTACGAGAACGAAACTATAGAACGTAGTCACTAAAATGTTGTAAAGAGAACGTCTTCGTTGAGTCGGTCACTTGTACTGCGGCATCTGCAAACAAGATTTTTTCAACTGAAGTCGATCATTTCCATTTAGCGATCTCGTCCCTCTTCCTGGTGCCAAGAGGACATTGTGAAATTTGTCGTGGTCCAACTATCTATGTCATCATGGAAAATCATTTGTGCTTGATTAAAGCATTTTATTGGACACCCTATGGTGAGGGTCACACCCCCTCCAATAGCCAGCGAAGATCGTTGGAATATCATTAAATTATTGCTCCACAACCGTCAGTCAAACTAGTTTACGTTGATCGCAGGGAGGTGAGATGGTGCGATAGTGTGAAAGTGGGAGCCCGATGCACGTTAAGAGACCAATGTTTACCACCACAGCATAGTGAATTCCATCACACATTACCCCATGCCTTTACCAATTTGGAATCATGCAATCCATGTTGCTGAGCATGCAGCCCTCGTGCATTCTTATTTTCATTTTCATGGCCTCCACTGCCACTAGTTGAGAGTTGGTGCCAGCGTCGACACTTGTATGACTTGGAGGTGCATTCGATATTCTAAATCGTTGAAGGTGGTACGACATTTCCTTTCTCCACAATATGATCCATCATACAAGCCTATAAGAATTTCATTTGGTTGTGTATCATGCCTTGGTTACAAAGGACGCAAGGCATTCCTTAAACGTTGAATACCTCATGCAAATGTGCAAAGGACGGTGGCGTTGGCGGGTGAAAAAATAAATGTGGGAGAGTTGTTGGTAGCCGTTGAAATGGCTGAGTGAGTCGTAGACTCCACGAACACCAACACTGCCAAAGAGGATATAAAGAGAACGTCATCGGGAGAACGACTACCAAAATGCAGAACCTGTATTGAGGGTCACCGTCAGACCAAAGAGGACCGGGTGCTTCCATGGAATTTTCCACACTACCAACTCTGTGAATACCAGCCCAAATTGTCGTTTTGTTGTTTCTTCCTTCTAAGCCTTTATCACCCTACTGAAAGAATAACTCATTAACTCTACTGAAGGGGACTCATTCTCATCCAAACCCGATCACCATGGAGTCCATCGTTGGTCACATTGAAATCATACTTAAATATTTGGCATTATTTCGTCCTCCAACTTCGACACTTTTCTTGCTATGGGGCCAAAATCTTGCTTCAAAACGTTATGTTTTTTTATTAGAGTAATGAGTGTGATACAGTCGCCCACAGCCGATTGTCCCTTATTTCTGTAGCTTCATCATGGCAAAATTTAGTCCTTCCCCCTTCTACATCTATCAGGAATGTGAACATCCCAATGTGGAAACATAATACGATCAAGTCGTGCAAAGGATCATCTTAGGAGGAGATGACCTCCGCTGTGAAGAGAGTTGCAGGTTCCACACATGCGATTTTTGTTGAGCTAAAGGTTGTGGAATGTCGTTATGAAGATGTCAAGAGGGACGAAAATGAAGTGGTGGAAGCCTGTGGTGTGGGCTCCGCATTGGAAATCTCCATCAATGAAAGGAATGCGGGGAGTCATTACACACATCTCAAGAATCATTTAAATCAAGCCTCAACATATTTTGAAATGGTGTCAAAGCCACAAGGCTTGTGCTAGCAAATCAAGGTGGGAACGATGGCATGGAAGTTCAAGGTTAGGCTTCATTGTGAGAGGAATCCACCACCTGGATGATAGAGGTGATGATGAATGGATCTTTGAAACCCATGAAGGAGGAAGCTTGTAGGTGAGAAAATGCGGGTTGGCGCCTAAGAAATTTTGCGACAAAAACAACAAGCGACAAGGAGAGACTTGTAGTGCGGGTTCCACATGGACGAAGGTCATCGGTCGGCAAGTATCAAGTGTAAAGCTCTATTGCTTTCCTTGACCAATGTTAACCCAGGATCCCAATATGCTTTAAAACTGAAAGGCGCGAAGATTGGTGATATGCCAGCTATAGAAAAGTCGTTAGGGGAAACCGTCAAAAGCAGCAGGGTAGCCTTCTGCCCTGTAAAAAAAGTAATCAACTTGAAGGTACTATTAAAATATTGTTTAAGAGCAACCAAATTTAGTGCATGAGGGCACGCCGTGCGGGTGCATGGCAGACAAATTCCATTTTCTACGATGGTGAGATGAACGGAAACCACTATGAGCAAGCCCGTACAAAAAGGGGCAACGGCTTCGACAAGTCACAGACCCGCAGAACAGGAAGACAGTGAAGGTTTTCCATTGTGAACAGTGTTAGGGTGGAGGCCTCCCACGAACGACGGCCCACGAGTGTAGACCCGCTGGTGAGCGTGGACTTAGTAGAGTCTATCCATTAGGTGACAGAGGTCGGGCGGGGGCAAACTGCACATGAAGACCCGCAAATGTTTGGACTTAGACATTTTGAAGCAACGGGGTCGGTTGGTTTTGAAGCAATGGTGACGACTGAAAGACCAACTGCAAAGCCCATAGCATGGGTAGATGCCAAAGGTTGGCCATTGTGACAAAGGCGAAATGGGGAAAGAGATTCATAGAGGGCAACCCATAGATAAGGGCCCGCGGAGCATGAAGGACGCAATGGTGATGGTGAATGCAGAATCAACGTGTCGGGTGGATGTCAAGACCTGTCTGCAAGAAAACGGCATAGTGAAAATGCAAACATCCAAGGGAAACCCGTCAATGCGGGTCTGCAAGGGTCAACGAACACCAGGTGAAAAGCGAACAGACTCTAGTGGGAACTAGCCTACGAGGTCAAAGGACTTAGCAAAACTCAGGTACGTGAATTGGGCCATCATGAAATTGATCATTTTTAGTCTTAGGGACAACTTAGGCTAGGAAACGAGGGGTGCATGAAATCAGATGAGGTCAAAATGACCTGACCCAAGCAAAAGAGGGGGTCCCTGCCCGTGGCAGAGCATGTGTGCAAAACATGCACAACATCGCTGAAAGCATTTGATCTTCACAATTGATTACCGCGATGAGCGATATCGCCGTTTGCCTTTTCATATCACCTATTAGAGAAATTTTTTGGCTTCTTGGTTCCTCTTCAGCAAAGCACAGTCAACGTTGTTTCTTCCTTATGTCACACCATCGCAAAAATATTTCATCATCTTTTCTAGTTACTACGATGAGCGATGGGAAGGTTGAGAATGGAGAAATGTGATCTTGCCACTTGTCAATATCTGGTGTCATCGCTAGTTTCAGCCATCACCAAAATTACTCTCGACTCCAAATCAATTACCGCGATAAGTAATAGACTACTTGGATGTGTCTTAGTATCACTAGAGGTTCACCCTCACCAAAATACAAATGCAGCATTGTGACATTTCCGCAACAAGCGATGAAGGATATATTGGGGAATATTCCTTCCATTGGAAGGGTTATTACTCATCGCCAAAGTTTCAACATAACTTCAAGGCATTACTACAATGAGTGATGGAATTTAAAAGGTATTGTGAATACATGGATGGCTACGTGGCAATTCTATAAGGTATCATCATTGTTTTAAAGTACATTTATAAAAGCAAGGAGCGATGGTTGAGGATGATCATTGATAGTGTTTTAAATCAAGAAGATCAACGGCTAGAGTTTAAACTGGAACAACTACTTGTCAACTCACTCGCGCAAACAATCTATTAGCCATTAGTGGAGAATGCGCTCCAATTCTGAGTCATAAAGAGGGTAGTTGTTCATTTTTCTTCCATAATTGCAATTGTTGAGAGTTGAAGGACTAGCTAAGTGAAGAAGAGAAGGTAAAGCTCCTGGTAAGGCAAATTTTGAAGAACAACCTACTGGTTTTCTCAGGGAAGTTTTAATTTCTTGACCTTTGTGAGTAATTTGTAGCATCAAGTAGTCTAGAAATTGAGTGAACAACTAGGGTTTGTGGTCAAGATTGTCATTTCTTATGTTCAAAGGGGAATTGAATTATTGCACGAAGGGTTTGGGGTAGAGGAGTTAGGTTTGTTATTTTTTAGTTTGAATCCTATGAATTTAAGGTACTTAGGTTGTAATTCCCTATTATTTGAAACCCTAGTTTTATTATGATGTAAACATGAGTTAACCCAGTGAGTCCTCTGCCAAGCCTGAGAGGAAACCTACCCAGAAAAGGGTCAAAAGACCTAAACCCCAAGATGACCAGTCTAAACCTAAAGTATTAGAAAAACCTACAAAGAAGAGAATTGTGAAGAAGGATTACCCTAGGTTTTTGCAAGAGGCCCCTAAGGACCTGGCTACAAAAATTAAGAAAGTGGGAAAAATAAAAATTTGTGAAGGAGCTTTGATGTCTCATTTTGAGTATTTTTCCTTCGAGATTGGTGATGTAGTGTTACCACAGAGTGATTGGGACTTATTTCTTTATGCTTTCAAAAGAAGAACTGCAAATCACCCCACTTGTCACTTATGGACTTTGTGACATAGAAAAGTTGGTATGCCCCAATGTATATGTGGAGTTGGATTTAATACTTGAATTTTGATGAGGTGTTATGATCCAACAGATAGAACAATCAAAAGATTTCCAGACTATGTTTCTATGCTAGAAATCTCAAGAAGACAGATTATGGAGACCTCTAAATTGAATCCATCTACTTTTAAATCCATCAATTTTTGTAAGCTATACAATGAATATGAGAAAAATAGGTTTGGGTATAGTAAGAATGTCTTGCCTATGCACAGGAGGCATGACTTGAAAAGGAATGGTGTACCCTTTAGTCCTTTGGAGATGGAGCCATTTGATTGTGCTGACTTTGAGGACTATTTCAACAATACTAATTATGCATTATGTCAAGTTTTGCATAGGAAGTATGATATTAACATGGATGTTTCCCTGACATTCCTAGCAATTGATATTCAGAATAAGTATCAAAACAGTGTTTGGGATTATGCTTCCTATATTGCTAAGCATTTGTATGAAGACTTGATGAAGTTGAAAGATGCAACCCCTCCATTATCATATAGACACTATTTTCTATTGATGCACTTGTTGTTATGAAAAAGTAGAAAGGTAATGAGGAATTTTATGAAATTGAGAGAAAGAGACAACATGGATAATGAGTTGCATGTGTAGATGTGGACACAAGTTTGGGATGTGCACTATCTAGAGTCTGATCACACTTTGTTTTGCAATGTTTTTAAGTTATTGGTGCTAGAGAAGTTAGGTTTGAATCCCATGTATATAATTTCACAAGGTGTTAAGGAAATGTTCAGGCCCATGGAGTATGAGCGGGACACTAAGAATAAATTTAATTAGGGAGATTGCTATCTTCATATGAACTCTACAATAATTAGAATTTATAGAGCCCTAGTGCCACCTCACAAGTTTCCTATATATATGTCAAATAGACAAGCATTCATGGAAATAATGTGGCAACTAGATGCCATGCATAAGGAACACTTCAAAAAATCAAGGCATCCCTTATGAACCCTGATTGCTGATTTTCCTATTTTACTAGCACCTCAAAGGAAGCCATTGAGAGGTTTGGTTCTCTTTTAAATAACTACAAATTGAGACAAAACATTAAAAGGTTTTATGACCCTGAAGGGGTGATTTTTGCTGAGAGAAAAGCAAAGGGGTTATTAGGGAGACATCATTAGTTCCTCTATTAGGAGGATGTGATTAGAAATTTATCTTTTGATGAAGAAGTTGTAGTAAGGAAAAATGTATGGAAGAGGATATGTGCAATTGAAGAAAGGATGTTAAAGGAACATCATTTCTATGTCAGCCCTTATTTTGAAATAGAGGGTAAATTTATGCAAACAAAATTAATGCTTGGTGATTTTAATGATAATATTTTCTTTGAGAAAGTTAAGTAAGCTGTAATAAAGGCCAAGGTGGCCAAACAAAACCATGATGCACAATCAAGGAGCCAGTCAGCCCAATCCTCTACTCAAGGCATCCATGTCAAAGTAAAAGAGATAGGTGAGAAACCTATAGTCACTCCATTAGTGGCTTATTCAGCAAGTGAGCATATTGGTGAGAATTAAGTTCCTAAGGAGTCTCAAGAGCACATTCCCATGGAGGAGGAACTGGATCAAAAGTTTCCTGAAGACAATGATGATGCTTTGAACATAGCGGTCCCTCCTAGCAGATTTATGAAATGGGAATATGATGAGGCCAAGGATGAAAATGTCAAGATAAGGACCTGTGATGATTTCATGTGTGACAATGCTTTTGTCAAAACCATGGAATTTGGAGATTTTGTCATACATATAAAAATATTTGATATTAAAAGGAGAATTGAAGAAGCAAAAGAGAAATTTGATCCCTCCTTTCAAGAGGAAGCTGAGAAGGAGGAGGAGGATAAAATAATGCAAGAGATTTTTGCTATGTCACCAACAGATGCAAGGAAATTGGTGAAAGGAAGTGGGATTCTCTTATTGTTTGGGTAGGAATTATCATCTGCTATTGCACTAGATGCAATTAGGAAGGACCCAGATGCCTCTATTTCTGAGGATATTTTTTATAATAAAGTTTTTGGCTCAAGTTTCAGTCCTAAGCTACATACACTTGCCATTTGGTCTATGACACAAAACACTGGGAAAATTGAGCTCATAAAATTTGTAGAAAAGGAGATTGGATCAGTAGTTGTGAAAGGGGCTATAGAAATGACTACCACTACAACTGCACAATTAGCAATGCATGTTGCAATGTTGACTATGGATACAACAAGTTATTGGATGAACATAATAAGGTGCTTGCTACAACACAAAAGGGTCTGCCATCTCCAACAAGTTCTACTTCAGAGTTTTCATCACAGAGAAACCTGTCATTGAGGATTCAAAGTGTGAAGCAAGAATTGTAATTAGAAAAAGAGAATACAAAAAAAGCCAAATTGAAAATAGTTAAGGTGGCAA
Source organism: Sequoia sempervirens (assembly GCA_007258455.2). Classification (NCBI taxonomy): domain Eukaryota; kingdom Viridiplantae; phylum Streptophyta; class Pinopsida; order Cupressales; family Cupressaceae; genus Sequoia; species Sequoia sempervirens. The sequence continues at coordinate 735,891,358 of VDFB02270651.1, read as the reverse complement.
ATGGCATATTTGATGATGTATTAAAACATAGAGTAACAGAATTGATAAATAAGTTTGATGATGTGTGGACTGCTTACAAGAATATCCATGAGGCCAACATCAAATATTTACAAGTTCAAAAGGCATTTCATACTGAATAGGGTAAATGGAGCACAAGGGTGGGAACCTTGAAAGAGATGATGCCACAAATGAAAGAATACCCTAAGGCTCCTACCAATCTTCTAGAATTATTAAAGGTAATTGATCTTGTAAATGAAATTACAACTTTTCATGGAAAGTTAGGGAGGAAACTCTAGAACAAACTAATAATGTTAGAGATATGGCTCGGGGCATGTTATGCCTAAAATATTGAATAATAAGGGTGAGTTGAAAGAATTTTCCACATGGAAGGAAGAATTGGGAAACTTACTCCCACAGTCTAAGATGATGCTCACTATTACCGACTACTCTATGTTGAATCCCAATATTGATAGGTGTTGAGATGAGAATGGACACATTCATTAAAGAGGCCAAAGCTTTGATTGATGCAAGGTACACTCAACATAGTACAAAAGTGCAGAACTTGCTAGACATGAAATGACCAACTGAGGATGAATACAACACATGGCTAGAGAAGTTTACAGAATGAGCCTGTGTATGAAAGATGATGACAAACATGATGAATAATAGATGGGAGAAAACAATGTATAGCTTGGAACTAGTATAGATTAGGCTTTTGCTAAAGTATTGAAAAATATTGTTTTCTCCCCAACATAAAGATTGATGACAAAAGTGCTGAAATGGACGGGTCTACTTCTTTCCTTTTAATTTATTTTCTTGCTTTGAGTTTTGCTAAATAGACATGCATGTGGAAGACAATTTTGTCTTTTGAAGAAGATAGTTGATGTTGTTATAACGCATGAAGGATGCATTTTGGAAGGCGGGTAAATCTTCTTCAGCAAATGGAAATGAATTTTGTCTTACATGCTTTCCCCCTTTTTCAAAGATGCAAATATAACCACTTGGGGAATTTTGAAATTCAGATGCAAATGTGTTTCAAATGTAAAATGTCACTTTAGATGTAATTTGGCTTGAAGCTTGTTGCACCCATGTTTCTATAAATGGGAATTCAAGACCAATTGCACAGGTCTTTTGATGGTTAAGCATTCGAGCTCATGTAAGAGCAATTTTGTAGATTCAAGCACAGAGAAATAGAATAGTTTTGATTCTTAGGTGTGAATTCTAGCTTGTAATAGGCATAATAGTTTTACAACAGCACTGGCATATAAATGAAATTTGCAAATTCTGGAACATTTTCTCTCCTATGTATTTTGTTGTACAAATCATGAATAAAATGATCAATGATCTTTTATTTGTCTTAAATCTCTTCAGTTAAATGTATGGTTTTGTTTTTGCTTTACTTCAAAGAACTAATTAAAATGCTTTGATGAAATCATAGATCTATGTAATGGAGTGTAAGGATTACTAAGCGTATAGTCATAAAATTGCACCCTTACGATTTCACATACATTCTTGCATTCACTTTAGTGTCCACTCCTTTAGCATCTTGAGTAGGCTCATTTTAGCCCCTGCATCAACCTTTTTCCCTTCTCAGGATGCTCCAACACCCATTTTCAATAGCTACCCTTGTGTGTCAGCTTTACATCAAAACATGTGCTTTTCACGTTCATGTTGTTTTGTAGTATGATGTGTCCAGACACTATCCCTGCGCGTGGATGTTCACGCGCTGTGCTAGCATCTTGCAACATCTCAATGCTCAAATAGTTTTTTTTGTGCATCCTTTCCACTTGTCCTCACCTCTTGTTGGTGGTAATGGCCCAGGACGCCTTGTAACGTCTGAAGAAGCTTCTTTTCTCTCCTTAAAAGAAACCTTTTCACTCCATTTGCATCTTCTAACTTTTTCTAGATCCACATTTCTGCTTTACTCTATCCTCATTCCAACTTATAGCTTCCTCTTCCACCACCCTTTGCAGTACTCTCAAGATTTCATAAGCTCATTACAACAACACTCTTGGCTCTTGTAGCTTTCTTTGCTTCCCCCCTTGGCTTCCTAAGCCTTGCATGTCTACATTGTGCTTTACACCTTTGAGCATCATGGGATTCCATATCCCCTACCATTTGTATCTTTACTTTGTGATACGGGTTCTCCTCCTTGAGCGGGGATTACTTTTATCACCTCTTTAGTGATACAAGTTCTCCTCGAGTGGGGATTGCTTTTATTACTCCTACTTGGTGGTGTGGGTTCTACTCCTGAGTGGGTTTTTCTTTCACCACACACTTGTGTGGTAGTAAGCATTTCCTTTCTTCTCCTTATCTTTATCATTTCTATTTCACTCTATTTCAGTTATGTTATATTCTATTACTTTATCACATTTCAAAATTTCTTAGTAATTAGAGTAGAAGCAGCCACTTTGATATTTTATGTGACAAACTTTATTTTTGGTCCATATGAGATGCTAGCGTACCGCGCTATCAACCTTATCCTACACTGTTGTCCTTTGGCCGAGAACTTGTCAGTTTGTCTAGAGAATCTTTGTGACTTGCTCTTTCTGATTCTAGAACTCTTGTGTTGTTCATAAGGTAGTTTAGGGTAGTTCACCCCATGAGGCTCTCTGAATCAAGAGAACTCATGAGTAGCGAATCTCGCTTCTCTACATTTTGGTGAACCTGACATGAAGAGGGTATTTTTCAAAAAACTAGGAATTTATTTACCCCTCCTTGGCGGGGTCATAACTTTTGACTCAGTGCTCGGAATTCAGAACCGTTTGCACCGTTGAAAAGGTATCCTAGAGAACTAGTTCAATCCCTAAAATATAAGTGCCTCCGGCAATCAAAATTTAGGGACCGATGCAAGTTTCGACCTCAAATTCTGCTTCGAAGACCTCTGAAAATGTGAATTACTAGAACATAGAAAATACTGAAAAAAATCGTAATGAATTTAATATCTTCTTTTATTAGTTCAGTATCTAATTTTGTTCAAAATGTTAATGATATTTCATTTCATGCATGTGATGGTGACTTGGCTTTTCCCATGTCGCTTGGTGTCTTTGATCCTTCTCATGAAATTCCTTTTGATTTGGAGGACATCTTGTTGCAAGAAGATGAAATCATTGATACCTTTCTTAATATTACTTTACCTTCTCTTCATTCCAATGCACTCTCTTCTAGAGATGATACATATGTGAATGATGAATCTACTCTTCATTCTAATGCACTCTCTTCTAGAAATGATGCATTCATGAATGAGGAATCTTGTCCTTGTTATGATGCACTCTCTTCTAGAGATGATGCATTAGCGAATGATGAACCTCCTTCCACATCCGATTCTCCTTGGATTGATGTTGAGAATGTTTCTTCAAATAATTATTCCACATTTGATCCTATTTGGATTGATGTCAAGAATATGTCTTCAAATAATTACTCTGCTAGTTGTGATGATTCTATAAATGTTATATATGTCTTTGTTGGCCCTCAAAGACCTAAGAGACCAATCATTTATGTGACTCTATCTAGTCCTTCTCCTAAAAGGATTTGTTCTATTGATAGTGTTCCATTTGATAATAATTCTATTGATCTTTCTAAGGCTCCCTCTTATAGAGCGGTAGCCCATACTTATGAGCATAGAATGAATAATCAACCAAGAATTCTTCAAGCTCCTAAACGTATGACTAAAGCACCCAGTGATTACAATCTCGTTGAGCAACTCCAAGTTACTTCGACTAAGATCTCATTGTGGGACTTTCTTCAGTATTCTTCGGCTTATCAAGGTATGCTTCAAGAAGCCTTGCAAAATATCCTCTTGCCTTCTTCCGCTAGGCCAACGGATGCTAATACATTGATGGCATATATTCATGTGGATTCGTTGAATATTACATTCTATCCACAGGAACTCCTGCCTCCGGAAGTACAAAAGCAAGTGGACCCTTTAATGATCATAGTTAACATTAATAAAATTGGTATTCGATGTACTCTCATTGACATTGGTTCAGCGCTCAACGTATATAGCATCAATATATTGCCTAAGATTAATATTGATTCATCTTCTCTTAATGCTTCCTCTCTTGTTATTCATGGGTTCGATAATGTTGGTCGACAAGCCCTAGGCATGATAGTATTTCCATTGAGGTTGGGACCCATCACCATACCTACCTGTGTATATGTTATGTCAAAAAAGCTACCATATAACCTTCTTCTTGGTAGACCATGGATTCATGCTATGGGTGTGGTCCCATCTACCTTGCACAAATCTATTAAGTTCATTTGTAGCAATAAAGTAGTCACAGTCAAGGCTGAACCTAAGGCTATGCACTTATATGAAATGGTAGCTGCTAGTCAGGTTTCAGTTGTGCCTACTCTTATTCCTTTAGTGTCTTCTAATGTGTTGATGTTTACTCCAGCAGTACCTACTACAAAGGGTACTCTTGAGATAGATGTCCATGAAGAAGATCCTTCTAAAGCAAGAAATACTAAGTCCACTCTTACTTCTCAAAGGAATGCATGTCTTGGTGATGATTAGGGTTCTTTAGACTTTACAGAACCTTTCGTTGGAGAGTGTAAAGTCGACCCGATCCACTTAGACCTTTCGATGACATCATCCACACCCGCTATCAAAGATGATTACTCTTTTGTATCGTGGGGTAAGGTGAATGCAAATTGTAATGTTCTTGGTGTTGATCCTCCTCTTGAGGAAGACGATCACACTTATGTTAAGAAGGTTAATGTTGGTAGTCCTATTAAAAAGGATGGTGGCAATCTCATAGAGGAGTATGATCCCCATTTTCAGAATAATACTCTCCATGTAGATCCTCCATCATCTGTTGTCGTTGTATCTTCTTCTTGTGAGTAGTCAAACCTTTCTCCACAAGAGAAAGGGTTGCTTCCTACTCCTCACCCTTTATCCAAGCAAGAGTGTGTTTTTTTGTGGCTTCTAAAAGCCTGCTTAATCACTCTTCCTTCTCCTACATGCAAGAAATTTCATAAGCATGATAAAGAAAAACATTCTTTATGTGCATACCATCAAGTTCCTGGTCATTCCACTAGTGAATGTAAGGCCTTAAAGGATAAAATACAACTTCTCGATTTAGGTTCCATCACTCATTAATTTGTTGATGCACCTACCTTTACTTTGCATGACAAGTGATATCGAGGTCTACCTCTATCCTTCATGCTCTAAGTATCCTGCATGGTTCTCCTCCCCTATATGTTGTGAGTAGTGATAACTCATTTCGAGATGTGTGTCCTTATTAAGGACCCCTCTCTTTGCTATGTCTTTCAAATGAAGTGTCCCTTGATTGGACCCCCTTTCTCTCTTGAAGGGTTCCCAAGGGAGACCCTTTGAAATATTTTCTCTCGAATGAACTCATTAGCGTCTAGCTTGGGGGCAGTTTGACTAGACCTTGCTTTTCAAATAGTGTCCCTTGAGTGGACCCCTCTTCTTTTGAAGGGTTCTTGAGGGACCCCTTTTAAAAATTTCCGACAGTCTATGTGATTGTCTGCTTACTTTCCAAAATGACCGCTTTCACTTTGCAAATGTGCTTATGAAGCCGCTTTCCGACTCTATGGAGTCCCCTTCCTTTGGTTTCCTCCATGTGAGAGATCTTGGGGGATACCTCCATACAGGTCTGTGATCCTGTAGGGTACTTCCTTTGAGCTTCCTCCATGCAAGAGATCTTGGGGGTGGCTCCCCTATAGGTCTGCGGGTCTATAGGGTGCTTTCTTTGGGTTTCCTCCATGAGAGGGATCTTAGGGAATACCTTCCCTACAGGTTTGTAAGTCTGTAGGGCACTTTCTTGGGTTTCCTTCATGCGAGAGATCTTGAAGGACACCTTCCCTATAGGTCTGCGGGTTTGTAGGGTGCTTTCTCAGCTTCCTCCATGTGAGAGATCTTGGGGGACACTTCCTTAAGGGTTTATGGGTCTATAAGGTGCTTTTATGGGTATCCTTCATGTGAGAGATCTTGGAGGACGCCTTCCTCATGGGTTTGTGGGCCTGTGAGGCACTTAAATTCTTTTCTCTTTTCTCTTCTCTTTTGTATATACCAGATCGAAGATCTGCATCTTCTTCATCCCGTGTATATACCCTTGCTCTCTTCATTTTAGATTTATTCTATGTGTTATAATTTGGAGACGACACATAGTACTGAGACAACCTTTTACATCGAGGTCTCTTTCACTTTGTTGACTCAAATCCTATAGTTTTTTATGTTTTAACGTTGTTGTCTGGTGCAGGTTTTTCTTATCTAATGCATTTTTTTTGTAGGTCTTCAGACTAGGGGCATGCTTCCTTGGTCCAAAGAGTTATTTGCTTCCTCTACAGTATCCTTTTGGCATATGATGTTATTTATGTTTAGTAGATTTCCTTTAGCGTGCATATTAATGTAGATTCATATTCTCACTAAAGTCGGGGCAAAATGTATAGTCGTAAAATTGCACCCTTGTGATTTCACATACATTCTTGCATCCGCTTTAGTGTCCACTCCTTTAGCATCTTAAGTAGGCTCATTTTAGCCCCTACATCATCCTTTTTCCCTTCTCAAGATGCCCCAGCACCCCTTTTCAATAGCTACCCTTGTGTGTTAGCTTTACATTGAAACTTGTGCTTTTCCCGTTCGTGTTGTTTTGTAGTATGATGTGTCCAAACACTAGCATGTCACGCAAACATCCATGTGCTATACTAGCATCTTGTGACGTCTCAATGCTCAAATAGTTGTTTTCATGCATGCTTGCCACTTGTCCTCACCTCTTGTCAATGGTAACGGCTCGGGATGCCTTGTAATCGCTGAAGAAGCTTCTTTTCTCTCCTTAAAAGTAGCTTTTTCACTCCATTTGCATCTTCTAACTTCTTCTAGCTCCACTTTTCTACTTTACTTTAGCCTCATTCCAACTTATAGCTTCCTCTTCCACCAGCCTTTGCAGTAATCTCAAGATTTCATAAGCTCATTACAACAACACTCTTAGCTCTTGTAGCTTTCTTTGCTTCCCCCCTTGGCTTCCTAAGCCTTGCATGTCTATATTGTGTTTTACACCTTTGAGCATCTTGGAATTCCATATCCCCTACCATTTTCATCTTTACTTTGTCATACAGGTTCTCCTCCTTGAGCGGGGATTACTTTTATCAGTGATATGGGTTCTCCTCCTCGAGCAGGGATTGCTTTTATCACTCCTACTTGGTGGTGTGGGTTCTACTCCCGAGCAGGTTTTGCTTTCACCACACGCTTTGTTCATTTCTCTCTTTCTCTATCTTCTTGATTTTCCGTGGAGGTGGGAACACCAAAATGGGGGTTTGATTGAGGAAAACCCCTATACAGCCCCAAAAATTTCTCCAGATCTTACAGATGTAGGTATTGAAGAAATTCACGTGCTGGAGGCTTCACCACTTGTGTGGTAGTAAGCATTTCCTTTCTTCTCCTTATCTTTATCATTTCTATTTCACTTTATTTCAGTTCTATTATATTCTATTACTTTATCAAGTTTCAAGTTTTCTTAGTAATTAGAGTAGAAGTAGCCACTTTGATATTTTTTGTGACGAACTTTCTTTTTGGTCCATACGAGATGCCAATGCACCTCTGGGAAGCTAGCACACCGCATTGTCATATGTATTCTACACTGTTGTCCTTTGGACGAGAGCTTGTCAATTTGTCCATAGAATCTTTGTGACTTGCTCTTTCTGATTCTAGAACTCTCGCACTGTTCCTAAGGTAGTTTAGGGTAGTTCACCCCATGAGGCTCTCTGAATGAAGAGAACTCGTGAGTAGTGAATCCCCCTTCTCTACACTAAGTAGTTTATGTTCTAGATATCTTAAGTTGTTTATTGCAAAGCAATATAACAATAGTCTTTAAATGTTAGGCTTAATTGTTGATGTATTACAGTTTGTGCAAGTATGAGTCCATCACCCATGGATAAAGCACTGTTTTGTTAATTTGGTCATCTTTGAAGTCAATTGAGTTGGTCTTATCTATCAGAGAAAAAGTTCATATTGAAAATCACTTACACACTATAATTATCATAAAGTTGTATGAGATCAACCCATTCCTTGCTTTTAGACAATAGTTTGCTAAAGGATAAGCCAAATTCTTGAAGAATTATGTCTATTTGTAGTTGGTAGGAATGTATCTATTAATTACATTGTTATTGGTAATTTGGCACAAGAGTATCAATTCAAACATTGTCAAGATCACCCTCCTGGGTTTTACAGAGCTTGAAGTGTAGAGGTCAAGCCTAGCAAGCTTGTACCTATTCGTTGGCCAATCCTTACTTTTGTTGACCATTGAATTATGGAAAATTCATAGGCATCTGGTGAGATTAAGTTTGGTTCCAAAAAAATAACCAACAGTTATCATGGTGGATATTCCTTAAAATTCTCAAGTTACTATTTAGATGTTAACTTCTATGCATTGATGTTGTAATCTGGAAGTTCCTATATAATAACTTACTAGAGGTAGCAATTTAATTTAGTATAAAAGTGGCTCAATATAAAAAGGGTATATGGTTAGGATAGTGTAAATCAAGGAAGTATAATGTGCATCATCACTATTTAGATAATATTAATTTCATTTAATATCAATGCTAATTGACTGTGGGACAAAAATAAAATAAAAGTGCAATTGACAAGAAAGTGCTAATTTGTGTTTGTGAATGATTTTTAGAATGTGAGTGTTAGGTTAGTTAAACGTGTTGAAATGCAGCAATCATGGTTATAAATTTTAAAGAGATAGAATTACAAATGGCTAACATTGAGTGGTATGATTTGTTTGATTCCATCATTCAAGATCAAACTATGATCATTCCAAAGACACACAACAAAGCATGTTCAAGGTGTGTAAATTTAATTATTATTAGTTGGTAATGTAATTTTGAATATCTCATTGGATTATTTCTATCATGATGCACTATTAGTTATTAATTAATTGATAATGTAATTTTGAATATCTCATTGGATTATTTCTGTCATGATGCACTATTAGTTATTAATTAGTTGATAATGTAATTTTGAATATCTCATTTGATTATTTCTATCATGATGCACTAATAATTAAACTAAGTTGTGCAGACATAGAAAAGAGCCAATGAAGAACATGAGATTCTTTAGGACTCTAATTATCTTTAACTCGCATTGTGGGGTAATTTTTTGTGTTATGTGAACATTGAAATAATTGTTATTTTGTATGTAACTTAAGTGATTGTGATATCAAAATTTTATTGATAAGTGAAGATGTTGAAGTATATTTTGAGTGTCTTGAATGGTGTAAAAAAATGTGTAACCAATGGGCAAATTGCTAGCCATTTTTAGGAAGTGAAAAATAAGAAAATTTGAGTTATTAGGTAATTTTAGAGACCCCAACCCAAGTGTCTAGGGTTAGGGCATGGGAGAAGGAGGTTAAAAGGGAGTTTGAGTTCTATTTGGGGAAGATTTTTTTCATTTTTTTTCTTGGCTGGATGGTTTGGAAAAGAGGGAGGCTATCTTGTTGATTGGTTGAATAGAAGGAAGTAATGGGACTGCTTCTTGGTATCATGTTCATCTTGGGAGGTAAGTTATTAGGTGCTTTAGTGTATTATTTGTGAAACCACTGAGTTGATCTTGTTGTTGTTTTTGTGTTGAGACATAAATCTGAAAGTTCCCTTAGTAGGTTGTGTATCTTTTGGGATATGGATTTCTTGCTTGTTATGCTAGTCCACTTGTGTGTGTGGCCAGATTTTTTTTATGTTGTCTATGTGAACTTGTTTTGGGTCTTAAAGATTCTCTTGGCTCGAGGGTATCGTGAGAGCTCTCATAGCTCGATGACCCATTAAGGTTGGGTGGAGAGTATTTCTCCATTGGTGGCTTGGCCAACAACAAGGAGGCATAACAATTGAAAGTCTTCTCTTCCTACTTGGCAACAACCTAAATGGCCTATGGAGCCCATGTGTGAAGAAAATTAAACTTTACCCTATCAAAAGGATGTTGCAGGTTACATAGATATAAAATAAGTTTTTATATTATGCTGGAGAAAATTGGTAAATTTCAGAAAAAGGTGAAACCCACAGTATCACCATTGAAATAAGTTTGTAATAAAAAAATTGGTGAATTTATTGATTTGCCTATTTAGGCCTGTACATTTCAAAAGCAATAATTTCTTCCTACTTCTTGAGAAATTTTCTAAAATAAAATAAAAATTGAACCAATCCATAGACAATAGAAACTTATAGAGCATAATTTAAAAAAAGCAATCAAAAATTAATCATTTTCTATGTATGACAATGATACTTTAGCTTTAAATCTCATGTATCTGTAAATAGCTTATTATTTTTTTCATCCTTTTCCCGTTGAAATCTGTTCATAAGAAATAACGTTAAAGATCATTCGAGGCGGGATCTCTGATATCTTAATAAAAGTGTTTTATTCTTATCTTTATTTTTTTGCAGTATGTAAATCAAATAAAATAAAAATAATAGCAATATAATGCTTAACAAGCGATTACTTGGGGTTGTGCCCCTCTTTTTTTAGGCTTGTGGCCCTATGGTGGCATTGCCACTTCACGGGTTGCAGCATGGGTTGTGGGGATTCCAGGATTCCCCACACCACCATGTATAAAAGGCTTTTTTTTTAAATAAATAAATTGGTGTTCTATTCTTTGAAAAAAAAACTCAGTACTACCCCTTTCCTCCCATTCCAATAAAAAATATTGGCATGGGTCAGAAAAAGAATAAGGTAGGAAATTAAAATAAAAGAAGATAAATGCAAGGATATATTAGCAGGAAACAACAGAGGAAAATATCTATGTAGAAAACAAAAGAAGGATTTCCTATTCACCTTGCACTAAAACACAAACAAGTTTGGTAGATCTTCCAAACACCTCCTCCAAACCTGCTATGGCGGCTCTACTGTCCAGGGAAACTCATTAGGCACCAACACTTTTCCTTACCCTTGCATTATGTATTTTAGATGCCCCCATACCTATTGAGGTGTCATTGCAAGTAGCATGTAGGGTTAGGGTCGCCGCCATATTCCATTTCCTTCAAAATTCTCCTTTGATCGACTAAAATAATGCATGGTATTCATTTCATGTCTTAAACGCTAGGTTTAGGATTCTCATAAGTTTTAGAATTGTCTCTTGATTGGGATTTTAAAATGACTTAACACTTCTTTAATTTCATGTGCTTTCAAGACGATTTTTACAAGGATAAATAAAATTTAATGAAAATTCCAAACCTTTTTTTTGCACCCCATCTAAGAACCGCGTGAAAAAATAATCTAAAAAGCGTGCTAGGATTACTTAATACCACTTAGAAAATTAAGAGAGTTAAGAGGATTCTTATTTATATATACTAAAAAGTTTTTTATTAAAGAGTTACTTTAAATGTTATAATTATTCATAATTCTTTTAGAAATTTTAGTGGGGATAAATATAGTAATAAATTTAAGCATTGATTTAGTCTTGTAAATTTATTTTATTTAATTTTTTTAATTTTTAAAAAAGTAAAATTAAGAATTGATTTAGTCTTATTAATTTGTTTAATTTTTTTCTTATTTTTGAAAGGAGGGAAATATTATTTTATTAAAATTTATAATGCTGAGTGTATATATGAGTATGTAAATTTTTATATAAGTAGAATAAGATCACATTTCGTGATGGAGAAAGTCTTATGAAAACTTAGTCATCATCTTTTTGTGAGATTGAGAAAAGATTTTGAAGATAAATAATGAATTTATTGAATTCATTATTCATTTATTGGTGACATGGCAGATTTTCTTAATTAAATAAAATATTTAATTTAGATTTGGAGAAAGTGGAAGATTCTTAATTAAATAAAATATTTAATTAAGATTTGGAAAGTGACATGTGGAATTAATTAAATAAGCATATTTAATTAATATTTGATTTAGAAGAAAGGGAATTAAATTCAATTAAATCAAAGATTTAATTAAACTTAAATGTGATAATTAATTTAAATAAACAATGATATTTATTTAATTAATTAAGTGGACTTAAGAAAGTGGTAATTAAATAAAATAAATTTATTTAATTAAAGTGGAAGAATAAAGTAGGTGAATGATATAAATAAATAAATTAAATTTATTTATATGTAGAAGAATTAAAAAAGGAATTAATTAAATAATAAATATTTAATTAAATGTCAGGGTTAATTAGACATGACCATTTTTATGCATATACATTTTTCCCCTCTTTGAAGTGATGTGTGAAACGCATTGCTTCAAAGAAAATATTCCTGCTTTTGAAATCTGTCACGTTTGATTTTGCCCTTGATTAAAAAAATGTTTCTAATATGCCTTTGATTTGATTCTAATATGTTTCTGATTAAAAGATGTTGATATTAATTATGCCCCCTCGGGAGGTAAATCACTGATGATGAGAAAAATGTTGATTTGATGATGGAAAAATGTTGATTTGATGATGAAATTCAGATGATGAGACGGATGCAGTGATTTAGCTCCCGACAATTGATTAAAAGATGCCCCAGTGTGAAAAATAAAGTCAAAGTTTGAGAAAAAGATAAAAATAAAAATAAAGTGCCACAAAAACCTACCTTGGTTGACCTTTAAAAGGTAAAAGGGGTAAAAAGGGCAAGTCATTTTAACCTTTTGACTTTAGTGATTTTGTGCTTTGATGTTGACTTGGCGAGATGGGGATTTTGTACCACAGACATAGATTTGAGTGGGTCTGTCGATACCAGAGACCAGCCGTGTATGGACCGCCGATGAGTCGATTCAACCCTCTTTGGTTTGAGAATTTGTGATTTGAATTGAATTTTGATGCATTTTAGCATAGATTTAGGGTTGAACATCCTATTTTAGCGCATAGAGTAGGAGTTTTAACACTTTTGAAATTTCTTTTAGTGCATATAGGGCATTATTTAGCGTGTTTAGGAAATAGACAGTTTAGTGCATTTGATAGGTGAAATAGCACATATAGGAGGCCTATAGGAAATTAGAACTGTAGTGCATATAGGAAATAGAATAGCGCATATAGGGTTTTAGCGCATTTGGAGAATGAAATGGCTCATACGCGTAGGGTTTTAGCGCATATGGGGAAACAGTGCATAGGAGGAAACTTCAGTGCATTTGGGGCACAGAATGGCGCATATGGTGATTTAGCGCATTTGGGGGGAACTTTAGCACATAGAGGCCACAGATTAGCACTTTTAAGAAATTTAGGCAGAATGCCTTGTGTGATGAAAATGCTGATAAATATTGCTTCTTTGGTCAATATATAGAAAAAAAAAAATTGTCTTGTCATCATGTTGATATGGATAGAAATGATAGAAAATCTGATAAATGAGGAATTGATAACTTTCTTCCAAAAATAGAAAACAAAGAGTAGATAGTTGAATGAGTGATGGATTGTCTGATAACTTTGCTTTAGAAAACAAAGAGTAGATGCTTGATATGAATTTTGATAAATTTGCTTTTTGCAATAGAAAACAAATAGTAGATGATGTGATTGAAAACATATTTGCATTCATGACTAAAGTACAAATAGGAAAATGATTTGATTGTTGATAAATTTTCTCTCTTGAAAAAGAAAACAAATAGTAAATGATAATAGAGTAGATTGATTTGTATGATGTGAAGTAGATAGATCATGTTGAAATGGGTCGATGATATGAGTCTGATTGATTGTCCTTGTGATGATAAAAAATAGGAGGGTTTCAAAAACCTCCAGATCAGAGAGTGCTTCCTTGTGGGTTGGGATTAGATACAAGATCTAACACCTACAGATGTACAGTTGATAGTGGGATGTGGGCTAGGACCTTTATTGTTTATGCCACCGATTCAAGTCAACAGGGGACTATTGACTATGCTAGCAGAGAGATGGCATTCAGTGCATAACACCTTTCATTTGCCGACAGATGAGATGGTTGTGACCCCCGAGGACGTATATAGGATTTTGGGAATTCTAGTGGTAGGTGTTGTGGTTTATGACCACAAGGATCTAGATGGTATAGATGCACTTAGGAGAGTATTTGGGGATGCTCAAATAGCAAGGTATTGGGTGCCATGGGCAGATTTTAGGGGATATCCAGCCTTATCTTTTGTTTTGGGTGCATTCATTAGAGGATTTCTTTGTCTAAACCATCATTCAAAGGGATTATCAGTTGGGTGGGGGAGGATCATTGAGCTGATGATAGGTTAGCGGTGGAGATATGCCTAGGGGAGTTGCATGTTAGCTCATTTATACCATGACTTGCATTAGGTAGTATATAGCAAATCATTTAGTTTATCTTGTGGTGTTACCCTACTCCAAGTTTGGGCATGGGAACATATTGTTGTTACGAGACCACTTTGTCCTAGAGTGAGGCCACCAGGTAGGCCATATGTGTACATCCAACCCAAGTTGGGCAAGTTGGAGTACTAGCAATGGACTCTTGATGATGTTGATTCAGTGATATGGAGGCCATATACAGATTGTGAGGCATGGGATACCGATCATCTGGAGATGTCATTTGTATGTATGCCCAAATATCTGATAGGTCAAACCCCATTTATTATAGAGATATTTTTGGCATTGTGAGTACAGAGACAATATAGCTATACACAGGGGATGTCGCAGGGCATTGCACACTATGGGCAATGCAAGGATGATCCTAGATGGGGGCCATGCATTTCATATCAGGTGGCATATATAGATTATACCAGTTTATCGCTTGAGGCATGGGCTTACATGCTAGATATTACTGATGTAGGGATGTTGGATGAGTATGCTGCTTATTTTCACACAAACCCATTCCCTCGGTTGACATGTCCAAATGAGTCAGCACCCATTTTGATGGCACAACAACCAGGGGGTAGGAGACAAAAGGATGTGGTAGGGGGAGAGCAAGCAGTGGGCAGAGGGGATGAGGAGGAGAGTGGAGAGGAGGCAAAGAGTGGAGATGAGGAGAGCTCAGATGATGGTGGTGGGGATGCCGGCAGAGATGGTGGAGGGGAGGAGCAGAGGCTAGTGAGGTAGAGGATAGATATCTTGGGTGGTGCTCAGATCATGTGGAGGCCGAGGTCTGGTACTAGATGGCAGACAGTGATCAGGGTCTCCTCTATAGCATAGCAAGCACAGATAGATACTCTATAGGCCCAAGTACAAATGCTTCAGGGCTAGCAGGCACAGTTGCAAAGCCAATTGGCTATGACTCAAAGTTTGGCAGTGTAGTTACAAGAAAAAATTGTGTAGGCATAGGCACCTCCTCCTGCCTTAGATCCATAGGTGGCCCAGTTGATAGCAGAGAGGGATTCTTTCAGACAGAGCGAAGTAGAGGCAGAGGGTGTTGGTCAAAGACTCATGGGCACTATTGAGAGTGCATCTTTGCGAGAGGCCATTGCAGAGGGATTCAAGATTTCTAGGGAGGCTGAGCATTATCGAATCAGATGCGAGGAGTTGTGCCCTTCCGACCGCAGAGAGCCTTACCCTTAGTCCCATAGTGAGACTAGGAGAAAATCACGGATGACGACATATAGCAGAGGGGTCACAAGGCCTCGATGGGATCCTAACGTAGGGGGTAGTGGCTGGCCACCCTCCTCTAGACCAGCTCCATCAAGGGGCTCTACCAGCCAACCTTGATTTATTGATGCAGTATTATTGATGTGTATCATTTTTGGAACATGTACATTGTTTTTTATCGTATCTCATGTATCTCTCTATAAATTTTAGTTTCATTGGACATTAGAAATTTGTATGTATTTCTGATGAGCTATGATATGTAGCGATGATGAGTTTTGGTGATGTGATGATGTGATATGCATGTATTTCTGCATGATGTAGTATGGAGTTTGATATGCATTTTATCAATTTGATGACTAACATGATATGCAGGATGATTCATGATATGATGGCGACTTGTGATATGTACTAATGATGTCACGCAGGTGGATGACCTTTGATGATGAAAGTGTGCAATGGGATATATGATATGTTTATGAAAAATGATGTGGAAATGTAATGCATGCATGGAATGTTTGTTTTTTGGATTTTTCAAATGTGAGAGATAATGATGATGTGATGAAAAATGGATGTTTATGTTTATCAGATGCATCATGAAGTTGTAGTATGTATATGATTTAGGAAAAGATCTAAAATGATATGTGAAATGGGTCAACTGTTATAGGAAAAATGACATGATATATAAATTATATGAAAATGATATAGGATTGAAAGATATGGTATGAATGTAATGTGACAAATGATAAATAATGGGATGAAATGAACATGATTAATAATAATGAGATGTATGATGCAATGAAATGATGATAAAATGATAATGATAAATGATAATGTAATAAAATGTAATGAAATGATGATGAAATGATAAGTGAAATAAAATAGATTATGAAATGATGGTATAAAGATAAAATATGAAAATGAAATGAAGATGATAAATGATATGCAACTGTGTAGAAATGAAAATGAAATGGATATAAAAATGATAAGATGGTAATGAGATGAAGATGATAGATAATATGAAAATGAAAGTGTTATGAAATACCTAATGGATAAATGAATGTTATGAAATGATAAAGGATTCAAATGATATGCAATAAAATGAAGATGATATAAAACGAGAATGATCAATGATATGCAATGAAATGATATGTGATAAAAAAATGATAAATGACATGATAATGCATAATGATGGATGAATAAAGAATAAATGATAAACTATATGATATGTACATGACCTATATGAAATGATAATGATTAATGAAATGATGATGAGGATGAAAGATGATAATGAAACAAATATTCGAATGTCCTCCACAAATAGTCCAAAGGAACATGACAGTTGTTCATATTTTTATTCAGCCTTTCAAAACTCTGATGCAAATCTAGTATGCAGATATGTACAATGATCTAAACGGAATGCAATGAAATGAATCCAACCATTTGTTGAGCCCTTTGTTTGTATTCTTGAATCATCATAGAGTGTTTTAAAATGTTGGAAGTATGTACAAGCATCAAAGGGGAAATTAGCACCAATGATGCCCTGAGTACAACTTTCATGATTTTTGATATAGCAAGTGAACACAAGCATCAAGGTATAATTGAACTAGGATGACCTAAGCATCTCTTGCATAAACAGACAAATATTAACCACTTTCTGATGCAAATTTGGAAATATCATTAATGATATACTTTGAAAATCATGTCTCGCGACATATTTGCACTAGATTGATAGTCAATCTCAAAACAACAAATAAAGAAAAATCATTATCTTTCCTCGCCACTCTAGTTCAGTACATCATCGAGTGTGCTCTAGAAGGATGATATTGAAAGTCAAACAACCATTGTTCAAAATATAATACTGCTATTCCAAACATTATTCAAATTTTAGATCATCCAAATATGAGTCATGATATGAAATTTGTTGAAAAAATGTGATATGGATCAATGATTGGATAGTTGTTCATGTGACTTGATTGTTTGTTTGCAAGATTGAATGTTATGTCATTGTCTAGCTATTTTGGTAAACTTTGAAAACTGATTGTTCCCAGTATGTCAACGTTTTCCCCCAGTATTGGCACAACTTGCTAAAATGAATATGTACAATGATCAAGCCATGGTAAGACATTATAGCTTTAGGAAAATGATGGCATTATGATGTTATGGCCCTAGAATGATGCATGAAGGGAAGGCTGAGAAGCTAAGTGTAGAACATGAGCTAATAGATGGAGAGCTACAAATAGCGTCTGTTTGCCAAATTTTCACTATTTGTGTTTATTGTATTTTTCTGATTTCTTTTTTATTTCTTTTTGTATTTTTCTTGTCAATAGACTGCTTGTGGCTAGGTTTTCACCCTATGACGATTTTTTTTTTAGGACTTTTTCTGTTGTTTTTGTTATTTTTTTCAAGACTTTTTTTGTTGTTTTTTTTTTTTCAAGACTTTTTCTGTTGTTTTTGTTATTTTTTTAGGAATTTTTTTTATTTTTATAGATTTTTTCAGGACTTTTATGGGTGATGATAACTGCTTCAGACATAATACTTCTTCAAGTGCATACTGTTGATGGGTTCGTCAAATAGGTCCCCTTCTGATGCTGACAGTTTGTATGCTCCCAAACTGTATACTGCTATGACCACGTAGGGACCCAGCCAATTTGGTTCAAAGTTTCCTTTCTTCTCTCTGTCTTGTTGATTTCGTGGGTTTTCCTTCAAAACAAGATCACTGACCTAAAAGGTACATGGCTTGACTCTGTGATTATAGCTGCGAGACATCATTTGTTGATATGCTTTCAAATGATCAGCTACTCGTTGTCTCTTTTCATTGAGGAGTTCCAGCTCTTGCAATCGGGAAACTCTATATTCATCATCTGTTGTGAGACCCTTCAATGAGACCCTGAGTGATGGAATCTGAACCTCGAGAGGTAGTATGGCTTATGCTCCATAGACAAGAGCATACAATGTTGCTCTTGTTGGCGTTGTGATGCTAGTTCTATAGGCCCATAATGTGGGATTTAGTTGAACATGCCAATATTTCCCTGCATCATTCACAGTCTTCTTCAAAATTTTCAATATAGTCTTGTTTGAGGCCTCTGCTTGGCCATTCCCTTATGGATAGTATGGTGTTGAATATTTGTGTTGAATATGGAATCTCTCAGAAATTTCATCAACATCTTGATTCTTGAATGGTCGTCCATTATCTGTGATGGAGTTGGGAATGCCATACCGACAAATGATATAGTTGAGTATAAACGATGAGATTTGTTTGTTAGTAACCTTAGTGAGAAGTACTGCCTCAATCCACTTTGTAAAGTACTATGTCGCTATGATGATAAACTTGTGTCCATTCAACGACGAAGGATGAATCTTACCAACTAGATCTAACCCCCATTGAGAGAATGGCCAGGTTGATGTGAATAGTTGTAGTTCCTATGTTGGTGCATGGATAATATTTCCATGTATCTAACATTTAGAGCACTTATTTACAAAAGTGAATGATTCCTTCTCCATAGTCAGCCAGTAGTAACCCATTCTAATCAATTTCTTGGATAAGGCCAGTCCACTTGAATGAGTACCACAAATTCCACCATGAACTTCTTATAAATCCCTGTCAGATTTGTCATGTTCAAGACATCAAAGTAAAGTACCATCAAGACCGCGGTGATAGAGGGTGTTAGCAATAAGAGTATAGCGAGAGGATTGGCAAATAAAGTTGCACTTTTGGTTATGGGATAAGTCAGGTGGTAAGATGTCATCTTTTAGGTAGGCATAAATCTTTCCATACCAAGGTGAATTGGATCCTACTAAGTGGCAAATGATTTGACTTTTAGGTGTGTCGTAGGTAGGTGTAAATGATTATTCCACCAGAAATTCATAGCAAGCCTAATTTTCTGGGAGTTGCAACAATGATGCGATCATGGCCATGGCGTCAACTACTTTGTTATCAAGTCTTGGAATTTATATGAACTTGATATCTATGAAGTACTTCTTGAAATCGTCAACCATCTTCTTATATGGCAACAGTTTGTCATCTTTGGTTTGATAATCATCATTAATCTGATTAATAACTAATTGTGAATCACCATAGACTTGTAATTATGTGATTCTCCATTCCAATGCTATCTTGAGTCCAATGATTAAAGCTTCATATTCAGCTATGTTGTTGGTGCATGGAAACATTAGCCTATATGACCAAGGAATGGTATGCCCTTGAGGGGTGACAAAGAATATGCCTACCTCTGATCCATGGTGAGTGAAAGAACCATCAAAGCATAATGACCATGGTTGTTTGGATTCTACAGTGAAGACATCAACATCTAGAAATTCAATGTGCATGGGATGCTTTGCTTGTAGTGGTGCTTCAGCCAGATGATCAGTGATAACTTGTCCTTTTATTTCTTTGCGATCAACATAATGGATGTCAAAATCACTCAAGATCATAACCCATTTTGCTAGCCTTCCTGTCAATGTAGCATTGCTTAGTAGATACTTGAGCGGATCAATCTTTGCAACAAGATTGATTGTATGAGTTAACATGTAGTGTCAAAACTTCTGTGAGGCAAAGACTACTGCTAGACAAGCTTTCTCAATGAAAGTGTGGTTAATTTCATGACCTATTAGTGTTCAGCTAATGTAATAAATTGCACGTTCCTTTCCTGTAGTGTCCTCTTGTGCTAATAATTCCCCCAAAGATGTCTCTTTTGTGCCAATATATAAGATTAGTGGTTTGTCTGGATTTGGTGGTACGAGAACTGGTGGGTTCATTAGGTACTATTTGATCTATTGAAAGTCTATTTCACACTTGTCATCCCATTTTAAAGGAACATTCTTATGCAATAGATGTGTGAAAGGTAGACTCTTATTTGCCAACTGTGCAATGAATCTTCGAATAGATTGAAGTCGTCCTTGTAATGACCTCAACTGATTGATATTATTTGGTGGAGGCATTTCCATGATTGCTTGTACCTTGGCAGGATCTACTTCAATTACCTTTTCAGACAGTATGTATCCCAAGAGTTTTCCAGATATGACTCTGAAAACACATTTCTTAGGGTTGAGGCGAACTTTGAACTTTTCTATCCTTGCAAAGATTTTGAATAATACTTTGAGATGTCCTTCTCTTGTGTATGATTTGGCCAATATGTCATCTACATAATCTTCCATGAATGTGTGCATCATGTCATCTAAAATTGTAGTCATGGCTCTTTGATATGTAGCCCCAGTGTTCTTTAGACTGAAAGGCATGATGTTCCAACAATAAGTTCCCCATGGACATGTGAAAGTTGTTTTGTCCTGGTCTTCAGGTGCAATCTTGAATTGGTTGTAACCAAAAAAACCATCCATTAGTGAGTACATGGCATGGCCAACTGTCAGATCAACTATAGTATCGATGTTTGGAAGTGGGAAGTCATCCTTAGGACATGCTTTATTAAGATCTCTAAAATTTGTGCACACTCTTATACTTTTGTTTGGCTTGGACACAGGAACAATGTTGGAGATCCATTTTGCATAGTCAATTGATCTTATAAATCCTACATCAAGGAGTTTTCTGAGTTCTTCCTTAACTAGTAGTGCAACATGAGGATGCATCTTTTTGAGTTTTTGTTTCACAAGTTTAACTCCTGATTTGATGGACAAGTGATGCATTATAAGATTAAAATCAAGACCTAGCATGTTTGCATAAGACCAGGAAAAGTTGACTTGATTTTCTCTTAGAAATTCCCTGAACTCAGGTACCTCTTTATTTGTCATTAATGCAACTAACTGTAGAATCCTTAGTTTTTCTGTAGTTTCAAGATTAACCACTTTTGTAGGCTCAATCAAGATAGGAGATCGCTTCTAATAGTGCTCCGGGAGAGTGTCAAGTATCCCATCATCTAGTGCCTTAAAAAGGTTTTCACCATCTAATACGCTCTTTGTTTTATCTTTTATTTGATCTAACACTGCCAAATTCTGATTTTCATCGTTAGATATTTCTTTTTTATTTTTACTTTTGTAGCTAGGAGACTTGACACTCTCCTGATTAAAGACTCTATGCCAAAAATCACTAGTGGAACAATCATTTGTGTCATTTGCGGAAAGGAAGTTCAAGATACATTCATCGCTTGGAAACATAGGTATATCAATAGGTTCAAATAAATCCCAGTTAATGAGATCATGATGGATTAAAGGTAATGGGTCATTGGGCTGCGTGAAATCGGCTATGGTTATGGTCATAACGGAGTTGTCTATAGGATCCAAAATATGAGGTAGATCAATGATGATACTATTCTCATGATAGTCTTGTTCATTTAAATCCGACTCATTATCACTAGAATCATAGTTGTCTTGTAGTTTAGATCCTTGCAGTTGGGACCCTGACCCTTCACCTTCGATTAGAGTTGGGTTGTACTTGTGTATCACATCAACCTTTTTGTCCCTTCAGAACTCATCATTGTAGATGGTGTCCCATTTGTATTCACCAGAGTCTGTGTCAGAGTTATTATCCACAAAATTCTGAATTGTTGTCAAACATGCTTCTCTTGTATCAGAACCTTCTTGCAATGTGAGGACAATATCATGCCTAGTCATGTTTTATCTTTTGCAGCAAGTCCTGGAAGGTGAATAGGCTCAACTACTCATTTTCTTCTCCCAATAGGAACATTGCTATCATAGCCCATCTTTTGCATGATTAAATACCCTTTACCATATTGGTCAGTTGCTACCTTGACATTGAGAACTATTTCATCTTCATCTTTATAGAGCCACTTTAGAACTTATCTATCCTCAGGATCTTCCATAGGGAATTTTTCTTTGATAAATCGTCCATTAAATTTTGTAATTAGCTCTATTGGTGGTTGCGTTGATGTTGATGCTAGACAAATATTTGATGTTGTGTGATACAAGGTTGCCCATTTGGTTGAGGCGACGTAGGAAAATTAGCAAGACAGAGAGAGTACTCCCAAACTCCATTTTCCTTGAATCGTAGTTGCTTGTCAAAGCTTTTGGTTAGCTGACTGATTTGTGTATCAACTTTGGGAGAAGTACTAACAAGAGCTTCTCGATTGTTGGGAACCAAAGTATCTTTACTAGCTTTGATGTTGGCACAAGTCTGACTGTTTGAATTATCAGTTGGTATTGTGATCTCCTATCCATCATAAGGAAACTTAAGACATTGATGATATGTGGATGGGACAGCGTGAATTTCATGGATCCATGGATGACCCAAGAAGATGTTATATGTAAGATCACGGTCTAACACTTGACAAAAAGTATTCTTGATGATAGGTCACACTCCAATCGATAGCATGATTAAACCCTTGGATGCTCTTTCCTCATCATCATAGGCTTTAATAGTAATCTTTCTTCTGGGATCAATGGAGTCCTCAGAAAATCCTAAAGCCTGAACTAACTTCATGGTACATATGTTCAAACCAGCTCCTCCATCTATTAGTATGTGTTTGACACAAAACTTGTGGATCATGACTTCTAAGTATAGAGATGAATTATGGGGATGAGTCATGAAAACGTCATCTTTTTCAAAGAATGAAAGTCATGTGGGTAAGGATAAGTGTCCCACCATGGATTGAAATTGGTCCACATCCAAATCAATGGATACAGTTGTTTCAATGAGGGATTTTTTCTAGAATTTCCTTGTGTGCTGGGGAAATCTTCAGGAGTTCTAAGATAGAAATTTGAGACAATTTTTTTCCAAGTTGATTGACTAAGTCATATTGATGTTGAGGTAGGGGCACATTGGATTTTGAAGAAGTGCCCTTTAAGACAACTTTAGCTTGTGCCCTTGTGGTTGTGTTGACTTGTCTATATTCCAACTTCTCATTAACTTTTATAACATTGACTTGTTCGTCATCAATGTAAATATGATTGATTATATGATTGTTGATATGATTCACACTTTTTCCAGAAGACTCACCCTTTTGATAGTTGGGCAAAGGGTTACAAAATGCTTGGTGTTCTTCATTTGATTGTTGGTGTCCTACTATGACGGTGCCATTTTTGATTAAGTCTTGAATGACATTCTTCAAGGCTTAACAATTATTCGTACAATGGCCCTTGCACCAATGATAATCACAATAGTATGCATCATTCCATGATGGAGGCTTCACGTTGGGTTCAAAGTTGCGTTGAGGCAACAAAGTAAGAACATTTTTAGCCATCAACTCTTTGAATGCAGATTCTAAATATTGACCCAGTGGAGTAAAAGTTCTTTTGCTAGAGAAGAATGAAGATCATTGTGGATTTGTGCTTGAGGTATTTCATAAGGCATTGTTGTTGTTATTGTTTCCATGGTAACCTTGATTGTTGGTATTCCCTTGATTGGGAGAAAAAGTTTGATTCACGTTATTCCTTGGAGGAGGAGGATTGTTTCCTTGATTTGTGACCAAGTTGACACTGTTATAGTTATTGTTGCGAGGATTACTTGGAGCACTAAGAACAAATGGCTTAGTTGAGACATGATTTGCATCTACAACACCATCATTTACCACATTTTTGTTACGAGTCCAAAACTTAGATTTGTCATTGTGGTGATTTGAAGAGCTAGGATTGTCCTTATCAATTTTTATTATCCCTCTCTAGATTAAAGCACTTTCAATGGTGATGGCATTTTTGATCAATTTCTGAAAAGAGGGAGGACAATGAAGATTAAGACAATAGCTCATCTCTTGATCTAAGTTGTTTATGTAAGTGATCTTTTATTTTTCAGGAACATGATGTGGGTATCTAGCAAACAACCTTCTCCATATTTAAAGAAATGTAATGAATGGTTCACCAGGTTTCTATTAAGCCTTGTAGAGATCAATCATGGTTATTTGATGTTGTATGTTGTAGGATTATTGTGATATGAACTCGTTAATCAATTCCTTAAATGTCTTGACAGGCGGTGTGATTTTTGATAGCCATTCCATAGATTAGCCTCCAAGACTTATAGGAAACAAACACATCAAGTATGTATCCTCATGGGAAAACTCTAAAGTCATATTTTGGAAGTCCCTAATATGATCGATTGGATCTAATTTCCCATTGTAATGATAAAAATTTGGGATTTCACAATGTTTGGAAAATGGGATCATGTTGAGACATCGGTCAAAAGGATAAGGACATATGTCATCAAGAGCATATGTCTTCATTGTGTTTACCCCTTGCATGTCTTTGATTTGTCCTTGAAGTGCCTTAACCTGTTCAGACAAGGCACTAATATCAGACAAGGTTGTTTCATCAAGACTTCTCTTTAAGCTCTCAATATTAAAATCATGAGGCAATTTAGCTCCTTTGTCAGCCAAATACAGAAAATATTTCTCTTTGTTGCACTCTAAAATATTTTCTAAAGCTTTGTGAAATTTGGGATCTTGCTCAGCTTCTCCAAGGTGATGTTCTTCATCTCGTTCATCATCACTATCTATATGAGTTTTTCTCATGTCTCTGTTGAAAGGGAACGATTTTTTTTCTCTTTCACCCATGTTGTCATTAAAAAGGGGATTACGACTCACACTATAAAGGGGATTACTACTCTCACCTTCTTCTTGGGTTCTTTTGGTATGATCTTCTTGTTGAATATCCTCTTTTAGCTTATTGTATTGATATCTTGTAAAAATAGGCATATGATTTTGAAATGTTCTTTTAGACTTAGATCATAGTTTGATAAGTGCAAAAATGATGATGTTTTGATCCAATAAGATGAAAATCTTATGATATGATCAAAGATGTTCCCAATTGTTGATTGTGGCTTCCAATGATAAAGGATGTCATAATCTTGTTGGGGAAGTTGAATCAATAATCATAATTTTTTTTGAAAGGTGCACTTTTAAAATTTGATCCTTGTTTTTGAAGAATGATAAGTATATCAAATAGCCTAATTAAACTCACTAAAGGATTTGATTGGGATGTGTTGGATATTCAATAGAAGGTTATGGTAGATAATCGAAGTTGAGAGGTTTATTATGATTGTGTCATGATAGAGCTCTTCTCTGGAAATAGGCTCGTGAATATAAAGGCTCTATAGCGTACTCATCAGTAAACCCCCTAGAAAAATTGTGGTACCTAAGGAGAAACTCGCGGTAATGGAGCAAGACATTTTGACTTTTATACAAAAACTTTCTTCGCTGCAAGGTTTTCTTGTAACCTAAATGTTTCTTGGGTTTCTTGATCCTATTGGCAATCGATTTCTTGAAAATTTTGGTTGATTTCCACTCTCTAAGCATGAGAGAAATGTCAAAATGCTACTGGACCAAGGGTGTTACAAACTTAGATATGTCAAAAGTAACAATTCTGGAAAAAGTGACAAATGCGCTACTCTGTACTCTATATGAGCTACACAAACAGGCATATGCACTAGAGAAATAGTTAAATGCACTACAACAGACCTTGGATGCGCTAAAATATGTCTTAGATGCGCTACAGAAAAATGTTTTGACAATGACCAAAACTGTTCACATAATATTTAGCCTATGCGCTAAAACACTCAATGCGTGAAAACAAGCTCTAAATGCACTGAACTAACTAGTGAATGCACTAGAACAAACCTCATATGCACTAAGATGTACCCTAAATGTGCTAAAACAATTTTCCAAAGCAATTTTTTGAATATTTTTGAGTAGTTTCAGCTGAAATTTTGCATGTTCATTTTGGATGATCTTTTATCTGAATTAATGTGATTGAAAACACAACAAACACTCTTAAAATAGTTGTTTTTAAGCCCTATACTAAACATCAAGTGTATGTTCTAAATGTTTTTCAAAAAGTTTTTTCACAGGTTTTGTACATAAAAGACAATTCAGGAAAACTCACTCTTAGTACCCAAGTAGGTCATCATAATAACCACAGCCCACATCTTAGAACTGCGTCGACTCACACAACTGTGTCACCCCCAAAGGTGCTCCCATGTTTTTGTCTTTTCCAGGTGCATACTCAAAGTGATTGAAGTGGATACCGGATCCCTTGAGCAAATGGTCCTTGGCAGTTATATGGTGAGTGTCTTGGGGGTAGATTCTTCCCTCCCCTTGCATTGTGATTATTAGGATGTTTAGAAACTGACATGGTTGGCTACTACACTAGGTTTGTAGTAAGGGTTTTCATTCGGTGCGGAAATAATAAACTCCCTCAGGAGACCTCCCAACCTTTAGAACAAAGGATTTAGGGATGGTTATCTTGCACACTACTGGAAAAAGTGGGTTTCCCCAGATTTTCTTTTAAATTTTATAGTGGGGTGGAATAACCTAGCTTTGGTTTGAACCCACTTGGGTCGTTCCTCTTGGGTGAGTAATTTTTCCCACAAGAGCAGGCCCTCTACAAGATGTAATAAAACATTTAAAATTGCAGAATTCGAAAAGTCAAGTCTAGTATTCTGATCACCCAGTTAAGGGGAGAGCATAGACCTATTGCCACAGACAAAGAAGACAGTGTTCTTTTTAGAGCCCAAATGACAATGATTTAATCTATGTGAAGATGTTGCTCCACAACAAGCATTGGATTAATTTTAACTGCAAAATCAATGTGTGGTGACTACCCTAGGATTGCTTCATTTTAAATTCCATGCCTATCATAGGATTGGTTCATTTTAAATTGGTGTCTACCCTAGGGTTGCTTCCTTTTAAGCCATAAAAGATCTTGTCTGCGGAAGGCATTAGACTCAAAACCCTATTTTAGTTACAACCTGCATGCGCCAAAAGATCACACATATGTGCTAAAACAAATAGTTAATGTGCTAAAATAGACCCCATAAGCACTGCAGAAGACCTTAAATGCGCTACAAGAAATCCTAAATGCGCTAATCTAAAAATGCAATATTTTTTTTTAAAACAAAATTTTGATGAAGTGAGCTAAATGCATGCACCATTTTGTTCCCTAGATGCATCGTTCTATTCCCTAGATGCACTGAAATAGTTCTCGGATGCGCTGAAATAGTTCTTGGATGCACTGAAAGATGTGCAAAAGCGCTGAAAAAAGCCCTGGGTGTGCTAAAGAACCCCACAGATGTGTTAAAACACAATTTTTTTCTTCAAAAAAGCTGAACTTCAAAACATGAAAACGTATCAGAAAACCTACAAGTAGATGTTAAAAGCACGACAAAGGCCCCACGGTGGGTGCCAAAAATGTGTGATCAATTTTAAGTGTAACAATATATGGATTAAAAATAATAAATCAAACACACCAATAAGACATTATATCAAAATAGAAAATCAAATAAGAGGAATGCAAACTCAGTCTTCTATCCTTGATGTCATCCTATCGTCCTCTATCTCTAGTGATTTTGTTGATTCCAACTTGCTCTCAGATTGTATGCTAGGCTCAACAAATAGTCTTCCTAGAGAACAAGATTAAAGATGAATGCATGCTATGCTAAGATATGATTAAAATGATATGAATGCTATTAAAAGAAACTAGAATTACTAAATGATATGAATGCTAGAACTGGTAATAATAATGCTAAAATGTTGATCGCCTGTCCCTAATGCATGTATGTATCTATCTTTGTGTGTGTGTAACCAATGCTTGGATTTGCAGTGATATTTATAGAGTTTTCAAAAGCTTTTGATTGGCTGATGTGATCAATGGCTATGATAATTCTGGCAAATTGAACAGTCGAAGATGGAGAAGACTAGAGAGAAAAATAGAAGAAAAATAGAAAGCAAGATTTGTTTCCTCTTTCATGAGAGATGATAAAGATGAATTGTAAAAATCATCTTTTTGTGAGATTGAGAAAAGATTTTGAAGATAAATAATAAATTTATTGAATTCATTATTCATTTATTGGTGACATGGCATATTTTCTTAATTAAATAAAATATTTAATTTAGATTTGGAGAAAGTGGAAGATTCTTAATTAAATAAAATCTTTAATTAAGATTTGGAATGTGACATGTCAAATTAATTAAAAAAGCATATTTAATTAATATTTGATTTAGAAGAAAGGGAATTAAATTCAATTAAATCAAAGATTTAATTAAACTTAAACGTGATAATTAATTTAAATAAACAATAATATTTATTTAATTAATTAAGTGGACTTAAGAAAATGTGCTAATTAAATAAAATGAATGTATTTAATTAAAGTGGAAGAATAAAGTAGGTGAACAATATAAATAAATAAATTAAATTTATTTATATGTAGAAGAATTAAGAAAGGAATTAATTAAATAATAAATATTTAATTAAATGCCAGGATTAATTAGACATGACCATTTTTATGCATATATAGTTACTATAGAAATTTTAAATATGATTTTTAAAAGAAAGTTTTAATTAATGATTTTAGTAAGAGTAACTCTTTAACTTTGAAGCAGTTTTAAGATGATAAATTTTTGTTTTCAGATAGTTAGACTAAATGTAAATTAACTATTCAACTAATGTTGCTAAATTGCATGTCTTTTGTATAATTCTAGGGACCTCGCCCAAAGGGGACTAGATTGCTTTCTCTCCACATAAAATTACCTTTAGAGGGAATGATCATAGAAAATATTCCCTTGAGGTTCCTTACATAGGATGCCTAACCCTATAGTAGATCAATCTCCTCCATAGGGTGTGTAGACATCAAAAATATATTGATTGACATTATGCATCTAATCCTGATTTAGTAACATCGTTTCTTCCTAAATCATCCCTCGGTCTAACCATTTAATCAAATTCCCCTATCTGATTAAATTCATCAATATCCATCCCTTAATTAAATAAATCATTTTATTTGATTAAGTCAATTCCTTTTGTTAATTAAATCAATCCATCTGATCTAATTATCCCTATTTAATTAAATAATCAATTTATTTGATTAAATCTCTAAACTCTATCCATTAAATTAAATAAATTAAAACCTTATTTGATTTAATCTAACACCATCCCTTTTAATTAAATAAATTAAAATCATTATTTAATTAGCCTCTTATCATATTCCTCTCTTATTTGATTTAAATAAATCCATAAATCTAAGTCAAGTAAGTCACATCATCTAATCTCCTGTTAAATTAACTAACCCTTGATTAATTTAACCTCATCTCATGTCACATCCTCTAGATAATGCAAGTTGCATATGAAAATAGACTTAATTCATTTATTAAATCTCTATTTTCCTCACAAGGCATCTTTTGGAATATTCCTTCAATTTGAATTCAAAAATTCCAAGTCAACATGTACATCCAACAAGGCATTTAAAACCTCTTACATGTCCTTTGCCTTGAGCCAAGTGGCATTTATTGCATTTTCCCTTCCCTCTTACATGTCATTTCAACAAATTTGAATTTCAAATATTGGTATTTATTGGCACAAACCCCAAATCTTGCACAACCATCATCCATTCATAGCTTGACAAGTGGCACCATATCATTGGATGAATGTTAGTCCCACATTGCTCAAATTTGGGCATTCATCCATCTTAAAATCTTATAAATGAAGAGCTCCTCTCCTCATTTCATCATCCACAATCCAACCAAAGTTACCATGCTAAAATACTTAGCCATTTTCATCCATCATTTGAATTCTTAGCTAGGCTTTTTGCAGATTTGGCTTGGAATTCTCATCTTTTCATCAAAAGTGGATCAATCTCATCTTCAACATACCAAGATTTCATCATAGGAATTGGGAAAGGGCCAATTTTCACATCAAATTGGCACCAATGCCCCCATGGGATCAAGTGTTTGCTTCTCTAATTAGGATTAAATCTAGTTTTATCTTTTGTATTGTGTTCTTCATCGATTTCTTTCCTATTTTGAGTTTGCAAATGGATTTCATAGGCAATCCTTCTTTTAGCTTGTAATTCCTTGTCTAATGTGTTTATTCATGTTGTTTTGTAGGTACTAGGAAAAGGGTTCGCACGGGGTGTGCTAGAGGGAGCTTCATCACACCCAATCTCATTTTCCCCTAACCCCACCTTTTGGGGTGTCGTGATGGTAGTGATGTTGCATGCACAATATCACTAGGTGTGCATGACAAAATATCATGACATCATGAAATAGGAAGAATTTTTGACTTTTTATGTTAGAATAAAAAGAAAGGATTATGTCCATGAGTAAAAATTGTGAGCATGAAATTAATAGTAACTAGGATTAGATCAATATTTATGATTCAATTTATGGGTCATCTATAGGGTGTTGAGTCTCACTCACCTTAGAATCATCTAATCTAGACACCTAATTAAATGTATTTGGTTTTCTTTCTATAATTTTAGACTTGGATGGACCTAAGACTTAGTTCTTAACTCCTAGGATCTGTTTCCTTTTTCTTAAGGACCTAGATCCATTCTAGATTATTTTTTGGCTCATGTTTTGGCATTGGGTTGTCTTGTCATCCTCACTCAAGATCATCAAGTATCTTCTACATGTCTCTTACCTATTTTGAGTCATGAGGGTGTTGTTCCTTATGTTCAATATTGTTGTCTTAATGACAAGTGGTGTTGCATCAAGGTGCTTGTCCATGATTGAGTTGTAAAAAAATTTATTCAAGTTTTTATGTCATTTTTTTGGGCATTACAGATTACTTAAAGGGGCAATCCATTGGGATCACAAATCAATGAAAGAGTTAGGAAACACCCATTTGACATTCCAAAGAGAGAGGATGTGATCCCAAACTTCCTTAAGAAAGCTACAACCAAGTAACAAATGTAAATGATTTTTTAGAATCTATTTCACATAGAGCACATATGTTAGGCAAAGAAAAACCACTCTTGCAAAGATTATCCAAGATGAGAACTTTATTTTGAGCGAGGAGCCACAAGAAGATATTCAATGAAGGGATCAACATCATATTCCATAAGGAAGACCAAAAAGGAGGCAAAGAGTTATGATCCAAAAGTAAATTGAAAGCAAAAAATAGAAAACTTCCCATCAATAGTGAAATTCCAAACAACCTTGATGCACATCGGGGAGATCAGAATATGCACCAAAGAAAGTTCTCTTTGAAGATCAACAAGCATCGGGTTAACAGTCAATAAATATTTCCATCCCCCTTTGTGAAAATAGTTCATTAGGTACCAACATTTCCAATGCAAACTTCTTTATGATCAAGCACCCAAGGATCATCCTTAAGAAAACCATTACCAAGCCACCAATCCTCCAAAAAGTTGATAAGTCAAACATCCCCAACAATCCAAATGGCCAACCTTGAAGGGAGAATCTGAGTATTAAGAACTTCCTTAAAATGATCAATTCCTCCCAAGTATTTACTAAACATGATCTTATTCCACTTGTTACTTTCAAAGAGGAGTCTCTATATTTGTTTAGCTAACAAGGCATAGTTAAATTCTCTAATTATTTTGGTGTCAGGACCTCCCATCTTCTTTGGATTACAAACTTGTTCCTAGGAAACTAGATGTAGATGATTAGGCTCTTCAATCCCCATCCACAACAACTTTTTTTGAATGTTTTCAATCTTCTCAATAAATTTTCTAGGTACCTTGAAAAGACTCATGGCATAAACAGGTAAATTTTGAAGAGTATATTTAATTAGAAGAACTTTACTAATGTGACTAACCAATGCACCTTTCCAACCTGCAAGTTTAGTTTGAAATTTATCCATAATCCCCATAAAAAAAAAACAAGAATATTATTATTGCAAAGAGGGAGACCAAGATAAGTGAATGGGAGACATCATACTTTACATTCAAGGATTCTCACAATAGTTCTCTGTCTTGTCTCAAGGGTATTCAGGAAGAAATTAGAGATTTTTTGGAGGCTAATCTTCTGGCTAGAAGTAGCTTCATAATTGACTAAAATAGACTTGAATTTTCTAGCTTCAATCACTGAAGCTTCCCCCATTATAATAGTGTTATCAAAAAATTGTTGATGAGAACACACCTAATTATTAGAAGCCAAAGTAATCCCCTTAAGAGTACCATCATTAATAGCTTTTTCTGAGAATCTCCCCAAAGACTTGACCATGTTAATAAAGAGGAAAGGAGAGATGGGGTCTCCTTGTCTAATCTCTCTAGTGTTGTTGAAAAAACCTAACATGGGAAAATTAATAATCATAGTAAACTTAGGAGTAGAGAGAAGCTGCCAAATAATCTTAAGAAATTTCCTGCCCAAACCAAAGGCCTTCAAACCTTAACAAGAAATTTCCAAATCACACAATCGTAGGCTTTCACAAGATTGAGCTTAAGAAAGAAACTGACTTTCTTATTGATAGACAACAAATGGATATTCTCATGCACCATGATAATTGAGTCAAGAATATGCCTCCCAAGAACAAAACCACTTTTTTGGATGGAGATGATATCCAAAAGAAAAACTTACAATCTCAAAGCTAACACTTTGGAAAATATTTTATAGATAGAATTATAAAGACTAATCGATCTAAAATCACTAAAGGAGTTGGCTCTAGGAACATTTGGAACCAAAACAATAAAAGTGGAATGAAGTTCTTTAAGTAGGTTTTTGCTACCAAAAAACTCCTTCGTGGCATCAAAGACATCATTTCTAACATACTCCCAAAAGGATTGAAAGAAGAACAAGGGAAAACTATCAGGGCTAGGAGCCTTATTTCCTTCAAAAGAAAAAAAAAACCCTCCTGACCTCCTCCTCAAAAGGGATACCCATAAGTATCTTGTTAGTCTCCTTTGATAAGATATTAGGAATGGCACGGAGGAACTGCTCTTCACATATAGGGTCAAGATCCACATCAGTCAAAATAAAATTAGAAAAGAAATTAGTAGTCACCAACATAGTATATACTCACTATCAAAGATGGCACCATTTCTTTCAATAGCTTTAATACAATTAGTAGCATGGTGCTTGAGAGTTGAAAGATGAAAAAACTTTATGATTCTATCACCACTTTACAGTTAGAATGTCTTAGAACATTATTTCTAGAAATCCTCTTCTTTAGCAATAATATTGTGAAACAAATCATTCTCTTTAGCTTGAATAAAGGGATCACACTCATTGGATTGAATATCCTCTTGAACCATGTCTAATTCACTTTTTAAAGAAGCCTTTTCATAAAAAAATAGCTAAAGGAAGTTTTATTCCATTTTTAACATTGTTTTTGACAAAATATAATTTCTTAGTTACTCTAAACATAGAAAAACCCTCAATCCTCACATTCCACCAATCCTTGATTATGTCATTGAGATCAAGGTGTCTTAGCCACATCTTTTTGAATCTAAAAGGAAATCTCTTTTTTCTACCCAAAATATCAACTAAAAGGGTGATGGGGAAATGATCAAGGCCCAGTCAAGTAAGAGACAAGAGAGAGAGAGAGAGAGAGAAAGAGTAGGGGACAAGCCAGTCCACCAAGATAATACATGGTCAAGTTTAACCTAAATGAGGTCCTCCCTCACTAGCCAATTGGACCGGGTAAAGAAACACCTTGAAGATCAATGTCCAACAAAGATTGCTCATTTACAACATACATAAGATCATATGTGATATCTATAGGGACTTGAGATCCCCCTTGTTTCTCATCTTCTTTTAGAGATGTATTGAATTCCCCCATAACCATCCATTGAACATCCTGATGAGAATCCTTAAAAATACTTAGCTTATTGATAGGTTGTCATTAGGTCCTATCTCTTTAGTTAATAAATGTATTAATATATTGACCGGGTATTGTTCGGAGGCTATATGCAATAAAAGAAATCTTGACTATATCTCATAGATTTTCTAAATGTTTGGGATAGCTGAAATGAAATTTTAAACTAAAAGGTCACTAAACTAGAAAGCAAGAAATCATTTTCCTAGAAAGCTTGAAATAACTAAGCTAGAAAGCAAGAAATTATAAACCTAAAAAGCATAATGATTAAACTAGAAAACATGGAAATAATTAAACTAAGAAGTGTGTAAATTGCTGAAGAAGAAAATTTTGAAAAGAAACTATGAAACATCTAACTAACGACAGATAACAAACTTAACAACTAGCAGAAAATAACTTAACCATTTGAACTAATAAATGAAGGTGCTCTGGAACTTCAGGTGACAGAACTTTAAATAGTACAAACTCAACTACAACCTGCAACATTAATCTTAACAAAATTCAACAAATGAAAGTAAACAACATAGTTAAAAGTAAAATACGTATCTATCTAATCTATAGTCCCTCGAGTATGGGGCTCTTGGGTGATCCTATGCTTAGCTCATATCACATACACTTCATAACTCCCAAATTACTCCATTCAAAATGATTCCATACCCAATATTCAATAACTCAAGAGGTGATGGAAAAAACTCATTTTATTCATATTAAAATTATAACTCAGAAACATAGTGACAACATAACAATATCTCTTTGTATATCATTGTTTTTGACAATTACATATTTATACAAAAACATCTAACAAAATCCTATATTTCAGTTGGTAAAGATTATGACTGAAAATGTCTTCAACTAATTTTTAAAAAACTAATGAACTTAAAGTCCATAACATAAAACATTAAATGGCTCGAGACGATACCACAAATTCTTCAAATTGAAAATAACAAAAAGACTCACAAAAAACTCGGTCCACTTCATGCATTCCCCAAAAATTTACACTAATATTAAGGGTGTAGCAGTTTTGGCGCCCATTCTTCTAGCGCTTGTGTTTAATTTGTGTTGAGGTCTGCATTAAATCCATTTGACTAGCATGATAGCCAATTATGTTGATTAACCTGTACAATACTTAGAAACTAAACCATTAAGTTAGTGTGTGTTAGCTTATTTCAATTAATTTCAAGAAATAAAGATTGTACATTTTTTCAGAAAAAGAAAGTAATTACTTGTCCTAAAGACAATTAATTGGAAAGTTAAAGATGGCTGAAAGATGTGAGGTAAAGTATTTAGTTCATTATATTGATGAGGTTATTTTTACCCCATAACTTATTCCAAAGTTTCTTTCTCACATTCTTATTATTCAAAGTATAGATGTTCAATAAGATCTAGGAAGTATCATCTCTCAAATTTTGAAAATGAGTAGCAACATGGTTGGAATCTTCATATAAGTCCACACCTTTGATAAATCTTGAATTCCAAAGAGTGGATATACCCGCATAAGCTCCATCTATGTTAGCACTATGAAGACCACAATCCTTGAAAAAATGGTTCTTAATCTTCTCCAATTTCTCACTTTGCATCTTAGTTTCTTGAATGAGTAAGATATTTGGTTTATGATATCTTATCAAGTTTGATAGGAGATCATGCTTGTGAGGGTTATTCAACCCTTTGATAATCCAAGACAAGATCTTCATTAATTCTTTTGAGGTGTGCTCTTAAAGCACATCTTAAATAGAGTCTTCTAAATCCCTTCAACTATTTCTAACTTACTTTCCTTTCCCCTACTTTTTTGGGAAGAAGGTCTGCCTTTTCCTCTATGTTCCTACCCACAATAAACCTTCTATCTATTTTTTGTGATTACTCTTTGAGAGACTGTGGGAGAATGTGGTTTTTTCCTATACCTTGATTTTACCATGATAAAGGGGGATTCATCAAGATCACTAGAGGCTATTTTCCCCCCTTTACAATCTTGAGACATCTCGTGTTGGGAATAATATTTTGAACTTAGACCCCCATTTCCTATTGGAGAGGAAATAAAGCATTTTATGTTGACATCCTAACTAGGGGGAATTATCATATTGTCAACTTACTTATAGGCCTTGTCATTCTTGTCCTTAGAGAAATTTAAATAGGCTAGGGGATCATCTTTTTCAATATCCAAGGGAAAATTAGGAGCATCATTAGTAGCTACAATCCTCACCTCCGCAGAGTATTCATATAGCCCCATTCCAAAAGAATTCCCAAAGACAAGAATAGTTTATTGGACATATTTTTTGTAGTCACCTCTTCATTTGATCCACCTGAAATAGCTTTAGGAATATCAATCTATTTAGAATGCTTAAACCAAGCTATTTCGGATCTCCAAAAATAGGATCAATTTCCACCATAGTATTCACTCTAGAATCATTTTCAAATAAACCCTCCAAAGGGGTTTTGAGAGTATCAATCTCTACAATTTCCTAAATTGATTTTCCTTCTAAACCTTATGACTAGGTTTTTGAATCTTACTTAGATAGTTCCTCGCCTAATGCCCCACCTTCTTACATAAAAATCAAGCAAAGGGAATAGACTCATACTCCAAATCCTAGTCCCTAACACTTAGTTTATATTTGATCTTAATGTGGGAGGGGAGGTTTGAAGATGGTTCCACACTGACATAGATACAAGAATACACCAACCATTTCCATGAACTAGTCATTTTATCAATGAAAAGTAGTTGTCCCAAACTATTTGCAATACCCTTGAAAACTTCATCCCAAAATTCTATTGGGAGGTTAGGGAGCTTAACCCAAATGGGAACCAAACTGAAAGAACAATTAGTCATATTGAATCTTTGTTCCTATTTTTTAAAAGCAAGAGCAGATTTACCAATAAGCCATAGTCCACCAAAAATAACTCTCAAATCCTCTTCATAAGAGAATGAAAAAGAAAAGAAACTTCTATCCATAACAAAGACATTGATATGACCTTTCACCTTCTATCTCTTATGAGCTAATGATCTAGACAAATTGATATTCAGCTGAGGACCCATAAACTTACCCACCAAGGACATTTCCATTAAGGAAAAACTCTTCTCAATAAGACTATTAGGGATGGAAATAGAAAAATCGCTTGTGCTCAGATCAGAATGAAAACAAATCAAAGGAGATGGATGTTTTCATTTAGGTTTCACACCAAAGATAGCTAATCATTTGAGATTCTCGATAAAACCCTATGAGCAATTATAATTATTCTAACCAGAAGCAACAACCAAATCCTCAAAGGCATAATTAGATGGTGTACTTTCCGACACAAGAGGGGCCTTAGGGGCCTTCTCATAAAAAGAAGTCCCATCATACAAATCCTCTGGACAACCAAACATCGGATCCTTAATTTCTAAAAGAGAGGACCCACCTAACAAGACAACATCAACACTCTTGCAAACCAAACCTTACAAACAACAAACCCACCGCTATTACTGCTAGTCTAATTTCAAATATCCTTTAATTCCTATTGTAAATTCAAAAATTCCAAACCAGATCCCAACCCCTCACCACCTAAAGACTCCTCCATATTTTTTTTTGCTATCATTAGTTAATTAATAGTACCCTTTACTATTAATATTATTAAAAAAATTATTTAAATTGTGGGTCCATCAATATCCACACAATTGGTTGGCACATTTCCACCATATATTTTTTTATTTTTTATAATGCCAAACCAAGGGCTTGGGGGTGACAACCACTAGTAAGGTCAAGGAGTAATGCCGTATAAAGAAGATGCTTATATAATGGCCCTACTTGAAGCTATAGATGAATTTTCATTGCCAATTATATCTCTAATCCAATGGTTCTCATTGCTTTCTAGGAAGTAAAATGCACTTGCACTTTAATGTTCATTGAGCTTAGAATTTTTTTGGATATTTTGAAGTGCAAGTATATTTTAATTCCTATAAAGCAATGAGAATCATTAGATAAGATATTAAATTAACCATGGGAAATGAGGATTAGGGATATGGCCCTAAAATAAGGGAGAATGTAAAATTAATGGTGAATCAATTTAGATTTGCAATGTCACTTATAAATTTTAGGAAAATAGGCTCTAATCACACATCAAATATTATGGAAAAATAATTGAATTTAAAAGTTTAATAAAATAATACTTGGGTGATTTGACTAAGGGTAAACTAAAATTTCATAAAAATATGCATATTTAGTTCACCTTACAACTTTTAATATTCGTCGAAAAATGAATCCATAATTTTAGCTATTTTTCATTTGAAAAAATATAACCACTAAAAAAATAACTACACAACATGCCCTTATTCTTTAATAATTGATAACCCTTTGACTTTAAGCTTGTTTTGATTTTTTCACAAGTGATTGAATATGTTGGCCTTGTGGGTATGAAACCAATTTTTATTCCATGTCTTGATTATAAATTTTTTGAGGTTGGGTCCAAATACTCAATTTGAGTCTTGAACTTCAATAATTTGCATCAAAATTTCTTAAGATAAAGTGTTCACATCCTTAGATGGCCTTATGAAAGGCTACATTTCAAGATAATAATAAAAAAGACAAAAGTACAAAATTTGTTTTAAGTAGAAATCTAAACTTTTTTTACAATTTTGCACTTACTATGTAGTTTCATGAAAATCACAAAAGCCCTTAATGAAGTAGGATTTTGGAAATTTGTTATAGCTTTGTAATTACAAGTTATAGCTAAAAAAAAAAAGAGATCCCTAAATGTCATGTACACAATGAAACAAAAATTTGGACTTTTGTTATAGTTTTACAATTACTATATAGTTGCATGAATACCTCAAAAGTTTTTAATGAAATAGAAATATGAACTTCTATTGCAGTTTTACAACTACTACAAAGCTACACGAAAACCTTGAATGTCCACAGTGAAGCATAAATCTATAATTTTGTTTCATTTTTGTAAAATTATTGTACAACTACATGAAAATACCAAAAGTTTACAATGAAGTAAAATCTAGACTTTTGTCATAATTTTGTAGTTATTATGCAATTGCATGAAAATTCTAAAGCTACCTTGCAATTCTACATAACTACACAAAATGTATGAAAATACTTTACAATTTCTCAACTAAATAAAAATTTGAAACTCCCTCATAACTACAAAACTATAGATAAAGTCTAAAACTCCCTCACAACTAGATGACTATATAAAACATTTGAAACTCCCTCATGTCTCTACAACTTTTTAACATGTCTAAAAAAATTCGTACAACTCTGTAACTACATAAAAGTTTTCAAATGCCATCATAAATACACTACATGAAAGTTGAAAATAATTTCCATAGTGACAAAATTATAAGAAAAAATCTAAAATCCCACCTATAGACAACAAAAAAAAATCTTCATTTGAATCCAATGATTGAAGTTGGTTGAAGGAAAATTTGCATGATGAGTAAATTAGTTTAGGATTGTGTAACTAATATATTAGCTTGTAATAATTTTGATAGAATTGTTTATGTTTTTAGGGGTTTGCATAGTCAATGTAGGCGTTCTAAGTATAAAGAGGGAAGGTGTTTATCTATTCACATAAGTCAAATATGATCAAAGAAAGGTTCTTGCTTCTATAAGGGTGTTATTGAAGAGTTGACACATTCATGAAATATTATCATTAGATTTACATGATTTTGATAGTGTTGCAAGAACATGAACTAGATAATTCAAATCTAGTTTGATAGCCAAATTCAAAATAATAATTATTAAATCAGAGCCTTGTAATTTCAAAAATTAAATTACACAACTCTTGCTTTCAATGTTGTATTTCATATTCTAATATGGTTTATTAGAGGGAAAAACTCTTTATATTCCCTAGACCGATGTAAACCTATATATATGTAAATGCATGAACATTCAAAGGGCTAGAAACCAAAATGTTTGCTTCTAATAATACAATTCAATTCCTTTTAGTTCTTTTTTTTTTAGTTTTTCACTTAATGAGTTATGTTACCTTGCATTTTATTCACTAGATTAATAAGCATGTGATGAGTTTGAGAGTTTTTTGATAGAAAATTATTTTGTGTGATCAACTTGAACATCTTATGTATTATTAAACACGAAACCTATATATTGCACAATGAATGTGAGAATGATACCTCCAACATACACTTAAGATAAGGTGGTTACCAACAATTTCTTTCATAATTTTCATTTCTTTAGAAGATGCACCCTTTTCCATATATTTTATGAGTTATTGAGTCAAGTGAATGAGAGATTATGAATCAAATATGTCTTCTTACCAAGTGATGTTTCAAGGACAAGATTGAAAAATATATCCTCCCCTTTTTCTTGCTCACCTTTCCTTTGCAATTTTCAATCACATAATTGGTTGGGTTAGTATTAGTTTAGAGTTTTTTTTTTTAAAAATTTATCTTAGATTTTTGGTATAAATGATGATTTTTTCAAACTTTATAAATCTAAATATATGAAATTCTATTATACATGGGAGTCATAAATTGGTTGGTGTTGGGAGTCATAAGTTGATCGTTACTTATTTGGGTTACTTATTTGTATAACTTCTTTGAACATATACGAACACTATTTGTAGTTAATATCACAAGGAACTTGTGTGTGTGTGTGTGTGTGTGTGTGTGTGTGTGTGTGTGTGTGTGTGTGAGAGAGAGAGAGAGAGAGAGAGAGCTAAAAATGAGATTTAAAAAAACTACATGCATTCTTAGGCAGCCTATAAATACATCTACAAACAAAATGACAAATGAATATTAGTCTCCTTTTAAGATTCTATTAGACCCCTTAAACAAAAATCCATAGGCCAATAACGTAATAGAGAAATAACTTATTTTTCTATTTTTAGAATATTAATATTATAAGATATTGCCAAAACTTTAGAAAAATAGAATGCAATGATTATGAGATTTATATTAGGACCCTTACTTCATGAGTAATGGTTCACACAAACCCATCTCTCATAAGAATGAATGGTCCACTTAGCATTTATTACATCTAGGTGATGATCATAAGGGTGAAGCATTGATGCTTCCCAAAAAGTCACCCATCTTGATACTACTCCAATTCCAACACACTTTACTATGAAGTTTTTTCTAAAATCAAACCTACCTACTTAGCTTGCTACCCCATTTACCTTATTGACTTTGACTCAAAACTACAAAGTTAATCCTGATATAAATATCATAATTTGATGCACTTGAAAAAAAATGCCTCTACTTACCAATACAATAATATTGAATATTAGAGAATCCCTGGTATGATAAGGTCTAATAAGAGTGTGTAAAGATAGGTTTTAACTTTTAGTGCAAATACTTGTTAATATTGTGCTAATAATGTGATGTTTTGACCATCTGCTGCAGAAAAATAAGAAAAACAAACCCAACGACAACAATGGGTATGATTTAATTTTCTTGCTCCTTTTCTACTCTTTCAGTCGCTGTTCATGTTCCTCACTTTGTTTTGATATGTTTAGTGCTTACAAACAATTAAGCCTCATATATATAATCAATCTTGCATACGTTAGAATGAAATTACATCCTTGTAAAGTGGTCTGTTTCAAGGAAGTCTGAAGGACCCATTTTCTAAGTATTTGTGTATTTTAGTGCGGCAAAACCAAAGTTCTTCCTTGAGGTATTATGGATTTTTTTTTTCTTCTTGAAAATGACATTGTGTGGAATTTCCTCTCTTAGCATATTACTTTTTGTTAGGCTAAATATATAAATAATATATGATAATGTTTGGGCAACAAAAGAAGAATGATTATTTATGTTTATATGTCCGCCTTCCAATTTATTTCTGTATTTTTCCCATGCTTCATCACTTGAAATTTAGGGAATCCTTTCACTTGGATACTGGTTGGAGATGCTTTGTCTTATTAAGCAATATAGTGAATATAAAAATATGTAATATCAATCTTCCCTGCACTGGTATGCTTTGCTTCTTGAGATGTTTATGGTTTGAGTATATGGGCATGTTGGATAATAAATTTATTTAGTTAAATTATAATAATATTCTAATAATTGATATTTGTATTGTTAGGAGGTATAATGAGCATGTTGATGGGGAAATTCAAGGAATATTTGGTTGATGGGAATTTTTATCTCAAAGGTTTGAATTTCTACTTATTAAATTGGTAAATAAAGATCACAATTTGAACATGTCCAAGATCAAATTGATGTATATCTTCAAATCTCCACTTAGGACAATATAACTTGCTACCCTTATTAATTGAATATGAGAGAATCAAATCTCTTTTCTCACTAACCAACTCAAATGACACCAATTTGAAGTTGTCCACATGTACATTTACAATGGAAGAATTGATTTCAAACCACTCTAGCACAAAGTGGTAAAGAATAGTTGGAATGCCAATATTTTGTATTTTGATGTATGACAACTCCAAGAAAGATAATTTCAAGACTAATAAATTTATACATGAAAATACAAACTAAAAACATATGTATATATTGTAATTATAATTAGAAAAAAAAGAAGTAATACCTGATATCTATTTGATGAATATTCATATAGTTAGAATTCAAAAATATTTGCTTGTAATTGTATATGATGCCTTGATCATAATTGAAAATCATAACTATGCTTGTACCATTATCATTATAACTAAAACCTTGTATTACAAGGTTGTTGTCTAGCATTAGAATTATTATAAGATATTGATCTCAAGATTGCTTGATGAGGGTCACACCACCCAAAACCCACAAAAATCACAACAGATACCAACACAGAAGATGCGAGACAAAAAAAAGACTCACTTTCAATTATTTTCAGAAAATAAAATTACAGATTCAAAGCTTATATGCTACAGCGTCATGGGCTTGATTCATTACAACAAAATCAACTCTGAAAATAAAATTTACTATTCAAAACCACAATCTGCACTATCAGGGCCACCTTCTACAACTCCCACTTAACCCTTTTTATTTTCCCCAATAATAGCCCTAGAATATTCTAGAAAGTTCAAATTTCCCCATTTGTTTCGGCACCAAAAGTCCCACCATTTGATTTCTGGCCTAAATTTTTTTTAATGAAATTCACTTTTTAGAGGACCAACTTTACAGGGCCATAACTTTTGATCCGAGTGTCTGATTTTCTATTATTGCATATCGTTGGAAAGCTCTCATTGAGCTCTACAACACACAAATTCACTATAGGCCGGTTTGGCTACCTTTTGAGTTGTTTCGGGGCCCCTAAAGTTTTATATTTGAATTTGAAGCTAAAATTTCTTGAGATGAAAACTTTAATTTCTCCCAAACCGTGCAAGGTATTGAGGTGATTCTTTCGTGACCGGAAATGTTTTTCAACGCTACTCCTTGGGGTAAATTTTCACATCCATACGAGCTCGTTTAGGCCAACTTACTAAAAATAGTAAGTGCCCTTTTTTGCTATTTTTGACACCTGATAGTCTTATACCCCTTAAGTGCCATCATGAGACTCAAAACAACTAAAGAAAATAAAGAAAACAATTTTTTTAGGTGATGCAAGATTGCCCTACACTGCTAGATGCTCTTGCATCATTGCGTTATAATAGAAAATGATAATATATTTTTTAAGGGGATATCTAGGTTATTTAATTAATGCTATCAACAATCATGTAATTAATCTAAATATTAGAGTTGGGATAAATAGAAGAATCCTTAAATATAATTTTAAGAAAATGAAATA
The DNA here is from genome assembly GCA_007258455.2 of Sequoia sempervirens. Taxonomy (NCBI): domain Eukaryota; kingdom Viridiplantae; phylum Streptophyta; class Pinopsida; order Cupressales; family Cupressaceae; genus Sequoia; species Sequoia sempervirens. The sequence continues at coordinate 735,847,821 of VDFB02270651.1, read as the reverse complement.
CAAAGAGTGCATTTAAATCTTGGAACTATGATAACAAATAAACATGATGTTGCATAGAATTTAGTTGTCTAAGTATATAAAAATAGATGTATTATATGTGCTTTCTTTAGATTATTGTAATTAAAATTGATCTTTCATAGAATTTACTTTGCTACTCTCTTTTTTATAAAATTAATGTAAACAAATCCCAACAAAATAAGGGGAAAATAGGTAGAAAGGTTTCAAGCAAGGATTGTAGAGGGTATTTATAGGAATCCAAAAACAAGGCCTCAGTCTTTGGACAAATCTTAAACACGAGAGAAGGAAGCATATAAGCCAAAATTATGTATCTATTGAATGCTAATTCAATTCAATTTAAAGTTCCTTAAAGAAAAAAAATTAAAAAATGATAAATTAAAGAAGTACTTGAGTACTCCCTTGTTTCTTTTGCATGCATCTTGATATTACATTCAATTCACACATACCATATTGATATTCCACTTTACTCTTTTGTGTGTATTTATTGAAGCTTTTTTTGCTCTTTAAATTTACCTTTATAATTTCCATTGTAGATTATATTTTTTTCCCTTTTCCATGTCCATTGAGATTCTATACTACATAGTAAAGATGATTTAATTAATATCAATTTTTCTTTTACATTACTAGATTGCCTACAATTGACAAGAAATCTTCATGATGGCACTTTTTTTTGGCATGCATTGATGTTGCTTATTAGTAATTTTTGTCCATTGATTGGAATTTAAGCAGGTTCTTTTGTTGACAAGAATTTGGAAATTTGTAGATAGGGTTTGAGCTTTATTCAAGCAATTTCTTTTAAATTTTCAACTCCACACTCCTTCAATTTTTTGACAACCACCTTTTTTGTCCATTCCTATAAATATTTTTTACATGAAATGTGTCATTATCTTGTCCTAGACACTAGATTGATTTTGTCTCACCTATGGGTTCAAATAAGATCATTCCAAGAAATGTATTTTAAATCTTATGTATATAGGTCTCCTAGATGTGTAGGTTACCTAATAATGTAAGGTACATAGTCATGCAAACAAATTAGTTATAGATACATCAAATTTCTCGAAAAGATAGACAAAAGAACAAGAAGGAAAAAAAAAACATTCAATTTACAATTACTTCTACAAAGAAAAAGTTGAGATACGTAGTTGTAAGATAACAACTTGAGATAGTACATGAAATAAATGTGAAAATGCCAATTTTACCACAAAAATAATTATCAATAAAAAGGTTAAACCTTGACTTCATAGGTCCAAATCATCATCATAACAACAATTGACAAAAAAAGATTTGTCATATTTCAAATATCTTCTACCTCTTCTAAGAGACAATGAACAAACCCATGGGTACATACAAAATGATGCACATGTTTAAAGGTCAAAATAAAATGTAATTCTTCTACGCTTTGCACACTCAAAATTATAGGCAATGTCACCCTCCATAAAACAAATTCCTTATAAAAATACCTATTTCAATATTAGAGATTAAGGTTTAGAATATTTATTACTAGGCTTGGATACCTTTCAAAATTTGGCTAATCAATATCAAGTGGTGGAATCAAATCGATAACTGTCATCTCTACTACATATCTCTAAAAATTGTAATATGTATTATTAAAACTTTAATAAGCATAACTTGGTGGCTGGCAATCTAACTTTTTTTCAACTCAATGTGAGCCTATCTAGTAGTACTAAATTGTTAGGGCATATAAGCATAAATATAAAATCCTATTGATTAATTATAAGTTTAAAATCTTAAAATCTTAATAAATCCAAGCACATGTGGAATTATTTGATCATATTTAATGAATTTGCACCTTAAACATTTGGAAATTTAAGTTACTTTAGTCAATGCCACAATAAACGCACTTGCAAAAAGTAATGGGCTCATGTGGCCTACAAAATTCAATATTAAATTTAATGTATTGCTTAAAGTTGTGCTAGGATTTTTTGAACAAATTGAGCTCTTCCATACACGACAATAAATGTTAATGGGAAAGAAGAGACCAAAGTGTATGTGGAATTATTTTATCATATTTAATAAATTTGCACCTTAAACATTTAGAAATTTAAGTTACTTTATTCAATGCCATTAACAATAGATGTTCTTGCAAAAAATAATGGGCTCATGTGGCCTACAAAATTTAATATTAAATTTAATGTATTGCTTAAAGGTTGCGCTAGGAATTTTTGAACAAATTGAGCTTCTATACCCAAAAATGAATATCAATGGGAAATAAGAAATCAAATATATGATGTATCTTAGCTAGAAAAGTATTCAAGTGTCAATAGTACACTATTATATGTTGTTCATTATTGTTATTGTTTTATCATAGTTGAGATTATATGCTTCATTTTGAGTTGTTCGTTTTAGTTTTCCTTTCCTTCTCAGTCCCATTGTTGGACTATTATTTATTCTATTTGTAACTTTTCTTTCAACTTTAAGGGCTTTGGGTTCATCCCATGTAGGTCCCGAGGTCGACTCATGCTCCCGGATGAAATTTAGTGTGGGTCATTTCAGGCGCGGTCTATGCTTCCAAAGGACTAGTCTCGCCTTCGCTTGCCTCCTTCATCCCCCAAAACCTGGAATTAAAGTAATCCTAGGGAAAGGGAGGTGGAGTTCGCTGGGCAGAGTTGCAAGGTCAGCGGAATTAGGCCAAAGATCTAGGGATACCTCTGGGTTACCAAAAAAAAAGATTTCATTTTCTCAAAAGTAACTTGTGGGATTAGAATAACTTTAATGATCATTAACTCCATGGGATAGATTGAGAGGGTGTTGTGATACACCTTGGTGAATATCAACACCTTTGAACATCCTCTCATAAACATTTGGATTTTTTGTAACATGCCCATTGTCCCTCTCAAATAAATTCCAATGTTTTAACCATAAGTGAAATAATTCACAATGCCATCACATAGCAAAAGTTTTTTTTTCTTTTTAAAACAAATATATCATGCACATTTGAAATAAACATTATTCTAAACTTCCATTGCATTACATTGTGATATAGTAATAATTCATTTTTCTCATTTCATTCAATGAAATGTTACAATCTTTCCAAGAAATGATTTCGTAAACAGGATACAAAATACATTTTCCATCTTTTCATAGAAATAGATACACGATGCATACCTAGCTCATATGAGCTCCATTGGCAAGTTAGAAATACAAATTAGTCTTGATGTCACCACATTGGTGCATCCATTCTAGATTTCCCCATTCAACCGCCAACTGATGAGGAGAAGCATCACTCAAGCACTTTTTCGCCAACCATGGACTTATTGTGGTCTCTCGCACATCTACCACATATGGTAAGATGGCCCTACCCTTCAACAAAGAGTTTGGTATGGTAACCTCATGACAATAGCCTTTTTGAGCTTAGTGTTGTGTCCTACATAACTAGAACTTGTATACCAACTACAATCTTGAACTAGCATGCATAAAAGGAACACAGTGAATTGACAGTGCAACCAGTGGCAAATTACACCACTTTGGCCAAAGTATTCTTCACCCAGTACTTCAAGTGAAAGTCATCCTATTCACATACACTACTCTAGCTCGATTTGGATTTTGACCATTTAATACTATGCATAGGTGATTCCCTTCCGTAGGTAATTTTTAACCCCAAAAATGGCCTATTCCCTTTTTCCAAATATTAATGATATTTCTACCAAGTATAAGTTATCCCCCTTCATGGATAATCTAATCCCAGGTATAACATATGAGCATTCTAAGATTAAAAAATAACTTTGTATCTAATAACTTCTTAAGCTATTCAAGCTTCATCAATCCTAGTATATAATACTATTGATAAAATCCACTCCTTAATATGGAGTATGTAGAAATACTCATAAGGAATCATAGATTAATACTCATCAATAAATGGCTCCATTCAGGAATATATCATGTCAATAGTGATTCACATCAAGAGTATAATTGCATCAATAAATGACCTTAATCAAAGAGTAATCATATCAAAAAATGTCTCATTCAAAAGTATAGTCTCAATAACAAACGACTCTATTCAAGAGTGTAATCTTATCAATAAAAGATTATTCAAAAAGTAGATTTTCATCAATAAAATGACTTCACGTCAAGAGTGTAAATCAACCAATCAGATATTAATTCCAACTCAGTAGGTAATCCCACCTATGACTCTAATCAAATAGTAATCCACAAATTCAAGTGATCATCTATAATCACATAGGTTAATCTCAACCTTGGTTTACCCTAATCCCAATCCATAAAGTCAACAATCAACAATTAGTCTGATCATGTAGGTTAACCTCAACCTATGGGTTCCAAACAAAGATCAAATAAACAACCCAACCAAGTAGGTTATTCTTAACCTATTGGTTCTAATCAGTAATCAAATAAATATCCCAACCCAGTAGGTAATGCTCAACCTAAGGTTTCAATCATTAATCAAGTAAACTTCTTGACTCAAATAGGTTATTCTCAATCTAGGGTTTCATTTGAAAGTAAATTAATGATCAAGTGGTCAATCAAGTATAGATTATTGATGTGGTTTGTATGACGTCACATCCTATCATATCTTTCATACCATCACTAATGTGATATTGCTAACCTTATCATTCCCAAGGTTTCCTAGCATTATAAACTAACAATTTCAAGTCACCTCATCATATTGATACATTTCACATTCTATATACATGTAGTGTAGACTATCTATGTATAGAAACATCATCAAATAAATTCCCATATAGGGTATATAAAAGTATTAACCTAAAAGATAGGTTTTCTCATGTATCAAACAAGACCATGCAAGTATAACACACAACACATATACTCAAATTCATTCCTTTCAACATAGTAATCAATTCTATTTAACCTTTCCTATATAAAAGACAAAGGTTTAGATACTAGCATGCCTATTAAACGTTGAACTCTAATTGATTGACTGGATCCTTAGCCAAGCTCACTCTAAGAATCAACTTGCAACTCTTTCCACTTCTCAGTTCCTCTTCACAGAATTTCCTCACAATAGTTTCCACACTATAGGACTCAGAACTCTCCTCACAAATAAACACTCAACTCAGAACAAGAATATCACAAATAACAAGTAGCAGATTGCAAGTGAATGCATATCCAAATGAGGAAAACCTCTGCTCTATTTATACAAAAATATGAGCCTTTGCTGCCTATGAACTGGCTTCTCAAAGTGACACTTCTTAGTTCACTTTGATCGACTCAACAAACAAACAAGAAGGTGGCAGATTTCTAACTTAAGACTCAACAAATTAGCACAGTATATCGCTTCATTCATGGACAACAAAAGTGTTATTCAGATATGCAAGGTAAGTAATCACATAGGTTGACTCTTTCTATGCCAACTTCCAATTTGACCAATTCATATTTGCACATGCTTTTACTAAGTGGTAATCGATTTGCAGGTTAAAGACTTCTAATTGGATTATACAGTTCATATTTTTGGCGCCACCATTTACCATGTTTCCTATTCATCTAGTCGTTGTTTTCACATACTCAGTCAATGTTTATTTTTTGTGTTTTCACAAAGTTTGACGTGGTCTTTTTTATGTATTTGAGATATATCATATGGATTGACTTTATTTTAAGCACTATTTTATTCACTTATACAACATGTTGCAATATTAACTTACCACCTTAATATTGTGTGCAACACTTTATTTCATTATGGTTTATCCATTAATCATATGCTATGCATACTCAACACGTTATATGCAAAGATAATATATGTGGCTTTATGTAATAAGTTAACAAATTCACTATACAATATACAATGTGTGATTTATTATTAGTAATGCTTTCAAAGCTTTCATGCATGGGTTATATATTAACATTGTGTTATAATATGAAGCACCATATATTCATTAAATCAACACACACAATATACTATATATATATATAATCATTAACAAATGAGTTCATTTAAATAAACCATTCGATATTTGAATGGATATATCCATGTTATCATTTTCATGAACAATATCATATGTATATGTATCTATTTACATATATACGCACATATACATATATCGACATACTCGTACGAACATTCCTTCATGTCAACACATATGCGCATATTGACATGTGTATATATATGTATATATGCATATATCTCATATGTATACATTTGCTTATACAATCAATCACACATATATTTTAATACGCTTATACATACACATATCATGTTACTATTTCTTATCAACTTAAATACATTCATATCCTTGTCGACAGGCATATACATTAAGTGTATACACACACACACATATAATTGATTCCTTGTGTATGTATGCTCGTAAGTATTTCTACTTAGATACATGTGCACATGCTTATGCTCTCATATATATATATATTCATATAAATGTATACATTTAATGTACATATGAATAAACGTAAAGATAACTATACAGAAAGCTCAAAGACTCAAAGATTCAATCACAATAATTCTATCCAAATAACAACCTATCTTAATCGAGGATGACTATCCAATTATTCCAATAAGTCAAGACTATGACCAAAGGCACTTACCTGATTCATGGACTATCCCGACTCAAGTAGACCAATTTGGAATGTGAGTGTGTGTAAGCTCATTTAGGTTCATTGAGGGTTACTGGACCAAATTCTTCTCTTGAGTGATACTTCCCCTCCCTTCCAGAGGCGTGGACCTGTACTTGCATCCAACTTGGCACATTTGCAATAGTAGTTAGACGTTCACATGAAATCCACTTCCATCATAAAACATTAGAATATTCATATTGCAATACATATTCTTTCATTGTACTTCATCAATATAAACATAATTAATCCTTCAAAGAAATAACATCTTTAATACCTATTTCAGCATTTCATTCCTTTTTCAAACATATCAAAATCATGATTTGCATTCATCATCCTATTTACCCTTGAAGGTAAAAGTAACTCAGTAACAATAAGATGGGGTGTAACATTTTCCTTGGTTAAGTTGTTGCTAAATTTCTCTTAGAGTTCCTCTTATGGAAATATGTTTCCAAGGCATCTCATGTTTGTAATTATGTTACTCATAGGTTGTTTTGGATGTGTTTTAATACCATTTAGTTTACTTGCTTCATTGTACATGGTGTCCATAACTACAAGCTTTGTCTTTAATATCTTAATGGCCACTTGACTTTCAATTATCTCAAAGCTCTTTGGTATAAAGGACTATCCTACCATTTATAATTTTGGAGTTGTTTGTAGTCCATTAGGGTCATATCTTCTCTTAGTGAGGGTTGTTGGAGCTATATATGCTAAAGAAGCTAGACCAACATATTTATGAATTGTTGTTGCTAGAAAATCTTACATCCACACCATCTCATAATAAGTATCAATAGCAATATCAGGAAGAAGATAGTTTGATTTTTCTTGATTTATTAGCGTATATTTTCTTGTCCTCTAACAAAATGCTTGTTTAACATGTACAATGAGGAGATCTACCATTAGAAGAACAAAAAAAATCATCAATGCCATTATCTATAGTGAGTAGTGAAGTTATTCTATGTTTACTACTTGAGATCAATAGTTCTCAAATAATTTTTGGTTGGGTTTTACTAAACAACTAGTTTTGAATTTCCTTATAATTGGATAAACCTCATGCCACATTTTATGGAGGTTGTGATGCATCTAACACTATAGGCAATTTGTAATTAGTTGTTATAAATTTTTAAATCCTATATGAATTGATGAGATTTTCATCTTCTTTGTTGGATGACTGTCGTATAATAGAAAGAAAATGTATTAATAGTATTGTATGCTAGTCTATTATAATGTCCATAATAAGATTAATATAATATTTAGGAACAATATTTATTTTTCTGTGCTTTAAAACATATTAAAATAACAAAAACTAATCACTTTGCCACACTTATTTTTATTGGTTTCTCAAAACTTTATTAAAAACAATTTTAAAAAATAAATTAAATGGAATTTACGAAGAAATCAACCAGTCGCCTTCAAAGGTAAATAGATGGGAAACATCTTGGGCAAGTAAGGCAAGAATAGATCCAATAAAATGCTCTCTACAACTTATTTAATATATATTTGTCAACTAGGCGGCATGCAACACGAAAACCCCAAATGTGGGCCCCACAATCCACACTGCATTCCACTCGGCATATCTTATCATGTGGCTCTCGGCCCTTTGGTCCTTTTAACTATATGCATTCCAAATTCGCAATAATTATTTTCATGTTGCCCACCTATAAAATTCCTACTTACTATATTCCACGTAAACTTACCGTTTCATAAAATTCCTATTGTTTAAAATCACAAATCATCTTGTATTTTAAATGTTAGTTGAACTTAGGTACGATGTCATAAGGGATATGTATGCCGTTGATTTTTAAAATATTTATATAACAAACTTTTGAAAATATTGTGTTAGGTGAAATGGTGGAACTGCATACCATGCCTTTACACAAGTTTTAGAGATGCTAATTATATATTTTATTTTAATTTAAAGATTTTTTAATTTATTATACTGGATTAGATTTACGAGTATATAATTGATTCAGATCATTTTTTGATCATTTATTTAAATTTTGAATTTTTAAATTTAAATACATTTGGGTTTTGTCGAAGTTCTTTTTATTAATTGTTGTGAGTTGACTTAGTGTTGCTTGTGTTGTTTTGAATGTTATTATATTTAAAAATATTTATTATTATTTTGTTTGAAACAATGCCACATCTTCATCTACTTGTACATTATCATAACAATATCATTGGTGATTATAATTACATTACCAAAACATACATCATCCTATAAATAATGCATGTTTGCATGTTGTCTTTGATCTTGGTTCATTGTTGTTGAATTAGTCTACCTATAGATTTGTCTAAGGAGAACTTAATCCTTGCTTGATAAATTGTCAAACAATGTCTATAGGCATAGCTCCTCTTCAGACATAGGTATAATAAGTTGAGATTAATATGTAACAATCATTCATTTCTTGGGGTTGACCCTTTGGTGAAGTGGTGGGGCTTATTGCCTTTAGGGCCAATAACCAAGGTTCAAAACCCCGTGAGGTTTTTCCCTACCGTGTCAACAATTGAGACTAATTTTCCTTGGTGCTAAGGGGTGACCCTTTGGTGAAATGGTGGGGCTTACCGATAGAGCCAACAACCAAAGGCTCATACCCTTAATATCATATTTTTTTGTGAAAGAGATAGTTGGTGATGATCAGAATAATCAGATGGAAAATAGCATGGATAAGGGGCCGTGTGTGCGAACCAAAAGCAAGACCAAGACCGAAAAAATTTAGTTGTAACCAATGTTTTAGATCATCTACAATAGTTTTTGTTGTCTTTTGGGCTTTTCTGTTGATGTTTTGCTGTTGGTATAGCTGTTTGTTTGTCTATGGTTCATCTTTAAACAACTATTTTTTTTCTTTTTGGGGCTATTTGGTGTTAAGTGTGTTATCTTTAGCAACCTATTCTCGATGTAAAGGGTTTCAGGATCCCTTTAAAACCTACTTTTCCTTATAAAAAATAATCATTCATTTCTTCCTAGTCCATTTCTATGAATCTAATCTTGATTATGTGCAATAGATTAGTTTTGCATGTGCAAAAATCAATTTTGTTGGTATATATTTGAACCATAATAGTGTACAATTATTTTACAAATTCTAAGGCATTATTTGAGCAATACCCTAAATTTTAGCATATTGACAAATTGATTCCTAACATCTTCAATATCATCCCTCCTCTTTAGAATCTAACTAAGTACCTTATTTAATTCTATATTTAATTTTCATATCAACCCTAATTTTTATCTAAATTGATTGTTTATTTAATTGAGTTAATTATTTTAACTTTGATTTAATTTCAATGTTAGTACCAATTTTATATCTAAATGATTATTAATTTAATTGTGTCAATTATTTAATTAACTAAGATATTTATGTTTGTGTGATTTATTTCATTACAATAAAATTCTTCATTTGATTTTAATTTATTTTATATAAAAACATGTATTGATGAAATCCATTTAAATTTTTCTATACATAATTATTGAGATAAAAATACAACATACACAAATTTAGAGGCTAATGAATGAATAAATCGATTATGTGAAGGTGACCAATTTATGTTGAGAAAAATAAACAACCATTAGATAAATATTTTAGACTATTGAATGAATAAAATAAATTAAATGCATGACAAACACTACAAATATACAAAATGGGTATACAAATTGACTTAAGTAAGCTAAATGAGAATAAAATTAAATATGTGTTCAAATACAATAAGATAGATTAAATTTGAGTACTTTGGAACATACAAAGAGTGAACTATACTTATGTCATGATGTGACAAAGATGTAAAAATTGGTAATTAAGATTGGATTATATGAATCTAATGGTAGAGTAAACTAATTCCAAAGCAATTGAATATTTGAGATGTGATCACTACATCAATCATGTCTTAGAGGGATGATCTTGTCCAAATTTATGCACTCTTGTCATATGTAAGAATGGATATTTGGTGCTCACTAAACTTATTTGCCTAATAATATTTTAAGCAAGGGAAATAGTCATGGTACTAAAGAACATCATGGGGTTCACAATGTAAGGTTTGAAGTTTAGGACTTTCATACATCTTAATCAACCCATGAGTCTAAATTAATAGTAAAAGTAAAAAGTGATAATACTGTGGGAATGAATGTCAATGTGTTGTGGTAGTGGATACCATTGAGTCAATTGTTGATTGCTAACGTGAGCTAATAAATGATTTTGTTGGAGAGTGTCCTTGGAGTGTACTTTGACAATGTATGTCACTTGATTGTAGAAAGATCAATTATTTGTTAATGCTTGACAAATGATGTCTAAGGTAGTGATGTACTTGCAGAAGAAGAAACACTTTGATACCATTTCAAAATATGTTTTTTGATCATTTAATGATGTGCAAATGCCTTAGGATGTTGCCTTTAAATACATAACCCCAAACACATAATTTTAATTTTGGCACTCATGCAAACAAGGATTGATTATCCTAAGAATGATGGTCCTAGAATGTGGGCATTCAAAAGTTCAAAGTGGGGGACATGATCTTGCCATCGATCTTGCTTAAGGATAAAATTGTAATTTTGATATTATCGAGTGCAAGTAGATTGCAAGGAATTAGGTTAAAAATGTTATGAATAAAACACTATGGTATGACAAAATGACATATTAGATTTTGAGTCAATAAATATACCAAAATAATCAAATTATGTGCTAAAATTATAAATCCAAAATACTGCAATACAAGAAAAAATATTATACTATATGCTTTTTTCCTTAATAATAATTTTATTTTAAAATTTTAAAATATTAAATATTAAATAAAATATTCTTTACTAAACATTTTTTTGAAGTGTGTATTTAAATTATTTACAATTTATTTATTTTTAAAATAATATATTTATAATTTCTTTGTTATTGAATTTTAAAGATTGTGATGATTTCAAATCCTTAATATATTTGTATAATTTTTTATTTTGTAAAGTGATATTCAAATTTATAACATAATATAGTACATAATATTTTTTCATAAATATAATTTTTTAATAAATTTTAAAAAATAATTGTATTTTTTTTAATTTAATTATAATAATTTTTTAAATGTGTATAAAAATTCTGAAAACCTAATTTAAAAATTAATAAAATGGACGAATAAACGATACGAGCCCGTAACGACTAGTTTGTACGAAACAAAAGTGGAAGAGATGTTTAACAAGCTTTACAAGTTAAAAACAAGGGTAACTAACTAAATTACCGGCAGACCTCAGATGTGAATATACCTTATAACGCGGGACGGTCTGACGTCAAAATTTGTGGTGCAAAAAAAAAAACAGGGAAGAAATGAAAAGGGATCCAGCTCACTGATTAGGGTTATATAGATATATAAAAATATATTTAAGGGATAATGCTGAAATCTACAGATCGAGCTTTTTGTTCTCTCCGACCTCTGTGTTTTTAACGAGGGTCTCTCACCTCTTAGATTTGGCGCTTCAGATTCTTAGCAGTTGTATTACTCGTCTGCGATTTGTTCTTCTTAAAAATCAGCTTTCAAAGAGGTAAGTTTTGAGTTCTGTTTCATCGAATTTAATAGACTGTACACTTAATGCACAGGCCAATGATACGATGTCAATCTTGGCCTGATCACGCAAGTTTCATATTACGAATAATTGCTCAATGTAACCGAGAATGAAAATTGGGAGATTTGTTGTTAAAGTAGGGTTCGAACCAGTAGTATTAGAATTTGAATCAATAGCTTTAGGGTTTGGATCGATAGTTTTAGGGTTTGGGTGGAAGAACTGTTTATTTAACAGCTGTAGATTTAAATCTAGAGGAAAGCATAAATTCTTATTTGATTATTAGTTGCTTAGGGTTTAAATTTAGAAGTAGAAGAAAACCTTGGATCAGTATGATGTAGATATATATTAACAAGGGATTATTGAATTAGTAGATTAAATCGAGAAAAAGAAAAGAAGAGTTTACCGAATCCATATGATGGAGATAGGGATTGACTTTGAAAAGGGTGAGAAAATGAATTTTAGTTTGATCAAGATCGCAATCAACTGTATGTGTAGAACGAATTAAAGGCTGCTTCCTTTTTGATTGATAGGACTCCCGTTTACGGAATGTCGATTTCTGTGTGAAATGATTTATGTTTTGCTTGCTAACGTGAGGAGGATCTGTGGCTATAATTACTTAATTGAACAGTTTTTTCGTCTGAATACGAGCAAGTTTTTGAATTGTCCAGAGAAATGATCAGAAAGTGTATGCAACGTCCAAGTTTGTTTTGATGCTCTAAGTGTCCGGACTATAGTGGATTTTTTTCTTTTCCTTATTCTTTTTTGCACTAGAGCTTTCATAAAGCATTTATTGATTTTTGACATATTTTTCATATGATTGATGCTGTTTCAGTGCTTTAATGTGTTTGCCTTCCTCATTTGGCTAACTTGATGTGCTATCCACATTAATTTTGACAAATAGCTGGATTTGAAATGATTATTGAAACAGGAACTAAGATTGTAGATTGGAAATATGTAGTCGAGGTTTTGTTTATTTCTGGAAAATATAATTTGATGATTTGGTTTGATCCATTAGCAATATTGTTGAATACTCTATTTAAAGTGACAAGCATCTGAAAATTTTGACTGTAGCAGTATCTGTGATGTATTCCATTTACATTGATTGCCGCTTTCTTTCTGATGCGAATCATTAACTACTCTCAGTGAACAAAATGCTAATATGTCTTAAATGAGTCTTTCTGCATGGAAAATTTCATATGAGACAAATCTGTAGCTATACGTTTTCAATTGAGGAGGGGAAAGAATAGCTGATTTGTTGTAGAATTACTAAAACCTTGCAGAAAATCAATACAGTTTCTAAAATTGTGCTGAATATTGTGTTTCTTGAATGAGTTTTTAAAATTGTTCATTTTTTTTTTAAATTTCTTTCTACAAGTTAGAATGTATTTTGAGTTCATTTATTGCTTTGTGTTCATTGTTTGTCTGTGTTTCTGTTTTTGATCTGGTTCACTGAGTTTCAAAAATTGACAGATCTGCATTTTTTATCAGGTAAAATATGGCCCTTGAGGTTACACAAATTCTTCTTAATGCACAATCAGTTGATGGCTCTGTCCGAAAGCTAGCAGAGGAGAATCTGAAGCAGTTCCAAGAGCAGAATCTGCCAGCCTTTCTCATATCCTTGTCCAGTGAGCTAGCAAATAATGATAAACCTGTGGACAGCCGTAAACTTGCAGGTTTGATTTTGAAGAACACTTTAGATGCAAAGGAGCCACGCAGAAAGGCTCTCTTAGTACAGGGATGGAATGCTTTAGATGGGGCTGTAAAAAGCCAGATCAAAGGGTGCTTATTGCAAACCCTCTCTTCACCTGTTTCAGAGGCACGATCTACATCTGCACAGGTTATTGCAAAAATTGCTGGTATTGAGTTACCACAAGGTCGCTGGCCAGAGCTCATCAAAGTCTTATTGCTCAACATGGGTGGTCCGCAAGTAGAATCACCTGCTCATCTCAAGCAGGCTACTTTGGAAACTCTGGGTTATGTATGTGAGGAGGTCGCTGCAGATATTCTTGCTCAGGATCAGGTGAATTCTATCCTTACAGCTGTTGTGCAGGGAATGAATTCATCTGAGGGTAATAGTGATGTTAGGTTTGCTGCTACTCGAGCATTGTCCAATGCTTTGAATTTTGCTCAGACAAATTTTGATAATGAAGTAGAGAGGAATTATATAATGGAGGTAGTCTGTGAAGCCACATTGTCTCCTGAACGGAGAATTCGGCAAGCTGCCTTTGAATGCTTAGTGCAGATATCTTCAACATATTATGATAAGCTGGCTTCATATATGCAGCATATATTTTCCATCACAGCAAAGGCTGTCAAAACAGATGAAGAACCTGTTGCTCTCCAAGCAATTGAGTTCTGGAGTTCCATCTGTGATGAGGAAATTGATATACAAGAAGAATATGGAGGGGATTTAAGTGGAGACTCAGATTTTCCGTGCTTTTATTTCATTAAGCAGGCACTTCCAGCTCTTGTGCCAATGCTATTAGAGACACTCTTGAAACAGGAAGAGGACCAGGATCAGGATGAAGGGGCTTGGAACCTGTCCATGGCTGGAGGAACTTGCCTGGGACTTGTTGCAAAAACTGTAGGAGATGATATTGTTCCCCTGGTTATGCCATTTGTAGAAGAGAATATATCAAAGCCAGATTGGAGACGACGAGAGGCAGCCACCTATGCCTTTGGGTCAATTCTTGAAGGTCCATCACCTGAAAAGTTGACTCCTCTTGTGAATGTTGCTCTTAACTTTATTCTGTCTGCCATGAAAGATGAAAACAGTCATGTGAAGGATACAACTGCATGGACCCTTGGTAGAATATTTGAATTTCTACATGGTCCAATGATGGAGGCCCCCATAATCACACAGTCAAATTTCCAACATATTCTTTCAGTGCTGATTGAGAGTCTTAAGGATGTGCCAAATGTTGCTGAGAAAGTCTGTGGTGCCTTGTATTTTCTGGCCCAAGGGTATGAGGATGGGGAGGCAATCTCCTCTCCGCTTTCTCCGTTTTTGCAGAACATTATTCAGGCTCTTCTTGATGCAGCAGATAGGGATGATGGAAGTGAATCTAGGCTACGGGCCTCGGCATATGAGACCTTGAATGAGGTTGTAAGATGTTCAACAGAGGAAACCTCACCTATCATTATGCAACTTATTCCAGTGATCATGCGCAAGCTCAATGACACACTGGAAACACAAAAGCTATCGACAGATGGGAAAGAAAAACAGAGTGAATTGCAGGGACTTTTGTGCGGTTGTCTACAAGTGATCATTCAGAAATTGAGTGCTTCTGAGTCCAAGTATGGCATTCTGCAATATGCTGATCAAATGATGAACCTTTTCTTAAGAGTATTTGCATGTCGGAGTGCTACTGTTCACGAGGAAGCAATGCTAGCAATAGGAGCTCTTGCGTATGCAACAGGTGTGGAATTTGGGAAGTACATGCAAGAATTCTACCGATATTTGGAGATGGGTCTTCAAAACTTTGAAGAGTATCAAGTTTGTGCCATCACTGTGGGTGTGGTAGGTGATATATGCAGGGCTTTGGATGACAAAGTATTGCCTTTCTGTGATGGTATTATGACACAGCTTCTGAAAGATCTGTCAAGCAATCAGCTACACCGATCTGTAAAGCCTCCAATATTTTCCTGTTTTGGAGATATTGCATTGGCTATTGGGGGCCATTTTGAGAAGTATTTGATGTATGCAATGCCTATGCTGCAGGGGGCAGCAGAGCTATCGGCACAGTCTGTAGGTGCTGATGATGAAATGATTGAATACACTAATCAGTTGCGTAATGGAATTCTAGAGGCATATTCGGGAATTTTTCAAGGTTTTAAAAACTCACCCAAGGCTGAGTTGCTGATACCTTATGCAGGTCACATTTTACAGTTTCTTGAGAGTATTTATCAAGAAAAGGACATGTAAGTATCATCTCATTTTCATTTGGAGGAGACAGCAGTACATGATAGTTATTGATCAGGGATCCATTATACATTTATGAATAGTTCAAGCAATTCAATCTCTGAATCTGTTTTTAAATTTCAGGAAACAACCTCTAAAGACAGTTATTTAGTTTTCATAATTTAATAAAGTTTAATCTTGTCATATGTGTATCCAGGGATGAACAGGTGACAAAGGCTGCAGTTGGAGTTCTTGGTGACTTGGCGGACACATTGGGACCAAACGCAGCACCTTTGCTAAGGCAGTCTGTGTTTTACAAAGATTTTGTTGATGAATGCTTGTTGTCCAGTGATCAACTGATAAAGGAGACTGCTGAATGGGTTCAAATGACTGTTCATCGAGTTGTTTCAAGCTGATTTATCTGAAATTTCTTGAAATGCATATGGTCATTTGGGCGCATCACATTAAAGGTGTTTGGGATTGCATACTTGTCATTGTGTCAATGATGTTTCCACCTGAAGATTGCCAACATTTTATGGGGTCTTGGGGACATCATGTTGAGAGCCAGATTTTTGGCTGAGGGGTTTCTGGAATTTTGTTCCAACCTCTGCTAACTTTTCATCTCTTCTGTCACTTGCTGCAAATTGCTAACTTTGCAGTCTTGCCTAAGCTCTGATTGTCACCTGTCCTCAGAGAGCTCATGCTGCATTCACAATAATGAAAGCAGCCCTTAATACTGTTGTTCTGCCAACAGTTAGCATATTCACCTTGCATGCTTTTGCTGTATTTACGAAAGCATAAAGACAGGCTTAAAATGTAGCAGCGGCAATACCATGATTGCATGAGAAAGGAAAATTTATCATTGCATCTGCTGCGTTGCATGTCAACTGGGTCATAGTTTGCCATGTGCCTGAAAGCACATGGTCGAGACTGATTGGTATAAGGATGTTGTTACTACTACATCTGTGAGAAATCAGATTTGCTTTCTCAGGCTCAATGCTGTTGCATTTGCCATGGTCATAGAGTATAAGCGTCTGCATTTGTTACCTTTTATTATCTGCACTCTCCTGGTACTCCATTTTCCATTTTCTTTTGGCATTTCTCACACTTCTATATTTTGTTCTTTTCTTATTGGATGGGTGAAATGCTTTTTTCCAGTTGCATTCTTAGCAGGAATGCTTTGAAAAAGCACAGGTATGCAGAATGAGTTCTGCAATGCATTGCTAATGTAGGTCGTAGTCATTCTTTCTTTTCTTTAGAAAACTCATTTCATATCTGCTCGCTTTTTCATGTCAACTGTAGTGTGGCTAGATTGATTCGTCTTCTATCTGCTCTCACATGCATGCCAATGTCAGCCCAAGAGCTAGACGTTGTTTTGATTAGATGGCTCCTCCTACCTTTTGAAGGATACTTGAGTCATGCCATTTTATTTTGACTATGGCTTGGAATGATGATCTTGACCATATTGTGATCTACCTGACTGGTCAACCTTTGATTGGTTTAATGTAATGCAAGTGGTATTGGTTTTGATTGACCACCTTGTGATGATTAATAGAAGGGTCGAAGAGGCGTCGTCATATTGAAGGACCATTTTGTACCAAATAAGAAAGCTTTGTATGTATAGTGGGATATGTAAAAATGCTTCATGTAATCCATGTTACTTGTCTATGAGGAATGATGATATTTTGCTGCAGAATTTATATTTACACGTTCACCTGCAACATCTGGTATTTCTGGTTATTGTTACCAACTATTTCACAGTTGTGTAAAGGTTCAAATGATGTACATTTCTAATTTTTGATGGGGCTTTGCAAGAAGTATCTTGATTATATAATGTATATTCCTTGATTTGGATATTCACCCGCATTCAATCTTGATTTGACTTGTTTGAAAGGCCATGTTGGATTGACAGGTAAAGAGAGATGTGAGCATTGTTAGTTCTGATTTATTAATCCCACAAATTTATTATAAATTCTTCTGCCATATCATAAGCGTGTGAAGACTCATATAATGTACATCTTTACTTTTTGAATGGGCTTCTAGAATAGTTATTTTAGTTTAATTTTATATATACTTTGATTTGAATGGTCACGCACAATCAAACTTGATTGACATAGTTTAAGGGTCATGCTGCATTGGCAGTTAAGTAAAGCTTGAATAATTGTTTTCAATTATGGTATGTAACCTTTGTCTGTCTTCTATTGAGTTCAGCATTTAAGTACGTTTCAACACTAGAAGAAATTTCCGGTCTGTATCGTAATATCCAGAATAGAAGTTGCTAGAAATGGGTGGGTTATTTGGTCCAGGATATCTGGCAATTATAAAAATGGCTGTGCCACTTACTCAATTCTGTTGTAACCCGCTGTTGTCTCTCGTGCTGATGTAGAAATACCTCTTGCAAGCATTTTAATTAGACCATGGTTTCAAAACTCAACTCTTGTGGAGTTATGCTGTTTTTAGATCCTAAGAATAGATGTTTTCCTAGGTTATAGAAATCTGTTTCGTTTATTTAATATTTTGCTTCTTATTTTTCTTAAATCTTTGAATCTTTATCCCTTCTCACATCGGTGCATGGTGCACAGAGGCATGAACTCCTTTTTTAAGGCGGCGTTTTAGCAAAGCATCCGTAGTGTCAGGAGGCACCGTCTCAGAGTCAGTGGTAGTAAATCATATTTTCAACTTGCGAACTATTCCTGACGAGCATATGAACAACGAACTAGTTTTTATGTACTTTATGTTCTTTTAGTTTCGGCATCATCACAAATTTGTAAGTAAAATACAAATCTACCTACTTCAAATGAAAATAGAAAATTTTGATTTAAGATGCACCGGCAAACTTACGACCAAAAATGTAATAAGTTTCGTGTTATAGAGAAAATATATTGTCTAACAACATTTCAAATTTTCTTATTACAAGCATCTATGGATGATGTAATGTCCACTTTAGATGGTCTTTTATATTTTACATTGAATGCGTTTGATTATTAAGTTATTTAATTTTAGTTTAACCATGGATTATATTTTAGTGTTATTATTTTATTATTTGATTTTAAGTACTTGGTGGATTTATTTTTTAATTATTAATTTTATCATAGGAGATTGAATTGTTATAATAATATTAATTATTTGAATAATTTATTTATTAAATAAAAAGAATTAAATTTGCGTGGATTGGCTTATTTAGATGTAAATTTAATTCAAAATGGGATAATTACATGTAAAATTATGTAGGACTTGTTTAGAATTTTATTCAATTGTTTAAATTATAAAATATTCTTGATAGATTATATTAGAGTTATTTATTAAGGTAAATAGGGATTTTGAAAGGGTCTAAATCTTGTACAAAAATGAGGATAAAGCATTAAAGCTCATCAAAACTTGAAAGGGCAATCATGAAAATCCAACAACAAAATAATTATACCACAACAAAAAATAGTTACAAAAGTGCAATATAATATTTGATAAACAACCAACTCAAAGTTAGGGTGGTTTGAAGCCAAATTATTTCAATGATCTTTGCTTAACCTCAATCATCATATTCCTAGTGCTTAAATCCTTCCACACTAATCTCCTTTTTTTGGAAGAACTAGGAAGATCCATAGGGCAGCAAGTAATTCCATCTCTCAACTTCAAAGCCCCTCTTTGAGAAGGGGTCTCCATTACAATATAGTCTATTAAAGCTTCCCCCCTACTTCCTTCTGTGCATCCACAATGGTGATTTTTCCATCCTCATCAATAATTTGGGCTTGTTCCTTTTTCCTCCAAATGAAATGATATTTCTTGTTGTTTGAGCAAACATGGCCTACTTTGAACCAACAATGGCAAATAATTGAAGTCTTTGAATTCAACTTGTTTTGCCCAACCATCCACCTTAGATGATAAGGTAATTTGTGGAGGGAACAACTTGTTTTCTACCACAAGAACACAAAATCTAGTAAACAACATACTTGAATTTTGTAATTGTATTTTATTGAAATAAACTACCCAAAATCAACAATGTCCATAAATTTTTCTTCATTCCAGTATTCCAATGGCATCTTGGCCATTCTAACCCAAATTGAAAGCTTGATGATGCTATATTTCATTGGATTAAAGCACAAAGACCAGTTTCTAAAAACCATTCCACCCTAGCAAATAAGGACCTTCTAGAAGCATTCTTGAGCAATAATCCAAATTGGAAAATGGAAAATTATTTAGCAAAGCAACCACCCCAACCTATCCTCTTAGTTTCATTTTCAAAGCACCCATCTAACAACATCAATGTTGGGACAATAACCACAAAATCTCCCAATAAGCAATTTCTTGAGCTAGGTAGTTTATTAATCAATGAAAGAGTTAAGTGTATCAATCCCACCCTTGTGGCTTGGGCAAGAACAACATCTACATTTGACAACACCTTGGGAGGGCCTTCAAGGAGAAACTCCTTAGTCACAGAGGAAGAAAGGGACTCCATTGTAGCCTTGGCAAGAAGTCCACACAAATTAGGGGTAACTAACATCGAAGGAAAAACCCTAGGGAATTGATCCACAATGGCACCTCCACAACCACCTCATAGGCAATATCATTCTACAAACTTAGACCATTCATGTCCTTGGATACCCTAGTCGTCAAAACAAAGAGATACCTATCAAGGACCTATGTATTGCAAGAAATGATTGTAGCCAATTTCAAAGCTATCACACTTGGAACATAGGAGTTTTTGGGAAGTAGAATTCCCCTTGAAAGAGTACTCCCAAGATCACTTGCCATAGATCTAGATGAAATTGGCAACTTTGGAAGACAATTGTGCCTACAAAATGGACCTTTGCACCTTCAACCACATGGCCATGAGGGACTTGTCATCATCGTCTTGTTAAGGGACAAACCACTCATCCATGTTTGGCTCATCATCTACATCTTCATCAACACCTTTGTTTACTGCAAACTTGATTCCACTTTGTGCTTGGATTGAAATGCTTTTCATACTCCTATTCCCACTCTCACATGATGCCATTTATATAAAAAAAAGGTATTATAGAATCATATATCATATTATTGATGGATTATAATAGTTGATTTTACTTTTAAAAATATTTAAAAAAATGAATAGTTTGGATAACTTTTTGAGGAGTAAATTTGATTATGAATATTCTTATTTGAGGAAAAATATATTTATTTATTGATATTAGAATTATTTTACATTTGAGTTAGAAATTCTAGAATATTTAAATAAGGTATTTGCATAATTAAATAATTAATTAAAATTAAAAAAGATTTATTATTGTTAGATTTTTTGGGTAAGTGAATTATAGTCTGAATTGAAAGAGAAATATTACAAATTTTTTCTTAGAGGACAACAATTCCAATACCCATGTGGACTCAAACTATAATATATAGCATTCTAATTAATGGGTAGAGATTCACATAAAGTCCAAATACATTCTTGATTTACTAGACTTTAACTACAAATAAGATGTATATTGTCACCTGAGAAGTCTAGCCGTGATCTATCTTCTTCTTCTTTAGTGTCTTCTATAGCAAAGGCTCAATTAACCTCCCTTGTTGTTGAGATCCTTGTTACTTGCTTGAAGAAAGCCAATGCATTGCTTGCTTTTTACCTCTACAATAGTTCATTCTTTTCATAGGCCATGATGATAAAAGGCTAACATGACTTAGTGACCATCTCCATGTGAGCTATCTTGATGCCATTTATTGATGAAAAATTAGCTCCATGAACCACCTCTTGTAACTCCAAGTCAAATCCACATAGTAGATGTTTTTTAATGTGTAGGAAACTATAATCCTAATTATTTCTTTCTCCTCCTCTAGATCAAGTAACACCTTGATAAACATTAAAGCCACGTATGAGTTAACCCTATATCTATGGTTTGCTAAGATAAATTCACCACCCAAAACCCTTTGAATATCACAAATAACTATTTCTATTTTAGCCTTAAAGACTCTTCAGTTGTGCTTCTAAAATACCTTTTAAAATATCCATTTTCCACTACTTTGAAACTAAGTAGACATTGGTATTCATATAGAGAGTTGTTAAAAAGAAAGAGGGAATGAATGAAGGATCAAATGTTCATTAATCTTATTGAAACATATGCATATCCCTACTTAATGATGAATCATTGAATCAAAAACCTTGATTTCCTAGTGCCATTATTTCTCATCACCAATTAATCCATGAAAGCCACCATAACATGAAATGATTCTTTTCTTATGTATGTGGCTAATTTTTGCAATGATTATCCTTCAAGCCACCCACCAATGATGGTTGTTTTCTTATTATTGTGATAGATAGGGCATAACCAAACTTATGCCTTTGAATTTATGATGCAATTTGATCCCTCTATAGCACTGCAAATTGTGCTCCTTGAGGGTGAAAGCACAATTTCACGCTCTATTTGGTGCTCACTTTAGTGTCCACTCCCTTAGTTCATTTTAGGACTACTTCCTAGCCTTGAAATTACCTTCCAACTCAAAAGAATTTGTTAATACTACCCTAAAAGACCTTACTAACATCATGCCTTTAAAACTGACAAATACTAAAATTTAGGGTAGGCCCTATGTCAAGGGACCTCAAACTTATGATCCTCACTTCAACAAGTGAAAAACATGTGGATAGGGGTGTTGGGCACCCTTTTCTTGACATTTTTCTTGAAAAAACAACTCACATGTTTGGGTCAACCTTTGTGTTGTGTGATGTGATCTCAATTTCAAAACTTTGGTGGTAAAATATTCCTAAAATTCAAATTTAAATTAGTCGGCCTACACCTAGGTTTATTCTTATATTTCCCTATTTAAACATGAAACTTTATTGCAAAACATACACAATTACAATAATAGTGAAGCTTTGCCAAAATTGATATCCTATTTTATAGATTTATGAGAAGATTTTACAGATTTATGAAGTTTTATAATGATGATTGAAGTTTAAAGAAATTTGAAGAGCAAGTTGGAATCTAGGGTTTGTGGATTGCTTTGGCGTATCTCAAGCACATTAAGACTTGATTTCAGTAGGTTCTCATTTTCAAACTTTGATCACCTTGCTTCCCTAAGTGAGGTATTTTGCTGTGTTGATTTCCTTTGAGTATTTGAATTTCTCTTGGGTTGGATCTTGCATCTCCTTGATTATTTCATGTAGGACCCCACTCTAACACACTTGAGTAGGGTTTTATCACTTTTTTTGCATGTTAATTGCTTGCCACAACCATAGAAACACTTAAGGTTCATAGCACACACTTTTATCTATTATCAAATTGGCTATTCGAGGAGTTCGAGATATCAAAACAGGGGTTTGACCAAGGAAATCTCCTATATAGCCACCCTCTCTAATTTTTTGTGTTTTACAGGTTTAGGTGCGAAGGTGGCATATTTTAGAGTGCAGTTGTGTAGTGCAAACCTTCCAAATTATAATTCCAAGTGCTAAAAAACCCTCCGATTAGGGTGCCCAATGCCCCAGTCTAGATATTTTAGGCTCTATTTTTTATGAAAGGCGCCTCTCTGTTTGCTCTTTCTGAATTTGCAATTGTTTAACCAAATTTATGTTTCTATGTAAATTATCTATATTTTCAGATTAGGTTTTCATATTAACTAGGTTATTTAAACCACATTCATTCAATCTTCCCTCTTTGAAACAAAGGAACAAAACCCAGACAGATTGGCTCTCCTTTGAGATAGTTAGCCAATCATAATGCCTTTGTCGGTTTGTGTTCCAATGTTAATCAAAGAAAGAATTGATCCAAGTCGATCTACTAGTTAGATTTTAGGATCTTGTTTCACACTGTAACATGCCCATTGTTCTACCCATTATTTTTTACTATGTTTTTCAAACATGTGAACAATTTATGACACTAATATTTAGGCAATAAATTTTTTCTTTTCTAATCGATTAACAAGATGCACACTCGAGATAGTCTTATTTCAAACTTCCCCATTGCATACAATGAAGCATTGCTAAATTCCTAGTAATGAATCCATATTACATAATTTCATGATAACATTTTCCATTTATAATTTCTCAATAAGAGTAGAGATACACGATTACATACATAGCTTCCATAAGCTTAATGAAATAGAGGTACAAATGGTCCAGATGTCCTTGCTAGCATACATCCTTCAATATTGGTTGTCAACTATATGAGGGAGAGCATCACTCAAGCACTTTTTCACCAACCACGAACTTATTGCGATCTCCGCACATCTACCTAACTGGTAAGATGGACCTTCCCTTTGACGAAGAGATTGGTTTGGTAACCTCATAATACAAGCCTTCTTGAGCATGGTGTTGTGTCCTACATCTCTAAAGCTATAATACATTAGCTACAACCTACATGCATGACGTTCCCTGCCTAGAATGCAATCTTGGATCATAGTGAACTGGCAGTGTAAACAATGGCTACTTACACTACTTTGGCCAAAGAATTCAATACCCAGTACTTCAAGTGTAGGTTGTATGTTCACCCACCTATAGCTCGATTTGGTATTTGACCATTCATACTCTTTACACACATAACATACATTCCATTTAAAATGGTGATGACATAACATATTGACTAACTAGGTTACATCCTTTCCCATGGATTATCCTAACCATAGGAATAACCAAACTAACCATCCATGTTCAAACTGACATTCCCATTAAAGTACTTCAAAGCAACAACATATCTCATACTTCACAACTTATGCAACATTCATATAGTCTTAACTAAGTATAGTTCCTAGTAACCATGTAACCACTAAAATATCAATATATATAGTATATATGTATATCCTAATAACAGGGCTTCACCAAAACAAGACTCTTCCAAGAACCATGCAAGCTTATCCAAAGTAAGAAATAAACCAAGTTCATAAAAGAAAACTTAACATGCATTTAAATCATTCTCTTTCAAATAAAGGCATTCTCAAACAACTAGCATTTCATCATAAAATAATAGGGTAATAAAAATTAGCATGCATGAGATTATAGCTCGTAATATTTTTGCTTTCCAAGCTCAACTTCCAAAAACCCGCTTGCTACTCCTTCTAAGATCAATCTCTCTCCAAACTCTAGCCTCTCACAAAACTCTCAACAATTTCAAATTCACAAAACATCTCCCTTTCTCACAAAATCTCTAAAAAATACACTTGCACAGTAAACTACAATAGAATAGCGAGTGAAGAAATCAAAATGGAAAAATGTAACCAAAAGGTAGAGGAGTTGCCTCTATTTATACTTAAATTGGAGCAATTTAATGCTAAAAAATAACTACAAAATCTACCACCTTTTCTCTCCATTCTATCACCACTCTAACAACAAACAAATAATGCAACGACTCAGCCATTCTAAATGAGATGTGGCTACTCCAAATTCTCAATAAAAACAGTTCAAATGTTTCCAGCTTCTCAAAGTGAATGAGTCACCCCTATTCAAGTGACACAATGACTCTTTTACTGAGTCAAAGCACAACAAAACACATCTATAGGTTTCCTAATGTGTTAAGCAAATTGACTACCCTCATGAGCTTTAGCTAGCTCTGTTTTGACAAAGTCTGCAAACTTATTTTTAGTTGAGCATTGGATTGACTTCTATTCACTTTGTTTTCCTATCAAGGCATTTCCTTTTTCCACATTAGTAGGTTATGCATGTGGGTTTACATTCACAACCGTTTTAATATTAAGAGACACCTCTTATTAGCATTGCTTTATGCGCTTCACAACCTATAGGAATAATATCCACGTTTGCATATGGTATTCACTTATTACTTTTTACGCTGATTTATTTTATCTCATGTATTTTCCATTTCATTATGCATAGGTTTAAACTCATTTAAGCGCTTTATATGCACTATAAGTATTTACATTATATTGGCTTTCATTTGAGCCGATTACCTTTAGAAGGCTTGTTCTAAATATATGCACTTTATTTACTCTATAAACATTTCAATATGTATTCACTAATATATATATACCATCATTTTAGTATCCAATATACATATATTTACATATTCATAGATTGACATATATATATATATATGTCACAAATGTCCAATCAATATTCTCATGCATATGAGATATCCGTTCATGAGTATGCGTACATACGTCTACCTATGTACACACATGCATGTATATACTCACATGTATTAGTTATTGTAAACATGTACAAATATACATATATACATTGTTTGTATATACTCATCGATTAATATATAAATATGAATACACGATGAAGAAATTTCACTTAACATAAAGACTCAATCACATATCCCCAATCAAGAACATTCGAAGACTACAACCATAAACCAGTACAAAACATTCCCAAACCATGACTAAAGATAACTTACCATTTCCCAAACTATCTTGACTCAACTTGACCAAACTAGGACTTGAGTGTGCGTATGCTCAATTAGGCTCATTAAGGGTTACCAAACCAAGTTCTTCTCTTGAGTGATACTCTTCCTCTCTTTTAGAGGCTTGAATTTATTCCTGCATCCAACTTAGTGCATCATGACAGTAGTTAGACGATAACATTACATTCATATGTATCATATATTTTCATCTTCCAAACATTTAAAATATTATATTGAATTACACATTCATTCATCACATTTTTCATCAGGATTCATATTCAAAACTCAATCATATATTAAATAATTTTATCTCAACAAAGTAATAGTAACTAGGTAATAACATAATGGGGTGATATTCCCCCCTTGTGAATCATCGTCCCTAATTATTTTAAGTATCAAACATAAAATATAGACCATAAAAAATAAAACATAACAACATTGTTTTAGGAACTTTCAAAGTCTAGCAAAATATGAGGAAACTTTTGCTTCATCTCAGCATAGTCCTACCAAGTGGAAGAATCTTCTACATACTGATCCCATTAGACCTTGCATTGCAGAACCTCTCTATTACATAAGTGAAGCTTACATGTTCCAAGAACCTTGAGAGGCTTGATTGTTACCACTCTTGGGTCTTGTACCTATAAAGCATTCCAATCAATGGTTATCCCCTAGCATGTACTTCTTAAGGTATGACACATGAAAGACATTATGCATCTTAGAAAGAGCTGGTGGCAAAGCAATTCAATATGCAATAGGGTTAACTTCTTTGAGAACTTCCAAAGGACCTACGTAACATGGAGCTATTTTGGATGAACTTCCAAACTTTATAGAACTCATATGAAGTTTAACACTTAACTAAACCTTCTCCTCAATTGAGAAATGTCTGGGTACCCACTTAGAATTTGCATAACTCTTCTGCCTATCATTAGCTTATGCTAGCCTCTGCTTAATTACACCAACTGGCTCCTCCATTTCTGATATCATTTCTAGCCCAAGGCTTATCCTATCCTCTAGCTTATCCCATCTTATAGGAGTTTGGAACTTCCTGCCATATAATGCTTCAAACAGAGCCATCTTGATTGCAGAATGATAAGAGTTATTATATGCAAATTCAACCAAAGGTAGGTAATATTCCCACTTGTATTGTTGATCCATGCAATACATTCTGAGTAGATGTTCTAACACCTGGTTCACCCTTTCAATTTGACCATCATTTTCTGGATGATATATTGAACTTATGTTCAACTATGTCCGAAGTGAAGAAAACATGGTTTGCCAAAATCTAGATGTCACACGAGCATCCTTGTCAGAAATAATCTTCTTAGGAACTCCATGTAGTCTAAATACCTCTTGAATAAACTTTTAAGCTATAACATGATCTCCATCTGTTAGATTCCTTGGAATAAAGTGAGCTACCTTTGTAAGTTTATCCATCACTACCAGAATGGAATTATGCTTATTCCTCGACATTGGAAGACCTTGCAAAAAATCCATGCTAATGACTTGCCATTTTCTTTCTGGAACATCATGAGGATATAAAAGACTTATAGGGTGATGATGCTCTGCCTTCACTCTTTGACATTCTAAGCAACTTGCTACAAATATTGTAGCATCCCCTTTCACCCTTTTCTAGAAATACAATGTCTTGACATCGGCCAACAACTTGATTACTCCAGGATTGTCCAAAATATGGTGCAGTGTGAACTTCTTTCCACACTAAATTCCTTAATTCCTCAAAGTTAGGTACATAGATTCTTCCCTTAAACCTTGATAAACCAGTAGGCTCAAAGTGAAAACCTTCATACCTTGGGTCTTGTGGATTATCTGAGAGTGCTTGCTTGACTTGCTTATAATATTTGTCACCCTTGGATTTTTGCAACACCCGACCCTTGAAATATGTTTGAATTGATATCATCAAGGGGATATGCCTCCTCTGGCTTAGGGAATTGACAACCCAATTTTCCTAAGTTCCCTTGATATAGTTGATGTTAACATCACAATATGATATCAATTTTAACCATCTCCTTTGTCATGCATTCAAATTAGGTTGGGTAAACAAACACTTCAAACCATGACAGTCAGTTTTCAATTCAAAAGGTTTTCCCAACAAATAGTGTCTCCACATCTGTAATGCATGAACAACTGTTGCTAATTCCAAATCATGTGAAGCATAATTTTGCTTATAAGGCTTCAACTTCCTCGACTCATAGGCTATGACTTTCCCATCCTGCATTAACACTCCACCAAAACCTTCTCTTGAAGCATCTAGTATGACAATAAAATTACAATCTAGATTTGGTACTTTCAGTATCAGAGCTATGGTCAACTTCTCCTTGAGTTGGTCAAATGCTACTTGACATTTCTTAGACCATTCAAACTTCTTCCCCTTTCTCTGCAATGAAGTAATGGAAAAATCTATTCTAGAAAAGTTTGCTACAAACTTTTGATAATATCCAGCCAAACCCATAAAGCTTCTAACTTCCGATACATTCTTAGGCATTGCCCACTCAAGCACTGCTTTTATTTTTGTTGGATCAACTGCAATCCCATCATTTGAAATCACATGAACCAAATACTACACTTCCTTTTGAAAGATGGTACACTTAGAGATTTTACCATACAACTTATTCTCTCTTAACGTTGGAGAACAATCTCTAGATGCTGGAGATGTTCCTCTTCATTCTTGGAGTAGATAAGAATATCATCCAAGAAGACCCACACAAACTTATCCAAGAAGTCCCTAAATACATTGTTCATTAGGTTGATGAATTTTGCAGGTGCATTCGTTAGTCCAAATGGTAGGACTATGAACTCATAATGACCATACCTAGTCCTAAAAGATGTTTTGAAAATTTCTTCATCCTTGATCCTTAGTTGATGATAACATGATCGTAGATCAATTTTCAAAAACACTGCCACTCCTCAAATTTGATCAAAGATATCACCAATACATGGTAACATATACTTATTCTTTATTATTACTTTGTCAAGAAAATGATAATCAATGCACAAAGATCATTGGCACTCCCTAGGATGAAACATTGGGTCTTATCAATCCATTGGACAACAATTCCTCCAATTGAGATTTTAGCTCCATTAATTTTTTCATGGTCATCCTATATGACACTTTGGATATAGGCTCTGCCCCTGGAACTATGTCGATGGAGAAATCAAACACTCTTTTGGGAGGTAATCTAGGAAATTCATCTAAAAATGCATCCACAAAGTTTGTTAGGATAGGATATTTCTCCATATCTAACTTTCCTAATTCTACCACCTCACCATCGTCGGCTTCTTAGTGATCTTGTGGTCCATAATATACTACATCATCTTGAGAAATGAAATAATTGCATTCATCAAGTTTCTCCATTTTCATCATGAAGAGTTGACATCCTTTCTTCTTCACTCTATGCATTTGTACAACGAAGATCTGCCACAACTTAACTTCTCTAGGCATTCCTTATAATGACACCTAGTTTCCTAGATCATCTAAACATTCTACTATTTTTGCATGAAAATCTATTTTGGACCTATGTTTCCACAACCAATTCACCCCTAAAATGATGTCATGAGAACCTATGGGGGCTACATACAAATTCACTTATGTAAAGAAAATCAAAAGTTCAACCCTTGTTTCGAATAAACATTGATCCACCTTAGCTCTTGTCTAGTTTGCATACTCAACAAACCAAGACTATTCCATATAACTAGCTTTTCTAGAAATTTTACTAGCTATACTAGGAGAAAAAAATGGGTGTACCAAACAAAGTACCTGGAGTTTCCAATGGAGTAATTTGGTACTCTGCTTGTTGGTTTTCTAACTCCACATGAGTCCTATGTTGGAATACTACTCATTGAGGAGGTAGAGGGTTTCCATGTGGTTGTGTCCCTGGTGGTTTGTTGGGAAACTGAGTTGCAAAGTGATCTCCACCATGCGTAAAACATCCTCTCAATGGTCCTTTCCTTGTTGCAGGCCTTCCAAAATTGCTTTCATTTCTACCAACATTGTTGTTGCTATTGTTGTTCCCCCTAAGACCCTTTCCTGATTAATTCTACATATTATGGAATCCTCTATCCCCTTTCCTTTTAAAATATTGACCTAGGCCTCTTTGAAGCTTGATTGGCTTACAAAAAATTAACTTCCTCTAATTCTTTTCACGATAGTTCGAGATAGATTTGAGCCTCTACTCTTGCTTAATGGATTTCTTGTATACTAGATCCATGGTGCAGGACTGTGCATGTCTACCTCTCCTCCAATTCGACCATTGAGACCCATGATGAACTTCCTTATGCAAAACCACTCGTCCTTTTGGTACATGGGAATGTACCTTAGGAGACGAGTGAATTTCTCCCAATATTTGTTAACCGAGATATCCCCTTGCCTCAAGTTCTGAAAATCAATAAGATTTTGATCATAGAAAAGTTGAGACCTAATCACCGTCTTCACAAAATTTCCATGAATTCACTCCAAGTAAGACTCAAGGAACTAAACCCAAGCTCCATATTTTAATTCATCCACTAGTTTGATGCTTCTCTATCCAACTAGAAAGATCCCCAAAAAAAAATAGTTATCTCATAGTAATTCCTGATTTCAAAATAATTTTCCATCTCCATAAGCCATGCCTCAACCACATCCCCACTGGTGCTACCTTCAAAATTCAAAGGGGTGATCTTTTTCATATCATGAGATAACTCACTTGCAAGTCATTTCCTTTTGCATCCCTCTGATCTAGAATGTGATTCATCATCCTCATGTTCACTTGACTAAGTATGATCATGGGAATTTTCCCCTTCTTCATCATTAGGAACTTCTTTTTCCTCCCTTTCTTTTCCCCTTACCTCATGCTTGAGGTACCCAATTCTTTCTCTTGTCTCATCTATCATAGCTAAAATACAATCTAATTTAGCCACTGCATTCTTTGCACCTTAACCTACTTCTTGGCTTCCCCCAAGGTTGGTTCTAGTTCTTACCATTTTAAAAAAGAAATTTTATACCTGGAGGTTTCATTTTTAATTAGATCCTAAGAATATTGGCATAACATTCAAACATTTCCAAAAGAACAAACATTTATACATAAGAAATTTAAAAGATCTTATACATAGGTTTTTCCAAAACATGATTTTTATTAAGATCAATAAGATTTCATTATTCTTACATTTACATGGAATGACTATTCAAATAGTCTAGGGGAGAGTATCCCTTGAGTTCACTCTCTGATAAATAACTAAGTGGGGTATATCCTTCAAATTTTTGTTCACATTCATTGTTAAAAGAAAAATAACCTTCAGACCTATCCTTAGATATATAGTTCCGGGGGATATATTCCTCTAATTCACCACTATAGGCTATTACAATAAATTTTGACATTGGAAGAACATGAGGGTCCCTAAAGATCATGGTAGGAATAACATCCCATTCTAAGGGCATATCCCTGGAAAGTGGTAAAGAATTTGACTTTGTTAGAGAGACAAGAGGTACAAAGTTAGCAGCCTCATAGATCCTCTTTCTCTCTTGAATAACATGAGATAGGGAATGACTAATAGTCTTAGTGTCACTCAGCCAAATGGTGTTTTCATAATTGGTCCCCTCTATGGTTTGAACAATGGCTTCCCTTTCTTTCTTGGCCTTCAGGTAACACTCATTACTGATTACTGACATCCTTGCAGTCATTTTGAGATGCACAATCTTGGCACAATAATTTTGAACATTAGACTCATATAATGTTGGATGAAAGCATAATGAGCACATAGGTTCTAGAGCTAAACTTGATATTTTTGATACCATGTGTAACATGCCCATTGTTCTACCCATTTATTTTTACTATATTTTTCCCACATGTGAGCAGTTTATGATACTAATATTTATGCAATAAATTTTTTGTTTTCTAATCAATTAACAAGATGCACATTTGAAACAATATTATTTCAAACTTTCCCATTACATACAATGAAGCATTACTAACTTACAAGTAATGAATCCATATTACATAATTTCATGATAACATTTTCCATTTACAATTTCTCAATAAGAGTAGAGATGCACGATTACATACATAGCTTCCATAAGATTAATGAAACATAGATACAAATGGTCCAAATGTCCTTGCTAGCATACATAATCAAATATTGGCCATCAACTATATGAGGGAGAGCATCACTCAAGCACTTTTCTACTAACCACATAATTACTGCAGTCCCCTGCACATCTAACTAATTGGTAAGATGACCCCACCCTTCAATGAAGAGATTGGTTTGGTAGCCTCATAATACTAGCCTTCCTAAGCATGGTGTTGTGTCCTACATATCTAGAGCCACCATATATTGGCTACAACCAACATGTATGATGTTCCCTGCCTATAATGCAACCCTAGATCATAGTGAACTGACAGTGTAAACAATGGCTACTTACACTACTTTGGCCAAAGAATTCAACACCCAATACTTCGAGTGTAGGTCGTATGTTCACCCATCTATAGCTCAATTTGGTATTTGACCATTAATAATCTTTACACAAATAACATACATTCCATTTAAAAAGGTGATGATATGACATATTGACTAACTAGGTTACACCCTTTCCCATGGATTATCCTAACCCCTAGAATAACCAAGCTAGCCACCTATGTTCAAACTGGCATTCCAATTAAAGAACTTCAAAGCAACAACATATCTCATACTTCACAAATTATGCAACATTTATGTAGTATTAACTAAGTATAGTTCCTAATAACCACATAACCACTCAAATATCAATATATATAGTATATATATATATATATCCCAATAGCAGGGTTTCACCAAAACAAGAATCTTCCAAGAATCATGCAAGTTTATCCAAAGTAAGAAATAAAACAAGTTCATAAAAGTAAACTTAACATGCATTTAAATCATTCTCTTCCAAACAAAGGCATTCTCAAACAACTAACATTTCATCATAAAAGAATACAATAATAAAAACCAACATGCCTGGGATTATAGATCTGGACTAATATTTCTGCTTTCCAAGCTCAACTTCCATAAACCCGCTTGCTACACCTTCTAAGCTAAATCTATTTCCAAACTCTAGCCTCTCACAAAACTCTCAACAATTACAAATTCACAAAACAACTCTTTCTCACAAAAGCTCTCAAAAATACACTTGCACAAAAAACTACAACATAATAACGAGTGAAGAAATCATAATGGAAAAGTGTAACCAAAAGGTGGAGTAGTTGCCTCTATTTATACTTAAATTAGAGAAACTTAATGCTACAAACCAACTACAAAATCTGCCACCTTTTCTCTCCATTCTGACACCACTCTAATAGCAAACAAATAATGCATCAACTCAACCATTTTAAATAAGATGTGGCTGCTCCAAATTCTTAATGTGCAACACATAAACAGTTCAAATGTTTCTAGCTTCTCAAAGTGAATGAGTCGCCCCTATTCAAGCGACACACCAGCTCTTTTACTGAGTCAAAGCACAAGAAAACACATCTATAAGTTTCCTGATGTTTTAAGCAAGTTGACTACCCTCATGAGCTTTAGCCAACTCTATTTTGACAAAGTCTACAAACTTATTTTTAGCTGAGCATCAAATTGACTTCTATTCACTTTGTTCTTCCTATCAAGACGTTTCCTTTTTCCACACCAATAGGTTATGCATGAGGGTTTACATTCACAACAATTTTAATATTAAGAGATGCCTCTTATTAGCATTTCTTTATGCGCTTCACAGCCTACAAGAATACTATCCACATTTACATATGGTAATCGCTTATTACTTTATGCGCTAACTTATTCTATGTCATGAGTTTAGTATTTTATTATGTGCAGGTTTAAAATAATTTAAGCACTTTATATGCATTGCAAGAATTTACATTATATTGGATTTCATTTGAGTCAATTATCTTGAGAAGGCTCATGCTAAATATATCCACTTTGTTTACTTTGTAAACATTTCAATATACATTCAATAGTATTATATATATAATATATAATAATAATAATACATATGTTATAATATCATCATAATAATATATATAAATATAAATATATATATATATATATTCACATAAAATCATTCTTTGATATTTAAATATACTCACAATATATATGATAATATATATAATATATATGTGTGTGTGTAGAGGTATACACACGAACGTAACCTATACATGTATATTGATTTTTATATTATATACATATACCATCATTTTGTTGGTATGTTTGTCGTTGTGCCAAAAGATCTGCCCATCAACGCCTACTGCAAACACCAGACTTACCCAGATCCATAGGAGGCAGTTAAGCCATGCCACGAACCCCGAAGGGGGACATTGGAAATTAGTCCAATAATCCCCCCCTCAGCATTACCCGAGGTGATTTGAACTCGTGACCCAAGGCTCTGATACCAATTTTTGGTATGTTTTCCATTGCACCAAAAGATCGACCCATCAATGCCTGCTACAAACACTAGACTTACCCAGATCCACGAGAGGAGGTTAAGCCATGTCACGAACCCCGAAGGGGGACGTTGGCGAGTAGTCCAACACATTTTAGTATCCAATATACATATATATTTACATATTCATCAATCATCATATATATATACAAAATGTATATATATGTCACATATGTCCAATCGATATTCTCATGCATATGAGATATTTGTTCATGAGTATGCATAGATACGTCTATCTATGCACACACATGCACATATATACTCATATGAATGAGTTATTGTAAACTTGTACATATATAGATATATAGATTCTATGTATATACTCATCGATTAATATATAAATATGAACACACAACAAAGAAATTTCACTTAACTTAAAGACTCAATCACATATCCCCAATCAAGAACATTCAAAGACTAAAAGCATAAACCAATAAAAAACATTCCCAAACCATGATTGAAGATTAATTACCACTGAGAGGGGGGGATGAATCAATGGTCTAATGAGGAATCAAATTTTAATAATTAACCCACTTGAATTATGCAAAGAGATCCATTGAAAACACTTCAAACATTATAAGTATTGAATGTTGAGGGAGTGATAATGATATGCAAATCAGAACATGATACTAGAACAAAGATGACCTATCAAGAACAATATGACAAACCGCCAAGAGGAGACATAACAAAAGTTTTATGAGTGGAAAACCCTAAAGTGGTGAAAAACCACTCTAGAAATAAGTTTCATTAAGCCTCACTGGTCAAAACCATACTAGTTACATACTATTCCTCACTGTCAAAGCCTCATTGGCCAAAAACTCACTGGTTACAAATTGTATGCCTCACTAGAAAAGCCTCACTGGAAAAGCCTCATTGGCTACACTCTATGCCTCATTGGAAAAGCCTCATTGGCTACACTCTATGCCTCACTAACAAAGCCTCACTGGCTACACTCTATGCCTCACTGACAAACATACATCACTTAAAAAGAAATAAACAAAACTCAGAGGGTTACTCTATTTCTAGATAATTCACTGCTCTATCTCTACACCAACAAAACTCCATCTCATTTATTCACATTCCACAACAATTTTTCATCAATCCAATATCACAACTGAAACCCACTAACTCCACTAGAAATCATCATGTTCAATCACAAAAGCATCATACCCCTTGAATACAAATTTGGAATATTGTTATACATGTCTACCTTTACACATCAAAACCACACTCACTAATGGAAAAATGCACATAAACTTCAATTCCCATTACCTAAATACATGGATGACCATTGTACTAATATATATGTGACATAGTGTTCACTGAATCTCTCCATACATTATGGCTGTCACATTGTTTGAATGATTAAAAGATCGATACAAAACAATGACTCCCTGTTACATATCCCTATTACATGGACAACTGCAATCATATGAACATATTCACATATAAAACAAATGCACTGTCCTTACAAAATCCAAGAATCAATAATCTTGATCATATCATACTTCTAACCAAGGAAAAATAGACTTCATGTTCACAACAATATAGTGAGAGAAATCATTTCATGAATACCACCAGAGAAAGGCATCATATAACCTTTTTTTTTTTCATTCAAATCTATCTCACATTGTTTATATTTGTCTAGGTTAATGGATCCTTGTCTTATAAACCCTCACTGTGAATTATCTTGACAGTGCTATTGAAATATTTTTTTTCTGAACAACCACCCCGAGCTAGACCATTCTTATTTTATAACCAAAAACCCTTCATATCCTCGATGTCTCAACATAGTTACCAAACTGTAACTGAAGAAGAAACATAATGACCATTCAACTTCAAAAAAGAACCCTTGATCTTTGACTCCCACCAATCCTTCAATTAAATATTAGCCATAAATCTTACATTGTGCGATGAAACATAGGTCTTGAATCTATTTGACCAGTAAACTTTAGAGTAGGGGCTAGTTGTCAAATGGGCTTAAACCCTCAAGATTTTATTTAAGTACCTTTTCATGATCTATAGCAAGTCACTTTCAAAATATAAGAAAAGTGAATCTTTGTATTGATAGCCTACACAAGGCATAAACTCTAAGTCTCCTAGGATTTAGTGTTAGAGTTAAGCTTACTATTTTAGGTTATAAGATCTTCTTGAAAGGTGATAATCACTCTAAACCTTTAATCCTCATAAGAACACACCAAAACACTTGATGACAAATTATTGTGAAATACCAACTCAATATTCTTGATGAAGCAACAACAATAGCCTTGTCTTTGTCATGAAGAGCAAATAATACATCAAACTATCATACTTTGAGCTTAAACCCAAAAATTTAAAAGAACACCAATATCTTTGAAACCATCAAGCATCAATACTATGAAATGAATACAAGTACCATTGGAACCAAATGAATAATCAACACCATGAGATGAATGAGCAAGTTTGTACCAACACCAACAACTACAGTACCTTGGACATCAATTACTTTTGTAACAACTAACAACCTTGTCATATAGTCAACATCAAGTACCTTGGCATCCTTTGACATTTTGTCTACCTTTGACATCAATGAAAACAACATCCAACAAACTCATAAACTTTGAAATCAATGACAAACTTCATCCAAAAAAGTCCCCCTTTGTCATTTATGGAAAACCAACAACAACACTCCACTCTCTGCAAATATCTCCCCCTTTGACATCAAATGATAAGGGGTCACTAACTCCTCCTGCAAAAGAGCGGGTCAGTATGGTGTCATGTATATCATTGTCAAGAGGTTGCATGCAGATTATAGTCACTAAACCCATGGAACAATATCACTTACAATATGGTCAAGAAAGACATGAAACTAGCACACTATAATCCATCAAAACAAAACAACAATGTGCAAAAACATTGAGTTCAAAATTAAAATGGAACTTGTGATAAGGAAATTCATTGTTAACTGAGAAGACATCCATTGAAATCACTATTGAAGCAACATACTATGGACCAAAAATGACTGGAGGCTATAAATCTCTATAAACGTTGATAGAGATGACTTGAAGAGAACATTATATTATCAAGGGTAATGCATACTACTATCCAAGATCCAAAGTGCTCTATCAGTACACTAGCACTGTGAGCAACCAACATACCTATATCTAAAAAGTACACTATTATCCCAAGATTATACTTTGTCCTTAGTGATTGAAAAATGAATAGCACTGTACATGGCATGGGTCACTATCCAAATATTGAATGAAGCCCATTTGAGGGTCAACTTGACCATGCATATCATTCTCCATATGAGTACACAAAGAATAACTATCAAAACAAACCAAAATCAATGAATATCACTTGCAAACGTTGACTCCCCCTATGACTGAGATAATATGTATATAGAGCCCTATCACTATCAAAGTATTGTCACTCAATGGAAACTGTCCTTCACTATCCAAAGAACTATAAAGGTTATTCACACTGCCACTGATCCACAAAGAAAAGCACTACCATTATTAACCTTTAATATCACTGTGATTACTATCACTGCATACATACCACTGTACTATTGCCATATAGTCTATTAGTGAATTTTGCATGAAGTAATGTGCATAAAGCATAGTCACTCTCTTAAAAAGGAATAACTTGAAGAAAGAACTTCTTGAAGAATGAATGAACTTCAACTTCCAACTCATTGTTCACTATCAAGAAGAATGAATGAACTTCTACTGTTTCATTGTTCACTGTCAAGAAGAATGAGTGAACTTCCATTGGTTATCTTTGATAACATGAGAAATATGTATTTATTCTAAGGTTTTGTTCTAGAATGCCTCATGACAGTCATCTCATGCATAAACATTCATCTCTTCCTTCATTAAGTTTAGACACATGACTATCTCTACTCCTTAACTTGGTCTATGATAGTCCTCTTAAATACTTAGCAGTACTAAGACTGTCCTAGGTCTTCATGACAACTAATACTTGAGAAAATACTTTTATCTCCCTTGATAATCCCTATAATATTTTGGAACAATAATATCACACTATTTGATCATCTGCATACCCACTTTTAGAGTTGTCTAGACACTTGCACTGTCACCCCATGCAAGAAGAATTCCTCAAGGCACATCCAAAAAACTAAGAGCACTTGTATGCTATCAAAACCAACCTAGCACTAAAGAAAAGCCCACTTCAATCCATTGCATTCTCAAACAATGAAAGAGCCAACACTTTACATCTACTATCACAATAAGACCAAAGATAGAAGAAAAAGTTGCAAAATTGATACATGGGCATACCAATACCATTGGTAAATTGTGACTGATATCAATCAACTTCCTACCTATTTATTGTATCGAAAACCTCCATTGAAAGAAGAAAACTTTTCTTCATGATTACACATTGGTAACAAAAGGCTCACAACTGAGCATGAGACCCCAA
Source organism: Sequoia sempervirens (assembly GCA_007258455.2). Taxonomy (NCBI): domain Eukaryota; kingdom Viridiplantae; phylum Streptophyta; class Pinopsida; order Cupressales; family Cupressaceae; genus Sequoia; species Sequoia sempervirens. The sequence continues at coordinate 735,808,627 of VDFB02270651.1, read as the reverse complement.
TGATTTGGACTTTTACTTCTCAAACTTCATCATTTGTAGACCACACCACAGCTAAATACCATCAAATGACACTATCATTGTACTATCATATCAATATGATATTGGTTTAGTGTTGTTAATCATGAACAAGACTGGCATTAGAGTCACTGTATTGTTGCTATGCACATAGTCTAGGGTTCATAGTACTGTCACTACTTATGCACTATAATCCATGTCATTGTCTACAAAGGATCACTTTATATTCCATACCTTTGCAAATCCATGATGAATATCAATCCTTCTCTCAAGATTTGTAGATTAGAGTGATAGATAACCACTATGCTAGAGGATTCATCTCAAGACTATACACAAGTGAGAAGTAGATTTTCCAAAGATTCTTCTCAATCTCTCATTGTCCTAAAGCAACTATATGAACCATGAACACCATGACATCCTTCACTTTGAATCAACATGAAATCCTTCACTTTGAATCAAGAAGAAACACTCTAAACATTACCACTGGCTTCTACCTTTGTCATGACTCTATTCACTTGCAAAAGACTTTGAAATTGTCATGGGTAGTGAATTTTGAACCAGTGACCATCCCTTCATCTCCCTATGACTGTAATGTCACAAGTCTTTTCTACTCTTTATGAAGTGAGTGTTCCTAATTTTCTTACCATGAGGCTTTGATGTGAGAGATTTGACTGACAAAAAAAAAGGTGATATGATGCCTCTGTCTGGTGGTATTCATAAATGATTTCTCTCACCGTATTGCTATGAACATGAAGTTTGTTTTTCCTTGGTTAGAAGTATGATATGATCAAGATTAATAATTCTTGGAGTTTCTAAGGATAGTGTTTTTTTTATATGTGAATATGTTCATATGATTGTAGTTGTCTATGTAACAGGGATTCACTATTTTGTATTGATCTTTTAATCATTCAAACAATGTGACAGTCATAATGTATGCAGAGATTTAGTGAACACTATCACATATATATCAGTACAATGGTCATCCATGTATGCAGGTAATGGGAATTGAAGTTGATGTGAATTTGGACATTAGTGAGTGTGGTTTTGATGTGTAAAGGTAGACATGTATAACAGTATTCCAAATTTGTATTCAAGGAGCATGATGCTTCTGTGATATAAACATGATGTTTGCTAGTGGAGTTAGTGGGTTTCAACTATGATATTATATTGATGAAAAAGTGTTGTGGAATGTGTGAATAAATGAGATGGAGTTTTTTTGGTGCAGAGATAGAGTAGTGAATTTTCTCGAAACAGAGTAACCCTCTGAATTTTATTTATTTCTTATGAAGTGATGTATGTTTGCCAGTGAGGCATAAAGTGTAGCCAGTGAGGCTCTTCCAGTGAGGCATAGAGTGTAGCCAGTGAGGCATACAATTTATAGCCAGTGAGGCATAGAATTTGTAGCCAGTGAGGCTTTTCCAGTGAGGCATATAGTGTAGCTAGTGAGGCTTTTCCAATGAGGCATACAATTTGTAACTAGTGAGGTTTTTGGCTAGTGAGGCATAGTATGTAACCAGTGAGGTTTTGGATAGTGAGGCTTAATGAAACTTATTTGTATGCCAGTGACACATACAATTTGTAGCTAGTGAGGCTTTTCCAGTGAGGCATAAAGTGTAGCTAGTGAGGCATAGAGTGTAGCTAGTGAGGCATACAATTTGTAACCAGTGAGGTTTTTTTCCAGTGAGGGTTTTCCAATGACGTATAATATGTAATTAGTGAGATTTTGACCAGTGAGGCTTAATGAAACTTATTTTTAGAGTGGTTTTTCACCCTTTTAGGGTTTTCCACTCATAAAACTTGTGTAATGTCTCCTCTTGATGGTTTTTCATATTGTGCTTGATAGGTCATATTTTTTATAGTATCATGTTTTGATTTGCATATCATTGTGACTCCCTCGACATTTAATACCTATAATGCGTGAAGTGTTTTCAATGGATCTCTTTGCATAATTCAAGTGGGTTAATTATTAAAATTTGATTCCTCATTAGACCACTGATTCACCCCCCTCTTAATGGTCCTATACTCTAACAAGTGGTATCAGAGCCTTTGTTTCCTTGCACAAGTTTAATAAACTTAGGAGATCTTAGTAGTGGAGTACTTATCATGGAAAAAAGAAAAGGACAAAAAGAAGAGGTCAGTGCTAAGAAAAAAGTTCAACAAGTTCCAACCAAATCAAGTGATGTTTTGTTGAAGAAACATCCATGCCAATTGACACAACATTTGATATATTTGAAAGAAAAGATGATTTTGTAGTTGGGAATGTTGATGAAGAAGGAGACCACATTGTGAGTGAATATGAACATGAGTATGATGAATATGAATGTGAAGTTGATCTTAAGGGTGAACTCATTTATGTCTTGGATGAGATCAAGAACATTAGAAAGGAGAATCAAAGATTAAATTTGCAGCTTCAAGAAGAAAATGAGTCCAAGGCCAAAACACTTTTAGCCCTTGAAGAAGTAGAAAAACTAATCATAGATTTGAAGATACAGGTTGCAGAAGTTAAGAAAATAGAAGAAGTCATAAATGAGTTTAAGGAAAAAGAGATTGATTGTGAAATATATGAGTTAAAGATATTTTCTTTAAGAAAGGAACTAGAAAAGGCATCTTTCAAGTTACACAAAAATATGTAGTTTGAAAAGAGCACTAAATTCTTAAATGAGATGTTGAGAAAGAAAAAATGTCACAAGGATACTACTGGTTTAGGCTTTGGAAAATGGAAGAGTTCTAAGGTTAGAGAAACTCCTAGAAAAAAAATAGATCTAAACTATCATTCTACTACTCCTAAGACTAAAGACAAGAAGAAGGTCCAATAGAGAATACTTCTACACAAGCCAACAAGAACAAGTTGAAAAATCCTTTCATTTAGGACAACATGAAAGGACTAGGATTGAAAACTCTTTTCATGGTTATTGCTATTCATGTTATGAATTTGGTCATAGAGTAATAGAATGTTAGATGCATGCAAGGAAATTTTGATGGAATAAGAGTCCTTATGAGTGCTCAAACAGAAGAAGTCAAGTCCTATGTTATAAATGCAATTGTCTAGGTCACACTACAAGGTTTTTTAGTACACACGTAAGAAATGGTACTCTTGGACTTTCTAGAAGATATAATTCTTTTACTCCTCATGTTGGTAACAAGGTCATATGCTATAGATGCAATAAGTTTGGACATAAAGCACAATATTGTAAGAGTAATTTAATGGAACCATTGAACCATCACAAGAAGACAAGCACTATGAAAGTTTGGAGAAGAAAACAAGAGAAAGAGAAGAAAGACCCTAAGCTTGTGCATATTGCACAAGAGACATCCATGTGTGCATAAAGAGCAACATGAGTTGAGGGGGAGTTGATTTTTGTTGTAATATTCAAACCCCATAGACAACAGCAAGAAGGTTGTGTCTTTGTAGTGATATTTGTATTGCTTAGTCATCATAGTAATGGATAGTTTGTATCAAGTTTTTTTTTCACATCCCAGTGGTCAGTGTCTTTATATCATAACAATGAGATGGAAAGGACAAAAATCTTCAAAAAGGTAGTAGTAATGTTCATGGATAGTCCACAGTGGTAAAGTAGAATGACAATAAGAACTACATATGATAGTCACTATGTGTAGACAATTAAAGATGTCCTGCATGATATTACACACTTAAATTTGATATATTAACATTGTTTTGTCCCGAGTTTCATCTTCTCTTCGCTTATTTGATTAAATTAACCTAGTTATTTAATTAAATACATCATTTTCATCTATTAATCTGATTAATCTAATTAAGTTAATTCCTACCCCTTTTATGCTAACCTTTCATCCTATTAAATTGGATAAATCAAAATATAATTTAATTTTAACATCCTAAGTACTCTCATTTAAATTAAATAATTTTAATTATTTAATTAAATGTCATTTTGATCACTTTTCATTAAATAAGTTAATTATTTAATTGGTATCCTAAATTCCTCTAATTTGCATAATTGAAACTTTGTTTTAATTATCAAATTACTAACTAATCCTTACCTTCCCACTTGCAAGGAAATATTATTGGAATATTCCTTCTTTCCACATTCCTCCAAAAGAGAATATTCCTATGGAATATCCTCTTTTGTGCACTCATTCCTCAAAAATATCTCTTAACCTCTTCCTAATTCTTAGGAAGTGTGTTTGTTGAAAGATAATTTGAACCATTGATTAAATTAATTGATCCTTGTCAACTTTCAACCTTGACCATGGATTGGAATCCTCAATCCACGTTTCATCCTCCTTTCATTGTTGACCATTGATTGATCTTTTCAATCTAAGCCCTTGATTTCTCATTTACAATTTAGTTTTAATTAACTAAATTGCTAATTATCCTCACCTTCCCACTTGCAAGGGAATATTCCTTGAGAATATTCCTCCTTTGCACATTCCTCCAAAAGGGAATATTCCTTCCCTTTGTACATTAAAGTTTGGTTTTAATTAACTAAATGTTGATTTTCCTCTCACACCCACTTGCATGAGAATATTCTCCCTTTACACTCATTCAAAAAAGGGAATATTCTTCTTTGTAACAAACTTCCAACAAACTTCTTGAGCAAGCTTTAAAAGTGTGCTTCTTTGCATAATTGTGAGCCCTAGATTAAACATCAACTTGCATTTTCAACCCTTGATGGGAATCCATGATCCATGCCTCCATCTTCTTTCCATCCTGACCATTGATTAATTCTTTCAATCTTGACCATTGGTTTCTCATTTTCTCTCCTATAAATAGATCACTATTTGGAGACAAATGGATCCATCTTTTAATAGTAAACTTATGTTGTAATAATCACTCTCATTTGCATTCATATTTAGCATACATTTAGCTTTTTAGTTTAAAATCTTGATCATAGTAGCTTAAAGCATCCATTAATTGCTTCCATGGTAACTTAGTTGCATCCATTTAGCATATTTTGGAATTAGGACTTGCTGTAGACACCGAAAAAGTATTGATTGATACTAGGAATCTAATTCTGATTTAACTAACACTGTTTCTTCCTAAATCATTTTAAATTCATCAATTAGTTGAATAATCAACATTATTTAATTAAAATAAGTAAATTCAACTATTAATCAAATAATTATATTTATAGGCTTACTTCACCCTTCTTCTAACTAATTTTCCTCATATTTTAATTAAATCAAATCATATTTAATTAAATCCCCTTTTAATCCTCTCATTTGATTAAATCAATCAAATCAAATGTCACAATATCCTAATTCACTCCAATTAATTAATTATGGATTAATTAATCCTAAATCACCTTTCTAATCATCATTATTAATTCCTCCAGATTTTAACTCCTCCAGAGTTAAATCGACCCATGGTCAACTAACCAGGTTGCACATGAAAATAATTTCTATTAATTATTTAATTCCTCTATTTTCCCTCACCAAGGCATATTCCAAAGAATATTCCTCTCAACAACCTCTCATTCAATTTCCCTCCAAAGGTTTTCAAAAACCTTTCAGATCTGTAATAAATTCCCTTACATCCTCTAAAATTTCAACCAATTTCATTCAATTCCTCTTACAACCTTTCAAATCCTCAACCAATTTCATTTATTTCTCTTCCATCCTCCACTCACACATATTCCAAAATGTTCTCCAACTTCCTCCAATAGAATTGTGACACTTGGCACATTCTAATTGGCTCTCATTTTATCCCACATTCACCAATTTCATCCATTCTTCAACCCTTGGCTTCTATAAATAGAGGCATCCTTTTCACAATATGTGGACACAACTTCATGCATTATCATTATAGTCAGTTGAGTTCATAGCAATCACCATCTTCATGTCATTTTGAGTTCATTTTCGTTACTTAGCATCATTTCCACACTTGGATCATCTTCAAATCATCAAGCTTAGCATTTGGGATTGGGAAAGGGCTTCTTTTCACATCAAAGGAGCACCAATCCCCCTATGGGATTGAGGTTTGGTTAACTTAGTTGATTACATGCTTTGTTCTTGCTTTATTTTATGTTTTCATCTTTGTTCTTCCAAGAATTTCATAGGGAACATTAGATTAAGTTTTCTAACATGTTTGACAAGTTTTTTTTGATCTTATGTTAGTTTGTGCAGGTTTGGTGTTCATATTCTGGCGCTAGGAGGGCTAACCATCTTAACTTGTTGATTTTTGCTTGATATTGCCATGTTTTATAGACACAGGAATGTGACGCCACCTTTGTTCATTTGCGAGCCCACAAAGTGTCAATTTTGTTATGCAACTTCACTTTCATCACGTCGTGCTGCATCTATGTGTCTCTGTTGCACCGCATCCATTGAAGCATTGCATTTTCCTTCTCTGTCTTCTATCTTAACTTTTTGTCCGCAGAGCATCACCTTCAAAATCACACTGCATTCATGCTCTCTGCCTATTGTAGAGTGCCGCATTTGCATTCACCAGAGTGTCACATTTGCCTATGGCACTACATTTTCCAGTTGCAGAGTGTCGCTTTTGTTGTAGAGCTTCACATTTGCAAAAATGGGAGGAAAATGGAGTTTGAAGCCTAAAAGCATTTTTGAATGCTCATTGTAATAGCTTAGGTCTTATGTTTTTATTATTTTTATTTCCTGCTCTAGGACCAACTAAATTTATTTTGGGCATAAAATTTACAACTCAAGCTTTGTCAAAGTTGGTTAAAATTGAACCTTAGAAACTCACTAGAATTTGGATTTTGGGTTAAAATTGAACAATTAACTTCATACTTGGTTTTGATGCTTTAAAAAGAACTCATTATTGCTTTGAGGATTTAAAATGAACTTGTGTCTTCTTTGTCTTGTAATATTTTTTGCAACTTGTGTCATTTGAATGTGTATGCAGTTCTCTCACACTTCACGATGATCTTGAGAATCAAAAGCATTTTAGTGACATTGGTTGCCTAAAAAATTACCTACACATTTCAAGTTTGGATTTTAAAATTGAACAAATCATGCTAGTGTGAGAAGGAGACATTGTCTGTGCTCTCTCCTAGCACTTTATGTGAACTGTCCTATCAAACTACAAGTGTACTCCCTCACTTTTGTTACCTTTAGAGGGGATTTCCTAAGACTAATTCAAAGGCGACTCTAACTGGTTTTTCACTCAGGTTGGTATATAAATGGATAAGACTAAACTGTCAAGTCCTCATGGTATGTTGGCCTTAGCCATACATTTTCTTTTAGAATGAGGTACTACTGTAAAAAGTATAAGAGGCCCTAGTAGGATTGATTAAAGCCTTTAGTGGCTTGTTGGAAACTTGCAAGGTGCCATGTCCCTTATTACGCTGACTAAGAACCAATTTGTATAGAAGCCAAAATCCTTACTATTTGTTGGTGCAAGAACAATTATTCTGAAGCCACCCCACATTTGTACTATTCAAAGTAGAAATAAAATAAATCCTTTTGATCTCTGGATTTTAAGGATTTTGAGATTTGGTGGTCTTGAGAAGTGTGATGTGGAGGGGAGCCAGTGTCGCCAAATCTCTAGCTATTCGCTTTGTCTTAGTGTTTAGAGAAATCCAAGTGGGGACTCAACAAATATTGTCTTTTCTATCCTAGGGCTTGTGCAATTTGAGTTAGTTAAATACTTTGCTTGGATCCAAAACTTTGAAACAAACATTCAACAAGGTTATCAAATCTCAACCCCTTTGGAAAGAGAAAATACCTTTGAAAATTCCACATATTATTGCTTGTCCCTAGGGATTCTATCCTTAGAGGATTCTAAATATTTGGGCCTATATCTCAATTTTCTCTCTCCAAATTCAACATAGGAAAACTGTGCCTTTGATTCCTTGATTTTCACATAATGGAACTTGTGGAATGAAAATGAGTTGAGACATAGACATTCAGTTCGAAAAGCTAAGCAAGAAAGTGTTGATGTGGTAAAAAGAATCCATTAAGAAAAGATAAAAGACAATTGAAACCCACACATGTGTTTGTTCAAATGATTTCTTGCAAGATCAAAATCCCAAAACCAAAGTATATCAATCATCACAAGTATCTTAGTCCAAGGGATCTCAAGAAATGTCAGTCAACACTTTACCAAGTCAAAGATACATTGCTCTATAACTTCTACAAAAATGCTTCAAAGGAAAATCCAAACTTGTACTCATTCTATTATTGTCAAAATCCATCTCTCTTCCAATGTTTTGAGTATCTCACTTTGTAGGGTTGAAAGTTTCAAGAGTATAACATGTTCTTCAGTACCTAGGTCTTGTAAACAAAAGTATTTCTAGGTTCATCTAGGATCAAATCAACACTTTCATCCATCCCAAACATCAATCAAATCCCATCTCACAAACAACTCTTAGAATCTTGGAAAAATCATTCATGCTAGACTTTTGGTAAAATCCTCAAAATCAAAATCACCTTTGTTTGGCTAAGTGTGCGTGGATGAATCCTTCTTCATACACTTAGCTAAATTATCATCCTTATGGTCAAGTTTATTCCAAGATAACATCCAACATCTTGGGGTTTATATGTCGATTATCCAAATCAAATCAAATCAAATCCAAACCAAATCCAAAAGTCCTAAAGTCTAGTATTCCTCCAAGGTTCTTAAGATTTCAAAACATCCATATCATTCATCTTTCATTCATCTCATCGCCATCTCATCACCATCATTTGATTCTCAAAACATCATAGATTTTATTTTTTGTACCTAAATTTTAGACCAACCTAAGGAGTTAGAGGTTTACCTCCCATATTCCTGAAAGTTGATCCTTATTTTATGGTTGAAACTAGATCTCAACATAAGAAAAACATGGAGAAAAAAAAAGAAACATCCACTTCAAGTGACTTGAGTCAAACTGAATCTGAATTCAACCCCATAGGATCTAACAACCCCCCACTCAACCTTCCTCAACTACCACAAGATCTTCAAGAGGGGGCTTTCCAAGTGGAGGATGTCACCAACAATTACCAAGAGATGTCCCAAGATGAAATCATGGAGCTAGTCCAAAATCCTGAAAACCACAAGATTGTCAACACAATGATGAGACTCAATCCTTCACAATACATGTTAGCATTAGAAAAAGAAGGGACTAAACTCCCTTCTAATTATGATGTGAGCACTATTTTGGAACAACCTCTTGGGACTATGCCACTGGTATCATTCACACCATCCTTCCAAAACATCATTCAACCCATCCCACAACCAACATAATGTCATGCTCCAAGTCAACCCATGATCACCAAGGGGAGTTCATTGCTCCAAGCTCTTCAAACACACCCCATTGTAAACAATCAAAAATTGGATGCAAACACCATCTTAGGTATGCCAAAAACTGTCCCACAAGACCCAAAACATCCATATGTCCCACTCATTTTCCATGACACCAACAATTCATCCACCTTCGCCACATCATCGACATATTCTCTTGATGCACAAGTCTCTCTCCCCATGATATCACAAGGACAAGTGGGTCTATTTGGACAAGGGGGAACTTTTGATTCCTCATCATCACTTTTTCAAGGAAACACACCTCCAATGTTCTCATCATTTCTCTTTTGACATCAACATCCACACCAAATCCAGGTTTAGGGAAACCCCCTTTACCAATCCAAAACCAATCAAGTCAAATCAATCCACCAATCATGAAACAAATCAACACATCGATCATACCAAATCCTCTGAGCATGCCACTAATATCACAACACCAAGTGGCACCAATCCAAACATTCCAACCAATCATCACTCAATCTACACACCTCAAAATGTGGTCTCCCAAGGCACAACCTCTTGTCATCACTCAACAAGCACCTCCCCAACCACATCAACAAAATCTCATCACACCATCCCACACCATTCCAAATCCTCCACCTCCACCACCAAATCCAAACATGGAAAATCAATACAACATCACACTGTAAGTAGCCCAACAAGCCTATCAAAAGGCACTCCAAAAATTCCAAGCTCAAAAAGCCACAAAACAAGAAAAGGCACAAAAGGCCACACAATAAGGACAATAGGCTGCCCAAGCACAAGCACAAGATTTATTGCAACAACAACAAGCTGCACAAGCTGCATAAGTGGCACAAGCAGCACAAGTTGCACAAGCCACACATGTTGGCCAAGCTACGCAAGCCACTCAACAAGCTCAAGGTTAGTCACAAGCTCAATATCAAGTGTAACAAGCTCAAGCACAAGCCTTGTTACAACAACAAGCTTATCAACAAGCTTTGCAACAATAATAAGCACAACAAAAGCACCTCAACTACAAGCCCAAGAACAAGCATTGTTGGTGCAACAACAACAAGACCAACAACAAGCATTTTTGGCACAACAACAACTACAGTCATACCAACAAGTGCTGCTTGTACAAAAAAACTTACAAAAACCTCCCACAAACATGCAAGAAATGGCTTTGAACACAAACACACAAACCATTGCACCCACACAAGCAACAATACTACCTCAAAACACATTCATCCCACCACTAGATCCACAAAGTGACTTGTCCACACAAATTAAATTTCTTTCACAATAGGTATTGGACATACAATCAGGAAAGACAACAAAGTCACGAGGGAATTTGTGCCCCTATCCATTTGAAAGAAGCATTGTGATGGTTCCATTCCCACAAGGATTTGAGATAGCTAAATTTGACAAATATTGTGGGACTGGCAACCCTGAAGATCACATCAGGGAATTCCATGTCCACTATATGGAAGTTGCATATGTCGATTCTTATTTAATGCGACTATTCCATCAGAGTTTGGATGGTCCAGCAATGGAATGTTTCTCTCACCTTCCTCTGAGAATTAAAAATTTCCAAGAAATTGTGGACTTATTCATACATAATTATTCATTTAACATAGGCATGGATGTAAGCTTGGAAGAATTGTGCAGCCTAAAAAAACCAAGAGAGAAACATTCACATCCTTCTTGCAATGATGGCAATCCAAGGCCAACAGGAGCAAGTGGGATATGATATAAGAACAACAAATCGAGACTATCATCACCAATATTGAAGGGACCTTGTCCTTTCAGTTGAAAATGCAATGCATAACAACATATGACCAGTTGATCCCCAAGGCACTCAACATCGAAAGATCCATTATAGCATAAGGAGGCACAACCACATATCAGGACAATCAACAATCAACCAGTTACAATGAAAAACCTTGCACATGGGCAAAGAGAAAGAATTTCACTAACGATTGTGTCGTTGATGCCAAAGTTATTATCAGTGCCCCAAGGAAAAATACACAAATACAAACATACCAACAACTGCCAAAAAAAACCCAAAACAACTCACAAGCCAACCCATCATCACAACAACCCAACAATCAAGCAGTCAACAATATGAATACTCAAGCGGGAACACCCCCAAAGAACAAATATCCCCCTAAATGAAAATAGACACCACTTGGGGAACTGATCGAATCTATCACGCAACAACTGGTACAAGAAAATCTCATCAAAATCTCTGTTTATGAAAATTATCAAGAGCCTCAAGTTAAACCACCATGGTATAACGAAAAACATCTCTACAATTTTCACAAAATAAAAGGACATATGATAGCCAATTGCATGAGACTCAAGAATTTGATCCAAGATCTCATCGATGACAAGACCATAACCATTGAACAACCCGTAGGGAATAAAGATCTTAAAATATACATGAATCTGATGCCAAATCATAGTAAAGGAAACAACAATGGTAAGGAAAAGTATAATAATGTGAACCATGTTTACAACCATGTTGTTGCATCCTTAGATGAATGGGTCACAATTTTCAATATCAAAGGATCAAGAGCTAACTATGGAGTCACCATGTGTGGTGAAAAAATTACCATTCTAGGACCATCACAACCACCCAAGGCACCCACCATCAATCCAAAGTGAATCCCTAATGGTTATAATGTCCTAGATCAACTGAAGAGGACCCCTACCTAGATTTTCATCATGGAATTGCTAAAAATCTCACCTGCACATAGGGAAATCCTAGAAAAGGCACTAGCTACATCCTCTGTCCCAACAAATATTAATGCTAACTAGTTCCAAGCCATGGAAAAACATATCACAACACCACATCTCCTCACATTTTCTAAGCAGGATCTCCCAACCCAACCATCTCATAGCTGTGCACTCTATCTTGAAGTCCTAGTCCATAAGAACAAAGTCAAACGAGTCTTGGTGGATTGAGGTGTAGGTTTGAATATTTGTACTCCCAAGCTAATAAAGAATCTAGGATTCTCTGAAGATGTCATCGAAAAAGGTAAGTGTATCACTATTCAAGCTTATGATGATCAAGAAAGGGTGTCTCAAGGCACCATTCAACTCCCTATTCAAGTAGGGCCAACAATCATGGAGACTACTTGCCAAGTACTTGACCTTGAACTACCTTACAATATCCTCCGGTGCTCGTGGATCCATGGGATGCAAGCTATCACATACACATTCCATCAATGTGTTAAGTTTCCTTATCAAAACCAAGAAGTCACAGTCCATGGGGATCCTGAACTATTCTATTATTGCAAAAATCTAGAGGCCAAGTATTATAAGATCCCCCAAGTCTCAAAGAATGATGAGGGACCCACATCTCCATATATAGACCCATCTACCCTAGCCTCCACTTCTAAGACAAAGACACACTCCATTCTGGATATTCTTGATATCAAGGTCATTATCTAAGATACTGGTTGTGGAGGCTATAAAGTGAAGAAGAGTGCTTTGTGATAGGAGGGCTACCTCAGTCTCCTAGATCCTATGGGAAGCCACAATGGATGGACACACCATCTCAAACCTTCAAAGCATAACCCTCCACATTCAAAAGGTGGGGGGACCTAAGTCAGGAAGTGGTAGATGAAAAGGATATATCAAGCCTATTGTATCAATATGAAAGACCCAAACCTGATCTTCCCATGGATGATGAAAAGAAAGGACTATAGTTAATGCTTGGCATGGGCTACAAAAAAAACAAGAAACTCGAGAAAAATGACAACCTATTAGAACCTATTATTTCTAGGAAGCACATTAAGAATCTTGGCCTTAGATGTACCCCTCCAAAGATAACCATTCTTGGCAAAGGTTCCCCGGTTAAAAAAGTCAAAGCTCCTCCTCAGTTACTGGTATCCATAGGTCTACCTCTAGATAACTATACCTTTGATATAACCAATGTGTGTGACGAGGACCCCATCACTGACCTACCTATGTTATTTGAGGATTCCTCCCTTTTTATGATTGCTACCATGTATTTTGACCTGAGTAACCGAACCACTAAACTTAAACTTGTCTACCCCCAATTGATAGACTCTAACCAATGAGGACCACTAATCTTAGACACATTCGAAAACAATGATGCTCTCTCATAATTCATGGGACTACAAGATACTCTACCATATGGAGATTATAAAGTAGGGTTTGATATTGGACTAGACACACATGCATACTATGGGGAAACAATTGAATCTCTTAGTCGTAAAATTGAAAATCTAAGAGTAATATCCAGGTCTTTAAGTGGAAACCAAATTGTGACACTTTCTGACCCAAAAATAGTAAAAACAAAGGACATATCTGATGGTGAAAACCTCTTTGAGGTGCCAAAGGATGAGAGATTCAATCTTCCCCTTAGTGCTATTCATTAGGAAAAATTACCAGTCTTGGTAGAGAAATGTAATCCAGTCAATCTAGGAACTGAAGAGACACCACACATCACTTTCTATGTAGAGTCACTCTTGACCAAGGAACAATAAATTTTGGCTACATTTTTGAGAGAAATAAAGGTAAATTTTGCATGGACCTATGCTAACATGCTCGGTTTTGATCCAAAGGTAGTAGTCCATTGTTGGGAATAGGATACAATTTAATTTTAATCCTAAACATATTTCATGTATCTCCTAAGTCTTTGGAAAGTGTTCCCCAACACTAGGATTAGAAAGAGATTAAATTCAAATGAAATGAACATGTAAATTGAAATTTGTAATTAATTCTAAATGACAGGAACATGTGGGGACACCCAAAAGGGATCCTAAAAAATAGGAGCACATGGGGAACCCACATGGAAGGTGGAACCCACCTTGAGTTAAGTTAACTATTTGGAGAAAAATATAACACTTTAGTAATGCATGTAAAGATCCTAGAAGTTAGGGATTGATGTTTACATGCATGGAGTTCATTTCAGTTCAGTTCAATTTAGTTCAGTTCAGTTTAGTTCAGTTCAATTCAGTTTAGTATCTGTTTAGTTCAACTCAGTTCAATTCAGTTATGGTTCAATTATCTTTAGTTGCATGTAGTTAGTTTGAGTTGCATGTTAGTTGAATTTAGTTCACTTGAATTTCATGCTAATGACTTAAGTTGCATGACAGATAACAGGTGACTACTTACAGTTAATAGGGGATGATCAATCATGCATGATATTTGCATGAATGGTGGAGAGATATGTTTCAGTTAACAAAGATTGACTTGAACCCAACTTGGGCACCCAAGTTGGAATCTTAGAGTTAACACTTGTGCATGATAAGATATTTTATAAGGCCGAGTTAAGTGGGCCCATTCTTGGGTGCCAACTTTGAGGAGAAGCTTACAAGATATCTTCGGAATCAAAGTTGAGTTATGACTTCAGTTTGGGATGCCCAAATTGATGGACTTGGTTTGACATTGTTTTTCATGGAAGAACTCTACTTGAAAAGAATAGGTGTAGTTTTTGTGAGATAAGATTTGTGCTTTGTAATTGTAAACTCTTTGGAGTTTACAAGGATCATTATTATCCATTTATTGCAGCAAGTTGAAGAGAGTTTTATTAGATTTTACTGCAGGTTGTGAAGAAGAATTGTTGAAGGAAAAAAAAGCATCTCAAGCAAGAATTGATAAATAATTATTGTAATCTTGTTCTAAGGTTAAATAATACAAGCACTATTGATTTTGGTGGTGGAGTTTTTTCCTGAAAGGGTTTCTCCATAGTATATGCTCTATCACTTCTATCTTCTAGTCTTATTCTTCTACAATCTTCTGTCTACTTATATAAATGGTAAAATGAATTTAAACAAATAATCATATACAAAGAAACTGTAACAAAGAACACTTAATTAGATCTACAGTATAGTAGTTTTACAAGTTTCAAAGCTACATAATTACCTCCATTTTTCAACATCCATCACTTAGCAGTCTATCCAGGGGTGAAACTAGTAAAAAAAAAGTTGAGAAAGATGCATCCATAGATTGCATTACTAGTCAAACTTGAATTACAGAAACTCCTTGATGCTAGCTTCATATGGAAAATTCATTATCCTACGTTTTTATGAGAATCAAGGAATTATTGTAAATATAGGTTCACACTACGAAATTTGGACTAGGTTGGCCCCAAATGCTCTGACTATGAGTTACAATGAAATTTTGAGAGCGATAACTTTTGGTAGACAAATGAAAATGATCTGAAATTTGGATATGTTGTAGATGACTTCGTGTAGATGCTATATCTTGCTCCGCAAGTTGGGAAAAGGCAATGCGGTGAAATGTGGATTGAAATGCTGAAACTGCTACAGACTGAAATGCAAGAAAAGAAATGTTTTTGGTTGATATAGGATTGCTTTACAACCAGGGATGCTCAAAATACAATAGTCTAACTCCTCTCCAATATTTCCACATACATTTAGTGGCATCTATTTAGACATAATCTATCTCATATACACAATTGCAACACCATTCCCAAGTAATGACAACACAAGAATCTCATCAAAGAAGGCAACATTTATCAAAGCTACAAAATTAATTGGCCATATGTGATAGGAATTCATTATTCCCATGGTTCACCAAATATACTTATCCAAGGCACAACCAAATGTGGTTTTCACCATAGGATGCATTATTTCTCTTTACTATTTTTGTATTTTCTGACTTTTTATGAATTTTTTTGGTATTTTTTTCTAATTTTTTACTTTTTTTTGGTGTTTTTCTAAGTAGGATAACCCAGTTGACTTAGGTATAAAACCATTTTAGATGCATGATATTTTTGAGTCCATACAAAGATTTCTTCAATCAAAAAACCATGTCTTCCTTGTCAGTCAGTTGGAATCCATATGACTGTTCAACATATACTTCTTCTAGCTCACCATTCATAAAAGTTGACTTTACATCCATTTGATAGAATTTATAGTTCTTATATGTAGCATAAGCAAGAAATAGTCTAACAACTTCAATTCTGGCAATAGGGGCAAAGGTTTCTTCAAAATCAATACCTTCCATTTGAGAATACCCTTTACATACTAGTCTTGCTTTATTACAGACCTCTTCACCTTGTTTATTCAGGTTATTCTGAAAGACCCATTTAGTACCAATCACATTTTTATCTTAAAGAAATAGATGAATTATGTAATCTACACATAGAAAGAGAGGAAAAATTATTTGTTTTGAATGGGGGTTTTCCTCAGTCAAACCCAATGTTTGGTAATTAAACCTTGATAGAATGATAATGACTGTAGACATCAAAAATATAAAGATTGATATCACACTTTGATCCTGACTATTAATATCATTTCATCCTGAATCATCCCTCGGTCTAATCTCCTTATCTGATTAAATTCATCAATATCCCTCCCTTAATTAAATAAACTAGTCATTTAATTAAATCTCTTTCTTTTGTTAATTAAATCAATCACATCTGATCTAATTATCACTATTTAATTAAATAATCAATTTATTTGATTAAATATCTAAAGTCTATCCATTAAATTAAATAAATTAAAACCTTATTTGATTTAATCTAACACCATCTCTTTTAATTAAATAAATCAAAATCCCTATTTAATTAACCTCTTATCATATTCCTCTCTTATTTGATTTAAATAAATCCATAAATTTGAGTCAAATAGGTCACATCATCTAACCTCTTTCATTAAATTATTTAACCCTTGATTAATTTAATCTCATCTCATGTCACATCCTCTAGATAATGCAAGTTGCACATGAAAATAGATTTAATTCATTTATTAAATCCCTATTTTCCTCACAAGACATCTTTTGGAATATTCTCTCACTTTGAATTCAAAAATTCTAAGTCAACATGTACATCCAACAAGGCAATAACTTCCTCTTACATGTCCTTTGCCTTGAGCCAAGTGGCATTTATTGTATTTTCCCTTCCCTATTGCTTGTCATTTCAACAAATTTTAATTTCAAATATTGGCATTTATTGGCACAATCCTCAAATCTTGCACATCCTTCATCCATTCATAGCTTGACAAGTGGCATCATATCATTGGATGAATGTTAGTCCCGCATTGCTCAAATTTGGACATTCATCCATCTTGAAATCCTATAAATAAAATACTCATATCCTCATTCGATCATCCACAATTTGAGTAAACTTACTATGCTCAAATCATTAGCAAATTCTATCCATCACCATTGAGTTCTTAGCTAGGTTATGCAGATTTTTGGCTTGGAGCTTTCATCAATCTTCATCAAAGTGGATCACTCTTCATCATCAATCAACAAAGCTTGCACAGGAGTTGGGAAAGGGCCAATTTCCACATAAAATTGGCACCAACTCCCCCATAAGATCAAGAGTTTGCATGTTATTAATAGGATTTAGTTTTTTTTTCATCTTCTTTCATTGTGTTCTTGTTTTATTCCTATTTTGAGCATAGTTAAATGGATTTTATGGGGAATCTTGGTCTTAACTTGCATTTCAGTCTTCTAATATGTTTGTTTGTTGTGTTTTGCAGGTATTAGGATCTTGGTTCACACATTTGGCACTAGAAGGAGGGCTTGAATTACAAATCTAGCACCCTTTTTTAAATTTTTGCTTTTTGTTTTTACAGTTCTGTTCGTAAATCCCCGCTTTAGCACTCTTGCAGGTTCTTTTAGCGCTTATGTGCACTGATTTAGCGCTCTTACAGGTTCTTTTAGCGCTTATGTGCATTGTTTTAGTGCTCTTGCAGACTCTTTTAGCGCTTCTATAGACTGTTTCAGTGCTCTTGCATGTTATTTTAACACTCTTGTAGGTTATTTTAGCGCTCTTACAGGTTATTTTAGTGCTCTTAAAGGTTATTTTAGTGATCTTGAAGGTTCTTTTAGCACTCTTGAATGTTATTTTAGTGCTCATGCACTTTTTTTAGCACATATGATCATTGTTTTAGCACTTTTAGAGTTAGTTTTAAAATGACCATATCTTGGTCATACAGAGGTCTTTTTTGATACTTTTTTTTTTGAAATGGGGTAAAATTCATAAGCTATCCAATGGTGTAGGTGTTTATTAACTATTAATGAGTTAAAAATTTCAAATTTATATCTAAAGTCAAAACACATGATAACTTGGCCTAAGTTTTAGGGTGTTTTGGTTAATGATTCATCTAACCCCTATATCCTTTTGTTTTTTGATCTCATCTAACGTTTTGATCACTTTTTTAGGTTAGGAAATCAAAAGGGGTGGAGGAAATGAAAGGAAAGCTTCTTATGACACCATTTCTCTATTGTATCAAGTGTCTTTAGACACTCTTGGAAGCATTTATAATTCCAAGTTTAAAGGATTTTATCACTTCAAAATTTTAGGACTCAATAGATTTCAATTTGGGCTCTAAAAAAAAGAACAATACAAAAGGTTTAAAACAAACATTAGGACTACAAATTACTAGATTTTGTTTCTTTGGATAATAATTGAACAAATGTCTTTCACTTGTGATTTGGTGCTCTAAAATGAACTCACATTTTGCTTTGAGGATTTAAAAAGAACAAGTGTAGCTTTGTTTTTCATGAAGGATTACTTAAACTAAAGCCATTGAAAAAGGGCGTATGCACTTCTCTCGCACTTTATAGTGATCTTGAGAATCAAAAGGCCTTTTTCATGACTTTAGGGTGAGATAAAACAATCACCTACACACTTCGATGTGGGCTTAAAAATTGAACAAAATCTTGTGCGAGTGTGAGTGGGGGATTTATTGCATATATTCTCTCTCTTTGTTGCCTACAAGGATTGATCGAGTTACGAATATTGTTCTTCATTCACTTTTGTTTATCCTAGAGGGCCTGCCTTGGGGAAAAAGTACTCACCCAAGGGAATGACTCAACCGGTAACACTCTAAAGCCAAAAGTATTTCTAGTTAGGATATAAATGTGGATATTAGACGAAAAGCCAATATTACGTAGTTGATTCCGACAAGATGGACCCGAAAGGGGACTCCTGCCGTATGGTCAATCTCCACGAATGGAAAGTCCTTATTAAAACCCATGTGCTAGAATTTGCCAAAATCCTTTAATCTATTTGTTGGTGCAAGAACGGTCGTTCTGAAGCCGCCCCACACTTGTACGGTCTTCTAGTAGAAATTAAAAGCATGCCATGGGAGTTTCATGGGTGTTGATGCTTGGCTGCCCCATATAAGTGAGTGCTGTGGATGGGAGCCAGTGGGGTCAAGCATCTAACCATTCACTAGAGATAACCATAGCTAGACTTGTCCAAGTGGGAATCCAACAAATATTGTCTTACACATCCATAGGACTGTACTTGTTCTTGGTTTACAAAATGCATTGCTTGATCGAAAACACCATGGAAACAAACACTTAACATCATCCGAATTTCAAACCCTTTTGGAGACAAATGCAATTGACTCAATCCATATGTTATTGCTTTCCCTTGGGATTCACATCTTTAGAGGTTTCTAAACATTGGATTATATCTCAATTTGTCTCCTTAAGTAAACAATAGGAAAACCCTTGCCTTAAGTTCATTGAAATTCCACATAACATATCTTGTGGGGTTTTGAAAAAATTAAGACATTGAAAATCTTAGTTTGAATACTTAATTGAAGAAAGTGTTTTTGGTAAAATAAATTCATTAAGCAAAGCTAAGCAAAATGAACTTTCATATGTGTTGAAGAATCATTGAGACTAAATCCTTGAAAATATTTGTCAAATCACCTTTGGCTAGGCATGTGTAGATGCATCCTTTTGCATATACTTAGTCAAAGTTATCAAAATCATCTTGTCTAGCTTAGTGTATGTAGATGAATCCTTCTTCATATGCTTAGTGAAACAATCATCTTGTTTGAATAGGTGTGGGTAGATGCATCCTTCTCCTCACACATATTCAAATCATCATCCTTTGAACAAAGCTATCCCTTAGATCATTATCCAACATCTTAGGGTCTTTTTGTTCAAAATCCAAATCAAAATTAAAATCAAAATCAAGGACAAAATCTCAAATCTCAAAAAATCAAATTCAAAATCCACAAGTCCTAAAAGCCTAGTGTCTTAGTCAAGATTTATCAAAAGTCACAACATATGTATCATCCATCCCTAAACATCATCATCATATCATCACCTTTGATCCTCAAGGCATCCTAAAAACTTTATACTTTGGGGCATAAAAAAATGATCGATCCAAAGAATCAAGAGATTCATCTCCCATATTCTTGAAGATTGATTCTTGTTTTATGGTTCTAACTAGATCTCAATACAAGAAGAGTATGTAAGCCAACAAAGAAACACCCACTTCAAGTGATCTTAGCCAAACAAACATTGAAATGAATCCCACTGAATCAAGTAATCCATTGACCTTCTCATCATCGCAAAATCTGCAAGAAGAAAATCAAGGAGAGGATCTTACCTTTGGAATGTCTCACGAGGAAATGACTGAAATACTTCAAAATATAGAGAATAATAAAATCATCAACATCATGATAAAATTCAACCCTTCGTTATACATGCTTGAACTAGCAAAACAAGGGGCCAAGTTGCCTTCGAATTTTGATGTAAGTACTATAGTGGAGACATCCTTTCCACCTATCTCATCCACCATACCCATTTCATCTACACCTCCATCCCAAAACATCACGCAAAACATTTTGAAAATCACAACATCATTTGCTCCAAACCAACCCAATGTCAACAAGGGAAATACATTTTTCAATGCCCTTCAATCGCATCCCCTTGTTGATAATCAAAACTTGGAGGCGAACACCACATTGGAACAAAATATACCCCAAAACACATTACACAAGAATGTTCCTCTCACATTCCATCATGATCCATCATTAACATTTTTTCACGCAACACCACAAACACCTCTTCTCACAAATTCACAAGAGGGAGATATGTTTGGACCAACGGGCCTATTCGACACCATGACATTTTCACAACAACTCACACCCCTCACCTTTCCACCTCTTCTGCCATTTCCATTATCATCCACACCACTCATTGGTTTAGGGCTACCCCCCTACCAAGTATCAATCAAACTTACATCCCAACCATCAATCAAAGCATTGCACCAAACACTCAAAATTTATCGTTGATATCACAACAACAAATGATAAATGCACAAGCAATGGAAACATCATCAAACACACCCCTAACATCACAAAGCATGGTCTCTCAAGGACCAACCATCACATCAATACCACTATCCAACACCCAAAACATCAACACAACATCATCACCTACCACCATTCCAAATCCACCACCACCTCCACCACCACCAACTTTCACCACATCAAGCCAATACGAGGCGACATTGCAAGCTGCTTTCCAAAGAGGATACCAACAAGTTCAAAAACAAAAATCCGTACAACAAGCTGCCCAAGCTGCCCAAGCTGCACAAGCCGCACTACAAGTGCAACAAGCCACGCAAGCCCAAGCATTATTGCAACAACAACAACAAGAAGAAGCAGCCAAAGCCGTACAAGCATTGCAAGCACAAAGGGCCGCCCGAGCACAATTTTTATTACAACAAAAAGCTGCACAAGCAGCACAAGCAACATAAGCACAAGTAGCACAAGCACAAGCCCAAGTGCAAACTCAAGCACAATCTCAATATCAGGCACAACAAGCTCAATATTAAGCACAACTTCTTGCACAAAGACAAGCAGCGCAATTACAAGCATATCAGCAAGCACTAAAACAATACCAAGAGCAACAAGAAGCAACAGAATTGGCAGCCCAACAACAAGCATTTTTGGAACAACAACAAGCACAACAACAAGCATTGTTGGAACAAAAACAAGTGCAACAACAAGCACAAATCCTAGTGCAACAACATCAAAATCAACAAGTGTTGTTCATACAAAAGCAAGTAGAAGCCTACTTCACTCGCTAGAACAAATAGATACCATCGAACAATGCAACAAACAATCCACCCATCCAACCCTCAATTCAAAAACCCTAAAATACCTTCATCCCACCCCCTGATCCGCAAAGTGATGTGACGACACAACTTAGGTTGCTCTCGCAACAAGTGCTCAACCTTCAATCAGGAAAAATAACCAAAACACCAACCAACCTGTGTCCCTATCCATTTGATAGGAGCTTAGAGATGAAACCATTCCCCAAGGGATTTGAAATCCCCAAATTTGACAAATATCGAGGGATGGGAAACCCTGAAGATCACATCAGGGAATTCTAGGTTCATTGCATGGAGGTCGCATATGATGATACTTATCTGATGCGGCTATTTCCTAGGAGCTTGGCAGGCTTTGCTATAGAATGGTTCTCTCGCTTACCTTCAGGCATGAGAACATTCCAAGAAATTAGGGATGCATTCATTAAGAACTACGCATGTAACATTGCAATGGATGTTAGTCTCGAGGAACTATATGCTCTAAAACAAGGAAAGAATGAATGTTTTGCTTCATTCCTTCAAGGATGGTGATCCAAGGCCAATCGAAGCAAGTGGACCATACCAGAAGAACAACAAGTCTGTACCATCATAGCCAACCTTGAAAGCCACCTAACATTTCATCTCAAGGTTTAGGGCATCACCACATATGAGCAATTGATCTCCAAGGCGCTCAACATCAAAAGAGCCCTTGTGACTCAACCTGTGGAATCAACATCATATCACGAACAACAAAACAACTGCCCGTCATCTAATTAAAATGATAAACCTCACACATGGGCAAGGAACAAGAACGTTACTAATGATGGTATTGTTGATGCCAAGGTGGTCATTAGTGGTCCACGCCAAAATACACCCACACCGCAAATCCAAAATCAATGCCAAAACACTCATCACACAACATACCAACCCAACAACAATCCAACCATCAATAATCTCAATGACCAAAGGGGAAAACCCCAATGCAAAATTTATCCCAAACAAAAATATGTGATTTTGGGAGAACCACTGGAGGACATAATGAAAAAAATGATTGACGAAAAACTCATCAAGCCTCCTACATTCAAGAATTACCAAGAACCCGATGTCAAACCCCCTTGGTATAACGAAAATCAACTTTGCGAATTTCATAAAATCAAAGGTCATACCACAAAAAATTGCATGAGACTCAAAAACATCATCCAAGATCTCATCAATAAGAAAATCATAAACATAGAACAACCTACCGGAAATTAGGATCTTAAAATCTACACGAGTCTGATGCTGAATCATGGCAACAAAGGGAATAAAAATGAGAAAGGGAAGGGCAGTGCAAATCATGTGTATGAAACAGTCGTTTCCTCCCTAAATGAAGACTGCATGGTCATCACTATCAAGGGCGCCCATGCCAAAGATTTTGGAGTCACCATAAGAGGCAAAAAAGTCACCATTGCAGGATCATCCCAACCAAATAGAGTCCCTTCATCTAGATCCGTGCCTAATGGTTACAATGTCCTAGACAAACTCAAGAGAATGCCAACACACATCTCCATCATGGAGTTGTTAAAAATATCATCTGCGCATAAAAAGATCCTCGAGGAAGCATTGGCCTCATCCACTGTCCCCGTAGATCTCGATGCAGAGCAATTCCAAGCTATGGTCAGAAATATCATAACACCTAATCTCCTTACATTCTCTGACCAAGATTTCCCTGCTCAACCATCTCACAACCGTGCACTTCACTTGGAAGCCATTGTAAACAAGAGCAAAATCAAAAGGGTCTTGGTGGATGGAGGTGGAGGTTTGAACATTTGTTCTCTTAGCCTCATCAAGCAGCTGAAAATATTAGAATATTCCATCAACAAAGGAAAGGGCATCACGATAGGAGCATATGATGACCAAGAAATAGTGTCTCAGGGCATGATTAAACTCCCTATTCAAGTAGGGCCAACACTCATGGAAGCCACCTGTTAGGCCTTGGACCTCGACTTGCCATATAATATCCTCCTGGGATGCCCATGGATCTATGTGATGAAAGCAGTAGCATCAACCTTCCACCAATGTGTGAAATTTACACATAACGGAAAAGAGGTCACCATCCATGGAGATCCCGAAATGATTTCATATTGCAAAAATATTGAAGCCAAGTATTACAAAATCCCCCAAGTGCCAAAGAATGATGAGGGCCCATCCACACCATACATCGACCCCGCCACTCTCGCATCCACTTCTGCGACAGAGACACCCGCCATCCCCACCATCCCCACCATCTCCGATATCAAGCTCATCATCCAAGAGGATGATTGTGGAAGCTACAAACTCCTGAAAAATGCTTTTGTGATAGGAGAGTTACCACAATCTCCTAGATCACGGGGGCATCCACAAGAAAATAAAGCTTCCACATCACAAACATATCCTGAAGACTATCCTAAATTCACAAGATGGGGAGACCTTGGCCATGAGGTTATTGAAGCAGATCCATCTCACATGTTGTATCAAGATGAAAGATCGGCAGCTAATTTACTAATGGACGAAAGAATCAAGGGCCTACAAATGATGCTCGCAATGGGCTACAACAGAAATCAAAGACTGGGACAAAATGATAGTGGGCTCATAATACCTATCATGCTAGAGACACAACCCATAACAAATCTTGGTCTTGGATGTACCCCTCCGAGAATAACCATATGTGGTCGAAGTCCTCCAATTAGAATGGTTAATCTTTCTCCTCAGCCAGTACTAGCACAAGTACACTCACCAATATTCACAGATAGAGACACACATAACTTTATAACTAATCCCTATATTAGTAGCGATGATGAAGATACCTTGACCAATCTACCTAGATTATTTGAGGACACCACCCTGTGTATGATTAGCACCCTCTCCTTTGAACCAGACCAGCAGAATCATGAGATCTATTTAGTGTACCCCCAACTCATCGACTATGACCAACGAGGACCATCGATTCCTGATACATTCAAAAATGATGAGGCACTCTCAGAATTCATGGGTTTGCAGGACAACATTCCAAATGGGAATCACAAAGCAGGCTTTATAATAGAATTGGGCACACATGCCTATTATGGGGAAACGATTGAATCCTTCAGTTGCAAAAGTGGGAAACTAAGAATCATATCCAAGTCCTTGAGTGAAAACCACATTGTGGCACTCTCTAACAAGAAAAAAGTATAAAGAAAGGACGTATCCAATGGTGAAAACCTCTCTGAGGTGCCCAAGGATGAAGGATTCAATCTTCCTCTAAGAGCTATTCATTAGGAGAAGTCAATAGTCTTGGCCGAAAAATGTAATCCGGTCAACCTAGGAATAGAGGAGACCCTGCATATCACATTTTATGCAAAATCACTATTATCAGAAGAGCAAAAACTCCTAGCAACATTGCTAAGGGACAGACAAATAAACTTCGCATGGAGTTATGCTGACATGCCAGGGCTTGATCCAGAGACTATGGTTCATCATTTAGCAATGCATCTAGAAGCAAAGCCAGTCAAACAAAAGCTTCAAAAAATGCATCCTCAAATCGCCTTATTGGTCAAAATGGAGCTCAAAAAGCTACTAGATGCATGATTTATCCGACCAATTGATTATCCAAAATGGGTGTCAAATTTGGTACCTGTTTCAAAACCTGACGGAGCCATTAGAATCTGTACAGACTTCAGAGATTTGAACAAAGCATGTCCCAAGGATGATTTCCCACTTCCCAACATCGAAATGATAGTAGACATGACAACATGACATGAGATGCTATCACTAATGGACAGATTCTCAGGATACAACCAGATCATGATAGCAAAAGAAGATCAACATAAGATGACTTTCACTTGTCCATGGGGGACATATTGCTGGAACATGATGCCATTCGGCCTAAAGAATGTAGGAGCAACCTATCAACGAGCCATGCCACTGATATTCCATGACATGATCCATAAAATAGTTGAAGACTATGTCGACGACATTCTAGCTAAGTCAAGAAAAAGACAAGATCATATAGCAACCCTAAGTGCTATCTTTGACAGACTAGAGGAATATAAAGTTAGACTAAATCCCAAGAAGTGCGTCTTCAGTGTACAATCAGGTAAATTGCTAGGATACATAGTCTTTGACATCTTAAGAGAACCTTTACTAAGAAGTGATCATGTTTCATTATCTTAGGTGACACCCTGTACCATAGGAGTATCGAAGGAACCCTTCTGTGATGCATTAACCCCGAGGAAGCTTTGAATTCTTTAACTGAGGTACATGATGGAATTTGTGGTTCACATTCTAGTGGTATGACCTTGGCCAAGAAACTACTAAGGACTAGATATTACTGGCCTACATTGGAGAGGGAAGCTCATGACTATGTCCAAAAATGTTTGCAATGCCAACATCACGAAGACCTCATCCATGCACCAACTTAGGAGCTCCAACCAATTATAACACCTTGGCCCTTTTCACAATGGGGGCTTGATCTCATTGGAAAAATCATTCCCACCTCATCTAATGGACACAAGTTCATTATCACCACAAAAAAGTGTTGGTGTAATCAAATGTCTTGTACCTTGTCCTAGGTCATAATTACACCTTAGTTAAGTTTACTTAGGGACCACATAGGAGGTTGTTGGAGAATCTCCACTTTTGGTGGACTTGACATGTCATTATCTCATCATTTCCACTTTTTGTGGAGGTATAACTCTTCCTAGTTGTCTCATGTCATAAGATTCTGACACTTGTCATAATCTTATGCCCTTCTATGTTCTCACCTTGGCTATATAACCAAGGGGTCTCTTTCATTGTAAGTAATCATAATCATATCATATTAATGACATTGAATACAGTTTATTCTTGTCATATCATTTCTCTCTTTCTTGTGCTTTCCATTTGGTCCATAGATCTTGGGTGGCAGCCATAGCCAATTCTAACATGGTATCAGAGCGTGTTGGGTGCCATTGGAGAGTCTTATTCTGAAGAGAGATTTCAGATTTGAGGAGGTTCCGTTCGCGGCTCTTTGTTGCAGGTTCATATCTGAACTTGTTGGTGCAAATCTGAGCTCACCATTGTGTCCAGAAGGTTAGAGATAGTTGATTTTTCCTTTTGTTTCTTCCAAATCGGACATACGAGGCCAAATCTATGAGGGTTTGAAGCTGAAGAGTGGTTGCCAGATCACGAAGGTAGCTGCAATTTTGGAGCATTTTGGGTCAAATCCGACCTTGCCATCGCGTCCAGAAGGGCCAAAAACCCTAAGATCGACTGTCAATTCGTCCGATTCAGAGCAAGTCATCCGGTGAAGCAAATTTTTTTTGCCAAAGAGCCGTACGGCCCCCAGGTCATCGTAAATGCCCTCGTACGGTTTTCTTTAAAAAAAATTAAATTAAATATTTTCTGTGAAAAATTCTTCTCAAATATTTTGTAAAATTTTCGCAGTTTTTTAATCATTGTAAAAAGTTTTTTATTAAAAATTTAAATTAAAAAAAAAATGGAAAGATTTTCTGCGGATCACATCCGCAGATCGTACCAGATTGTCAGTACCTTGACGGTACCGGCTCATCCACCGCCCGCCACGTGTCGTCGCTGGGGCAGCCATCATCGGCTCTACATTTTCCTACCGGCCACGGCTGCTGGCATTTCCCCCATCGGCGGCCGCAGTTTCAACCACCGGCGGCAGTCCATTCTCCGGCGGCGCAGGGAATATTCCGTGAAATAAAAAATATTCTGACGGAAGTACCGACAACGACTCCGACAACCATATAGCCGTCAATCTTAAGCTGAGGGTTGACGAATATTCTGCGGCACAGAATATACCTTTTTGACGGGCCTGAAGACGTCAAATTTAATCACCTAGATGGATGACGTCATCATGAGTCATCAGTGACGTCAGCAGTGCTTTGAAAATATCTGCCCCCTCACCATTTGAGTTTTCATTTTTGCAGTTCATGTTTGAAACTCCATAACTTGCTGATTCTAACTCCTTTTTTCGAGCAATTTTTTTTATTTGGACTAGAATTTCGTGCTCTACGCACTGGTGTAATCAGTTTTTGGTTTT
Organism: Sequoia sempervirens; assembly: GCA_007258455.2. NCBI lineage: Eukaryota > Viridiplantae > Streptophyta > Pinopsida > Cupressales > Cupressaceae > Sequoia > Sequoia sempervirens. Next base: position 735,780,538 of record VDFB02270651.1, on the reverse strand, counting down.
GATGCCTAGTTTTTCTATAAATTTCAGATTCTCACAGGTGTTGCTGCTTCGTCCTCGTTTTGGGAACTTTGGGAGCCCATATCTTGCTCCTACAGTAACATTTTTTAGTGCAATTTTTTTTGAAAGTGCATTATTTTTCCTGTACTTCTCAATGGTAGAATTAGATTGATATCATTTTGTACCAAAAATTGTACTTGATACTGTGGCCTATTTTGGGCATTTGTAAGCACCAAGATCAAAGACCACTTTCCTGTTTTTGGCAAGTGGAAATTGTAAACGCACTACTAATAAAGTTCCAAATCAGATATTTCTTGGGGGGTTCTTTGATTGAGTGAATTTGGGGGGGATTCTTCTTGTGGTTGTGGTTGCATTCCTCTTGATTTGTGTTCTTGTTTCATCATGGAGCCATCTACAATTCCACTTCTAACACCTTACAACTATCCTAAATGGAAATGAGAAATGAACAAATTGCTAAGAGTTAAAAGATTGTATAGGATAGTTCATGGGCTTGATGGTGAACCACAAAATGATGAAGTTAAAAAGAATAAGTGGTTGAATAATTGTGAAGAAGCCATTGGCTATTTGTGCTTGTATGTCTCTCCTGAGTTGTTGTTTCACATTGAGTAGTTGGATACACCTATGGCTATGTGGACTACATTGTCAGAATTATTTGGGAAAACAGATGAAATTCAAGGACATTTGTTGGAGAATGAATTAATCAGTCTCAATCCATGTAATTTTGACAACATACAAGACTTCATCACCAAATTCAAGTCACTAAGAACACAATTGAAGAATTGTAAAATTGAGAAATCAGATACACAATTGATCTTAAGTGTTCTTTCAAAGCTAGGACCTGAATATTTAGTATTTGTGTCTACTTTCTATGCTACAAAGAATGCCTTTGGGAGTAAGTTTAAGATGCCTTCCTTTGAAGATTTTGCTATGCAACTCACTAGGGAGAAAGATAAGCTTATTCAAATGGGTACTTTGAAGTCTTCAAAATCACATGCCTTGGTTGCAAAGAATGAGAAGTCTTCAAGTGGCAAAGAAAAGACAAAGAACAAGCCTAAGAAGAACACACAAGCCACGTCAAATTCCACAGAAGAACATAAAGATTCATCTTCAAAAGAGAAATCATCTAAGAAGGAGAGACCTTTTTGTGCATATTGCAAGAAGGATGGACATGAAGAACATTATTGTTATAAGAAGGACATAGATGAGTTAAAAAATCTTCTCAAAAAGAATCACATTGATTTGCCTTCTAGAATGTCTGAATCTTCTTCTCCTTCTACTTCAAAACAGTCTAAAAAGGACGAAGGTCAAACATCAGGATATAAAGGACAAGCTCTTTGTGCTCATTCAAGTCCAGGATCAGGGAGATGGCTTCTAGATTCATGAGCATCACATCATATGGCATCTTCATAGACTATCTTCTCTTCATTTCAGCCTTGTTCTATGTCTCCTATATTGATGGGAAACAATACATATATGAGTGTAACAGGGAAGGGATCTATTAGCATTGGGGAGAACACTTTTCAGGATGTCTTGTGTGTTCCTCATTTGACGAACAATCTACTTTCCATATATCAGATTACACATGGTGGAGATGGGAGAACTATGGAGTTCACTTTTGATTCGGTTATCATTCGAGACTTGGAGACTAGAGATGTCATTGCTACTAGGGTGGTTGATCATTCATCTCGGTTGTATTCCTTTGCACAGTTTGCTTCTGATGATGACAATGTTCCTTTGGCTGTTGATCACAACTATGATTCTGAGGAGACATTTGGCTTTTTGAACTTGGGAATACTCACATCAGATTCAGTCCTTGAGCCATGCACTCTATCTCCTCCATCGACTATTGTACTTGATGATGCTTGTGTTGCTACAGTTTTGGCTCCTAGTGATTCAGTGCAGCAAGATCCTGATTGTCTTCCAAATATGGCTACTTTGGATGGCTTCCTAACAGGTATTTCAAACTTGTTTGTGGAGTCTCATCTTTCTGATTTGGAGGACACTCTTGACAGCATTCATCTTCTCTTTGATGAAGATGAACCTTCTTCAGTTGTTGTGAGGGAACACCTTGACCCTCTTGTTCATTCTCTACATGATCATTCTTCACAGATTGGTGTGAGTGTGGATACTTTTCAACAGCATTTGGAGGAGGCTTCTTTGTCTTCAGAGGGGATATTTTTGTCTTTGGATTATGTTCTACATTCATCTCTACTAGATGTTGGATTGTCCTCTTCAGCAGTGTGGCCTAGAACACCTGATTGGAGTGGTTCAGCTTTCGGCATCGACATGGAGACACTTGAGCATGCTTCAGAGACATCATCACACATCATTCATCATCTTGATATCCTACATACATCCTTGGTTTTGTTTCTTCCTAAGGGGAGGAACGTTGTTTGGCGAGATTGGATCATCTTCAGCATTCAATGTCGAGCTTCTACCATCATTGCAGGAGACTCAACATTGAGGGGGGGCTACCTTGCTTCTCTTCTACTTCTCTCTTATGGGGGGGTTTTTTTCCTCACATGGGGTTTTTACCTTCTCATTCTTCATTGAGAGTATTGCATCACTTTTTGTATTTCATCTCTCTTTTGAGGGGGAGTTTTTCCCATGAGGTTTTCTCCCTTTCCTCACTTGTGAGAGATTGCATTGATTGCATTGTTTGTACATGGGTACCTAACATGGCCTAGTAGCCGGGACCCATCTTTGCATCTTTGTGTCATTTGCATAATAATTCACTACTCCCTAAGTTGCACTTAAGGGGGGGTGTTGGTGTAATCAAATGTCTTGTAACTTGTCCTAGGTCACAATTACACCTTAGTTAAGTTTACTTAGGGACCACATAGGAGGTTGTTGGAGAATCTCCACTTTTGGTGGACTTGACATGTCATTATCTCATCATTTCCACCTTTTGTGGACACATCATGTGATTATCTCTCCACCTTTTGTGGAGCGATAACTCTTCCTAGTTGTCTCATGTCATAAGATTCTGACACTTGTCATAATCTTATGCCCTTCTATGTTCTCACCTTGGCTATATAACCAAGCGGTCTCTCTCATTGTAAGTAATCATAATCATATCATATTAATGACATTGAATACAGTTTATTCTTGTCATATCATTTCTCTCTTTCTTGTGCTTTCCATTTGGTCCATAGATCTTGGGTGGCAGCCATAGCCAATTCTAACAAAAAGTACTTTACAAAGTGGGTAGAGGCCATCCCAATGACCTACATCATAGAGAAGTAGATTTTCAAATTCATCCTAAATTACCTAATTTTCCATTACAGTGTCCCACAAGCCCTTATCTCAGATAACGTGACACCTTTCAAGAACTAGGATGTTCAAGAAATATGCTAGAAATTAAATATCCAACATCACTTCTCCACTCCATACTACCCCTAGGGTAATGACCAAGCTAAGGCTTCTAATAAGACCATCCTAAAGATCCTCAAGAAGATAATCAATGAAGTTGGTCATGACTGGTACCTATAGCTAAATCCTACCTTATGGGCCTACTAAATGAGTATCCACACACCTACAGGTGCAACCCCTTTCTCACTAGTCTACAAATTATAATCCATCATTCCCATCGAGATCAAGCTCCCATCCTTAAGAATATCATTGTACAATCTCATTATTGATGAAGAATATCATGTGTCATGGTTGAACGAGCTAGAACTACTAGATGAGTAGCACAAGGATGTTTTGAACCATTTATAGGTGTACCAAAACCATCTTAAGTGAAGCTATAATAAGAAGATCAAGATTCAGTCATTCCAAGTCAGAGAGCTCATGTTGAAAGAAAATAAGAAGAATGTACCAAATCTGGACAACAAGTGAAAATTTGAACTCAATTGGTTTGGACCCTTTTCCGTCACTGCAAGTTATAAATCAGGAGCATATCATCTATCTACACCCAAAGGGGAGCCTCTATAGGATCCTATCGATAGCTCCCATCTCAAAAAGTTTTATGCCTAAACTTGCAAGGTGTAAATCCAAAAAATAAAAATAAAAAATCCAAAAAAATTAGAAAAAGGATTGAAAACAGTAAAGAAAAAAAATCATCCTCTAGTGAAAACCACTTCCGTGGTGCTTTGGGCAAGTAACTTGGTGAAAACCTAGAAAACAAGTGCCTCGTATAAATAAGAACTTTCCATCCACCATGATCTCTATGACTTGTTCTGCATCATTCATCCATCACATTCCATTGATCCTTCTAACACCCATCCATGTCCGCATTTTGGCTTGATCCTATGTTTGTATCATGTTCCACCCTAGAACTACTTGGAACATTCCTAAGGTCAGTTTGTCCTGCCTATATCGAAGTAGTCTATTGTATCATGCTTAGGGAATGATCTTATACCTACATTGGATCATATTTGTGTATATTCTTGAAATCTTCCTTAAAATCAGAAAATCCAAAAACATTCAAAAAATTAGAAAACCCGAAAAACATCCAAAACATGTCAAAAAAAACCAAAAATAGGTCAAAAATAGATGAAAGTAAAAAAAAAGAGTCGTCATGTTGAACTATGGGTCTCTGAGCTATGAACGTAGGAAATACCATCATCAATGTGCCCCTGAGACACATTAGGTCAGTCCTCTAGGAGTCCGTCATAATAATATGGCATCCAATTGTTCATATCTCATCAATAAATGAGTCTATGTCAGTCAAACTATGTGGTCTCTATGTGTATAACGTAGGCAAGGATAATCTTTGATAAGCCCCCGAGGCCCCTAGGATAGGTCATTAGGTTAGGTTCTTGGTCAAAAACTCAGAAAAAACACAAAAATAGTGGAAAATTTGAAAATCAAAACATTTGTAAAACATCTCAAAAATACCAAAAATAGCCTAATTTTTTTTCAAAATACCAAAAACATTCAAAAAACCCAAAACCATCCATCCCACTTCAATGATCACCTGCAATAAATATTCGCTCATAATAAATGATCGTCACCCCCACCTTTGGTAAAACAATTAGAAACAAGTTTAGCAAATCAAAAGTGAAAACTCAAATGTCAAGGTCTCAAGTCTAGGTCAGTAGGTAAGCAAGTTGGTCAACTCTTGATACTAGTAGCCTATCATCTCGATAGTCTCAAAATAATCTAATAACATCATGTCCTAGGATGCATCTTTCCTACAATGGACATCAACATCATACCTCACCATAGTTTAGTCTCAGCTAGGAGTATGAAGAACATTAACTTGTTTGTTTACTTGATCTTTTCTTTTGACTTATCTTATTGTGCCCATTCCAATGACCCCTCGATGATGCCTATCAAAATGATTTAGAGAGAAAGGAATAGGGAATTGATCATTATTTTTTGTCTACTGTGCTTTTTGGATATTCTTGTACTATAACCTTGGTCATGCTTACTTTGTTTGGTTTGTAGGGAGGGTGTTTTTAAATGCCTTGTTGATTATTACATTGGGAGGTTTTTCCTTTCTATGTTTTGGTCTAAGATGTTTGAAATATTTGAAGTACATCCTAATAGGGTTTTGTATGCCAGGTGTGAATAGGGATACTCCTATTTGATTGTCGAGTCAAAGTCCATCGTAGTAGGTACAACACCATCCTGGTTCTTTATACCTTGAAGCATCATACCTATGTGTGTTATCAAAAATAAGGAAAGTAAGCTCTTTATGTCCCCAATCTCTAATAATCATATCATCATCATTATCATCATCATCATATTGAACTCAAGGGTTGATTTCTATTTCTTCTATCTTTTCCATATACTAATACTAACATGGTATCATGACATTCAGAAATAAAATTAGTTATATATGCATCCCTCCTGCATCCACAAACCATCAGCATACTACGCATATCATCATAAATAGAACAAATTATCCATTATAATATAGATTGGTTATTCTCAACATCTCATAAACCATACATTTGCATAAACATCCATTGCATAACCAAATAAGCATTATCATAATCATCACATTTTTGCATCTTACATACACATCACATATATAAAAGATACTAGAAAGGAAGATAAAAATATCATCGCATTGCATGCATCACATATCATCACATAAATTTAGATTTTCATTCAGTGCATTCAGTGCATCCATATAGATCCATGTGCATTCATCCCATACATCGATTTATACTACATCACATCATAAACATTAAACATAGAACATCATAACATAAAGCATTATACTATAAGCATTACATGCATCCATCCATATCATATCCATCCATGGCACATAAAATAAAATAACCATCACATCATATAAATGCATTGCAAGTCATCTATATATATATATAAATATATAAAAAGTTGAATGTCTTGATACAATCAGGATAAGATATATAGTATCATCATCAAATATATAAGAGGCTAATCAAAACTCAGCCAATGAATGTATACACATCATAAATCAGGCTAAACAAATAAAAAAAATGTGTCTGGTGCACTATCAGTGCCCTGAGCTACCCTTGCTTTGTCGGTCCCCATGGTGGCTACCTCGGCTCTGGTTGTGAGATCCTAATGGTCTCCCTAATGTCCTTGTGCGTGGGGTCCTAGTAGGAGAAACTTGACTGATATGGTAAAAATATGGCTCCTTTTGCTCTTGTGCCACAACCATGTAATATAATAGCTTGTAGTATGAGGCCTCTTGCATGGCTCAACCGTACATCTCTGTTGGGACTATAGCCTGGCCTTGCACCTGCTGCACTGCCACCTCTAGTTGCTATCTCCATCCCTGCTCTAAGGCCAATCTAAGGTCTTCATCCTATCTCATATGACACTCTTGCACCACCTCCTGTCATGCTTGATACCTCTCTTGGATTAGGGTCTGAATCTATGCTTAAGCATGCTACAATTGCCTTGTCAATGTCTATACCTGTGCCTACAACACTACTATCTTTCCATCCCGAGGATCGAGAACTGGTGGTGGTGCTTGTGGTACCTACTGGTGTGGCTGCACTGGTGGCCTCTATCTAATGGGTGACAGAAGTGGTGGAATCTATCCATCATGCCCATCATGCCATGCACCTCTACCCTATCCATCTTGTGACTGGTGACCTGGCTGCTAGGGAACGTGTCCAATCCAGGGTCCTCTGACCCATCCTTTTCCCACTACTGGCACCACTGGTAATGTCAATCGAATCAGAGTATAGGCCTAAAAATATGCATTGTAGGCTAGTGTAGTGTCTACATTTGTGAGACCATCAAAGTATACCCACGACACCATCACAAGCTATCAAAAGTCGTCAATGGTCTACTGGGGGTATCCTCTACCCCCACATTGTCTCTCTGGTCCTCCGTGCAAAAATAGCTCTCTATCCATCATCAGGGGCATCTTGTACCTCTCTGAAATGGCAACCAACCCTATGCAAGAGGTATCCCTCTATCATATAATTCCCTTGTCCCTGTAGGTATCTGGATTGCTGATAGTAGAAAAGTTGGGTATCATCATCATGCCACCTAGGAAAATGGAGCCATGGTCCCCATCGACACACTGTCATCTCGTTGATAACCTACCTCTAATGTGGGATGCTTGTAATGCCTGTATAATGGAGGGTGGTCATCCCCCCATACCTGTAAATCACATGATCATTGCAGTCTGTCTGGACATCTACAATCATGGGCCTCAAAATGACTATGTGCTCATATTCCCACATGTGGAGAAGTGTAATCCCCACTCCAATGTTGCGGGCCCCACTGTACATGACCTTGTGCATATCGTGATATAATGATGCTAGGACGACTGGCCCCCAGGTGTAGACGGTCATCTCCTCCATCATGCACGACCAAATGACCACCCATCTAATGCTGCATCCTCTCACTCTCCTGTCGGGAACAAGGACTCTCGAGATCAGTGCTCCAACATATAATGTCAAATCAGGGGCAATCCCCTCATATCAATGGAGCTCAATCTAGCCACTGTCTGTCATGTATTGGTCAACACCGAATAGCTAAAAAATCACATCACCTCTAGCGTCCACATTGTATATAATGCGCTCACCATGTATGGGGATCTGTAGGATTTTCCATACATCCTCTTGGGTGACGGTGGCCTCACTGGTCGGTAAATGGAATGAGGTCTCCCTTTTCCATCTCTCCACTAATGCAGTCATCATTGCAAGGTATGTCCACATCTCAAGCATTTGGGCTACATGACCAAACCCGATCGCACCAAGAAAGAACACTGCCTCATCTGATAAATGTCTCACTCTATGTAGAATCTGGCCTTTGTGCTCCTTTGAGTTGAGCACTCGAAGGACCTCTTGCATCCAAAATGCCCACGATGTCAAAATTCATCAAATCAACATGTTTTTGAAAATTAAAATCTCCTAAAAAAGAAAAGGCAGCGTAGATTTTGCAAAGGTGATACTCTGTCATTTTGCAAAAGTGACGCCATAATCAAAAGCAATGCTCCCTGAAAAAGGTGAGTTGACATTTATGGGTGACACTAGACTCTTTTTGGACTGCGCAACACAATCTCCCAAAGATGAGTCAACATCTTTTTAGCTACCCTAGGACCCTCATGCATTGCGTGACGCTCTATTGAAAATGCGGGCTGACATCCTCTAAGGAAATGTCGACCATAAAAAATGTAGCTCCCTAGATGATCGCTTTTGATCGACTGGATTGGACCCTAATAAATGCATCAGAATCATGCAGAACGAGAAAAGTTTCAAAAGGCGTACCAGGGGTCCTACGTCCTCAGGTCATTGGAACTTGTGAACCCTATCCATTCAATGTATGGGAATCACATGAGCTGCCATTCCATCAACACCTCAGAGTAAAATGTCAAGATTTCTAAAGGAAAGGAGTGAAAATGAATTGAAAATGACCCTCCTAACCTTATTTATGCAAATTTTTTAGGGTTTTTTTGTGTATTTTCTAGGGTTTTTGAACCCATTTAATCCATTTTTTCCTGAACAAAGCCCATTTTGACCCATTTTCATTGTTGAAAGCTTAAATTTGCATCTCGTGGGCTATTTTCTGCTCCTGAGTCATTGTTAAACCTTTTTTGTGAGCTCAGCCTAATTTTGCAATTTTTGCTCGATCTCTCAAGGGGGTAGTGTAGTAGCATAATTTCTTCCACTAGGGCAGCAGTGGGGCATTTGAAAAATTATATTTTTTTTGAATTTTGATCATGGCAGTATTATTCTTTGAACTGATGTAGCAGGTACCTCACTTCAAAGAGGGGTAAAATGTAGACACCTAAAAAGTCCTGATTGATACTAGGCATCTGATTCTGATTAACTAACACTGTTTCTTCCTAAATCACTTCAAAGTCATCGATTAATTGAATAATTAGCATTATTTAATTAAAATCAACAAATTTAGCTATTAATAAAATAATTATATTTATTGGATTAATTCACCCTTCTTCTAACTGATTTTCCTCATATTTAATTAAATCAAATCATATTTAATTAAATCCCCTTTTAATCCTCCCATTTGATTAAATCAATCAAATTAAATGTCACAATCTCCTAATTCACTCCAATTAATTAATTCTGGATTAATTAATCTTAATTCACCTTTTCTAATCATCATTATTAATTCCTCCAACTTTTAACTCCTCAAGAGTTAAATCAACCCATGGTCAACTAACCAGGTTGCACATGAAAATAATTTCTATTAATTATTTAATTCTTCTATTTTCCCTCAAAAAGGCATATTCCAAAGAATATTCCTCTCAACAACCTCTCATGCAATTTCCCTCCAAAGGTTTTCAAAAACCCTTCATATCTGCAATAAATTCTCTTACATCCTCTAAAATCTCAACCAATTTCATTCAATTCCTCTTACAACCTTTCAAATCCTCAACCAATTTCATTTATTTCTCTTCCATCGTCCTCCACTCACACATTTCCCAAAACGTGCTCCAACATCCTCCAATAGAATTGTGACACTTGACACATTCTCATTGGCTCTCATTTTATCCCACATTCACCAATTTCATCCATTCTTCAACCCTTGGATTCTATAAATAGATGCATCCTTTTCAAAATATGTGGACACAACTTCATGCATTATCATTATAGTCAATTGAGTTCAGAGCAATCACCATCTTCACGTCATTTTGAGTTCATTTCCATTACTTAGCATCATTTCCACACTTGGATAATCTTCAAATCGTCAAGCTTAGCAATTGTGATTGGGAAAGGGATTCTTTCCACATCAAAGGAGCATCAATCCCCCTATGGGATTGAGGTTTGGTTAACTTAGTTGATTACATGCTTTGTTCTTGCTTTATTTTATGTTTTCATCTTTGTTCTTCCAAAATTTCATAGGAAACATTAGATTGAGCTTTCTAACACGTTTGACTAGTGTTTGTTGATTTTATGTTAGTTTATGTAGGTTTGGTGTTCACACTTGCATACATTTAGAATATATTTGAATACACTTACATCAAACATCTTAGCTTTCATCATGTTGATTTAGCTTTTATCATGCTTTCATTCATCCTTTTCATCAATTTCCATCAATTTTAATCAATAAAATCAATTGAAAAAGGCTCATATTATCTAAGCGATTGGGAAATGGTTTCCATTCCACATCAATGTGACACCACTCCCCCAATAGGATAAGATTCAATGGCTTAAAATAGATGTTTTTCAAGATTTCATGTTTTAGAATGTTAGTTTTAATGACTTCTTTACTTTGTTTACATTGAATATCTTATTGGGATTGATGCTTAGTGGATTAAATACTCTTTGAATCCATATGGATCAAGTGTAGTTAACCTATACTATATCATTGGTCACATTTTGGCACTATAAGGACGGCTACACTGATTGAATTTGATGAATTTCTCTTTAGATTCTCATTTTCTTGGTTTTGCAGATACAACGACACTTTTGGAGGCTAATAGGTTTTGTAGATTTGGGCAATAAAATTTGAAGTGAAGGAGCATATCATCATTTGACTATATATTGTAACAAATGTTTTTACACTTATGGGGAAATTATAACCTATTTTATAATGATTTACTTCATGTTTTAGGACCAAATAAATTTCCTTTTGGGTTTAAAATTAACATTCAAAGTTGGTTAAAATTGAACCCACATATCCTCATTTTGCAATATCGGTTTAAAATTGAACAAAACAATCCCAACACTTTAGTTTAGTGCTTAAAACGAACTCATTATGCTTGTCAAGGTTAAAATGAATGTGTGTTTGATTTGCTTGTGTGTACTTGTTGTGTGTATCCTCTCCCCTTGCGCTTCGTGCGATCTTGGGTGATGAGAACTGAACAAGTATACTTTTCTTCTTGGAAGCACCTATCCTCTCCGCCCGTTCCTTTTGTAAATCTTCGGTGACGAAAATCATTTTAAGCTTCACAATCTATGTTACTTGTTATCTCCCAAATCTGCACCCTTGCTAAGTTGCAAAACTTAGCAATTTGGAGTAGCATGGGAACACTCCTAGGTTGTGGGTCACCTAAACTTGGAGTGGACCTCCAGATAAGGCTAACTCCTAAATGGTGTCACCTAAACTTATCTAAACTAAAGCTTTTGTAGAGAAAAGGGTAAGAAAGTAACATAAACTAAAAATTATTAACTCCTAAGGTGATGCAACAAAACATTAACTTGACTTGTTAAACATCGCAAACACGTAGTTCAATCAAAGGAAAATCTTGAAATACACAACTCAGTATTTATATGTTTATGCATAAATGTTTCATAAGAAAGCTTTAATGCCAAAAACTCTTAGAAGGAAAGATATTTTCACAACTAGAAGAATCTGCCTTTAAACAAAACTTATAACCTGCAACAAACACAACTTTTTACAAGAGGTGCTAACAATGAGACAAAAAACTACAAGGAAATAGATATCTTCACAAGTAATTTTATCAATCATACCCTTGCACACAGTAGAACAAAAAAATTGAGAAGGAAAAATAACTTAATTGCATTCATATCCAAGGTATCCACTATCATACATGTCAAAAGAGTTACAATACTGCTCCTATTGAAAGATAACTCCAAAAATGAGTTACAATACAGCTGGAAAGAAAGAAATAACTTCAAAAACCTTTGTTTGAAGTTATTCATTTTTGAAAAAAAATTCCCCACACATATCCTTCTAGAAACTTTTGGTCGGATGCAATAGAAAATCCAAAAAAGAAGCTTCCAAAACCTCTCCAAAATGTCTCCAAAGTGGAGAAAAGTCAAGCTATGACCTAACCCATACTAAAAGCATGAGAAAAATTCCTCCAAATGGTCTCATTCCCTCTAAAAATTAGTCAAGGACAACCCACACATCTTCCACATGTTGGTCAATCATCGTCATTCAATCTTGTCTCCAATTGCTTTGACTCACACCCTTTGTGTGTTTGCAAAAGCAGAAGACTCAACTAAAAACTCTTGACTTATACATATCAACACATGTTTTTTAATTTTACATTTTAAAAATAGAAATTTTGATTAAATGATTTATAACATCATTTAACTAAATGCTTTACAATTTTGAATTGAATTCAAACATAAATCATTAGCTCGACCATGTGAGGGAAACAATGTAGATTCATAAGTTTTGAAGACTTCATGCATAGCATACACAAGTAACATAATTATAAGGCATAAGGCATATGACTCGAAGTCTTTTCCCATAGGTGCATTAGTTACATTGTATATTTTGCAAAAAGATAGGAAAAAAATGCCTTCTCTCTATTTGGCATCCCTAGGGTAGGAAACCCTAAACAACAAAACAATGCAAAATTTTCAAAAGCATTTAATTTTACCATTGAGATTTCTGGAAGCTTCCAAGCTCGCCGGCATAGGGTTTGTATGAGGCTTCGATGGAGGGTTTCCATGGTGGTTCTAAGTTCTATAGATGCATCTTCTAGCAGATTTTCTTCCCAAATCAACACAAAAGCTCAAGTGAGCTTACTGTGAGCATCTTCTTTACATCTTCTTTTCAATTTTTGTAGAAAAAAATGCTTGTTCAAGCACTATTTGTACAGAAAATGATAAAGCTAATATATTTTGTATTTTCTTTCATTTCTAAAGAAAACTTCTTGTATTTCCTATAGACATTTGGATTCTCTACAAAATACATGGAAATTTTTGATTTCTATGGTTGCGACCATAATTATTGCAGGTGTTTGTTTTAAGTTTATTTCCATGCATTCAATGCCACGGTTTTGTATTTGCATTTTCTAGGTTGGATTCTTTCTCTCTCTATAGGTATGCTTGAGTATTCTGGGAGTCAAGAGCTTGACTGTGGCTATAGCATTTTCTATTAATATTTACCTCTTGGACTCAAATATTCCATTTCTCTGAAAACCACGACCCCATCTCCCTCATTCTGGGTCTGCATAAAAGTTTTTAAAGAAGGAATGATGAAAGACAAATTAATATTTTGTAATCCTTTCTTGCATCTGGCCTCTAGGCTGGCACATTTTGGTATTTTGAATCTATACTTTGTGAAAATTCATGAGCTCATCAATTTATGTTGTAGCTGAAAGTTTCTTCATATCTCTGGTGTCAAGGTTTTCATTCCATTTTTCATGTTGAGGGTCCTCAAGTTTTTAACTTCCCTTATTCTCTCATGGCTTTGCTTCTTCATGAGGGTTTGGAACCCTAGGCCCCCTGCTCCTACAATTTTGCATTATCATTCATTTCGAATTCTTTCAAACTTGTATAAGCTCAAATCTTTCTTTTTCCTTCTACATTTGGTTACCCCTATGCAAACCCCAACTCGGTTTTGATCTTTTGTGAAGAAAATACTTCTCTTAGGCCACAACCATGAGAGAAAAAATTGGTTTCTCTTAAAATGCTCAATGTAACATGAAGATTCTCCATTTTATGAATATGCACAAAGACAACATCTCTTATCTTTTTCATGAATAAAAGCAAAAATAAAATACCTCATTATGCAGGGCTGCGGCCTATAGACTTTCTTAACATTTCTCATGGCCGTGAGTTTTTGGTTTTCTGCAAATGATAAAGGGCTCCATCATAACCATAGCTCTGCATTTTATTCTTTCCTTTTTCAGAAAATGGCCATGGCTCGGCCTCTTACGTCAAAACCCTAGCATTGAAAAAGGGCTTCACTTCTATCCGAGTGATGCATATACTTGCTATTGAAAAGCTTCTCTATTTTTATGTCTCTTTTCTACTTTAAATGACACTTAAATATATTGTTACTTATCTTTGCATATGATTATCAAGACAACCAAACATCATACTGTCCACCATATATGCAATGATGGTAGGCAACCTGGTATGTCAAGGTTACTCTTAAACTATTCCACTTAAACAAAAAGAAAAAGATTTGATGCCATTGAATATGTCATTGTACCTCAGAAAATTGTTTGCTATTATTCAGATGCTATCATCATTCTGTTACTCAAGCATGTCTATTATAACATAATTGCTTTAATGGTATGCTACAGGTATATTTACACTACCTTATACATTACAAACCTATAACTCACTGCATGCTCTTGAAAACCCCCAAAGTTAGAATTAAATGCTTTTGTCATTTCGTGATGAATAGGCTGTCCTTACCATCTCATGCCACCCTTATGCAAGAAATAATATAGCTTCTCTTTCCTTAATGTGTGCATTGTAGCTCCATTTTGCTTTAATAATGTTGTATGAACTTCGTTTTCTTGTTTAATGCTGACTTGTTTCATTTCACTGAGCCTAATATGCATACTTTACTTCAAATGCAAAAATCACTAAGGCATTTAGTTGCATTATTATTTTCCATTTACATTGCATTGCTCTTTGGGATCGCAAATAAAAACATGCTTTGACCATGCATTCCTATAGAAAATATGCTCCATGTAGCTTATGATAGTTCTTGATGTCAGTTGATAGCTCCTTGCAAGCTAAGCTAACTCATTGACTTGCATTGTTTTGTGTTTCTTCCTCATTGCCAATTATGTTTTGAGTTAGTTGTATTAGCCATGCTTTGTGCCTCTAGGTTATGCCCTTTGTGATCCATCAATAAAACTTGATATCCAAAATCAAATAAAGCTCCACTTATCATCTATGTTTTGGTCTTCATATTTCTCCTGTCAAAGGCAGCAATTCCACACCATCTGATTTCTATTCCATGTGTAGCTTATTGGGTTCCATGTGCCAATTTTGTTGTGTATTTTCACCATTATCACATAAATCATCTATTTCTTGGGAAGAGAAATTGTTTTCATCCTTGAATGATTATTGTCCTTGTTCTCTATTTCCTTTGTGAATTTGGAGATGACCCCTTTGTGACTTTTTGATTGTCCCTTTGTGTTTACACCATTAACAGATTTACAACCTTGCCTACACCTAGAGGACTTTCATCTTCACTAAGTGTCACAGTCCATACATTCAGTCTAAGCATTTCTAGACACAAGGAGGTCACTCTTCAATCATAATTACTTTGAATGTCATAAAATCCTGAACATCATAGTCATACATTGTACTATGATGTGTCTTCATGTCCTCATTATAATCATTGATCATAGATCACAAGGTCAAAGTTATAAAGACTAGGTCACTATTATGAATCAAAATCAAGGTCACAGACTGTCTATTGCAGCCTTAAATTTTTGAAAATGTCACTATCTTCTTGTTAAACCTTCAAATCTTTATAGGACTATGTTGGACATGTCACAGTGCCATGTACATTGTATAGAAGGATTTCATTGTCATCCCCATTAGTGCTGTTAGTAATGTTCTTTAACTATTATTGCATGAAGTCCTCAATCTAAACCATCTTATTATTCTATAAACCTTGCACTTGCATCCTCCTTTACTGACCCTTGAAAAGGATGAAAATGAATACACAAATCATATCACTATTTAACTTGACTTTGGATCCACTTAAGAAGATTGAAAGACATATCCAATAGGGTAAGATTTCCAAGAAGAAAAAATTGCTAAGAAACATGATCGGTAAGTAGGCTTCTCTGGTACTCTTAATTAGTGAAAGCACTATATTTTTCATTGAATTTCTCTTCTTCTCCATGATTGCCCCTTTGATCAACATGATGGAAACCTTCTATTTGGGTCATTGTGAAATGATGAAGAGTAATCATTCTTGATAATTCATAGTTTTGTTGCATCTTTTGAATCTGATAATGAGAGTTGATCAAGTGGTATGATTCCATATTGATTTAATGCATTAAGAATAGGTTTATCATCAACTTGATCAAGTTTCTCAATTTTGCTTACATTCCTACCCCTCTTAAAACACAAGAGGGCAACATGCTGGGCTCAACCCTCATGGGAGCCACATTTTACTCCACATGCTATAACTAGATGAAACAAAACAATAACAAACATTTGAACTATACCTGCACAGTGAGCAAACATGTTAGATAAAATAAAGCATATGATAGATGTGTTTGATAACTCTCTTGTTTTCCTGGACATCTATGGTATGCAAACTATTTTAATGTTTATAAGGATTGGGTTATATGTTTATGGATGTTTTCCTATGTACTGATTGGTGATTCTTCATTGCTCTAACCAACTCTCTTCTCTCAAATGTAGGAAACCTTGGAGCAATAGGGGGAAAGCAACAATTGGAGGCTGTATGAGCATAAGGACTCAAGCTAATGCAAGGAAACTCAACTGGGATTCATCATTCAGGAAATGATAGGGCCCCCTTCCTTACATATGCATTTTTCTTTCTTGTATTTGTAAATGTATAGTTTTTCTTTATTTGAATTAAAATAGTCAGTCCCTCGACTTGTGAGGGACATTATACACTTATGATTATCAATAAATACTACCTTTTCAATAAATGTTGACTCTCTTCTCTGTTGTATGCAATTACATAATCTAATAATGTAGTCTTTTGATAATTTCTCTATACATATGGATGTATGATAGTAGACTTAAATGTAAGCCTTTTATTGTTTAAGTGCAAGGACAACCATAACTCTACCCGATTTAGATGGAAGAAAAATTAGGTAACATTTTTGGCGACATGTGCTATATATTTTCCTGCTAAACACCTTGACCAGTTGCCTAAGCTTATCCATTGGGCACAAAATCACTAGGAAACTTAAACGAGACTTGAAAATAGTCTTGAATATTGTTGTAACTCATCAGATCAACGTATGCCACCTTGGAAACTTGTTGCAACACACCAAAACACTTAAAGAAAACTAACTTAGTGTGCAAAACAACACTTAGAGGAATTGAAAACTTGCATTTAAACTAATGTGCAACACTTATTGAAACAGAAAATCCTAACATGTACAAGGTAAATCATACCTCAAAATAGAGTTTGAGGTGTATCCCATTCACTAGGATAGGCTAAACTTCTCCATCCATTTTTAACAATTGAAAAGCATTGTGCTCCTTGCACTCAATAATGAAAAATGGGCTACTCCACATACTGTCAAACTTAGTGTGCTTTCCTAACTTGATTTTTAATTCATCCCACTTAAGCACATCTCCCTCTTTAAACACCCTAGGTGTTGCTTTCTTGTCAAAAAATTTCTTTTTTTGGGTTGATGCAACTCCATTTTTTTCATGGCTTTATCCCTTATTTATTTTAGCTCCATGAGCTATGGATATCTGACATCCATTGGATCCTTCTCCTCAAACATCTCAAGCTGATTCATAATATCAAGACTAGGAAGCTCAATATGATGATCCAGGTGACAACCATCTATGGACCTTATACTTTGATGACACCAAATGCAAAGCCTGTTTTGGAGCGGGCATTTGATTAGTGTCTCTGACAGGATTGGACACCCTCAAGGCTTTTCATTTTTTAGTTCTCTTGCTCGAATAATGATGCAAAATATGAAGCCTTGGTTCATGGTCTGATTCTTGCAGAACGAATGGGCATAAAGAGAATGCAAGCATTTGGAGACTCAAAATTAGTTGTGAGCCAGGTCTGTGGGCAAGTGGCTATGAAGAATATAAGAATGAAGTTGTACAAACATCAGATATGGGATTTGATTGAAGGTTTTGAAGCTTTCAATATACAAGTCATTCCTCGATCTCAAAAATGTGTCATTGATTGGATGACTTCAATCGGTTCACAATTCAAACCAGTTTCTGATTCAACAACAAATCAGAGTGCAATACAGATCATTGTTCGACCAACAATCCTTGACAATGGTCAAAACTGGCAGGTATTTGAAGATGATATTTAGATTGCTACCTTTCTACTGTAAAAATCAGGAAGAGCTTCTGACTGTTCATAAACATGAGTAGAATCTCCCAAAGATCAAGTTATCCAGTTAAAAGGCAATAAACTTCCTCGAGGTTTAATCTCCCTTGAGAATCTTTTTGACTGTGAGGATGCAAGAAATAGCAAATAGAGGTTCACGTTAGCAGTGAGGGATTATGAAGAGCTTAATGTCGAAAGCAGTAGAAAGTTGAAAGTCAGAAGGGACATTTCATGGAGGGAAAAGGAAAGACTAAAAGATCTATGTTCTAGATATGACAGGGTTATAGCCTAGACCTATGATGATCTTAGATGGTATGAATCGGGCATAATTCAACATACCATTGACTTGGCAGAAGGATCAAAACCCGTCTGACAAAAACAAAGTCCAGTCAATCCTAAGGTCAAAGCTTTGATGGAACAAGAGCTCACCAAATTGATCAAATCAAGGATCATATAGTCAATTAAACATTCCACTTTGGTGTCTAATCTAGTACCAGTTCGAAAAAAGAATGGAAATATTAGGCTTTGTGTTGATTTCAGAGATTTGAATAAAGCCTCTCTCAAAGACCATTACCCCTTTCCATCAATGGAGCAGATCTTGCAGACCATGGCCAAATCATAGATGTTTTCATTTCTTGATGGTTTCTCAGTTTATAACCAGGTATATGTAAAAGTAGGTGACCAACATAAAACAATGCTTACGACTAAGTGGGGAACGTTTGCATATTCAAAAATTTTGTTTAGAATTTCAAATGTTGGTGTGATTTTTCAATGAGCAATGGATATTTCTTTCAAAGGATTAATTAATCTGATTATTCTAATATATCTGGATGACCTAATAGTCTTTTTAAAGTAAAAAAATGATCACTTCAATCATCTAGAGCAAGTTTTCCAAAAATGTCAACAGTTCAAGATTTATTTGAATCCCAAAAAATACGTTTTTAGAGTGCCCCAAGGTAAATTGCTCAGTTTTGTGGTATCAAAGGAGGGAATAGCAATAGACCTTGAAAGGGTGAGGTCTATAATGGAGTTACCCCTACCGGTGAATTAGAAAGGGCTACAGTCCTTTCTAGGGAAAATCAACTTTGTTAGTAGATTCATTTCAGAATTTGTAGGCATCATAAGATCGATCATGCTCGTGCTAAAAAAGAACCTGATGTTCAAATGGACCCCTGAAGGAAAATAAACTTTTGAGAAGATAAAGGTAGCTATCTCTTTCCCTCTGTTGTTGGCCAATCTAAATTTTTCCAAATATTTTTTACTCTATGTATACAGCGGCCAACATAGCATAGCTTTGGTACTTACTCAAAAGGACAAAGGAAGTAGCGAAGAGAATCCTATCACATTCCATTCAAGGACTCTTAAAGGATATGAGGCCAGGTATACTTTTGTTGAAAATCAAGCTTTTTCCATTGTTAAAATCCTAAAGAAGTTCTGACACTTGGTGTTAGCCAATAAAATCACCATTCTCGTCACTCATCCCAGTGTGTGAAAGTACATCACTGAAGGTGAGATAATTGAGAAGAGGGAAAACTGGATCAACAAGATCCTAGAGTATGATGTGGACATTAGACCAACCAAGTCGATTTGGGGAAGAGGTCTATGTGAATACCTTGTGCAAGAATCAAGCTCTATAGCTGAAGAGGAGACCGATCAAGTCTACACAAACTAGTTTGAGTCTGACGAGTCCTAGGTGGCAGATCAAACACAATATATGCAAAAGGGGCAGTACCCGACCAACCTTACACCTCACAAGAGGTGATACTACTGACTGAAAGGCACCAGGTATGTGTTAATTGAAGGTATATTATTCAAAATAAATTATGATGTCATCTTGCTCTGATGCTTAGACAAGCCATAGGGGGAAGGAGTCCTTAATGAATTCCATAGTAGTCCTAAAGGTGGAAATTTCTCCACCAAGACTATTGCCTTAAAGATAATGCGAGTGAGATATTATTGGCCCTCCATGTTTTTCGAAGCACATCATTTGTTGCAAAAGTGTACTTAGTGCCAATATTTTGTTGGCAAGAGAAATAATTTCATGTTGCCTTTGAGCCTAATTGTAACTGAGCAACCCTTCACTCAATGGGGTTTGGATTTCATTAGAATGATAAATCCTATTTCTTGTGTTGGCCATAAATGGGTCCTTACAGTGACTGATTACTTCACAAGGTGGATGGAACTCGTTGCCCTAAAAAAATGCTATAGAGGGTGAGATCGTCAATTTCCTTGAATAGTTAGTAACCATATTTGGTTCACCAAAAACCATCATATTTGACAACACTCAAGATTTTGTAGGATCGGGTATGTATGATTTTGCTATCAAACATGGGGTTCACCTTAAAACTTCATCAAACTACTACCCACAAGGAAATGGGTTAGTGGAGTCGACCAACAAAAACCTAATTAGGTTAATCAAGCGCATTGGGTCAGAGTGACAAAGAGATTGGAACAAGCACCTGCGAGCTACTCTGTGGGAAAACCAGATTATTCCAAAGTAGATTTTGAAGGCCTCTCCTTATGAACTAGTATATGGAAAAGAGGTCGTTTTACCTATTTCCATAGAAATCCCTACCTTGCAATTACTAAAAGCCTTAGAGATTGAAGAAAGCAATGGGATGGAAGTAAGGTTAGAAAAACTCCTCAAACTCAAGGAAGACAGAGAGAAAAGCTCATGGAGCCATGAATGGACACCATTAGATAGTAATGCGGTGGTTCGATAAAAAGACCTCCAACCCAAATTTCAAGGAAGGGAGCCTGGTACTAAAGTATAATGAGCGCACTTCGAAACTAGGGAAACATACAAAATTTGAAGTGCTATGGAAGGGACCCTTTCGAATCTCTATGTGTAAAGAAAATAATGCATACGAGCTTGAATATATGGAAGGTAATACTTTGGATATACTGGTGAATGGTATTTATCTAAAATTGTTCCATTAAATACGCAGTGCTTTAAAATTTTTCACAGTTATGTACCATATGTAATTTTTTTTGTAAATATGTTTTAGTTTTGAGAATAAGCCATGAGGAAAGCACTAAGGAAGTAGAAAAGTATTGTATTTATTATATTCATAAAAAAATTTACAATGTAATACAAGACTGAGGCTCATATTTAAACATGAATCTCTCTCGAGCAAACCCAAAAAGATTCACAAAGCAAAAAGAAGGAAAAAGAAGGAAACGTGCAAAAAATAGTGAAGCTACGCCTTCGGCTATTGTAAGCAGTTGAAGTAGCTCATCGTTGAGTTCTTCTTCTTGTTGGTTTCTTCTTTGTTAGGATGCAAAAGGGGGGTGAACAAACAACACACATAGGCTCGTCATAGCACAGACCTCAGTTCTCCTTGCCGCAACTATACACCAAAAACTTGAAGTGTTTCTTCTAGTCAAGCCTAGAAACACGTTCCACATTGTACTACCACAACAAGAAGGTGGCCACTGGCAAAGATGAAAAATAATGGCTTTCAAGATCCATGGTGTGGAAGTCAGTGAGGAAAGGAAGCCAAGCTATGTCTATCCCATAATCAAAGTGCCTGCGGATATCCATTGCGCTCAGAATGCTAACACTAGGGATAGCCACTTGCATGATTTCAATGAGCCCTTCTAGCAGTACGAAGTCAAAAATTTGGTGGCACAACTCAATTATCATGAGCTTGGCAATGTTTAGGTCAAGCATGAGGGCAACGAAGTGAGAAACAACATTGTTGTTGCTCCTCAACTGGTTCTCATCCTCAAGGTAGTCAAAGCCGACTACACACTAGAACGCAACGAGAATGAGGTAGTCACACTTCTTCACTATACACTTAATTCTATCACAGGTGACCTCCCCTACAAAGCTATATTGTGATCTCTGTGGTAGAAGCCGAACAAGAGTGCCTAGGCTAGCCGACATTATGTCAAAGCGACATAAGTTAGCAGAACGAGAAATCACAGGAAAAACTTGCTAAACTTAAAAGATTTTTTTTGAATGAATATTGCAATAAGGTGGCATAGCTATATATAGAAAGGATGTGCTAGAAAACCCAACCAACAGGAAGTCCATTTTTTGCAGAATGACAACAGAGAAAACACCAAAACAGTCGAAGGGCAGGAGATGAATCATACAAAAAATATGATAAGAGGTCCTGAGAAATAAATTTGGGCGTTGGGAATAAATTCTCTCATATGTCGATCGTTGACATGTATCCTTTGCCATCATCAGCACCAACTAGGTTGCTTATATGAAAAGACATGGATTAACATGCTAAGTTCTAAAAAAATAAATAGGCGTGTCTTTTCAAAGGTACCTTTGCACTACTAAAGCACGCTTCTCATAGCTAAAAGCACACCTCCTGATACAATAAGCTTATTTGTAAAAGAGATAGTGGGGTGAATGTACTAATTCCATTCTCATAATGTTTTTGACATTCTCGAGGGATACAGATCCCAGATCCACACGCATCGCCTCAGTGGTAGCATTTAATAGACCAACGGTAATGACAAAGCCTTAACTGCATGTACATGCAAAGGAATTAACTGCACCTAAAAGGAAGATTTTTCTAAGTAGCAAAAAAGAAAGTGGTTGTTTTGTTGAAGAAACTCTTTGCAACTTCTTGACACAACCATGGAAGAGCCATCAACATATGGTAGAAAGGTTTTAGCCTCATCTAAAAGACCGAGTTATGTCGATATCTTCAGGAGGAGTTCATTCACCAATGCCCTAGTGCCATAAGAACGACTGCTTGAATTTTTTAAATCAGTGTAACCAAATAATAGAATCAGAAGAGAGGCAATGCAAGACTTCACCAATAACATTTTCAACCCAAAATTGGTAGCTAACCCTAAAAACCTTAGAGAGGGGGCACTCCAAAGAATGATAGATCATGGGCCATATGAAGGTTTCGTGTCTTAGCTCTAGAATTATGGTTTTCCATAGTTCATGTTACTTGCTGTACACCTATGCCTAGAGTTGGTGACGCATGTGCCAAGAGATTAAACAAGGAGACAAGAACTATTATGGGTGATAGGATCAAGGTTACAATTTCTGTAGCGGTCATTCGACATATGTTGTGTATCCCTACGACTTGGGGCACCAAACGCTTTGTTGAGGAAATAATGAAAATTTATGGGAGGATAGAACCAAGAAAGGAAAATTTTATGAGGAAGAAACAAAGGAAAGAGCAGAGAGAAATCACTTTTCTTTTCCCCTTGCATGTAGAAAGTTCAAAAAAGACACGAATTCTATCTTCTCAATGTTGGCCTGTATTTATGGCCTTGATGATGATGAGGATGTCCATCCCTTCTAGATGGGCCTAGCTTTCATGCTTAAAAGGGAGAAGAGTCAGAAGTATTATGACTTTGCTGATGCAATAGCCGAAGGGATGCTAGAGTAGTTGAAGACCTATGATACTAAGTATAAATTCAGGTATTCTTCTTTCTTGGCCCACTTGATTTTGCATCAAAAGTTTGAGTTGTTGGAAAGAAGTTTACTAGTGTCTAGGCTCGATGTAAATGGATTCTATCAACTAGTTTCTATGTGGACTCATGTACTGTCAAAAACAAGCAATTACTATTGTTTTGTGGATTATTTCATGAGGCCGATACTTCAAGATTTTCTACCATGCCTTGTAGGCCATTTTTCTCTGAAGATCTTGCATTGGATGAAAACTTTGCCAACCCCAGTGGATTATTTCCTAGGTGAAGATTTTATTGTTCTCTAATTCCATGGTTTCATTGGGGATCCTTTGAGACTCCCCAAATTTGTAACAGATAGAGTTTTCGCTCTGGTGGCATGTCATCAGGAAACCCTTTCCAACAATACCTATGGTGCTAGAAGGAATAAGACAAGGTTATACCTGACCCCCCTCAAAATTGCCAACGGTCAAGTAACAATGGGAAGGTAGAAGGAAAAGGGTGAGCTTACAAATAAATTGATGCCCTTAGGCTTGGTTATAATTTGTGACACATGGGACTACAATCCAGTTAAGCACTTCCCGACTTTGAAACATGAGAGTCAGGAATATTTCGAGTCGAGGAAGAATCTGACTTAGGAAAGGCTACAAGTATACATTGAATTGGTGCACATACCATCCAAATGACCAAAATGGCTAAATTTCTATGTAGTGCAGGTGGAGTATCAAAGGAACCTCCAAATGGGTAAATCCCTCAACACACAATTGAATCGCAAGGGATCGTCAGAAAGGAAGAAGGAGATTTCTAGAGGTCCTGACAAGAGACGAGATGCCTCAATGCCCTATTTAGAGATTTTCAACCACATGATGAAAGGTTCAAAGAGACTTACAATGAAGAGGTCGATATCGACAATAGAAATCTAGAGACAAGTCATGATATTGAATAGGAGCAGCTTCTGTGCCATGATTCTTGGCCCTAAGAATCAGACAAAAGAAAAGAGTCAAAGAAAAAGGACTCATAAGTCACATCCTCCACTAGTGGACGGAGTAAAAGGGAAAGAGCTCGATGATCCCCAAGAAGGTCCGTTGTGGTCATTGAAGGCCAAGTTTAAACAGGATCGACTGTTAAAGGGTTGGAACATACTAGTTCCAACCATGCAAAGAAAAGACGAGTCCAAGATTTGGCTAGACCCGGTGTATCAACTAGAGGAGAGGAAGAAGCAGAGTCTCTTCTATGAAGTGTTTCAACCATTGTGGCCTAGGTAAGTTTTACTCCCTCTCTTCTTCCTGCATCTACATCTTTGGTTACTCCTTTGCCACCATTTGTGGAGAAGAGTCCTCCA
The DNA here is from genome assembly GCA_007258455.2 of Sequoia sempervirens. Taxonomy (NCBI): domain Eukaryota; kingdom Viridiplantae; phylum Streptophyta; class Pinopsida; order Cupressales; family Cupressaceae; genus Sequoia; species Sequoia sempervirens. Next base: position 735,755,676 of record VDFB02270651.1, on the reverse strand, counting down.
TCCATGGACCCCAATCTTTTGGTCTTGAATACACCCCTTTCCATTTTTAATGAACCTTGTAAAGCAACCTTGTGCACTGAGCGAGTAGCATTCATTTTGGCTGCTATTGATTCTTTAATCGGCCTATCAAGGGCCCCCATTGAAAGATCTGAAACATCCATGTTACCCATTACTCCCAATTCATCTGCTTCTGGGAAAACATCTCTCCTTCCACTCGTGTCTTTTTCCACCCCGACTGGTTTTTCCCTTGCTCAATCTCAATTCAGTATCCCACCATTTTCTATGATTACACTCCCATTTTCCTCCCCGCATGCTCATACATCCAAGTTTTCTCCTTCCATCACCATTTTTGGTCTCCCTCTAGGTGCTTCCATTGCCACACAAAGCATTGATACCCTGCAGAATCTCCCAGAACATTTTGATGCAACCAAGTAGGCCTGACAAGCAAGAGAGCATAAAAGACCGTTAAAGAATGCCACACTGTCAGCTACCAAGAAGATTGAAGCTTGCTTCAATGAAGAGAAGAATTCTCTGCTGATCACTACCATGAAGCCGCTCGTGTCCAAGCCCAAGGGAAAAATGTATATGGAGGATTAGACATCAGAGCCATGAGTCTAGATTTAAATGAAACTCGACTGCATGACAAAGTAGTCCTAGCTAAGGCCACCCAAAAGGTGGTATTTGTGGATTATGAAAGGCTGGACAGGAAATTGAAGAAGCGCAAGGCAAAGTTGATGAATTTAAAGGAAAAAATGAATAGGATGCAGACAAAGATCAAGGCCAGGGATGTTGAAATTGCCCGCATAAGATAGATACAAAATCAACAAGGAGAAGCAACTAAGTTGCTTGAAGAGGCCCAAGGTGAATAGGTTTAGCTGTATGTTGAAATTAAAAAGTTGAGATTTGAGCTTGCTACTGAGTGCTAGACAAATGCAAAGTACAAATGTACTTAGGAAAACATAAAGAGAGCATTGGATGATGTCCAATCCCAAGCTTGTAACGATCTACAGAAGGCCTAGGAAGAAGCAGAAAAATCAAGACAAGAAATCATGTCTGCTTTGCAGGTTTGTGACTAAGAGATCGAAAGATTGAGCTCTGAACTAGCGAATTCCTTTCGAGAGAAGAATCAAATGGAGGAGAATGTAAGAGCGAGAGAGTCTTAGTTCCATCAAGAGTTAACTATTGCACAAGGGTCTGGAACCCTCCTTAAAGAATTTAATATCTACACACTAGGAAAGGATCATAGTTGTGGTTTCCACTCTTAGGAAAGCCCCATAGTTTTTAAAGGATGTTCAAGAATTAAATGGAAAGATTGGCCCGATGACCAACCATATTCTGTAGATATATGCTCCCTGAGTAGCGGAATCACGAAGCCTAATTTCTAGATTGTGGGTGGCCATTGATGAGGCTCTAAAAGGTGCAGGGATTCTAGATCGAAGGGTCTCCTCCAGTAAAATAAACGATATCATCAACTACCACAAGATCACAACAAGATGCGAGGAATGCTAAGCAGTGTTAAATAAAAGGGTCGATGAAATCTAGAAAGATTTCAGTGTTTTGATTAGTTACGGTTTTCCTCCCCTTTTCTCATCGGATGGAGATGTGTTATCAGTTGAACAGGTCATAGATGCAGTCAGACATAAGGTCCAAACTTCTATGAAACTCCTGGGTTCAAGCGCGACGCCCATCGTTGATGAAGTCGAGTGCAAGATCTTTCCTCTTTCTTGTCTCTATTATCACCTTGGGGTGGTTTCAGCAAGATGGGGAGTTGTTTCCTTGAAGGAAGTATTCAAGCTAGACCAAGCATATAATCTCATCTGTGCTCTTGTCTGACCAATTGATTTGGAATGGGAGGTGTAACATTCCACCTTCCTCAAACTCTTGGAATTTCCAGAGCCCTAGGTTCGTGCCTCCGCAAGCGAAGGCCCCCTATGAGTTGCTAGAATTGCAAAGTAATTTTTCCTTAATCGTTTTTTGATTTTTTGATTTTATATATTTTTGGCTTTAAGATGAGTTTGGGCTCAAAGAAAAAGTGTTTCCAAAAGGCGCGCAATGCACCATGTGGTGGTTACATGAATTTTGATTATCATCTTCCTTTCAGAAGAAGGCCACGACACATGTCAGCTCACTGGAAATTTTCTCAGGGGAAATTTTCTTAAACTTGAGAATCCTCACCCGCTCAACATGTCATCTCTTTGCTATAGACAATTTTCACTTTTCAAAGTGATCTCTTTTGGAGTTTGTCAGAGCACATTAGGTCTTCCTTGTTTTCAGGATGGAAACTTCGAGTCGATGTTGTCAATCTACATGATTGGTCAACCAAATTTCTACCAGGTTGTTTTCTAGGATCTGATTGCTTTTAGATAGTGATCTTTGCTAAATATCTAAAATGACATAAATGAGGCAATTGAGAATTAATGAGAAAATATTGTCACGACCTAAAAAGAGATCTAAGATCGGATCATGAGCTATCAAATGATGGCATCTAGTAGTATTTACTTCTAGGATGTGGCAGTGGTTCTCTCTCTTTTCAACTATAAACATGAGAGGCAACGACCGAAGAAAGGGGTTCCAATTTTTTTTTTAGAACAAAAGTTCTTTTAGTTTTCCTTAGAGATAGATATATTTTCAGAAGTAATTGGCAAAACACTACTTTTCTCTGGCATGTTATATTGTTTTTACTCAAACTATTATCAGATTGACATATGACCTTTGTTTTCTAAGTTCATTTAATATTCAAGCACAAACTATTTGGAAGAAATCTTTGAGACTATGCACATTATGGCCTTTATCAAGTTCCTTCTTTATGCTTTCATGAATGAAACACTATGTTAAGCTTAATTCAAATAGTTTGAGTAGTTGATTTCCATGTTGTAGGCTTATGTGGTATGATAATAACTTGTGGAAATTGGATTATGTCTGTTAGAAATTTTTTAGTTTCTTTAAAGGGTTATTGTTTCTTCATATTATGCTATAACAAGAGGAAGGGTCTATGCAATTTCTAAATATTTTTCTATTAACTTTGGAAAATTTTATGCTTGATCGTACCTTAATGAACACTACCTACTAGGAGATTTGAAAGATTGCACTGTGCTTGTATTTAGCCTTTGTTGTTCGTTCTCTTCCCAACAATGAGTGGTTGTGGCATTTTGTGCCTTATATATCATTCATAGAAAAGGAATTGGGTTTGAAATGTTGTAAAAGCTTTGGAGTATTGCCATTTCATGTTTTATATTTACATTTTGTTCTACCCTTTTCTCCAAAAATTAAAGAAGAGCCGACTTTATATAAAAATCCCGGAGGTATTTGGTGAGGCGCAAATCGATCACCCACTCGTTGAATTTCCCATAAGGTTGTCAAAGAGGTGAAAGCTTTGATGATCAAAATGACTAAAGTCATTAACCAAGATGGTGTTGTTGTCCTATGCCGATGAATGTCTCTCTTACTATCTAGATGTGATATGTCAAAACCCTTAGATATTTCTAAGGGCTGGGAGGCCTCTTTATTGAGTGAATCACCACATGTATGACACCGGTTTATCCCAAATATGGTCATTAAAAACCTTGTTTGTAGTGGCTAACCAAGTCCATTTCTGAAACATATTTTAAGGTAGTGCATTGGAATAACATCGTTCCAAGAAGTTACTTACCATATTCAGTTTTTGGTTGAGGCAATAAAGCAAATAGGGAAGGGACTCTTTTGCTTGGCATGTCAAGATGATACATTTCCTTGACATAGCCTATTTGTCCATTCCATCTTCGTGGATTAATCATCTCTTATGGGGATGATTGGTAAGCCTACTAAGAAATACGTACCCACTTGAACTAGGATTGTAAATGCTTGTTAGTTAGTTAAACACTTGCTTGGTTCCAAAACATTTTCAAACACACATCAACAAGTTTCTCAAAATTTCAAACCCTTTGTTTTAAGCATGGATACCCTTTGAAAAGTCTTGATATTGATGATTGTACTAAGGACTATCCTTAGAGACTTATTACTATTTTGGCTTATATCTAAATCCATACTTTCCAAAGTTAATGTAGGTGACTATGGCCCTAACTTCATGATTTTCACATAATGGATTTTTGTGAAATGAAGTATGTTTTTGAAAATAGACATTTTAGTTTGAAACTTAAGTAAGACATTGTATGTGGTAAAAATAACTTCATTAATCCAAGATTAAATCAAATGAATGCCCCACATTGATGTATGTTCAAACTTTGACTCCACAAAACAAGCAAATTGAGACAAGGAAAATATTGCAAAATATTGAGTCCCAACTCTATTTACAAAATCATTTGAGTTCTATTTTTCCAAAATCATTTGAGTATTTAGGGTTTGATCACTTTAGAGGTATAGCATGTTTCTCACCACCTTGGTCTTACAAAATAAAGGTCCCTTTAAGGTTAACATTTTGGGTCCAACATTTCATCCATCTTTATAACATTTGACATGCCACTTCACCAAACAACTTTAGAAACTTTTGGACACATCAACACTTTGGACTTAGATAATTATCAAACCAATCCCCTAACTTAGCTATGTTCTGTGTGAAATGGATCCTTTTCCATACACTTAATTGAGTTAGTCATCACACTTTTGAACTAGTTTAAAAGGTCACAAGTCTACCTTGATATTTACAAGTTCATTATCACCTTTTATCCAAGACATAAAAACATCAAAATATTTAAGTCTAAAAGTGTTATCCAAAATTTTAGAAAGTTCATTCCCCATATCATTCACCCCTTTCATCATCCACTCACATCATTGGTACAAAACAACTTAGAGGTTCACTTTTGCAACAAGGTCAAAACACAAGACAAATGTGGAGTATAAACTCGATTCAAACATCATGAGTGATCTAAATCAACCAAGCTATCAAAGTCTTACAATACCAATTGATTATCAAAACTCACTTTTATACAATTCACACATGGGAGATCATTATATCCTACAAACCTCAATGCTACAACAAATGTGAGTATGCCCAATCTAAATTTTGGAACACCTTTCCCAATGATAGATTTAAATCAAAGTCAAAACTTACTAATCTATCAACCAAACAATAAATACATGAGTCTTCAACAAAACAACATTATCCCATCAATCAATACATTCCAAATGTGAATATAACAAATACAAACTTGTACCAAACATGAACATAACAAATCCACACTTGGTGAAATATGAGATAGATAGGTTTGAAAATCACATCAATGTTGTTCAAAATCCAAATCATATTGTGACAACTCTTGATGTATTGATCCAAATCAAGGTAACACCATGCAAAATCAAGGTTACCTAAATCAAAGAAACGTGTTTCCCAACCACAAAAATGTTCAATGCCAACCTATAATGCAAAATCTAAACATCATCTCAAATAAGAACATTGTCCAAAATCAATTTGTGCATGATCCTATACAAATACCACAAGTGTATATTCCAAGTATGATTGATCAATAACCAAATCAACTATATAAAGGGTATCAAAATAAAAATCAAGATCAAATTTTGCAAAATAAAATTGCTACACTTATCAAATTCGTTGATTCATATCACCAAGAGACATCTCCACCTCAAAATCAATACACTCCCCCATTGGTTAAACCATGTCATCAAAACATGGAGTTGTGTCCACAACTATATCAAGAACAACATCCTCAATATCAAGAAGTTGGATATCAAAATCAACAACCTCAACAAGATCAATCACCACATCTCCAAGATGAATCACAACTAGATCAATCTCAACAAGCACAAATCTCACAAGACGAAAAACATGAATACACTCCTTTAGGGGAGCCAATCGAATCAACATTAAACACGTTAGTCCATGCTAAACTTATCAATCTTCTAGAATCATTAAATGGGGGTGAACCTAGCATCCAATTATCATGGTATGATGATAATGCTTATTGTGAATACCATAGCACAAAAGGTCATGACACGTTAAATTGTATCAAACTAAAAATATCATCCAAGACCTTCTTGATCAAGGAAAAATAATTGTTGAGGACAATGATCAAGATTCAACCACTAATGATAGCAATGCAAATCTCTCCACCACAATTGTTGAAAACAATGAGATCAAGATCTATCCATCAATTAGCACCTTGAAGATGTTTCTACCACATCCAATGATAAAATCACATTTTAACAGATATGTAGCAAACTTCAAAAGGTAACCCTTACTACTTTTCAATGCTCTATTATTTTATGATGAGATTTAATTAATAGAAACACCAAAGCATGGAATTTTGGAGATTTAGAAAAAAATGTCTTGAACCACCAACAAAAGAAAAAGCAAGAAACAAGAAGATAAAAATAAAAAGAGGGAGTCCTCATTTTTTTAGGAGCAATGGGGCATTTTGTGTGAACACACAACTCCATCAAAGTTTTCTCGAAAAAATCCTATTTTGAAGTTAGGAGCAAAAAAATTGCTTTCTTGCATCATTAGAGAGTTTTATTTCTTAAAGTAGAATGATTTCATGATCGTTGGAATCAATTGGTGCTTTATTAAGTGTGTTTTGTTAGGGGAATTAATGCCCCTAATATTCCAAGAGAGGATCTTCATTGACCTTAAGGGGAGAAGCATGCTTTACTTGATCTTATTATTCTATCCATTGTGGATTGGATCCCTTCTACAATTTTCTCCTATGACATATTTTTATTTTCTTCCTTTTTAATTTTTGGGGTAGCAAATATATTTATTTTTAACCATTTTTATTTGGGAAGTAGATAGTTTTTATACAAAATCATATCCCATGTTTTCTTGAAGCACTTCCTTAGCAATTTCCTTTGATATTTCACTTGCTACTTTTTTGACAATGATATTTAATAAATAATGAAATTTTATTTTAGAATTGAACCTAGTTTCCCCATCAATCTTTGTAGCAACTTGGATAGCTTTTATTTTGAAGAATTCATTTAGATCCCGGCATATAGATGTGCTACACTTCTTCTTACAAGTGTTATAATAATTTTAAAGGGAGAGTGAGAATGCATTATAAATTCTAGTATAGGGGTTATTGTGAGGTTTAAAGTTTTAGCAAGGTGATGAACTAAAGTAGCCAAGCAAGCTTGGTTGAAATCCTAGAGAGGAGCATCTATTTCTAAATTTTCATAAGTCAAGATGACCTATGAAGATGGGGGAGAAATTTTGGAGGTCAGAATATTTGAAATATTAGAATAATTTTGGCATTTGAATACTTAGCTGGTTGTAGCAATGACAAGAAAGGAAGAGTGGTTTAAGCCCATCGTAAAACATGGATTGGTTATAATCAATAAACTAGGACTTAAAAATAATAAAATAAAGTAGACACTTTGATACATCCATGAGGATAAAAAGTATAATGTGTTAATCAAGGTTTATAAAAGCATTTAGATCATGGAACTAGAAAACTCCAAAAGAGTTACCCAAAATCTAAAATATCTAGAACCCTATATTCTAAAGATAGGTGTTTTACATGAACCCAAAAGGGCACAAATTTTAAGCTAGTAGAGGATGGATCAAATTTTGGTTACCAAGTTGGGAATATAAACCTACTCCATTGAGGAACTAAGATCAAATTTGCAAAAACCTATATCTTTCTTCTATTTTTAGAAAATGAATAATAAAGGATACCTTTTCTAGAAATGAAGTTTGCAAGAGATTTGAGACACATGGGCCAAGGATAGAGTCTAGAATTTCTAGTTGAAGAGTAAGATATTTCTTTCTCCCTTTATCTCTCTAAAAATTTGGAGCAGATGAAAATGTCAGGGATTGAAATATTTTTTGAGAGGTGTGGAAAGTTCAAAATGGAAGGGATGACTCTTTATCTCTCTATTTCTTATCATTTGATGTGTAATATTTCCAATGGATAATGCCTCACATTGGGAAGGGATATATCTCATATTAGGATAGGAAGTAAAGAAAGTACTCTACAAAAAATATGTTTCGTTATGTCACTATCTACGAGCCACATCTAGGGGTGCCATTGGTCAACAAATTCTATCTTGGGAAGGATGGCTTTTATCACAAGGTATTTTTATTTTCATCAATATATGTCCATGATCGAGACTTTAGAAAGTCTATGACTATTGCAAAGCTAGAAGATTGTTGAACGGGTACCCAAACCCAACTATAATATTACTACAAAGATACATATCTTAAAATAAAATTATGAAATTTCCCTTCTTATATTTAATACTTATTGTATCACCTTTTGAATATCTTTCAAAAACAATCAATGATACTAATAATTATAATATCTTTGAAATTACTTTTACTTATCTAGTCATCAAAATCTCTTAAAATATCACATTCATATAATTTTTTTTTACTTGTAACAATACTGAAATCACTTTGATACAAATAATTTAAGTCGTATGCCCTAAGTATTAGACCAAATAGGGGAGAGGGGTCCATAATGTAGCGGGGTCCAATAGCGGGGATAGAAGTAGTCCTCAGTGGGCCCCATAGTTGAGTACCTTAATATCCAATTACAAAACACTTTTTATCCATAAAGTATAGAAACTGACAAATCATGTGATGCCACATCAGCACACCAATAAAACATGACTTAGTGCACCGCTATCGGTCTCATGTTTTTTTTGGGCCTTTTTGGATACCTCAACAAAAAGCATGCTAATGCGACATCATATTTGATGATGTGGCCCTGAAATGAAATAATAAAGCACATGAGTTGCCAAACAAATTATTATACAAAATTGAAAGTGATTTAAAATTTTCACATAGAATTTTGAGAAACCCGAAATTAAGGTGCTCCACTATGACCCCCTCTCCCCTGACTCTACCAAAAACAAAAGAAATAACACTTCTTGACCAATAGAAAACTATATTTATATTTTACCGATCACCTATTTAATAGCACAACTACCTATAAAACTATGAACACCGACGTTGCCGACACTCTTTTCCCAAACAGTATTTGTAAGATAGTAAATTCAGTCGTACGAGAATTTTTCAAAACTGTGTCGTTTGAGAACAATACAGTAGTTTGAAAACGATAGTGTTCAAGAATTGGGTAGTCTTTTAAAGCCTCGCTTACAAGAACGTACGTACATGACATAATCTTGGGAGCAGTATACAGATACAGGCTTTCTTTTTAGCCTTGACGAACCTGTTTCTAAATTCAATCCAGACAAGAACTTCCACGTCAAAAGCTAATCTCAAATGAATCCTGCCCATTAGCATCATTGAGAACAGTGAGCCGTTTTCTTTAGGGAAGAAATTATGGGTAAAGAACGGCCTAAAAATGATTATATAAAAAATCCTTTCTAATATGATTTAGCATAGAAATGTTAAATATAGACCATGAAAAATAATTTATTTTTATTAAATTATTTGAAGAAAAAGAGGATCTGATTGTGTCCCTCAGAATTCCTGTTAAGAGTTATGGGTGTTTGTTCCTGTTCTTGGGATGACCAACTTATGGTTTATCACTCCTGATAGCAAAACGTAATAAAGTTTATGTTCTTCAGCATAGCTTCAACAGTTGCAGATAATTTATCTGCCCCATAACTTTGTTCTAGAGCTGCATGAGTATCATTGAAGAAGAGGGGGGAGGGGAGGAAGGGGAAATTAACTTGTGCAAAGAAGCAGCACCTAAGATTGTAAGCCCTCTTTCTAATTCTTGCAGGATCTCCTTTCAAGCTCTCTCTCAAAGCTGCAAAGCTTCTTTCTGTCATGAGACAACTAAAAAAGAAGCAAGTAACAAATATCTAAGGTTGAAAACCAAATGAACACAGTGAACAGATACATATATATTGTTACAGCACTATGTAGAGGAGCACTGCTTAAACAACCACCACTTGGACTCTCTGGACAGATAAAATTTGAAAGTGTGAAACATTTAACCTGCTCCTTTCAAATAGGACAACCTAACATCCCACCAAATCAAATCAAATTGTCCCTTCAGCTTTTTCTTCTGGAAATGTTGATTTTAGTATTAAAAATGTTGATTTTATATTAATAAGATAGTTTGTGGGTTTAACTATGTATGTTCTTCATTTGATGTTTTAGATCATATTCAGTGATTCATCATCAAGAAAAGGAAAATAAAGAATGAAATTGTAAACAAAATCTTAAAAAAAAATAACTCTAAAAAATTCATGCCAACTAATATTAATTTTAGTATAAGAGATATAATTCAATCCAAACCCATTAAACTAATTGTTTCAAATTTTTAAATCTGGTTTTAAATGATCTAATCATTATTCTTTATAAGTTAATTAAGATTTCTCCCCATGTCCATGTTGTGGTGTTTTATCACTGAAAGGACTTTTATATAATCTATTTTTTAATACATTTCTGACTCATTTCTCCAATAACTTAAAGACTAGCAAAGAGCTACACGTCAATGTTTCCCATAATTATTTTTTCAGTTCATTATGGGCAGAGAAGAAAATTCGGCACAGTGGAAAGTTCAACTAACCACTAAGTCAGAAAGTGCTGTAATAATATAAATATCAGTTAGAAACTTTGACTGTAACTTAGCCTCAAGATTAACATCAAGATCAGGATAAAAGCCCAAAATATAATAAATTTCAATAACATGATGTGACTGATCATCGAGATCCAACATCACAGTAAGACACAATTTGGTTGTATTTCATATGGTTGTAGAAATTCCTGCTTAGACATTGTTGGGTATTAGACTATTGCTATAGAAATCTGGATTACATATACTTATTCAATTTTTGCCTATTACTGAAGATGTCAACTGATACAGTAGGAGCCATTTAAGGACGCCTGCCCCCTTTTCCCTTCTTAGGATCGTGCTTTGGATTGGGTTCTCCAATATCATAGTCATTTGCTGAAGTATCCAGAAACCTTCTATATATGATACTCTCCTGCCAAGCCTACATGAAAACTCCATTAATACCACAATGAAAAATAATGAAATTTTCAATAGATAACATCATTCTCTTGAATTTGCACACCTCTTTAAGGGAATTAACATTGAATTCCACAGGCCCATTATACTGTTTCTCAGCAAAACCCTTTTCATCTATTAAAAAAAGAAAACCATAGATCAGTTTTAGCAATATTCATTAACAACCTCTAAATATATAGACTTTTGAGGAATTCCATTCTTTTACTGACCTGTCAAAAATGGAGTCGCATATTTTATGCAGTAAAAAAGCACAAGGATAACAAGCAAGGCGTGATAAATCCTGTGAGACCCAGCCATACTTAACCAAACTATCTGACTTGTTCACTGAGATGGTTTTCCTCGTCTCCCCTATCTCATATTTATACACAAAAATAAGTAGTTATATTTTCAAACTCCAACCCTAAGCACAAATGATCTAGAATAAAACATATTTGGTTACGTCATACTTCATATTCACAAAAAGCTTCGTTGCAGCACCATATACTCCAAGCCTGTAAGAATTGAGGAGAAGTCACATAACTTTAGTGAATTGAGAATGTCAACACTTGAACATGAGAGCCCACTAAGAGACCGACATGCTTATTTCTTTAATGTGGACATAAAAGGACCAACATAAATGTATATCTAAGAAAGTGGTTCTGGATTTTTTTCTCAGAGTAAGAGAATCTAATCTATCAAAATCATTTAGGATCAAATTTATTTCAATTTGTACATCTAAGAAATTTTAATCTTGCTTACGAAAATAAATGGGTATCTTCTTCAATGAGAGAGTTGAGTCCATCAAAATCATTAAAGTATCAAACTTAGTTCAATTAATACCTCTAAAAAATTTAACACCTCTTAAAATTTTGAACATCAGTAGATGATGTAATCAAATAGCATGTCATCATTCTGACCAATTAAACTATAAACCTTTGGTAGTATACATATTTTTTTAAGAAGTGGTACTTGATAAAAATAAGTGGATATCTTTTGGAGTAAGAATCCAATCCATCAAAATCATCTAGGTATTAAATTTAGTTCAATTTTATTACCTGTAAGGAAGTTGAATCTTGTTAATAAAAATACATGGACATCCTCTTGAATAAGAGAGCTTAGTCCATTAAGATCATCCAGGGGTCAAACTTATCTCAATTAATACCTCTAAGAAATTCTCATCTAGATAGATGGTGTAATCAAATAGCAGGCCATCATTTTAACCATTCAAACTACAAACTTTTGGTAGTAGACATAATTTTTAACACATTAAATACTTCATAGAGTCGATATTTCTATTGAAGTTAGGATGGATGTTAAAATATATTTGTTATAGTATATTTTCAAAATTTCTATTAGTCTTTTCATTTTTATTAGGATTTAATTATATAGTTTTGAGTTAGCTTTTATTGATTTATGTTTCATATTATTTATGGTTATGAATGGTCTATTTATCACTCATTGTAATTTAGTTATGTTTGTTGAGTTGAGTATCAAAAAAATATAAAAAAGTTACTTATTGTAGTATCATAAATTGTCACCCCTAACAATTTCACACTAGGTTTAGCTCTCCCTTATGTGATTGGACCTAATTGTGCTATTAAATTACTTGTTCCATGGTCATCTTTGGAAAATCAAAATTAAATTGAGAATTATTATTTAATATTTATCTAATGACATTAAAAACCCAAAATAGGTATGCTCTAGGGTGGTACATCTCTTGTCCAACCTATTTTAGCCCCAATTTGAATGTGCTATTTTTGGCATTTTAACATTTATAAATTAGAGAAGAAAGCAATAACGGCTACATGGTGGAAAGGTGTCTCTCAACAGCATTATACGGTTGAGAAGAAACCTGAGAAAAATAGGAGCTTTTCTGAGGTGGTTGCGATGGAATCACAGGGTCTTGGGGCATCCTCTCCAGATGTCTCAAATGCTAGAGTTGTTGATACTGAGAAAGATTATCATGTTGAAACCCCAATTGAGCGTGTGAATGGGCCTTAGGCTGCCTTACTAGTAGCCTTTCTGATAGGGCATTGCCTGCTAGAAGAAAAACTGATGAAATCTCTGCAATAGTGGCTATAGGCAATTTTCTTCAGGATTGTAGTATGCAGGCATGGCATGCTAAGGCTGTGCAAGTGGAAGAAGGTTGGATAACTGTAAGGGCAAGAAAGAAAAATTCTCTAAGCCTTCTTTTGACATGACTCTCCGCTCCCACAAGAGTAGTTCTAAATGTAAATCTTGAAATGTCTTGTTTGGGGGCTTTTTCTTTCTTTGGTTGTAAAGTGTTTCGGGTCCCTTCAAAACCTGTTTATCACCTAATAAAAAACATTTATAAATTAAATTAATTTGTTGACTTTTGATAATTAATTTTGTGAGAAAACAAATTATTGCATATAAAGTACATTCCTTTTTCACCATTTGAAATCGTAAGAAAAAGCTAGTGAATTGATTAATAATTGAGCATCTTAAAAATAAATCATGAGTAGAATAAGAAAAGTTCACAAAACTTATTATTAGTCAAGATTCCTATTTGCAATCATGAAGTTTTCATGTAAGTTTATTTATGCTATAGGTCTTGGGGCATCCTCTCCGGATGTCTCAAATGCTGGGGTTGCTGATACTGAGAAAGATTATCATGTTGAAACCCCAATTGAGCGTGTGAATGGGCCTCAGGCTGCCATTACTGGTAGTCTTTTTGATAAGACATTTCCTACTGGAAGACAAACTGATGAAATCTCTGCAATAGTGGCTATAGGCAATTTTCTTCAGGATTGTAGTATGCAGGCGTGGCATGCTAAGGCTACGCAAGTGGAAGAAGGTTGGATAACTGTAAAGGGCAAGAAAGAAAAATTCTCTAAGCCTTCTTTTGACATGACTCTCCGCTCCCACAAGAGCAATTCTAAATGTAAATCTTGAAATGTCTTGTTTGGGGGCTTTTTCTTTCTTTGGTTGTAAAGTGTTTCGGGTCCCTTCAAAACCTGTTTATCACCTAATAAAAAACATTTTTATAAATTAAATTAATTTGTTGACTTTTGATAATTAATTTTGTGAGAAAACAAATTATTGCATATAAAGTACAAGCCTTTTTCACCATTTGAAATTGTAAGAAAAAGCTAGTGAATTGATTAATAATTGAGCATCTTAAAAATAAATCATGAGTAGAATAAGAAAAGTTCACAAAACTTATTATTAGTCAAGATTCATATTTGCAATCATGAAGTTTTCATGTAAGTTTATTTATGCTATATGTTCATTTTTTGTGAATACTGACACTTGCAGGAGCTTTAATCAAGCAACCAACTCTCCTTGTATGAGATGAGTACAATGAAGTCAATCTATCAAGGAAAATAGATCTAAGTGGTAAGTTGTAACACTTGTAAATGTATCACTTATTTTATCCATTTGCTTTTGTCTGATTGAGGGTAAGCACTCTTTACATCATCATAGTCATTGTGGAGGTGGAAACACCAAAATGAGGTTTGACTTAGGCAAACCCCTATATGACACAATCCTTTCTCTCCTCTCTTGTGTGCAGGTGGTAGATCTTAAGTGGATTTTGGAAAAGATTGAAGACCTAATTATAAGGTCAAGAATTCAAGCCTCCTATCTCAACAAATTAGGGCAAGTGGAATTAATTATCAATAGACAAAGTTTCAAAGCTAGGTACAAAAAGGAAGAACATATAGATTGTGGCCATTTGAGATTTGTTTTTTGATTCTTGAGATCTACACTTCCAAGTCTAGGATGGTAGCAAGCCCTTTTCCAACTAGTTTGAGCTCAAATTTATATACCAGGTTCCTATATCTTTGCACTCTGATGTTTTGTGATTTGTTTTAGTGTTTTAACATATCTACATTTATTTGTAATTGCATCAGTTTTTTATATTTTCATAGTTGATCTTGGTACATATTTGCATCATCAAACTAATTTAATCATTAATCAATCTATCAACATCAATATTCCCCAAGAAAGAACCAAAACCCCGATCCACCATTTTGGCTCTTCCATTGAGGTAGTAGCCTAGTGGGTGTTCATGATAATTTTTGGTTCCTTCCTAATATGATGCCGAAAGAAAGTGTGATTTAGGCCCTAGATCCATTTTTTCCACATCACATTTTGGTGAACCTGACATATCCTACACTAGAAAAATATTTTGATTTATTTTTTTGTTAGATCTTATTTTTCAATTATTTAAAAAATTGAATTTCTTTATATTTACAAAAAGTATTTTGCATTGAAAAAAGAAGTATTTTTTCTTTAATTTTTTGTAATAATTAATAATATTGTCTCATTTGAATTTCAATAATACGTCAGATTTATGGATAAATTTAATAATTTTTTAAATTAGTACATGAATTGGTGGAAAATAATAGAATCTTGGGAAAATTAGAAACCCTAGTTCATTGCATTAGGCCACATTTTTTACAAAATCAAGGAAAAAAATGCAAAGTTTTCAATATCAAACCTAGACAGTCTCAATCTCTTATCTTTATAATAAACTATAACACATGTCACAAATTTTAAAACTCAAAAAAAAATTGCACCTTTGGTCTAGGGTGCCACTACCCCTTACCTGCTTATTTTTGGATAGTTTTTATAAGAAAATTGGTATTTGTATTTTGTGCTCAAATCTGGATGGACTGTTTCTAGAAATTCTTTCTATAAAAGGCCTGATTTGATGTGTTCAATAATAATTTATCTTAAGAAACCGAGACATAAGAAATTAAACATTATAATTGGAATTTCATTTATCCCTTTGGGAAAATTAAGTCATATGATCATGTCATATCTCTTTCTGTAATTAATATTTTCATGTATTTGATGAGCCTTTTAGTAGCATTGATTTTGATATGTTAGATGAGGCCCTTGATGACTCCACATCTATACCATCACCTAAGGCTCCTAAAACTTCAATATTTTAAGGAATAATAAATACAATAGACTCAATAAAACCACAGCTTTGAATTATTTATCCTCTTTCACATGTTCCTAAGCATCAAACTATGCCTTTTCTTATTATTAGACCTCCTTCAAACTAGTCTAAAGCTCATAGTCATATCTTAAACTTTGCACAACAACTCACACACCCAAATGTGCTGCACCAACCAAGTTACCATGTAGTTTCCCATATATATATATATCACTTGATTTATAATAAATAACAAAAGCAAATGACAACTTCCATTCCATTTCCCCAACCATATCTTCCCCTCACACCTTGTCTTCCTCAACATAGTGACAAAGAGTATGATCTTGTTGAGAAACTTTTAAAACTCTAATCAATATCTCTCTTTGGGATTTGATTCAAACTTCACCTACCTACCATGGTATGCTCCAAGAGGCTTTACAAATGATTGTTGCACCTCCTATTAAATTGAATGATCTAGAATCCTTATTGAATGGTATGAATACAATAAACCTAGATATTTTTTCCATCAAGGTGAGTTACCTTATACTGAGATTCAAAAGCAACATGAGGCTCGAATGATATTGGTTGTTATTAATAAAACCAGGGTTAGACATACTCTTATTGATAATGGATTAGGTCTTAATGTTTATGGTATTGACCTTTCACATAAACTTGGTGTGGATGAAACTCTCATAAAACCTAACAATATTTCTATTTGTGGCTTTGATAATGTTGGTAGGAAACCATTAGGAACAATCACACTGCTTGTTAAGGTAGGACCCATGAATTTTCCCACCATTATCCATGTCATGTTGAATCATTGCTCATATAATCTTCTTCTTGGTAGACCATAGATTCATACCATGAAGGGAGTCTCATATAATCTGAACATTGTACAATGAAATATGAATATAATAACAAGATATATATATATGGTTAAAGTAGATGAAGAAATTTATTTACATTTCCAATTCAAGCATAACATTTCCAACTCTCTTAGTACTTTAATTCCATCTTTAAAAGTTGAACTATCACCTTCCAAGGATAATGATACTATGAATGCTCTCTTGGTTGATCATTGGGGTTTATTGGATTTTATATATCTACTTTCATTGGGGAGTATAAAATATCATCATCAAAGCCTATAAATTTAGAGATTTCCAATAATAATCACAATATGGCTATTGGGAATCAAGGTGTCTCAACCTTGGCAATTCCTAAGTTATTAATTTATTCTTATTTTACATTTTCCTATGAATAAATATTATTTATGTTATTAAATATTTGTGATTCATCAAAAGGGGCATGATATTTTGAGTTGGAACTTTTGCCACATGTTGGTGCCTTGAAAAGTAAGTTATTAGTTGTCAAAAGATGCCCATTTAGTGGTCCAACAGGGAAATCCTATTTTTAATGATGTTATGATGGATTCTATGACAACTATAAGGGTTAAAAGTAGGGGATATCATTTTGGGTGTTAGAATCATCTATGACATGTGTAAGAGAATCTTTACATAAGCTATTGATGGTCTATGATGCATGTAAGAGAATCTCCTATTTTCTATGGATTCTTATGACAACTTGTAAGAGGGTGTAATATCATGTAAGAGACCATGCTTATCATGTAAGGGTCATATGGATTTTTACCATGGTATTTTAGAACCTTGTCTTGACCCATGATAATGTTTTATGGTTGTATTTTTTGAGCCCCCATGAGTCTATATATTGAGGGGTTGAGATGGAGACATTATGAGATGTTTTACAGGTACATAGATGTTGGATTGGAGTAAAAATAAAGAGGAAGTTCTATGTATTGTAATCTCCAAATGAAGAATAATACAAATTTTCTCTCTTTTCTTGGTGAAGTTTTTTCACCCGAAAGGGTTTTCTCCACGTAAATCCTTGTGTTATGTGTATGGCTCTTGAGTTGTGTTATTTCTTTGCAGTATGAATCATTTCTCCATTATTTTCTACAAGTTTATCTTTCATATTTGTAAGTTAAATTGAAGCTTTCCATATTATAGTGGTTTCCTTCATTTCTAACAATGGCTTCCTCCTCAAATACATGTATTGGGGTTCATTAGATTTTACACCCTCCTTTTGGGGAGGAGACAAAATCTCACAATCTAAACCTAAGGATTCATGTGTTTCATTTGCTCAATATTTTTCCACATCAACAATTCAAAAAAATCATCCTATGATGGTGATGGAGGCTCTTTAGCTTTTATCCCTCATGTGTTGGTGATTTCTAGCCTTAAAATTTTAACACCTAAAAAGGATTTTCATTCTTGCAAAAGAATCAATTCTTCTCATAATCATTTAGACAAGATTTCTTCATCTAAGTTGGAAAAGTGTTATGGGATTGGCTTTAAAAATATTTCAAAAATGGGATATAATAGAAAAATGGAACAATGAGTTAAGGTTAATTTGAAGTCTACACTACACCTTTTAGGTTTCCAACCTTCTCCTTCATCTACACCCTATCCTCCATCATCTACTATATTTATAACATCTTGTGGTAAGCAAGCTAAATTTTCTTCACAAGAGAAAGGATTGTCTCCTACTCCTTAGCCTCTATCTGAGCAAGATCATTTTTTGTCGAGGCTTCTCAAAGCCCACTTGATTACTCTTCCTCTTCCAACATGTAAGGAATTTTATAAAATCACTCTTTTTGCGCATATCATCTAGTGCATGTTCATTCCACCAATGAATCTGAGGCCTTGAGAAATAAAATACAACTTATTAATTGTGTTTTTCTTCCACGTTTTGATTCACCTAGCCACTCTAAATAATGATCTCTTTTATGGTATTGCTCCTCACTATGTGGTATTTATAGCTTCATATATTTGATCATTTCCATTCATGTTATGGTACAATCTTGTGTGTATTCATATTTCTTGTATGGTAGCAACACGATAGTCTCTAGCATTGTTTTCCTTGCCTTTATCCTTGGGGGAAAAGGATAGCTAGTTTTTGAGGCATGTATTCTTCTAGAGGATCCCCTCTTCCCCCTTGTTTTTCTTAAAATATCAGCATAGCAAGTATTTTGACATTTTAAGGGGGGGCATATCAACCTATCTATTTCATTAGTGTCTTGTGATATTTTACTTATTGACATACCCCCTTTGGTACTGGTGTTATTTATAATGCTACCTAACACATGGTTATCAATTCATCCTCTATGATGTTAATCAATTAATTCATCCCCTGTGACATTAAAATTTTGTGCATCCCCTAAGTTAGTTCATCCATTGTGACATTAAATGGTTCCCCGTGATGTAAAAATTTTATGCGTTCCCTGCATGATCGGAAAAATAGTCCATGGATTTAGCATAATGTAACTAATGGAGCCATGCGTTTCATGAGTATACTAGCATAATGTAACTTGCTAGCCTTGTGAAACCCATCATATTGCATGGACACCTAGCATAATGTAGCTTGCTAGCCATTGGATCTATGTAGCTAATGAGTGATCTAGCATAACATAAATGTTTGATCCTTATGAGAGCACCATTTTATCTAACATCATATTTGATGGATAATATTGGGTATTTGAGACAAAATTTAAGATTGAGGTCTCTTTACCTTACTGACTCGAATCCTGTTTGGTGTACTAACTTTGATTTTTGTCTTATTGTGCTTAATTGTTTTCCTTATGTTTGCTATGTGGGTTAGTGCAGGATCATGGGTGTCGAAATTAGGCCCTTAAGTGGCAATGAAAATTCAAAAAATAGACTTAGTCAACTTGACATAAAAATTTGAATAAGTTATTAACATATTTTAAAAAATATGTAAGAACAAAATTTGTAGAAAATTGAATGTAGTTTCTAAGATACTATTCCTTTTTGAAAAAAAGTAAATCTATTTGGTGAAAATTTGTGATTTCAATGTAGTAGTACTAAATTTTTAGGAAAAAATAAAAAAGCAGGTGTATGTATGACCAACCTATGTATAAGAAAAAAATAATATATTTATTTGAAATTTTCAATATAAGTAGAGGATACATGCTCAGATGTGCCACATTTTGTTTTCTATTTTTTTTGAAAGTAAATAATTAGTTATGATTTTTTATTAAAACTTTTTAAAAATATCAAAACTTATTTGTGTGGTCACCATAACTTGGTCTAAAATTTATGAAATTCATTTTTTTTAATCTTATAGTATGGGAAGCATAGAATGTGTTACATCTTTTGGATTAAAAAAATATGAAATCATTTAAGAATTATAGATTTTTTTAATCAGCCTATCAATCAGGACCTTAGTCATAATGTATGTATAAAACAATAATTATTATTTATTTAATTTCAAATAAGGTGTATCTTATATTTTTGGAAAGCTGACAAATTTCTCAATAAACCATTTTTGTTTCATCAAATTTGGATTAAGAAAAATTCGTCAACCATTTTTGGTCATATCACCACTTTTTAGACCCCCATGATCCTACAGTCACCCATGTGTTTATGTTGAGTCTTTTGCATGTTTTCTTTGTGTATTGTCTTGTGTTTGCATTGTTTATTTTGCATTCTATTAAGTTTTGTGCCTTCATCATGTATGCTTTGTGTTTTTCATGTTGCATTGCACCTCATGTGTGTGTGTTCCTTTGTCTTTAAATAATTTTTTCATAGGATCTTGAGCATAGGGGCTAGCACATCCCCTAGATTTGGTGTCATCCTACCTCTTCATTGTTTGGATAAATAAACCCTTCTTGGCTTATCCTTACTTTAGTGTGAGAATGAGCATAAGTTCATACTCTCACTAAAGTGGGGGCTAAATGTAGCATTGTAAGTTGTCACCCCTAACAGTTTCAAACTAGTTTAACTCCCCCTTATGTGATTGGACCTAATTCTTCTCTTAAATTACCCATTTTATGGTCATCTTCAGAATATTAGAATTAAATTGGGAACATTATTTAATATTTATTTAACAATGATAAATTGCCTAAAATAGGTCTAGTCTAGGGCACTACCACCCTTGTCCAACCTAGTTTGGCCCCAATTTAAATGTGTTATTGTTGGTATTTTAAAATTTTAAAATTTAAATTCATTTGTCAGCTTTTGATAATTAATTTTGCAAGAAAATGAACTATTACATATAAATACAAGTCTTTTTTCACCATTTGAGATCCTACCAAAAATCACATGAATTGATTGAATTATTTAGTATTCTAAAAAGAAATAAAGAGTAGAATAAGTAGAGTTTAAAAATCTAATTATCAATCAAGATTTATGTTTAAAATGCATCAAGTTTTAATGTAAGTTTTTTCATGTTATATATTCATTTTTTTGTGAGTACTAACACTTGTAGTACCTTCAATCAAGAAACCAATTCTCCTTGCATGAGATGAGTACAATGACTTTAGTCCACGAAGGAAAATATATTTGAGTGGTAAGTTGCAACACTTTTCTATTTGTCATTTTTTTAATCCATTTACCTCTACCCGACTGAGGGTAAGCACTCTTTACATGATCATAGCCATTGTGGAGGTGGAAACACTAAAATGGGGTTTGACTTAGGTAAAACCCTATACAAAACAACCATTTCTCTCCTCTTTTGTGTGCAAGTGACACTTTTAAAGTGGATTTGGGAAAGGATTGAAGACCTTATTGCAAGATCAAGCATTCAAGCCTCCAATGTCAACAAATTAGGGAAAGTGGAATTGATCATCAGTAGAAAAAATTACAAAGTTGAGTCTGGAAAGGAAGAACCTATACACTATGAACATTTGAGACATGGTTTCTAAATCCTCATATTTACACTTGCAAATATAGGGTGGTAGCTCACCCTTTTCCAACCAATTTGAGTGTAAATTCATATGCCAGGTTCCTCTGTCTTTGCACTTTGTTGTTGTATAAATCATTTTTGTGTTTCATTTCTATATTTATCTATAATTGCATCAGTTTGTTGTAGCTTCACAGTTGATCTAGGTACATATTTGCATCATCAAATCAAGTTAATCATTAATCAATCTATTAACATCAATCTTCCCCAAGAAAGAACCAAAAATGTGATCCACCAATTTGGCTCTTCCATTGAGGTTAGTAGCCAAGTGGGTGTTCATGCTTATTTTTGGGTTCCTTCTTAATATGATGTTGGGAGAAAGTGTGATTTATGCCCTAGATCTCCTTTTCCCACATCACACTTATTTAATTCAAGTGAACTTAAGGATCAATTTTCTCCATGATAATAATCAATTAATCAATAATAAATCATCACATAGTTTGATAAACTATGAAAAAGTAATTATAAATAATAATATTTTATATTTTATATAATTAAAATTAATGATAATTTGTAAATTATTTTAATAATATATAATAATTTAATATATAATATTTTTTAAAAATGAGATTTTTATTTATTGAATATAATGATAAAATATGTATACCCATATCATTTCCAGCTTAGTTTTGTGTCCATTCTTAGAGAATGTCCTCGTACATATACATATCAATAAATGGTGTAATCTTATGCTTGGTACTCTTCCATTTACACACAGTCTCACATCCTTTGTCCATATTATATCCATATTTACCTATACTCTTATATATTCTTCATTTATTATGCATATCCATGCACTTATCTTGAGACATTTCATTCCATCTTAACTCTAATACCTTTTTGTACTAATGGCTCAAAGATAGTTGTCCACTATTTTGATCACACTTTTTGAACCATTACTCAAAATTATAAGGTTTTATTTGCATAAAAAGTGGAAAAACAAGATCTAGACTAGGTTACTCTTAGAATTTGATAGATCAAGATTGCGTTTGTGCAATAGATCCCACACCTATAAATTTGACCTTTGACATTTTAAAATTTAAATTTTGGTTGACTTGCACCCATTCCTTTCCTTCATAAAGTTGACTAGACATGTGTTTGCATGATTTATTGCTACATAATCATATTTAAAGGTATTTAATTATATTCATTTCACATCTCCTTATCATCTAAGAATTGATTCAAATTTTATTTGTATTTATGGTAGGAAACACTTTGATTGGTACTCAAAATGAATTTAGCTATGCACTTTCACTATAGGAGCATATGTGGGTTTAAAGAGAGCCATCTTGAATATTTTACCTATTTTTCTAGGCATTGACCTAGTATATCATCTCCCTTACTAACATGCCAATGACCCTTTAAAGGTATTCATAAATATTGCTAATCTTCAAAAAAGAGTAGAAGGTATAGAAGATAAAGAAAAATTAGGTAAACCAAAGAGAAAACACATACATTAAGCAAGATCAAATCAATGTGGAAAAGGTTGAATATATTGACATAAAAGTGGCTTAGAGGTGTATAATTGACCCTTCATAGTTCAAACTAATTATTTTATATTTGAGGTAGAATATTAAAAGAGATTCATAATTTCTAGGACTAAGAAATTTATATTAATTAGTACTATTAGCATAATCATTCTTCATCTTCAAGTATAGAGCTAAGTACATTTAATTATTATATTTAGTCATCATATATTGTCACTTCAAATATTCCTATTCTTTGACATTTATGGCTTGAGATGATCATTATTTAATCTATGTTCATTGAATTAGCCTAGATTAAATAAAATCTTAAACACAAATTTGTCATTAAAGTCAAAATTACACATTCATTTGGTACATTAAGTTTTGAGTATCCAACACCAAGAGGATTTGTGGCACCTTCTTTTACAAAGTACGATGGTAAAGGTGATCGATCACAATATTTACAATACTTCCAAGTTAGGTTCATACCCTATTTTTATGAGGACTAATTTCTTGCTAATGTGTTCACACCAAGTTTGAGTGGTCACATAGTTACACGACTTTATTTATTACCACATACTTCTATCATATATTTAACTAGCACTTTCAAAAAATAAATTTATAATTTAATGTTGAGCCTTAGACATGTACTATTAATCTCACAAAATGGAAGCACAAGAAACACAAGCAAAACAGATATTTCATATCACAATTTGAAGAAAAACATGAATTATGCATTGGATAACGATGTAATTTAAGACATATCTACATGTGGTTTAATTCTAATATTTAAGGACCAAGTCTATTGCATGCCTTAGATCATTCATTATCATAGTTGTGTATTAGTGTACATGTAAGAATGAACATGCTTTATTGAAAAATCATCTTTTATATAACTTACACAAAGATTTGACTAGTGCTTTCATAAAATAATTTTATAATAATATTGAGCCAAAGACATACTATTAATCTTGCAAAATAGAAGCAAGAGATACATAAGGAAAATGGAGATTGCATATCATAAATTTAAAAATTATTTATTAACATGAATTATACACTAGCTAATAATGTAATTTAAGAAATTTACATATACACTAGCATGAAACCATGAAGGTATATTTGATCATTTCTATTGGGATGACAATATGATGTATTGGATTTGAAGATATTCATGATCAATTAAATAAAATTTAAACCTACCTAGTCTATTCCATGATGAAATATGAGATCCCTTATAAACTATGCACACTTGCATACCCGTATTTATTGTTTATATGTTGGCATCTTGTATATTCCTTATTTTTTATGTTACACATGTTTATTTCACCTTCTATATTTACTTAGATGCATACCTTACCTCACTTGGAAGGAATTTTTGTCTATATTTATCTATATTATTTTTTAGTCCTTAGCTCACAACTTTATTTTCTTATTCCTTATTGCTTCATACCACATTGCTTGTTATACATATTCATACTAGTTGTGATGCTTTTATTATGCTTACTTATATTTCTCCACATTTGTTTTATCATTATTATACTTGTGGAATCTAACATATTATCATGATTATAATTTACCATTTTTAGTATTTAATGATTGATATGATACCATATTACCACATCATGCTTCCTAGAGCTCACACAATATTTTATATTAATACATCACATTTCTAGAGATACTAATTGAGATCATATTTCCATATCACATTTCTCTAGATCTATCCTTTTATATTAGGTGTGTCATTTATCCCCCCTTATAGATTCTACTTCTATTTAAATAAAATACCTTTTAGTTTAAAGGGGCAGCGGCAATTGGGACTATGCCTTGGACTTGGAAGGCAGGGATAGGGGAAACACCCAAGTTGTGGGAAGCAAGTGGTTGAAATACAGTTTGGGATGGCTAAGTGGAAGAGGTGGAGATGGAAGAAGAAGGTTGAGTGTGTAACTAATGGAAGTAGGATGGGGGTGAATCAGATGAAGTGGATGAGGAGTATGAAGCCAAGCTTGATCTTCGTGTCCTTCTTACCCTCGTAGAGGGCTGTAGTTCTTGAAATTTCCCTTTTTTGGGTGTAGATCTTAGAACTTTGTGAAACCTTTCAGTGGAAAATGATCCACTTTGATCCAAATTAACTTCAAAAGGGGCCCTCCTTCTAGTGCCAGTTCTGTTGATGGGTGTTTTTGCACCTTCTCAACACAGAAAATGCACAAATACACTACCTCTCTTGAAAGGCAATCTCTAACAACAAGTTGCTAAAAATTACCCCAAGGTCTCTCAGGTGTTAGGTCATGACGTGTTAGGAATCCCTTAGTTGGTTTGATGTGATTTTTCTGGTAATCACAGGGAAACCTTACATGGGTTAAACTGGAGGGGAATTGGATCCTTGAAGATGGTCAATTTTTTGTTTTCTTGTAGCTGTTCCCAAATCAAGGGTAGAAATATTATAGCTGACCCCTTCTCCTCCCATCACTGGGGTGGCTATCTATACTGTCTTGGATCCAGATGCATCCATTGTCAGATGAGATCTGACCCTTGGCCTCTTTTCCTTCTTTGTACTTATCTATGCTTGGGCTAGAATGACTTCAAGCCTCACCCTCAGATCCATCGGGGTCGGGGTTTTCTTCTCCAATTTCTTTTCGAGCCATTCAGGCATTTGAGATTCCCCTTTCGGTGATTCGTGATCACCTTCTTCCTCATGGGTGTGTTGAATTTCCATTACTTTGCCACCTAGAGTCTCCTGCTCTATCTTCTCTTCTTCCTCTTCATCTGAATCCCGAATGAATATTGTTTCTCTTCCTGGGGATTTAGTAGCTATATGCTCCTTGAGGCTATCCCCCCCCTCAGAGGTTTTCTTTTCTTCTTCTTGTTCATTCCCATGTTCATCATGATGCTCTGCTTATGGACTCTTTCTTGTCTTGGCCTCTTCTTCAGGCTTTCCTTTTTTTTCTTCTCTTTCCTTTTCTTCTTGTTCCTCTGAAAGAGGAATCTCTTTATCATGCTCAGGGATCTCACCTTTCTCCCCTGTTGGAGGTTCAATGTCCTCCTTCATTTTCTCATTTGTATTCTTCTCTTCATTAGAGGTTTGTTTCTCTACTTCCCCAATGCCCTTGAGTTGTTATGCCAAGTCCTCCTCAAGCTCTGGGTCAAAGGTTTCCATGATATACTTTGTGCCTGGCTCCTCAATGTCTTCTTCAGATGATTGTTCTTCCTCCTCTTCTTCCTCACACACCACCTTATCAATCACTAGATGCTGGTATTCAGGGTGCTCGTGATAATCATCTACTTCTTCCATCTCTTTGGTTGCTTCTCTCTCTTGCCTCTCCAATTCTTTAGATATTTGCATTGTTGCTTCCATCATAGGCGGTTCAGTTGGAGGAGGGACAAGGAGGTTAGCAACAAGTTGTACCAGGGTAGCTCGCAGCACAGGATTCATCAGCACCCTAGACAACTTCGTTGGGATATTTTGCATTTGTCGAGTGAAAGCCTCTGGGAGCGAGAGAGTGGGCATTAGAATTGTTGCAGTAGCCAGTGGGAGGGTTGATGATGGAAACATGGAGGAGGAAGAGAGTGGAGAAGTGGTGGCATAAAAGGAATCTATGACCATTACTTGTGTTGCAGGGGAAGTGGAGGCAAGGTGGACTAAAATGTCCACTGCGGATGGAGAAGAGGCGACCATTTCCTGAGAGCCAGGCAAAGGAGCAACATTAGTGGCAACAGTAGAAGCAGTGACTGAGAGAGTGGAGGTAGCAAGTGGGGACTTTGGCTGCTCGGTCTCTACTTCCTCTCCCTCATAGAGCGGGTCTTCTTGGATAGTGGGCATTTCTATGAAACTGCCCGACTTCTTTTGCTTCTTGGAAGGGTCACCCTCTGACGCTTTCCTTGAATATACCTTTTATTTAGGCTGTCATTCAACAATCTCTTTTCTTTTCTTGGACCTAGTAGTGGGAGGAGACGTTGAAGTCTCTCCTATTGGGATAGCAGTGGCAGAGGCACTATCAATCTCACTTTTGAGTGGATCCTCGAGCTCACCATATGTTAGGGTAACTCCATGCAGCTTCAACTAAGCAATCTGCCCATCAATCTAGTGTTTTGTTCTTGCTTCAATGGGTTTCATCAGAATATTGAGGTCATTGACCTCTTCCTCATCCCAGTCCACTAATGGCAGTGGTAGATTGGCAACGACATCATACCTCAGATCCACTACCATATTTTCATCTTCATCAATCTGATCTGACACCGGAAACATGTTCACTATTTTGACAAAGTATGTCATCATGCACATGTAATGCCTCATACACACCTCCTTGTCATCTCTACAATTGGCCCAAAAGTCCTCCACATTATGCAAATGGGCATACTCAATCCCAACCACCTTTGTTTAACTTGCCATATGGGTCCATTCACGGCCAGGCAGTGTAGAGCTCCAGGTTGTACTCATTTAGTTCCTTATTGGAATACTCCACACACTAGGAGGTGGGGAGTGCATACATTCCCTGACCAAAGGTAAAGGGATAGGGGATCCCCGCCCTATGCTTGTCGCTCAGAAGGGTGTATGCACGTAGCTGTTGGGAGAGTTCTACTAATATCAACCAATCATTTGGGTACTGAGGCAAATTATATGGTTTCTCTGAGAACCCCTCAGCTCAGATATAGGTAAACTTGGGAAATTGAATGAATAGGAAGCCAAAACGATGGATGTAAGTATTTTCACTGTGGGTGACTCCTTTCAAAATCACCTCCAATTAGTCTGATTATGTGCCCTATGAATGCATCATTGACTTAGTAGTAGTCCTTCTTGAAATTTCAGAATTGGAGTTGGGGATACTTGTCATATACCTTCAATTACCACCCCGAAGTCAAACTCGGGGCTACAAATAATCCCCTGTATTGGGCACGATCGGTGAGAAAATAGACCAGGTATGATGTCATATAAAATTTTGAAGTCTTCTTCATCGCCACAAATTGTTCGTGCAAGTAATGACTAATCATCCTTGCCCAGTAGAATTTGGTTTTCCCTTGGAGGATTTCTTCCACGAAGTACAACATCCACTCTTGGAAGAAGGCTACAATCAGAAGGCCCATAACTCTGCTCAATAAGGTTACCAAGTCATGATAATCCTCATAGAAGTCACTTCAGAAGAGCTCTTGGGGCACTTTGTTTACACTCCCCCTCTTCTCCTTTAACCAGTATTGATTAATAAGTTTCTTGCATTTGAGGGGGTCTGCATCCCATGTGGTTTTGGCATATCCCTTAGTTGTCTCTTCCATCTCATTGAAGGTAGGGATGTGGAAGGTTTTCCCTATTGACTTGGCAGATAAATCAGCTAGTACATTGCCATCCTTGTCTACAATTCTTCTAGGAGCTTCTTGATATGCCTCTCTGCATGCCATCACGAGCTCAAGAGAAATGAGAGCAAGCAGGAAACTAGTAGCCTTGGCCAACCCACTATTTCTAATCCTTCTGGCATTTTCTATGGTGGGGTTGACAATAACCCTCTATTTGAACTCATTGATATCTATATGCCCCAAGTTAGTATCTGAGATCTCTTTCCAGTCTATGGTGACCTTTGACTTGAGGGGCCCCCCTTGGAACTTTTACTTCATTTGGTCCTTATCCTCTTTGTACCCTGGGGTGCCTTGGAAACTTTCTTTCCCTTTTCCTTTTCCATGGTTGCCTCTGAAGGTCCTACAGCCGATTCCATATATCCTATAGGCAAGAGAGCAATAAGCATATTCAAGCATAAAAATATGAGGAACGCTAGGAAAAATCAAGTAAAACAATGTTAAACTAGGTAGTTCATCATTCAAGGGTCCTATCATTTCTTTCAGATCATCATTAGCTGCACATTTGGGGAAGTTATGGCAATACGGGCTTAGGGGTGCAGACTTCCTTGGGTTGGTAGCCATTTTGAAGGCAACAGTGAACAAACGACAATTAGGGCACAACGACCCGCATGGTCCCACCTACGCCAAGATTTGGTCATGAAGTGGGGTCCACCAAGAAGGTCAGGCCATTTAGGCACATGGGTCAAATCAGTGTTGAGGTTTTGGAAGCATTAAGATCATCGTTTAGGTGTGTGGACCCATGGCAGGTGGAAGCAGAGGGTGGTCTGGTCATTTGAGGCTCTACCACTGAAAACAGTGCTAGTAAGGTGGCACCTCGTAGGGGGCATCCCGCAACACAGGATCTGCGGCCTCAAGGGACGGTGGGTGCTATGCCGTTAAAGTTCAAACCATTCAGAAGTGTGCAGACCGGAAGGTACAGAGAGTCGTTAGGAGTTGGCCGTTTGAAACGGTTGAGGCAAGATGGAAGTCTGCCAAGGGAGGCCCGCATCATCGAGTCCACAAGAGGCATGCACATTACCCATTCATTCGCGGATAGTCAGAAGGAAACAGCGGGGTTGGATCCTGCATAGCAGGCCGATGGAGGTCCATGTTCATTTTGTTGCGAAAATGACAAGATGGCCTCGCACAGGCGGCTACCCGCACGAGGTAGCTCGCAAAGTTCTTTACTTAGGCATTTTCCATTTCTATGAGTTCAGACGGAGATGACAAGTGTGGATTCCGTTGGGCGAAAGGGCGTCATGAACATGCCATTTGAAATGGAAAAGTCAAAATGGAAACTCGTGGGTGGAGGCCCATAATAGGGGACCCACTTGAAGTCCATCACTTAGTCAATTTTGGCCTAGGGGAGATCGGACGACAACAGTGGAGTCGGGACTTGCCAGTCAGAATGGCACTTAGGTTTCACTGTTTTGAGTAGTCGTTTAGACAATGGAGAAAGATCGGTAGAAACGTGCAAAGGACGGTCCGCATAAGATAGGTTACTTCGCTTTAAGTTTGGGTGGCGGCCGTGAAGGCGGGGCTCGATAGGCAGACAGACGAGTCGCGAAATCCATTTGAAATGGAAAACCCAGGACAAAATCTCGCAGACAGAAGTCTGCAGGGGCAATGGGCCCAGACTTAGGAATTTTGGCACAGATGAGCTTGATCAATGATGACTGGGGTGGGACCTACCTAACAGGAGGATGTGAGCAGATAGATGTTCAGAATGATGGGGATCAAAAAGGCATCCTGCAGGTGGAGGCCCATGCTTGTAGACCCGGGAGGATCGAAGGATCCCTCTTTGGGGGCTCATGAATTTTGGAAAAGTTCAGGACGACTGAGTTGAAGGGGATTCCCGCGAGGGCGGGCCCGATCAAGGTATCCACCATTTTGGGGTTTAAACATTTTAATGGAAAGGTGATGGTGGTGGTCATGTTGCAGGCCCGCAGGGCATGAACGCCCTAGTCATGGGTTTTGATCGTTGAGGTTTACCTACCTGATTTCTAAGTTTTCCTTTCAAGATTTAACAATTTTATACAGAAATTAAAGAAAAATCATAGTATGTCTTGCACTAGAAGACTAAATTGTAAAACTTGATGAAGATGGATGAGAAAATAGTGAGCAAAAGCTTTGAATCAGTGGTGGAGCTTAGCGGGCGTGACGATGACGTTTGCGGGAGGCTCTGACAAACTCCTGGACTTCCTGACGATGAAAATGATAGCTCAAAATGGGCTATTTATAGATTTTTGTGCATTTAATGCCCCTCATTAATGCTGGTATGACGAAGGTGAAAGTTGGTGAACAGGCTCTTCGAAAATGGCAGCAGGAACGACGGAGCCCGTTAGGCGGACAATAATCAAGAGTTGGTTGTCTGATAAATCGACGGTGAAAGCGGTGGGTGAGGGAGTGGGTCTCGCGGGGTGGGAATACATCGGAAGTTAGCGGCTCGAAGCGGCAAAGGCGCCAGGGAATCCGGCCAAGGGCAGCCCGCAGGGTCAAACCCGTATTGCCCGAAAGATGTCCATTTTAAAGTTTAAAGGCAGACTGCTAGCATAACCCCACCAAGGCTAAAGACCTAAAAATTTGGAAAGTGGTGAAAGTTGGTCAACTCAAGATGATTCTTCTAAGGCTCCTTGACCTCTTAGGACTAAAAAATAGGGGGCATGCAAAATGAGGCAATGACAAAAGCAACCTGGCAAAGCGAAAAGAGAGGGTCCCCATTCTGAACGGGGCATGTGTGCTATAGGCACAACAAGAATGTCCAAGGTTGTATTCACTTTCACTAAAACACTCTCATATGGAGGGGATAGGAAATTTTTATTAGCATGCCTGGATATGTAAGATACCAACATTGTTTGAACAAAAATGAAAAGCACTTGTAACCATTTCATGCAATGTTTTAGTTATGTAAACAATGTATATCCAAAGATGAAAAATATTTTTATCCAATGTATGCAAAGCTTTAAGAATGCAAACAATGTGTATCCAAGAGTGAAAATCACTTTTATCAATCTTATGCAAATTTTTATGAATAGAAACATTGTGTATGCAAAAGTGAAAAGTACTTTTATCCATGTTATAATGTAAAATTTCAGAAATGTGAGCAATTTTAGATCTAATGATGCTTGTAATTGAAATAATTTCAAAAACGACTTACCCTAAATTGATGTTTTTGACCTAGATGCATAAAACAAATGTTCCCAAGACTTTACAAGCTTATAGTATATGTTACTATGAGGCTTAGGAAGCACAAAAATGAGGTTTTTGATGCTATAATAGATAGTTTAAAATCTAGACTGGGATTGATTCACCCAGAATGGCGAATGAGTCACAGTTAGGGTTTTTTTCAAAATTTTCAAAAAATTTCAATTGGTTTTGATGCTTTTGATGTTGGATGACCTGAATACTAAATGATAATGCATTTTTCAGATGTTTTTCAATGATTTGGAATGCAAAAATGCAAACTATATGCACTTTCACTAATGCAAAATTTTGAAACCATAGAATGCAAATTAACTAATGCAAAATGCAATGCAATGTTAATGCAAGCTAATTCTAGGATGATGATGGAATCCAAAATCAGAATTGTGATGTTCGAAGGTTGGGTTCACCAAAATGAAATGAATATTTTTGTCACCTCTTTCACCTCTAGGGTTTTGCACCTAAAAGGATAGAGACAAAGATCAATCACTTAATTCAAGAACAAACCCTTGATATTTCAATGCAAATGAGATTGAAATATGTCAAAGGGGATTGTCCTAAAGGCTACAAATTGATAAAGGAGTTCAACACTAATGCAAAACTTAGAAAATGCAATATGTTTGAAAACACACTATGAATTGTAGAAAGACCTAGAGAATGACCAAGAAATGCAAATAAAACCAAACATAAAGGAAAAGATGTAAATGGTGTGCACCTAGAAATATGTCTGAAATTCTAAAATTTCTACTTTTTAGGCATGGTGGGACTCATTCACCATTCTGGGACTCATGCACCACTACTGGGGGATGAGTCCCATTTTGTTGAAAAGTGTCCCAAGAGTGGAATCTCGAACTGAAACTTTGCAAGCCTCTGAAGATGAATGAAATAAGAACCTTCCCACTAATTTCATGTAGATTGGATGGATATTTTCCCCTAGATCTGATTTTTCGTGAGTCTTTGACAACTTTTCATGACAACATTTGCAATTTTATCATTTTGGCATTTTTCTTCAATCTGGAAACCTACAATCACGCATTAAAGAGGGGAAAACTGGTTGATTGTTAGAGGATAGGGGTTTTCCTTGGTCAAACCCCTTTTAGGTAATTAAACCAAAATGATGAAACAAGATAATAAAGCATGAATATGAAGTAATGCAATTAGAAACTTGCCATGATGATGGATCTTGAATTGCTACAACAATGGATGAAGAATTTGCTCTTGAATGCCTTAGAATGGATCTTGTGAAGTCTTGAAATGCTTAACCCTAGCTTGCTTGACTTGAGAACATGATGGATGAATGATTAGGAGATTGGGGGTGAAATGAGAGGGAAAACCCTATACTTATACACAATTATGCCCTAATTCCCGAAGATACTGCATCACAAACCGACCTTAGGTCTTAGAAAATAAAAACTTGCCAGAATTTTGAATTTATTTTAATTTTTGAGCCAGGTGGGACTCATCCCCCAGTAGTGGTGTATGAGTCCCAAAATGGCGAATGGGTCCCACTCAAGGCATTTTAAGTGGGTGTTAGAAATTAAATGTGTTGATTGATGTTTAACGGGATTATTCTAAAAAATACACTTAAGTAAGGCCTACAAGTGTATAATGGGGCCAATTAAGCATAATAAAGGGTGAAATTATTGATGACAAGCCTAGAAAAGCATGAAATTTTGTTACAACACTTTGTACAACACTTTGAAATAAGACTTGGTAAGTGATAAAAAGAGGTTGTTTAAGTGAATTATAATAAAAAGGTCCCAGAAAAGTGTGAAAGTGTGTTACAACAGTTCACAACACTCTTACAAGGCATCACAAAGTTTTTATCAATTCACAAGGGCCCAAGACGTAATGTGGATGTGTAAAACACCTCACAACACTAAATCAAGGCATCATTAAGTCCAATTTATCATTAATTATTCCCATATCAAGCAAGAAACACATTTTTCTATGCTACACTTATCTATCTAGATATTATACATGATTATTACATAATGCAAATATTATTATTAATTTACATGATTGCAAGCTCACATGATTAGCTTATATCTAGTTTTCATGTACTATTTCCCTCTCCTATAATTTGTGTATCCTATGGATGCAACCACTTGTAGGAATATATCCTTCACTAACTCTCTCATGCCAAATATTAAAAATAGTTACAAGTACCTATAAGGATGAAATGTAAAGTTGTGTCACCCTTTTATAAAGAAAACAAGTAACATAAATCCAAATTGTAAAATTGGAACACTTAAAACTGATGTATATTTTAAATTTTGGAATGATTTAAAGTAATGAAATACACATATTTTAGTGTGGTTTCTGAGTGTATTTAAAAAATCATGGAAAAAAAACTATAAGTACTATTTAATTGCTAGAAAAATGATAAAGTGATAATGGGACATCAATGTATTTGTAGAAAAAATATTTTTTTGTTATTTTTTACTTTCTAATGGATTGAAATATTAGTGTAATGAAAGAAATGATAATTTAAAAAATTCTTAATTTCATGTGTCCTAAAAAATTGCAACACTTTAATGGAACACCAAACATTTTCATGATGATTTATCAAAAAGAATTAATAAACTAATGGATGAACTAATAAAATTTAGTACATTTTTAGGTGAATGAAAACAACTTGAACTTTTGGGGATAGTGACCTTGTCATGAATATTAAAAAATAACAACGTCAATTAAAATATTAATAAATTTAAAGTTCCAAAATCTACAAATATATAGAAAAGGGTTTTTTTTCTTTTTTCTTTTTCAAAAAATGTTATATTCATGTGTAGAAGTGGTGGGAGCATTATGTTTTTCTATTTATTTAAATTGTAGCTTACACTAAAGTGATGCCACATATTTAGATTATAAAGACTTTTGACTTAATTTTTTTTGCTAGATGTATTCTACCTAGAATATATTTTTGACTAGAAATAGCTTTTTAGTCAAAATGTTTCAAGATACGTTGAAAATATATCCAAAAGGATGACATAACTTTGTGTTTTTACCCTATAGAGACTCATCTTTAGTATGTGACATGTCATGCACCACATGGACCCTACCAACTATCAATCACCAAGAAAAGAAGATCATTACTACTTTCTATACAGGTAGAGTTTATCTAACCTCATGTCTATTGTTTCTACTTGCATATAGAAGCTACTCATTGGCATATTTTACCTCAATTTTGTAGGTTCTCATGGAGAGTACATGAGAAAGGAAAACCAACATGATCTTTTGTATACTCCACTACTTAATAAGAGCCAATTTTCTATCTTTTTATGTTTGAATATTTATTTTACATGCATGTTTGTGAGCATTACATACTTTGAGAGACATTGTCATTCTAAGATTCATGTGCAACTCAAAGTGGGGGTAAAGTGTAATAGAAAATTCTGTGTACCCATATCATTTCTTATTTAGTTTTGTGTCAATTTTGAGAGAATGTCTTGATATACTTATAAATAAAAAAATAGCACAATCTTATGCAAAGTTAGGCTTTTTTCCCTATATTGTTACTCTTCTATTAATACATACATTCCCAAATACTTTATCCATATCTTATCCATTTTTTCTCACATCCCATGTATTATTCATTTATTATGTGTATCCTTACACTTATCCCTAGACATTTCATTCCGACTTTAATTTTGCTACTTTTTTGTTTTTATGGCTAAAAGATAGATGTGCATTGTTTTATTAATAAGTTTTGAAAAATAATTTAGAATTGTAAGTTTTTCTATGCATTAGTTGAACAATGATATTTGAATTGGGTTTAGAAATTGGAAAGTTGAGTTTGCACTTACAAAATCAATCCCACACTTGTGGATTTGGCCTTAAACATTTTCAATTTTAAAATCAAATTTGTGAGTATTTGAATTTTAGCTCACTCACTCATTTTTTGCCATCTACAACCAACTAAACATGTTTTTACATATTTTATCATTATTTACTTATTTAAAGACATTTAATTACTTTCATTTCATGTCTTATCATCCAAATATATAGTCCAATATCATTCACATTTAAAAAAAGAAGGTTCATAATTTGATAAAAAAATGTTCCATATTTAACTATAAATTTTAATAATAGATTGAACTATTCATATCTAACCATATAATTATTATTTTTATAATAACTATTTTTTAAAGAAATTAGATCTCACAAAAGAATCTATTAACAAACTTTAAATCAAAGTCGACACACCAATGTGGAAGAAATGATGAATCTCAACATTGCAAAAACCATCATTATCTTACGTTATGCATACGAACCCATTTTGTTTCGAACCCTACAACCCAAGGAGGTCCTACCAAACATACTTTTTAATGGTCAAAAAGTGTCACATCCCATTAGTATATGTGCACTTGGGAACATAGGATTTTTGTTCTACACAATTTCAACGAACTTCTCCACCTCTAGTGAGACAAAGTGTGTTGAAGCTTTTAGCGATGTTTGAGTTAAGAACTCTACTCATAAAAACCATTGTTCACGTGGTCCTCTCTCCCTCAAATATTTTGAACAATTCTAACCACATGAACTATGTGTCGCCTCCATGTTTGGTCATATACAATTGGTTGCTTAGGACCACAAGACTATCCCTTCACACCAAGTGTCACTGGGTAAATATTTTCCTTTATTATTGACAAACAATTGTCCACTTTTTATGTAAGCATATTATCATCCCTTTGACCACTCTATTGTCCTTATAATGGTTGATGTGAACTACAAAATATCTTCTTTTTATCAAAATTAAAAAGAAAATAAAAATCATAATG
This sequence comes from Sequoia sempervirens, assembly GCA_007258455.2. Classification (NCBI taxonomy): domain Eukaryota; kingdom Viridiplantae; phylum Streptophyta; class Pinopsida; order Cupressales; family Cupressaceae; genus Sequoia; species Sequoia sempervirens. The sequence goes on along the minus strand of VDFB02270651.1, from coordinate 735,719,345 downwards.
GGTCTTCACATGACCTTGCAATAATGTGATATGGGCCAGCCACATTATTGTTCACCAATGTAATTGAAACACATTTGAGGTATCAATTGAATTCCAACTACATCCTCAACCTAAGGTTCACATCCCTTGTAAATAGGCTTTTCTTTCAATTATGAGTCCAAATAGTTTCATTTAGAATTAGTGGTGGTGGAATTATACAAGCATAGGATTTTGATTCATAAGGCACAAACTCTTTCTTTCAATGGTTAGACATGTTGATCATTCAAAACCCCACAAGGAGGACATCCATCACATTCAACTTTCTATGATGACATTGCTAATTGTAGACTAATTATTAGAAACACATTTTCCTAGTCTAGATTGGAAGATGTTGGTAATGAATTTGATCTTTCTTCATTATAAAGAGTGAATTTGGTGCCACTCTATATTACAATACGATTCCCTCCATTTCAACCATAAGTTGATCAAGTAAAGCCTACACTAGTTGAAAATATCTAAAAGATAAGATAAAAAAATACTAGTGAGAGTATTAGGAGATAAGATTCACCAATTGGACTAGTAAAAAAGATTTGGAGCGACATAATGATTTGATCTCATTCATAGTAACAAAGTGCCAATTAGGTAAAATCTTAGAGCCAATATGTTTCAAATGTTAAATTATTTGGAGTGGAAACAATAAGGCCAACCAACATTCTCATTATTAATTATTTGTTAAAAAGTTAATAGTTTGTCTTATTAGTTTATGGTGGTTGTAAAATCTCAATAAGTTCTATAATTAATAATAGGTTTAAATTGAATCTTGATGCATTATGCAATTGATGACATTTTGATTGAATGTTGAGATGGACATTATGAAATCATAGATTCAATCTATCAATTTAATTTGGTTTTACTTTTAGTTATTCATGAATGATATACTATTGATTATGTACTTCAATTATGGAATGATTGTTAATTTATTTGTTTATTGATTTGTGGTTTCAAGGTACTTTGTTTAATATTAGAGAGATTATATATTATGGGGGAGGATGTGATGAATAAGTATTATTGTGGGTAGATGGTATGGTAATTGGTGTATTATTAAATTGTATTTTTCTCAATATTCTAACTTTAGTTGCTTGATTGAACATCCTTGAGTCAAATCTCTTAATTGGTATTATTGACCAATTATTGTCAAATTATTGATATTTTACTTCAACCATAATTTTTTTTATGATTAAGACACATGTGTATGTACATGTACATGTATTCATGTACATTTATGACATACACATATCACACGTACACACAAATATGCATACATATCACACAAACACACATATGTGTGTATAACATGTGTGCACACACATGTATGTATACATATTTGTGTACATGTATATGTATTCATGTCATGTATATGTATTCATGCCATGCACATGTATATATGCACACACACATACATCTATATATAATATATATATGCACATGCAGTTGTATAACATATATTGACTATAATATATGTACATAAATGATATACATGTATAAATATGTATATAATTATATGTACATTTATATAGGTTATTAATGTTTATTTTAATCATAAAATAGTTTGGTTATTAAGACTTTGATGTATGTAGGTATATATGTATGTATGTTTGCATGAAGATATACATATATATTATGTACAAAGGCATACATATACATATGCACACACACATATATGTGTGTGTGTGTACACACACACATATATCTGTATATCTATATGTATGTATATGTCTCTTATACTTAGCTATATGACTTAGGGTGTCTATTTTTTCTCAAAGTTGTACCTCCAAAAATTCTAAAGAATATGCTAAGACCTAATATTTAGGAAGGTCAACATAGGGTGATGGATTGATACTTATGATTATACAATGGATAACAATAAGCCCATTTGTAATAGAGAGTGATGAATCTTCTTCTCTAGGCTCTACTAGGCCTATAGGTGTTCCTTGAGATCAACATTAGATAATTATAACGAAATAATAAAAAAATAAAATTATTAGACATATTTACCATACCCTATGCATTAGAAAGCTCCAATAATCTTTCACTAAGGTTCAATGTGTTGGCTTGCCAATACCAAGACATTTAACCTCTTTGTAGTAGATAAGCATGTTATGTATGCAACCAAATATATGTAGAATTATACCTTCAATGGATTTTTTTAATCTAGGAGTTTACTTAAGCACATTTACAAATTGATATAAAATGCAAATCCATCTAAAGATATTTTTTGGTTTGTTTCTCTTCAAATAAGGTCTTGATAATTTATAAAAATATTGCAGGACAAGAAGGATAACTTACAATAGGATTAATATGAATGAAATTTTAGTTTATTTTCCTAATTTATCTATGATGGAAGAAATAAGCACAAGGACTAGTGCATTTCTCTTAATTGGGTAATAAATTTGAGTATAAAGATACAAAATTCATGTGGAATATTATTTTCTATTAGAAAATTGAAACTAAAACAAAAAGGGTTATGTCTTACATTCATTTATAGATAATCCTAGCTATATACCTACGGAAAATGTACTACCCACTTGATATGAAATAAAATATTGAAAATACTTGAAATGTCAATGAACAAAAAAAAAAGCTACTCTATATTAGATGCAAATAGTTCTTGAGAAAGGATGCTCAAATTTTTTAAAATTTTAATAAAATCAATTAAGGATGCACAATACAAAAACTAACAAATTTAGCAAGAAAAATACAATATATTCATGAAAGTGTACCCAAATTTCATGGAGAAATTTGTATCAAAGATAGGCCATAAAAAATCAAATATCTCCTTAAAAGGATTACAACATACATATGCTCAATGGGGCTAAAAATTTAACCTGTAAGTGTAATCCAAATCAAGTTCAAACCTCATTTGCATTTAAACATCCTATTTATTATTCCAAAGTGTCATGTAGTCTACCCTTTTGCAATGATTTCAGTGGTCCCTCACATTCAATAATTTTTCAAAACCTCTAGATTTGAGTAGGGGATGGATTTTTGCAATAAAGTTCCTTATATTAAGTCTATCCTAGATATTAAATGAGAGGTTTTAGTTTCATATTTTACATTGTCAATGTCAAAAGGGGTTTTATTTTATGTCAAAACATTGGAAAAGGCATTTTAATTCTTTCAAAATCCTATCTTCATGAAAATCCATGGGAAAGTTGGCAAAGTCAGAAAGTTGTGTAAGAGCTGAAGATTAGCTCAATACCCAAGACCACCTACAAAAACAATGAAAACCTTCTACAAGAGGATATGCAAGAATATGAGCTTGCTTGATATTAAGACCTTTCAAATGATGAGGTATGAAGTATGATAAAGTATGATACAAATGAGTACAAGAACCTTCCTTATATAGGCAAGGTTGAGATGCAGGATGTAACATGATGTTGACATGTGTCATAATCCTATGACATGTGACAACTAACAAAATACCTACCTAGGATAATGTGAATTCTAGATAAGACTTCTAGAAGGAATCTTATATCCTAAACATGTGACTAAGGGTCAAGGCCCCATAATAACCTATCACCTAGTAAATGCAACCTAGGAATTAATTAAATGCCTAAGTAAACTTATGTAGTGTAATTAGATAATTAATTACACCAACACCCCCCCATAAGTGCAGCTTATGGAGGAAATTATAATGAAAATGATGATATAATGATGGGTCCCAGCTATACTAGGCCATGTTAGGTACCCATGTACAAATGATAATGCAATCTCTTACAAACAGAGCAAAGGAGAAAACCTAGTGGGAAGAAAACTCCTCTCTAAAAAGAGATAAAAGCAAATAAGTGAGGAAGAATGGAGGACTCCATGATACCCCCCAAGTACACCATCTATCACATATATATAGTACAATCAATATCCCCCCCCCCATAAGAGGGAAATGGAGAGACTATGTAGCCCCCCACAATGTGTGATAACCTGCAAAAATGGTAAGTGTTTGAAGACAAAACATGATCCAATGTCGACAAACAACTTGTCTCCCTTTTGGAGGAAATAAAACCAAGAAAAAATGTGGGAATGCTTCCCATTCCATATAGGAATTGAAGGAAGGATGGATGAATATGGATGGTGATGATGTCTCTGAAAGCTGCTCATGTGTCTCCTTTTCCTTTAAAGATGAAGATGCCATAGTCAAATTAGGTACATGCCCAATCAATGAAGAAGGTGAAAAACTAGGACTATGTGGAAACTGATGTTGAACAATATCCAAAGACCATGATGGTTTGACAATAGTTGTGCAATGATTGTCATCAAATAGGAGAGATATCCCCTCAAATGTGTCCTCCAAGTCTAAAATATGAGACTCCACAAACAAGGATGCATTGTTTGATAGATAGGAATCCCAATCAAGAAGACAATGAGATACTTGTTGTAATGAATCACTGGAGGTGCTCAATGAATCACCAACATAAGAATGTTACTATTGAACATGAATGATAGGAGCCTCAATAAATGAATTTGCATAATGAATCATTGAAGGTGATGGTACACAAATTATATTTGATGGAGAAGAAGAATCTAAAGAACCCTCGTCATCCTCATCTGAGGATTCAAAATATTCCAAATATTCAAACTCCTACATAGTATCTGCATCATAGGGTATCCTGTCTAAAAAATCAAGAGGCACACAATAATTTGAAACAGGATCATTTGTGAATGGATGAGTATCAAGATATCCATATATCTCCCAAATTTTAGTCCAAAGAGTGTGAGGGAAATCACAATCATCAATACCTTTCAAAATGGCAACATCAATATGCATTGCAATGATTCCTAAGACATGATCCATTTTGCAATTCCATGCAAATTTCTTACTATCAGTACTAGGAGGGGGAACAAGATTATACAAATGGGGCAAAAAATGAAGCCATTAGAGATGTTTTATGATACCAACTCTCCATTGTTTATAGTTTCCCCTTTTCAACATAATCAGAGAAGGAAGAAATGAAAACCCCATAATGAACTATGCTATATCTCTAAGATTACAAATACAATAACCTTCAATATCAATTAGAAACTCCAAAATATGATATATATACAGCAAAAGAAGTCTTCCCAAATTGATAGAACCTCTCTAGGAGTCAGGATGTCCAAGTAATCAGTCACAATGCCAAATATGCAAAATACTGAATAAGTAATACTTGGGGCTAAATCTAAAAAAAGTGAATGGGCACAATGAAAGAGCTTCTAAATACCTTCCAAACACAACTTGAATCACCAAAATAGGAGAAATTGGTAGAAAGTTATGAGCTTGGAGGTTGAAATGGAAGACCTAACTTCAAATGGCTATAATTGTACTTGTAGAAAAATATGACAAAATGGTTTGCACCACTGCGAAGTATGCAGAACCAACTTTCCACTGATATCTTGTTTGCAAAATTTTAATATCATGGTGAAAATTTATGACAAAATGAAAAAAATAATTGTATTATGGCAAATCAGGGTATAGTAATGCTAAATAGGCATAAAATCGAAGGATAAATTGGTACAAAAATTAAGCACTTGGTCATGGCATATGATTAGGTCGCAGGTTGGGGTAAAAAAGAATGGCACTGCCAAATTGGCTGCAATGGGAGGTGGCACCAACGACTACAACAGAGCCCCCCCAGGACGGATGTGACCAGGGGCAAAGGATAAAGGGGCTCGATGGATATAAGGCCAATGACAAGGATGGAATTGGTGGTATGGCAGCAGTGGCTGAGACAATGAATGCAAACAAGAGGTAGGTGGGGTTGGTGATGTCGATAGACCTGCGAGAATAGGTATGATGGTACCTTATGCATGTATAGTCCACATAATTTGAAAAAACCTTTAGAATTTTAATATGCCACCCAATAAAATATAGGCCGATATAATATTTACAAATAGCTCAAAATATTTTTATAGAGCCCAATAAATAATATAACATAGAACATTGAAAATATTTTTATTTTTAATTCTGCATAGTTGTACCTTCCCCTGGCGGGTCATACGACCTGCTGGGTAAAATTTTTTTCCTTCTAAATAGCTAACACCAAATATGGGTGTGTTTTATGTTGATCTTTGTCTCTTGGGATCCTTGATGATGATGGTGAGGTCCATTTGAGGTGAAAATGCTCCAAAAGCTCTGTAACCTCTAGATCTTGCAAATTTTGCAATTTCTTCAAACCCTCATAACTTTGGCCAAATATGTCAGTTTTTGGTAGAACAAAAGTCGATCTTGAATTTCTCAATAGTTCTAATCTTGAATCTAAGCTCAGATTTCCTCCAACACACACCAAAAATTACCTTCCATGAAACCCTTGATATAGAGACAACTTAAAATAATACCAAGATCTTATAGTCATAGCTCAATCCTCTGATTTGGGAAGGGTCTTACAAGAAAGGCTCTGATACCATGTAAGAGTTGAAGATTAGCTCAATACCCAAGACCACCTACAAAAGAATGAAAACCTTCTACAATAGGATATGCAAGAATATGAGCTTGCTTGATATTAAGACCTCTCAAATGATGAGGTATGAATTATGATAAAGTATGATACAAATGAGTACAAGCACCTTCCTTATATAGGCAAGGTTGAGATGTAGGATGTAACATGATGTTAACATGTGTGATAATCCTATGACATGTGACAACTAACTAACTACCTACCTAGGATAATGTGAAGTCTAGATAAGACTTCTAGAAGGAATATTATATCCTGAACATGTGACTAAGGGTCAAGGCCCCATTATAACCTATCACCTAGTAAATGTAACATAGGAATTAATTAAATTCCTAAGTAAACTTATGTAAGTGTAACTAGATAATTAATTACACCAACAAGTTACAACTTTAGTTTTTGAGTTTAAGAGGGAAACTTACATGAGTTTCCTTGCATGCAAGTTGATTGACTTGTTTTTTTGGGGAAAGACTGGAAAGAGCATGAGTTCATGAAGGTAACAACCCTTTGATAGCATTTTCATTTAGGTTTATGCCTTATTTTCTAGGTTGGATTCATTTTTTGGCTTTTCCCTGTGTGCATATGTCTTCTAGAGGAGTGTTATTGCTTCATCTTGTGCTTGGAAAGATAAATGGGTGTTTCTTTTCCCTTTCATTGCATTATGAGGGTGATTTCAACTGTTTGGAGGCTTCATTTTATAGCATGGGTTAGGATTTTATTCTTTATGATTGGCAATGCATGTTCCATGTTAGTGGCTATCTTTGGATCCTTTTTCCTTATAAGATCATGCAGGGAGATTTGAGAGATCTATCAAGATTTTAAACACATGAGAATACCACCATTGAGTAGTGAGTTTTTGAATCATTAATCTTCGAAACCCTAGGCCTTTGAAGGAGCAATAGTTTTTGAAAAGGAAGTCAATTAAATAAGTTACCTATACATTATATTGATGAAGCATCACCTTTACATTGCATTGAGTAAAAACAAAGGGGATAATTGCTGTTGAGAGAAAGAGGAAGGTTTAGTATTTGTAACTAGTTTGAATATGGAGATGCAAGATGGTCCTAGTGAACTTGTATCCATCATAGGCTTAACAAGTAGTTTTGCAACTTAAGGGAAGATCTTTCCATGAGAATGATTTCCACCAAGAGGGTTTATGTTGAATATGGTAGTCTTCTAGATTATGGATAGTCATTCTTCTCATGACTATGATGATAAATTCATGTGGTTGGATATGTTGCATATGATAAGAAATAGGAAATTAGGGTTGTTACTGGCTTGTGCTCCATTGGACTTGTTTTGACATTGAAGGCTGTAAAGAATGAAGTTGTAGTGAAGTTTACCAGAGTGAAGTTTGACAAGTGTGCCCTAACAATGAATGACATTGAAGATCCGACAATCAAGTATGCTTCTATGATGATTGATCACAAAATAAATTTTCACAAATAAAGATAACTTTGTTTCTGCCACCATAATACACATGATCCATCAAATGGTGAAAGAAGGAAAAGATTTTGATCTTTGTGAGCTCTTGAGATTATATTTGTTGGATAATTTGTAGAAAATAAAGGAATCAAAATACCCTTTCTGGTATGGTACTCTTACCATTTTCTTGATGTTTTACTTTCTTAATGAGTTGCTCGAAACAAAGAATATTGTATGGCTAGATGGTATTCATGAAGCCATCCAATTGAGAGATCACTTAAGGAGATTCCATGGTAAAGAGTCTAGTGTTTCAATGTTGTGGGGATTATTTAAACCTTTTCATTCTTGGATGCAAGAAAGAGAAATGATTCCAAGTAAAATTTTGGATAAGTACAAGAATGATTTAACATTTATGGTTAGCAAAGATTACTGCTATATGGAAGTAGTTGAGCCTAGAAATGCTTGCATTTTGGAGCTACCTTATGAGGTAGATGATTCTGAATGTACTGGTCTTGTAGAGATGGTGTTGAGAAAGCCTAAGGATACAATAGTGGAAATGTTCAGTGCTTATAAAGATAAATCAAGCAAAGAAAACTTGGAGAAGGACATTGAAGAAAATTTTGAAAAGATGAAGGCTAATTCAGAAAGAGATTTTGGTGCCCCTGAGGACCCTGTGAAGAAATCCATAGGTACATTTTCTGCTTTGTAGACTACTCCACAAAAATCAAGAAAATCAATTAGGACCTCATCTTTCACACCACCTATTATTGTAAAACCTTCTGAAAAAAAACCAACAAGTGGTTCTAAAAATAAAGATAAATCCAACACCACTATGCAATAGAAGTCTCCTACGAGAAGAAGGAAAGAAAAATCAACAAGAGAAAATAATATTAGTTGTGAAGAATAAGAAGAGGAAGAGGAAGAGCATCAATTGGTTTGGAAAATAAAATCTAAAGAGTCTTAGGAAGAGATGGGTACAAAAAAAGGAAAACAGAAAGAGAAGACCCTCTGGTCAGAGAACATAGTCTTATGAAGTTTGATGCATTATTCAGTGCTATTGTAGAGCATGGTGTAGTAAAGGAAACAATACTATTATATGAAGAGTCGACTCCTGTTGATGAAGCTACAATTGAGAAGGCAATATAAATGTCTATGGCAACCTTTGATATGAATCTAGGTAATATTCATGACCAACTCTTAGCGAGTCTTGTAGAGTCACTTAGTGCTAATAGATAAGTTGTGGTGCAAGAAGAAAATATAAGAAAAAAATCCCTAGAGAAAACTAGAGTAACCCTTACTGATGAAGAAAGAATAAGATTTTATAAATTGTAAGCAAAATAAGTCAAGACCAAACATAGGGAAGATACTCTAATGGGGAAGGACATAGAAGAAATCAAGAGGACAAAGAGGAAAATAGAGAAGATAAAAACCAAAATTATTGCATAAATGAAGAGAGTTGTTCGTATAGGAAAGGAAACCACTCCTACGGAGATTGAAGATCAAATACAACAAGATACATCTCTTTTAGAAATAAATGAGCATGTTAATAAACAACATGAGTATGAGCATGAGCATCAAGATTAAATAATGATAGGTAACACCCCTTAGGATGTGGAGATAATTAATGTGGAGAGTAGAGAAGATAAGCAAGATGGCCTAGAGAATACTAAAGCACAAAAATAAGAAACTTTTCCTCTGAAAGTTGAGGAGAATGTAGAAGAGAGCACTGGTAGTGGTGAGAAGGAGAGGAATGATAAAAATGAAGAAGAAATCACAAAACAAGTGGTGAATCCTCTAGACTCTTTAGAGATTCATTGAAATATCTTCTAGACATGCAACTATAGTTTCAACCGGGGGTGTCTGCATAGTTGTTGTAGATTCCTATGCAACAAGGTCAAGTGGAAGTGGATAAGATTTCCCCTCTACATAAGTTGTAGCTTGGTGATGTTTTTCATGCATCTGTGAGAAAGGAGATTCTTCAAACTAACCAAAAGAGTGTTGAGTTGGTGGATGAAGTTGTGAAGGTATTACAAGGACTTCTCAGAACTTTTATTGATAATTCTTTATCCAATATGAAACAATTGAAGTTATTGTTAGATTAATTTAATGAGTATTCAACTGGTTTTGAAGAGAAGATAGAGAAGGAAATGGGTAAATAAAGTCAATGATAAAAATCTAGTTGACATTTCTGATAAGTGTAGTATTGCACATACAAAGTTGCAAGGCAACTTGAAGGAAGTTCAAAGGTGTTTGCAAGAAGCCAAACAATTATTTCAATTCTATTTGAAGTGGCCAATTTCTACAAGGAGAATTAAGGATCAAATAGACTCAATTGAGTCTCAAATTGCTTAGGCCTCAGGTGTTTATGATCTGGTGAGTGATGCAGATGGAGCTAAAAAATTAGTCATTGAAAATATAAATAGTCAATTATTTCTACTGCAGGAACAGAAAGGGAATATCATAAAGCAATACAATAAGCTCCATGACATGGTAAGTCTCATATTTCCATATTTTAATGAATTTTTAGCTGATGCTAAGAAGATTTTGCAAAAGAATCCAGTGCCTAGTTCTTTAGAAGAAGGAGAAGACCTCCATGCTCAGTTTGAAAGTCAGTGCCATATGCTTGAATTTTCCAAGAAGGATTGGGAGGCACACCTTGCAAAATTGAAGGTGTCTTATAAGGGTACTTTACCCTCATCTAGTTATGGTGTACATTTTTTCTTTGTATATGCAATTTTCTAATTTCAATGTACATATGTGGAGTTAGTAGATGGTTTTTTGGTATAGTTTTTTATTAGTTGGTGATGGATAATATAGAAAGGGGGAGTAAAGTAGATAGGGGGAGCTACTCTCATGTAAATATATCAGTAAGGGGGATTAAAGAAGATAATTATCTTTTTGGTACCCTTTTTCCTTGATGTTAAAGGGGGAGAGAAGTGTTTTGGAGAAGTATGTTGCCATCAATGAAAAAGGGGGAGATTGTTGGCAACATGAGAATGATGATTTATGGTGTTGTAATTGATGGAAACCCATTGTAGAAGTGATGGTGCATTTGTATGTACATAATATGGAGAAGTCTGGAGAAGAAAAAGTGTTTTGGTGAAAATTTCCTAAGTCCCAAACTGGAATAGTAAGTAACATAGCAACAATTTTTTGGTCAACATTGCTCCGATTTGTAAAATCTTGTCATGTGGTTTTAAGGTAATAATTGTATGTATTGTAGGTATCTATATCCAAATTTTTAGGGTTGCATGCCTTCCACAGCTAAAGATATCAATGACAGAGTATCGAGCTTAGTAGAAGTAGAGTTATAAGTGTAGAGTGCATATTGGAATGTTTTGTATTTCACCATAGATGATTATTGTGTTGTGAAATTTTGAGGAAGTGTTTAAGGATGTTAGAAGTGTATGCAATCCAAGTGGTAAGTGATCTTGTGGTCCATGTGTTGAGTTGTGGATGAACAATTGGTTCATTTAGTTCTTGCTTCACCAATTTTGTTATATGGTGCTGACCTAAGGGTTTTGGGGTCATGTGAAGTTGAATTATGAAAGAAGAGGAATCATGGGAGTAATTATAGGTCATGCCAACCTATTTTGGTGAAGAAAACATTTTGGTTTTTTCTGAAAGGTATGTGGGTTGGAGTTTTGAGCCGACAGGTTACGGTGTTATGTGTTTCATCTAATTAGGCTGACCTAATTGATGATATGATTGTTTACGAAAGATGTATGTACATATAGAAGGTTAATTCAGTTTGAGTTTTATGATAGATGATGATGTACAAATGAGAGAGAAATTGTGACAAGTTGGAAGTGTTGGAGTACAATACCACTAAGAGGGGGGTGAATAAGTGGTATACCAATTTAAAATGACCTTGAATTAATCCTTCACAACTTTGAACATATAAAATGCAAGTTTGAAATATTTCAACTATCATATGTTGCATCATGTATGTAAAGCTATCAAGCTTAATTGAACATAAATAACATAAGCAAATCATAAAAGTTGAAGACACCATAGAAACTCAAATGCTGAAAGATACACAAGACTGAATGGTTGAACATGCAAACCAAGTAGACCAAAAATAATGAGAAACCATAACACAATGATTTATGAGTGGAAAAACCTCATAGGGATAAAAAACCACTCGGTAAAAATTGCCTCACTGGCTTAATAAAATCCCACTGATTACAGAGCCTCATTGGCTACTTTTTGTGCCTCACTGGCAAAGCCTCACTAGCTACACAATATGCCTCACTGGAAAACCCTCACTGGCTACACAACATGCCTCACTAGCAAAGGAAACTCACTGGTTACAAGTATGCCTCACTAGCAAATACAACTTTTACATCAATATGATTCTCTGAATAAAAGAATAGAGTATAATCTCTATTTCATTATAAAGAATTTCTTGATTGTCTCATTTTTATTGGAGACTGAAGAACCTATATGTCTGTGTATCCACATACAACTAGCACTTAAAGGGCTTTCTTAGTTGTTCAAAATAGATTATTCATTAATTCTTTCGACATAAACATAATAATGACTCTTTGTAGAGTATAAGTCTCATACCCATCGAACCTTCACATAGTGACTATGTCACTGTTTTATATATGCATTCAAGTAACATAAATATTTCATAATTTTTTTGCAAGTATAACTACCTTTTACCAACTTCTATCAACAAGCCTTTCAAAATCATAACTGAAAAACCATCGAGCATCATTGTGATTTCAAAACTACACATAACCAACCTCAGATACCTATAAAAAATAAGCCACTGGGAATTTTTTGTTGCACAAGTTTAGATCATAGCCTTTAGTCATGTGGCTAATTGACATATTAAAGCATTAAAATGTAAATTTTATAGGTCGGTATGCCCTAGGAATAGGGTTTGACAAGCATTATAGACTAAACCCATTTTATAAAAGAACCACATAGAGATCTAGAATGAGCTTCAAAGCACAAAACCTTAAGTACACAAAAAACTTCTAGGAGCAAGCAATCAAGAAACATAATCATAGATTTACATACCTTAGAAGCTTGAGAAAGAAGCAATAAAACTAGGGTTTAAAGTCTTTAAAAGAGATACCAATCAATACCCAATCCAAACTTTGCCATTGTTCTAAAATATGCCTCGAAGTAAAGATTAGTAAATTGCAATCGCTACCCTCTTGCATTATTACATCAACATCATCACCATTTTCACACTTAAGACCAAGTAGCTTTGTGCCCTATCGAAATGATGAGAACACTGGGTATTATGCCTCTATCATTTTTTTTGCAATAATAAGCAAGGTGTTATTCTTTTTCCAATAATGAGAAAAGTATTATTGTGTTTGTAATAATGAGAAATTTAGGTATAATTTACATTGATGCCAACAATGCCAAAGATAACAAACTCCCCATTTGGAATTGATGTCAATACTTCAACTTTGCTCCTCCTAAAATATGTTTACTTCCATGTCAAAACCACCTATATGTGCACTATCAGAATACCTCTAAGTGTATTGTCTCACTATCAAACCTGAAAGCACTGAATGCACTTACTGCCATGTCATGTTCTTCTCCCCCTTTGACAAAAATGCCAAAGGAACAAAAACCTCAATGGTAAAGAAAGTACTTAGTAAGCGACATTTTCAAACTGCCTTGTGTCAATAAAACAATGTATCACTAAATAATCAATCACCATAAAAACTTGAGAAGTGAATATTTGAACAAGTAATGAAAATGCTTGTACCACCTTGAGTAGCAAACATGCGATCAGAGAATACATAAACTGTATTGTGTAGAAAAGAGTATAGAAAGGAAAGTACCAAGGTTGCCATTAATAAACTCATGTCATTGATCCAAGTACTGTTATGCATTGCAAATAGCTGATCATAAAAGATATGAATGGAATATTGAACATGCCACTGCCATTAAGCAATATTGTATAATTGTCAAGAATGAAATACATGGACTAAATTGTCAAGATGATTAAAATAGTTACTGTCAAAACAACTTGGAAATTTCCACTATCACGTGTACCTGAAAATATTCACTAAAATTGTAAATACCCTGAACTGAAACCACATGTCAAAACTCTGAATGAAATCTCATATACCACACTGATAAATGCACTAAATGCACTAATCATTTCAAAACTACTGTACATGAGAAAAGCTACTGTAAAGATCACAGTGAATGTAATGAATTGAATAAAGCAATCACTTATACATGCTCACTGAAATGATATCACAGTAAATGTACATTGTACTGTAAATGAAATGACATGGTCCTAGTCATCATTGATAAATGCAATGACATCATTGTAAATGACATGGTCCTAGTCATCATTGATGAAAGCAATGACATCACTGTAAATGCATCTGCATCATTATCACTATCCTCTGACATCATTGTAAATGCATCATTATCGCTATCCTCTTACTGTCTTGATCATGGTATCACAATAAATCACATACCAAAAAAAACATTGTGCATTGTCCAATTCCACCGAGCATGCAAAAACCCATAGTAAAACATGAATTGTCCAATAAAAATAATGTATGTAATATATGAGCACTATAACCTACCATCAATGCAAACTGTCAACATGAACAAGATAAATGTACTATTATATTGTACTATATTGCCATATTAAGATGGAATTGAACAAAGTACATGTATAAATGAATCAAAATCATGAATAACAATGAAATTTGTAACCTGTAAATTCACCCTTGAATTTGAAGCTGTCCATTGAGATCATCAAATAGGCATCTACAAATAGTCACCTTGAGTTCCCACAACAAACTTATACCATAGAAAATTTATACCAAGTGCTCCACTCCATAATATCCCACTGTTCTGAGATGGAAATATGAACAAAATAATCAAGATCATTGTATCTTGCAATATTATACTCAAGATCATTCTCAACAAGTAAGATCACAAATTTGAGAAAATGATTTTCCAAGTAATCAATGTGAACTCAAACTGGTTGCATCATAGAAACCCTACAACACTTAATACTGTCAAAGATGAGAATGTATTGGAAAGTAGTATAGAGTTACAATTATTGAAACTACAAATAGAGTATGAAGAAGAGTACTACCAAGATGGGCAAGACAATCATAACTGATGAAATCAATGAGTCTTTTCAGTATCTCAAATGCTTACCATTCAACTTATTAAATCCATCATACTTCTAATGATAAGAACAATCAATATATAGGGGCTACCACCAAACTACTACTTAGACAAAACATTACTATCAAGAAAAAGTTGCACCATATTATCCAAGGCCAAACAAGAGTAAAAAGTGAAGCCATAGTCTCATGCATAACTATTGTGCAATAGTCAGAAAGACACAAAACTTTTATTTGAATTACAAGACTTTCCTCCTCATGGCACTTCACCCAAAGTATCAAATCACAATTGTCAATCTTGGAACCAAGTAGAAATAGTGATACTCTTAAGTATTCTAGCACTATCACCTTCACAAGGAATAGGAAAGAGTATGTGAACCACTATTGGAATAACTAGGCATACTTGAGTTCTTACCGTGATACCAATATATTATGAATATCATTATGCCAATCATACTATGTCAAGAGAAAACATTAAAATAACTATACCAAGAACCACTTGTGCTAAATGTTTAATGTTGCATCAAACACATCAACTTCACTCAAACATATATCAATATGAGCACCTGTCATCTGATCTCTAAGAAACTATCCTCCTTGATTCACGAAGCAAGTCTATTGTTTGTGCAACTTTCAATCAATCAGTAGTAATGCACAAATCATATCCATTGTCCCATAAATGTGAAATGATGAGTTCAAGATATTCATTGTCTATTGCATTGTTAGAAAGACCATCAACATTATACAATCATTGTCATTAAAGACATAATCCCAAACAACCACTGTAAATGTAAGACTGTCCAAACACCACTGCAAATATTCACTATCCACAAGCTACTATTATACTACATGTGTAGGAAAATAACAACACTAAGAACAACAATATCCAAATCATTCAAATCCAACACAAAAATGCAAAGGTACTATTAAATTTCAATGTGGAATGTCATACTTAAATATGGCACTATCCTTTCTTTACTGTCATTTCCAAATGTCAAGTAATGTATACTTGAATGTGACATTAATGTGATGAAACAAAGAAGGCACAAAAAGAACACTGTTGGAATACCTTTGGTTGGATTATACAAGATACAAGCAAAATGAAAATGTCACCTCATTATCATGGCCCAAACCATTGCCACTTTTTCAAACATTTTGTTATGTGATTGCAATCCTCACTGTCTTTGAATAGACTATATATCCACCAAATTTATGCAACCATAATTTACACTATCCTTGAACACCATGTAACTATTGGTACCAATCATTTTCCACAACAAAAATATTCAAACAATTGTTCATTTCCATTCATTGTCTTGACCTTAACCATTGTTCTTTCCAAACACATGTGTACTGACCAAAAAAATGAACATTTACATTCACAACCAAGATCCAAATCATGAGAAGTTTCCCAAAAAATGTATCAAGCATTCACATTGTCTCCATATATGTCCACAAAGAAACTTGAGAAAAAATGACACTGTATGCTCTTGACTTGAAATAGTGTCCAAAAATTTCATGAATCTAAAAGACACAAATATCCTTTAGCATTGTCTATGGGTTTACTGCAACACTATCAAGGACCTTTGTTGCATTAAGAATAATCATCAATAGTCTTTGATAATGATGAAATGAATGTACTCATTTACATCACGAACACAATCACCTTATAATAAAGAAACAAATACCTTAGTATAACCAATGAAAAAATTCATTACCTCTGATAGAATGTAAGAATATTACAAGAAATACTTCTCAGAATCATGGTAAACAACAATGAGTTTAGATTCTAATCCCTTCACTATAGAGACACAACTTCTTGTTGCTTCCTAAGGGGTTTGAATGGTCCATCAGAAATTAACTCCCCCTCAACTCATGATTCCCTTTAAGCACTAATAGATGTCACTTGCATAGTATGCACAAGTTTAGGATCATTCTTTTCTTGACTTTTTTTTCTTCTCCAAACCTTCTTCTCTAATTTCTTCTTGTCATCAGATGCTTGTGAATTTGAATTTCTCTTATGTAAGAAATCATTTCTTCTCTCCTATTTCACAAACCTAGTTCTACAATACTTTGCAACATGACCATGGTTATGACATTCATAACATATTACATTCATATTCTCACAAAATGCATATTGACTCCTTTTAGACCTTCTTATACAATAACTTGCTTTATGCCCATAACCATTACATGAATAAAAATAACTAGGAAATGAATAATTGTACCTCACTAATTTATTTTTCCAAGTAGGTGTTGATCATGTGGACTTGTTGGCTCTACTTCTTCCTCTATTGATGTCCTTGAACTATCTATTATCAGTAGTCTTAACTTCTGAATTCTTCTTTTCTTCATTCTTAGGGGCTATTGTGTGATAGCTTAGATCTATCTTCTTTCTTGGTGTTTTTTTGACTCTAGAACTCTTTCCTTCAACAAAGCCTACACCAGTAATATCCTTGTGATGTTTTTTCATGCTCAACATATCATATAAGCACTCAATACTCTTTTCAAATTGGAGTGTCTTGTGTAACCTCAAAGAAGCTTTTCCCAATTCATCTCTCAAAGATACTATCTCAGATTCATACTTTTCACAATCAACTTCTTTGGCCTTTAGCTGCTTATTGACTTCTTCCTCTATTTTCTTAATTTCAGCAACTTGAACCTTCATATCTATTATTTGTTTTTCTGCATTTTGAAGGGCTGAAAGAGTTTTGGTCTTAGATTATTTTTCCTCTTGTAGCTGCAATTTTAACCTTTGGTTCTCCATTCTAAGTTTCTTAATCTCATCAAGAGCATAAATGAGTTCACCTTCCATATCAATCTCATATTCATTTTCATCAAGCTCTTGTTCAAAATTACTCAATAAATGATCTCCTTCTTTGTCTACACTCTTCACTACAATATCACCTTTTGTACTAGGTTTAAGTAGTGTTTCTTGTTCAACATTATGTTGGGTATTTCTTTTTTCTCTATTTCTTTTAATTTTTTCTAGAATGAGTACTCTACTACCAGGAACCCCTAAGTTGGTTAGACTTATGCAAGGGTATGGCTATGATACCACTTGTTGGAGTACAATACCACTGAGAGGGGGGGTGAATAAGTGGTATACCAATTTAAAATGACCTTGAATTAATCTTTCACAACTTTGAACATATAAAATGCAAGTTTTAGAACAATTCAACTATCATGTGTTGCATCATGCATGTAAAACTATCAAAGCTTGATTGAACATAAAGAACATAAGCAAATCATAAAAGTTGAAGACACCATAGAAACTCAAATGTTGAAAGATACACAAGACTGAATGGTTGAGCATGCAAACCAAGTAGACCACAAATAATGAGAAACCATAACACAGTGATTTATGAGTGGAAAACCCTCATGGGGATTAAAAACCACTCGATAAAAATTGCCTCACTAGCTTAATACAATCCCAATGATTATAGAGCCTTATTGGCTACTTTGTTGGAAAATGTGCCTCAACTTGCTAGCTTCAACCTCTGTTAAAGACTTGGAATTTTTCCCCTTTGTTTGGCCTTCATTGTCAGCATATCGCCAAAATCTAGAACCTTGAAACCTAAGTCATGGGGTTCTGAAAGTTCTTAACTTGGCGACATCAAGCTGGTTACGGGATCACTACATTTTCTAACCTCCGAACCCTTGTCGTGGGGTTCGGAAGTTTCTTAACTTCCCAACTAGCTGATCTCCTTTGTTGTCATGACATCTAGGAAATTCCTAACCTTCAATAGAGGTTGCGAAGTTTGGGTTTTCCCTGACTGGGTGACAACGTTATCAGCTTGTTGCGAGGTTTGGGAAAATCCTAAACTCTGACTAGAGGTTGTGGAGTTAAATATTTTCTTGACATGGCGATATCCTTTGTTGTCATGACATCTTAGAGTTTCCTAACCTACGATGGAGGTTGTGAAGTTTGGATTTCTCCCAACTAGGCGACAAGCTTGATGGATGGTGGGACCGGTCTGCGTGGATGGTGATGTCAGATGTACGATGGTGACATGGATGTTGTGTGGATGGTGGGGACCACATAGAACAACTAATAAGGTGATGTGATAGCCAAAGGTGATGGATGAGTGATGTGTAGACATATGGCATGATTTCATTTGTTGATTTTACATCACTGTTGTAAATCAACAATCATTTTCTGAAAGCTTTATTTTCTCTTAGTGATATGTTTTCATTTATTGCATGAACTGACTCGGGGGTTGATAGAGTGTGAATGTAGTAATATTATTTTTAACCAAAATCTAATGCTAGGCAGCTTGAAGTGTGTTGATGGCGATAGGCCTGAGATGGAGGAAGCTTGTCAACAAAGGAACAAAAATTAAATGAAAACCTAATGGTTGTTGGTTGGTTGAATTCATTGTATGCTAGACAAGCATTGTAACATGAGTAAAGGTGAATAGTTTTCTGTGAGTGAGGTTGACCAAGGTGATGATAATGTTGCTATGAGTTAACATCTATGAGTGAAGTCTGTAACTTTGTATGTAATTGATTTACTGTAATACAAAGTGACTTTTCTTGGTGTGTGGGTTTTTCTCCCGTAAGGGTTTTCCCACATATATCTAGTGTTATCTTTGTGTGTGTGATTTATTTTGTATCTCCTTTTGTTCTGTGAATGTGCATCTCAAATGTATGTAACTTGTTAATGAAAGTTTTTCCACTTCTTTCCTAAGGATTTTTCATTAGGAAGGCAGTATTTGCACCATTGCTTTCCTTACAAGTGGTATCAGAGCCTGGCTAGTTGTTTTATCCTTGTGAGTAGGGATGGTTTTTTGTGCTAATCCTGTTTTAGTGGGAGTCTTGCAAAATAAGAACTAGTTGTCTTGTTTACAGTTTGAGATGGAAAGTACATCAGGCAGAGTAGAAATTGAAAAGTTCAATGGTGGCAATTTTGATTTGTGGGGGTTCGCCTCGCAGCCCGAACGGTCGGTATGGTTGGGCTAAGGCTTTGGGTTCGTCCCATGTAGGTCCAAGGTTCGACTCACACTGGCCAGGTTAAAGTGGAGGAGTCCTGTTGTGGGCTCAGGGCTTCTCCCCAAGGGGACTAGTTTTGCCTTGGCTCGCCCCACCAATACCCCAAAACTCAGCACAAAAGTAAGCTTGAGGCAAGGTTTGGTGGGAATCGCTGGGCCTTGGTTGGAGATACCTCCTGAGCAATAAAAAAATAAATAAATTGAGTTGTGGAAGCTCAAAATGGAAGACTTGTTGGTGGATAGAGACCTCTAGATTGTTGTGTCTGGAACTATGCCACAAAGTATGAAGCAAGAAGATTGGGACCTTGCAGATAGAAAAGCTAGAGGTTGATAAGACTTTGTTTGGCTAATTCTGTATTCCTAAATGTCCATGAGGAGAAGACTACATCTTCATTATGGAAGAAACTTGGTGACATTTATTAGGGGAAGTCTCTGGTGAATAAGTTATTCCTGAGGAAGAAGTTTACTCCTTGAAGATGGAAGAAGGTGCATGTGTAGCAGACCATCTGAATTCATTTAATATAATTGTTGCTCAGTTGGCGTCTATGGGTGTGAAGATAGAGGAGGAGGATTGTTGTATGCTTCTGTTATGCTCCTTACCCAACACTTGGGACCATATGGTAATGGTTATTAGAAGTACAACAACTACTTTCAAGATGGAAGATGTTGTTGCCTCACTATTGTTAGAAGAAATGCGGAGGAGGTCTTCTGAGATGGCCAAGGAAGCTCTTGTTGTTTAGGGTAGATCAAAGGAGAGATGCAAGAAGAAAGACAAGAAGTCTAAATCCAAATCTAAAGGGAGATCAAAATCTTTTGGTAAGAAGTCCAAGGTGAAATGCTAGAACTATAGGTAGACTAGTCATATCTGAAAGGATTGCAAGGGGGAGAAAAAGAAGAAGAAGAATAACTCTTCAGATAATGACTCTTCTCAGAGTGATGTAGATGCCTTTATTGCAGCTTTGGTGACTTAGGCATCAGATGATTTCTGGTTGATTGACTCAGGTGCATTTTTTCACTTGACATCTTACAAAGATTGGTACACAAGGTATGAAAAGTATGTTGGTGGAAAGGTGTACATGGTGAATGATTCAACTCTAGAAATTGTTGGTCATGGAAGAGTCAGAATCCAAATCCCTGATGTAAGAATCAAAGGGATTGATGGCATACTGCACATACTAGGTTTGGATTGTAACCTACTTTTTGTTAGTAAGCTAAATGATATTGGTGTGCAAGTTTATTTCTTGAGTGGAGGTTGTACGATGACTAGAGGCACAATGGTGTTGGCTAAGGGTGCACACATAGGCACTCTATACAAGTTGGATGCACGTCTTGTTCAATGTAACAATGTCTCTATAAAATCAGGCAAAGCTACTCGTGTAGAGAAGGAGAATGAAGCTCCTTTGGGTGCAAATTCCTTGGAGGTGAAACTCCCAGTAGAGAAGACCATGATGTGGCATCATAGACTCAGTCACATAGGTGAGAAAGGCTTAAAATACTTGAAGAATAAAAATCTTGTTGAAGGGCTTGTTGATTGTAACCTTGAGTTCAATTTTTATGAACATTGCATTTATGGAAAGCAACATCGTGTTTCATTTTATTCAATTCCTCATAAATATTCTGGTATACTGGATTATGTTCATTCTAGTGTATTTGGTCCAATGAATGTTCCTTCATTATCAAAGTCTAGATATTATGTTTCTTTTATTGATGATTATTCGAGAAGGGCATTTGTATACTTTCTTAAGATTAAATCAGAAGTGTTCAATCGGTTTAAAGAGTTTAAAAAATTGGTAGAAAATTAGACTGGAAGGAAAATCAAATGCTTGAGGATGGATAATGGTAGTGAGTTCTATTCTGTAGATTTCAAAAGGTATTGCAAAGACCATGGGATTAAAAGGCATAAGATTACTCCTTATACTCCACAATAGAATGGAGTTGTTGAAAGGTTAAACAAGATGCTAATGGAAAGAGTGAGAAGTATGTTGAGCAGTGCTGGTTTGGAGTAGAAGTTTTGGGCTGAGGCTGTGGCTACAACATGTTACTTGGTAAATCATTCACCTTGTTCGACTCTTGTTGAAAAAAAACCTTTGGAAGCATGGTTTGGTAAGAATCCCTCTCTGATACATATGCATGTCTTTGGCTATGAGGCATATGCATATGTGCCAAATGAAAAGAGATCAAAGTTGGAGAACAAGGTTTTCAAATGTATCTTCATTGGATATGGTGTTGGTGTGAAAGGATACAAGCTTTGGAATTCTGTTACTGAGAAGGTTTTGTAAAACAAAAGTGTAATCTTTTGTGAGCTGAAGCCTTCAATAGTTGATCCGCAGTTAGAGATAGATAAAAAGGAAAATAAGAATGATGTAGTTGAAATTCCTTAAACTCTATAAAAAGAGGAAATGAGGAGAGTTCTAGTAGCTCTGAGAGTTCTAAAGAAGAAGAATCACAACCTTAGCCTCAGCCTGTGAGGAGGTCTACGCGTGAGAAGTGTCAACCTGATAGGTACAAATTTTCTATGTTGGATTCGAACTGTGCCTATGCTTTGATTACTAGCACTGATGAGCCTAGGACTATGAAAGATGTAATTAATATGTTTGATTCAAATTCCTAGTTGGAAGCCATGAATGAAGAAATGGCATCATTGAAGAAGAATGAAACCTAGGATTTGGTACCTTTGCCTAAAGGGTGAAAGCCTGTTGGCTGTAAATGGTTATTTAAGAAGAAGACTGGTCTAGATTGTAGTGTTGAAAAGTATAAAGCTTGACTGGTTGCAAAAGGTTATTCCTAGGTGGAGGGAATTGATTATGGAGAAATATTTTCTCTTATAGCTAAGCTAACATCTATCAGATTTATTTTGTCACTTGTTGCTACGTATGACTTAGAGATTGAGCAGATGGATGTGAAGATATTGTTTCTTCATGGAGAGCTAGAAGAAGAAATTTATATGTCCCCGCCTGAGCATTTCATTGAAAAAGGTAAAGAAAGCCTGGTTTGCAAGTTAATGAAATCTCTGTATGGTTTGAAGCAATTGCCTAGAATGTGGTACCAAAAGTTTGACACATTTGTGTTGTCATTATGATTTGTGAGATCAAAATCTAATCATTGTGTTTATTATAAAGCTGAAAATGATCGTGTGCTTATTATTACCCTGTACATGGATGATATGTTGTTCATAGGAAATAGTAAGACTATGATTTCTGATCTTAAATATCAATTGTCTGCAAAGTTCAAAATGAAAGATCTTGGTGGAACAAGGTATATTATGGGGATGGGAATAAAAAGGGATAGAGGAAGTAGAAAGATTTGGCTCAGCCAGAGTAAGTATATCAACACTATTCTAGAGAGATTTGGGATGACTGATTGCAAGCAGCTAGTTGTTCCAATGTTGTAGGGAACAAAGCTATTTGTTGAAGGCTATCTAAATTCTCCTACCAAGATGAAGGATATGACCAGGGTGTCGTATGCAAGTGTTGTTTCCAGTTTAATGGACACAATGGTTTGTACCAGGCCAGACATTTCCCAAGCAGTGGGAGTTCTTAGTCAGTTTATGACTAATCCAAGAAGGCCACATTGGGATGTTGTGAAGAGGGTTTTCAGATATTTGAAAGGTACCTCAGAGTTTGCTTTGTGTTATCATGGCAACTCGGTTGGATCACAAAGATATCTTAGCATTTGTGGATATGTGGACTCTAATTGGGCAAGGGACATTGACAATAGAAGATCCACCAGTGGATACATTTTCATGTTATTTGGTGGAGTAGTGAGTTGGATGAGCAAGCGGTAGGCTGTAGTCACTTTATCTACCACTGAGGTAGAATATATGGCAGCAACACATGCTTGTAAAGAAATCGTTTGGCTTAGGTATCTATGTTCATATATTGGGTTTAATGCAGGGTAGATTATGACGTTTATGTTTAGATATCAGGTTTAATGCAAGGCAGATTATGATTTGTTGTGACAATCAGAGTGCTATTTATTTGGCAAAAAAATCCCACTTTCCATGCTAGGATGAAGCACACTGATGTATAGTATCATTTCATTTGTGATATGGTGGAGGATGGAAAGGTTAATATGGAAAAGGTGGATATTTTGGAGAATGTCACTGATGCATTGACAAAGCATGTGAGCACAGACAAGTACAGGTGGTGTGTTAGCTTGATGGGCCTTGAGGCCTATGACCTTTATTAATTTTGAGTCTGGAGGAAGCCAGTAAGTCTTCATCAAGTGGGATATTGTTGCAAAATGTGCTTTAACTTGCTGGTTTGAACCTTTGTTAAAGACTTGACATTTTTCCCCTTTGTTTGGCCTTCATTGTCGGCCTATCACCAAAATCTAGAACCTTGAAACCTAAGTCATGGGGTTCTAAAATTTCTTAACTTGGTGACATCAATATGGTCATAAGATCATTGTATTTTCTAACCTTGGAACCCTTGTCGCGGAGTTTAGAAGTTTCTTAACTTCCTGACTAGCCGATATCCTTTATTGTCGCGACATCCAAGAAATTCCTAACCTTCAATAGAGGTTGTAAAGTTCAGGTTTTCCCTAACTAGGTGACAATGTTATCAGCTTGTCACAGGGTTTGGGAAAATCCTAACCTTCGACTAGAGGTTGTGAAGTTAAAGATTTTCCCAACATGGCGATCTCCTTTGTTGTAGCAACATCTTGGAGTTTTCTAACCTACGGTGGAGGTTGTGAAGTTTGGATTTCTCCCGACTGGGCAACAAGCTTGATGGATGGTGGGACCAGTCTGCGTGATGGTAACATCAGTTGTATGGTGGTGACATGGATGTTCCATGGATGGTGGGGACCACATAGAATGACCGATAAGGTGATGCTATAGCCAAAGCTGATGGGCGAGTGATGTGTCAACATGTGGCATGATTTCATTTGTTGATTTTACATCACTATTGTAAATCAACAATCATTGGCTAAAAGCTTTATTTTCTCTTAGAAATATGTTTTCATTTATTGCATGAATTGACTCAGGGGTTGAAAGAGTGTGAATGTAATAATATTCTCTATAATTGAAATTTAATGCTAGGCGGTTTAATGTGTGTTGTTGGCGATATGCATGGCTCGAAATGGATGAAGCTTGTCGGCAAAGGAATACAAATTAAATGAAACCCTAATGGTTGTTGGTTGGTTGAATTCATTGTATGCTTGAAGAGCATTGTAACAGTGAGTAAGGGTGAATGAATGTTTGTGAGTGAGGTTGACCAAGGGGATGATAATGCTACTATGAGTTAACATCTGTGAGTGAAGTCTGTAACTCTGTATGTAATCAATTTACTATAATACAAAGTGACTTTGCTCAGTGTGTGGGTTTTTCTCTTGTAAGGGTTTTCCCATGTATATTTGGTGTTATCTCTGTGTGTGTGATTTATTTTGTATCTCCTTTTGTTTTGTCAATGTGCATATCAAATGTATGTAACTTGTTAAATGAATTTTTTTGCACTTCTTTCTTGAGGATTTTGCATTAGGAAGACATTTTCCACATCATTGCTTTCCTTACATACTTTTTGTGCCTCACTGGAAAATACTCACTAGCTACACCATATGCCTCATTGGAAAAGCCTCATTGGCTACATAATATGCCTCACTAGCAAAGGAACCTGACTGGTTACAAGTATGCCTCACTAGAAAATACAACTTTCACATCAATATGATTCTGTGAATAAAAGGACAGAGTATAATGTCTATTTCATTACAAAGCATTTCTTGATTGTCTCATTTTTATTGGAGACTCAAGAACCTATATGTTTGTGTATCCACATACAACTAGCACTTAAAGTGCTTTCTCAGGTCTTCAAAATAGATTGTTCATAAATTCTTTCAACATAAACATAATAATGAATCTTTGCAGAGTATAATACCCATCAAACCTTCACATTGTGACTATGTCACTATTTTATATGCATTCAAGTAACATAAATCTTTCATAAATTTTTTGCAAGTATAACTTCCTTTTACCAACTGATGTCAACAAGCCTTTCAAAATCATAACTGAAAAACCATCAAGCATCATTGTGATTTCAAAACTGCACATAACTAACTTCAAATACCTATAAAAAATAAGCCATCGAGAAATTGTTGTTGCACAAGTTTAGATCACAACCTTTAGTCATATGGTTGATACCCATTGATGTCTTTTGATATCTTAAAGCATTAAAATGTAAATTTTCTAGGTCGATATGCCCTGGGAAAATGGGTTGACAAGAAATATACACTAAACCCTTTGTATAAAGAACCACATAGAGATTTAGAATGAGCTTCAAAGCACAAAACCCTAAGTACACAAACAACTTCAAGGAGCAAGCATTCAAGCAACATAATCGTAGATTTGCATACCTTTGAAGCTTGAGAAAGAAGCAATAAAACTAGGGTTTAAATTATTTAAAGAGATACCAATCAATACCCAATCCAAAATTTTCCATTGTTCTAAAATCTA
This sequence comes from Sequoia sempervirens, assembly GCA_007258455.2. Taxonomy (NCBI): domain Eukaryota; kingdom Viridiplantae; phylum Streptophyta; class Pinopsida; order Cupressales; family Cupressaceae; genus Sequoia; species Sequoia sempervirens. The sequence goes on along the minus strand of VDFB02270651.1, from coordinate 735,692,890 downwards.
CCTTGAATTAAAGCTTAGTAAACTACAACCACTACCCTCTTGCATTCTTACATCAATATCATCACCATTTTCACACTTACGACCAAGCAGCTTTGTGCCCTATCAAAATGATGAGAAAACTAGGTATTATGCCTCTATCATTATTTTTGCAATGATAGAAAAGGTGTTATTCTTTTTCCAATAATGAGCAAAGTATTATTGTGTTTGCAATAATGAGCAATTTAGGTATAATTGATGTCGATGCCAACAATGCCAAAGATAACATGAAGTTTGATGGTGGTGAAGGATGAAGTGTGTAAAGTCAAATTTTTGAGCTTAATTGGAATTATATCTTCAACATGTTGTAGATGCATTGTTAGCAGTTCCAAATTTAGCTGTGATCCATTCTTCTATTCTCTTTTCTATTTTGGATAGTGAGTCCTTTGGGAAGTGAGCCCTTGGCAATGAGCCTTTTTTTCTAGATAGTGAGTCCTCTAATTTGTAATCCATTGTAATTAGTTATAATATATTGTGAGCTAATCCTCACTATGGTTTTTCCCTTCCTAGAGTTTTCCACATAAATTTGGTGTTCTTGTGTATGTTGTTGTGGTGCATGCTTCAATTGTTCTTTTCCATTTCTGCAAGTTTGATGAGATTCTTTGAATGCATGTTTAATTTGATGAAGTTAATGAGTTTCAATGAATTATTTATTAATCCTAGCGTTTTGTTTTGAAAAATAATGGTAACTTCCCATACGAGTATTACCCTTCTTATTTTCTTATACTTTAAGGTAATTCCTATAGAGAATATTGGATGAGATTTTGGATTGGTGAATTATTAGCCTACATAAGAGAATCTATGGAGGCTATTTGAGAGATTAGAGGAAGCAATTGATCTCTAAGTTCATTTGTCTATTTTTATATAAATTTATGTAATTTTTTAAATAATGATGATTTATGTGGGATATTTTATCTTATAGTTTTCTCCACATTAATTTTGTGTTTCTATGTCATGCTTGTGTGTAATTATTAATTATTGATCATACTATTTGCATACTTTCATAGATTCATTAATTTTAATTTATATGAAAACAATTATTAAATCTTATAAGAAGATAAAATTCTATTATGATATCAAATCCACCTTAGAGTGGGTTAATAACTTTATAAAATTATATAGAAAATAAAATTAAAAAATCAAAAAATTGATTTCTTAGAATTAATAATTGATTATTAATGCATATATTACAAATAAGAAATCCTCGAAAGCTACACTTTATTTTTTAATGTAAATACTTATCACCTAATTTTTAACATGTCATTTGCAATTCTATATAAAATCTAACTCCAACTATAAATTTTCTCTACCCTAAAAGAAGAGCTAAAAAGTTTATTATAATTGTTTCTCTCTCTCTTTTTTTTTTTTTTTTTTTGGTCTAAATCAATCTTCAACCTTGTTAGAATAGGCCTCTCCAAAAATTTTAAATTAAATATTATATAAATACATATATAAAATGCATATATAAATAAGCCTAACAAATATAGATATTTAGATATTTATTCTCTTAAAATTAATAAACTAAAAGGCCTTTAAATTGGAAAATATAAAGAAAAATATATTTAGGGTTGTAATTACAATGGATTTGTGATTCATCTTGTGCAATACCATTGTTGTGGCTGCTTATGTCCAATGAAACATGTGCTTATTTTCTATAAAGGAATAACCCCATAGCTGGAAATACCACTTGGGTGGTCATGACCTATATGGGCACAACTTACACTTTTTTTTTAACTTTTATATATAAAAAAAAGCCAACAAAAGAAAAATATATTGATTAAATTTAAAATTATTATAATTTTTATTCAAACCCTCGTACTCATATAAATAGGTTTCCATGTTTCTTCAAACCCTCATACAATTCATGAAAAGTGGTTACCATTTTTTGAATTGTAATCATAAGGATGAGGAGAAAGGATTGCACTAGATTGAATTCTCGCTATTTGAAACTATAACCAATTGCCTTAGTTTCAAATGTAATCAAGGATGGTAGGAATCTTCTAAACCTAACATACAAGATGCAATAGATTGATTCTAAACCATTTCCATGGATTGATTGGAGTCAAAAATAAGTTAATAGTTTGGAACAAAGATTAAGAGTAGTCAAAAGAAAAAAGAAATAGTTAATTGAAATGAGGGTGAAACATGGTTTGCCTACAAAGGAACTATAAATTTTTCTATTATAAAATGTGATTTAGAAGGAATTTCTTCTTTCTCATAGTCTCTCCTTGCAATATTCCTCCAAATCCTCTTTAAATAAATTTATAGGCTAATTCTTCTCAAGTTCCACAACTTTCCCAAATTATACAAGAAATAACTTCCTCTTTAGAGAGAACTCCCTCACCTCTTCTATAAAAATCTCAAACATCAAATAAGTATCTATACTTGTCTCCAAAGAGAAATCCTTACCATCCTCTAAGGTTACCATATTTATATCCTAAAATAACTCCTCTTCCTCTTCCAAGGAAATCAATATCTCCAAGGAAAAACCTTACTCCTCCTCAATGATATCCTTATAAATATCCCTCTCCACTTAAGGTAACTATTGTGAACTTCACAACATGCCCTATTTTACCATCAAAATTGGGGATCATATTTAATATTTTTAGACCTTTCTTCATCCCTATATTTCAAAGTTTAAATTAATCTAGTTTTCATTATATACTTATATTTTAAATGGATGCAAGCACAAAAATTGGAGAAATTTTGAAGTGATTAATATTTTTCCCTAAAAAATCCTAATTTTTAAGGGGTTTTAATATATTGCAAGTCGTAAATTAGGTCCAAAATTTGGTTTGCAAGTTTCAAACTATACATGAACTCTAGTTTGTAACTCTACCCAAGCACATTTTTTGTGTGATTTGACATTTATAGCCTAACACTTCATATCTCTAAATTTTTTGTCCCCTTTTATTAAATTATCTACCAATTTCACCTACAATTTGGTTCACATTTCTGATTTTCCTTCATGAAAGTTTGGATTTGTACTTTCTAGGTAAGTTTATTTGGAATTTTGATTGATTTTGATTGATTTTTTCACTTTTTATGTGGGGTTTTATTTCAAATAAAAATGTCTGAAATTATTTGATATTTTTGGAAGTTTTTTATGATTAATTTGTTAAAATTTTGATACTTGAATATAACTTGGTTATTTTGGATGTATTTCATTAGTTTCTAAAATCTATTTTGGAAGATTTTTTTAAGTGATTTATCAAAAAAATAGTTATAGTTTGGGATCCCAAGTTTTTTATAATTTGTAACTTTTTGCAAACAATTATAACTTAAAACCAAATATTAATTTGGAATCAAAACTATTCTTGCAATTTGTAACCATTTTGTAAAATGTAGCTAGGGTTTGAAGCCTAGTTGTAAGTCTTAAGTCAAACCATTTTTATAATTTTTATATTTTTTTACAAATTGCAACTAGATTCCAAAGACCAATTGCAATTTAGAAGCTTAACTATTTTTGCACTTTACAAATTATAGGAAAACTATGAATGGAATCCAAAGTTTGGTTGAAAGTGAAAAGTTGAACCATTTCTTTAAATTTGTAACATTTTTACAAACTATGACTAGAGTTTGAAGCCCTAACTATTTTTATAGCTTGTAAGTTGACTAGAAAACTTTTCTTTGTATTTTTTTTATATTGTTACAAACTAGATATGAAGATCAAAATGATAAAGTGATGTTGATGGGACATCAATGTATTTGTAGCAAATTTGGTTTTTTGTTATTTTTTCCATATTCTAAAGGACTAAAATATTAGTGTAATAAAAAATTGATAATTTTAAAAAATGTTGAAATTCACATGTGCTAAAAACGTTCAATTTCTCCTCTTGCTCTCTTTCATCCTAATGATGGATCACGAAGTGTGATTTGAAACATTGATGCCAAAAAAAATCTCAACACAATCAAATCCAAAAGCAATACAAATCTAATATGCAATAGTTTAATGGAACACCAAACATTTTTTTTTTGGTCACTTAGAGGTTTCCCTGCGGCCTCACTCAGCAACCCTCCTTGCCTTACCTGGGGCTTATGGATGCCAAGTTGAGGTCCAAGAGGGGGCGAGCAAAGGCGAGACTAGTCCTCTGGCGGGGCGCCAGAGGCCCTTTAGCGCTTCCCCTATTAAACGTTGGTCAGGATCGTCGAACCCAGAACCACCGGGGAGAAAACTCAAGGCTCAGACCGACTCACATGCCCACCGTGGGTGGAACACCAAACATTTTCATGACCATTTATAAAAAAATAAATAATAAACTAATAGACAAGCTAAGAAAATTTATTATATTTGGGGGTGAATGGAATCAACTTCAATAGTTGTGATGGCAGCCTTGTCATGAATATTAAAAAAATAGTAATGTCAATAAAAATATTAATAAATTTATGGTTCCAAAATCTACATAATAATATATAGAAAATGTATTTTTTAATTTTTCAAAGATTATTATATTCATGAGTAGAAGTGGTGGGAGCATTATGTTTTCCCATTTATTTAAATTGTAGCTTACACCAAAGTGATGCCACATGTTTAGATTGTAAAAAAAAATTACTCGATATTTTTTGGCTAGATATATTCTACCTAGAATATATTTGATTAGAAATAGCTATTTAGTCAAAAATGTTTAAATACATGTTAAAAATCTACCCAAAAGGGTGACAAAACTTTGTGATTCACCCTATAGAGACTCATCTTTATTATGTCACATGTTATGCACCACATGCACCCTACTCCCTATCAATCACCAAGAAAAGAAGATCATTACTACTTTCTATACAAGTAGAATTTACCTAACCCTATGTTTCTCTATTTCTCTATTTAGTGATCATTAATAATAGATTTAGATTGTATTTTTTGGTACTTGCGTATAGAAGCTATGACATATTTTACCTCTATATTGTAGGTTCTCATGGAGAGTACATAAGAAAGGACAAACCTAAATGATGATCATTTGTATAGTACATTACTCAATATGGCCCCATTTTGTATCTTTTTATGTTTGAATATTTATTTTACATGTATGTTTGTGAGTGTTAAATACTTTGAGAGACATTGTCATTCTAAGATTCATGTGCAACTCAAAATGGAGGTAAAATGTAATGGAAAAATTTGTATACCCATGTCATTTCCTATTTAGTTTTGTGTCAATTTTGAGAGAATGTCTTGATATATTTATAAATAAAAAAATAACACAATCTTATGCAAATTTAGGCTCTTTACCCTATATTGTTACTCTTCTATTAATACACATTCCCAAATACTTTATCCATAGTTTCTCACATCCCATGTATTATTCATTTATTATGTGTATCCATACACTTATCCCTAGACATTTCATTCCAACTTTAATTTTATTAACTTTTTTGTTTTTATGGCTAAAAATAGATGTGCATTGTTTTATTAATAATTTTGAACATAACTTAGAATTGCAACTTTTTATATGCATTAAAAGTAGAACAATGATATTTGAATTGGGTTGCTCTAAAATTGGCAAGTTGAGTTCACACTTGCAAAATCAACCCTACACTTGTGGATTTGACCTTAAACATTTGAAATTTTAAATTCAAATTTGTGGGTATTTGAATTTTGGCTCACTCACACTCATTCTTTACCACCTACAACTAACTAAGCATTTTTTTACATAATTTATTACTATTTACTTATTTTAAAGACATTTAATTATATTCATTTTATGTCTCATCATCCAAATATATATTTCAATATCATTCACATTCAAAAAAAAAAAAAATTTGGATAAAAAAGCTACCACTTGTAGTAGAGTTGGTTGGGGGTTAGGGTTTGTATTCCTCAAGGTCACAGGTTCGACTATGCTTTGTAGTGGTCAAAGGCAAGGGTCAGTTATATTGTGTGTCAGTTCTTGCTCTGCTGACCCAGGGTATAGGAATGGACTTTGCCTCTAACTTCCTTGAGGTTAGATAACTATAAGCCTGCCTAGGTAGCGGAGTTGGCTTGGGTCGTGGGTTTGCTCCCCATAGGTCTCGGGTTCAAGCCCACACTCTCGTGGTTGACTGGTGGGCCTGTATGCAGGCTATGGCGTTCACCCGCAGGGGGCTAGTCTTGCCCCAGCTCATCCCAGGTACCCAAGGTATGGGCTTCTGGGTCACTGGGTTGAGTCGCGGGGACACCCCTGCCGCATAAAAAAAAATAATTGAATTAAAAAATTATTCCATATTTAACTATAAATTTTAATAATAGATTTCTATACATATCTGACCATATAATTAAATATATATATATTTTAATAATAACTATTTTTTAAACATATTTAGATATTCACAAAAGAATCTATTAAAAAACTATAAATCAAAGTTGACATACCAATGTGGAAGAAATGATGAATGTGAGCATTGCAAAAACCATAATTATCTTACGTTATGCATACGAACCCAATTTGTTTTCAAGCCTACAACCCCAAGGAGGTCCTACCAAACATGCTTTTTAATGGTTAACAAGTGTCACATCCCATGAGTATATGTGCACTTGGGATTTTTGTTCATTTCAATTTCAACGACTCTCTCCACCTCTTGTGAGACAAATGTGTTGAAGCTTTTGGGGAAATTATATGTTGATAATTTGAGTCACATAAAAACCATTGTTCACGTGGTCCCCTCTCTCCCACAACTATGTGTCGCCTCCATGTTTGATTGGCTGCTTAGGACCACAAGACTATTCCTTCACGCCAAGTGTCATTGGGTAAATAATTTTATTTTATTGTCAAACAATTGTGCATATTATCATCCCTATACTTTTATTTTATTGACATAATTTTTTCCACTTTTTATGTCACCATATTATCATCCCTATGACCACTCTATTGTTCTTATAATGTTTGATGTGAATTGGAAAATACCTTTTTTTTCTCAAAATTAAAAAATGAAAATAAAAATCATAATGGGTTTTCATATACATCATCCATTCAGTTGGTCTTGCAATAATGTGATATGGAGCAACTATATTTTTGCTTACCAATGGAATTGAAACACATTTGAGGCATCAATTGACTTTCAACCACATCCTCAATCTAAGGTTCACATCCCTTGCCCAAGTAAATAGGCTTTTCTTTCAATTATGAGCTCAAATAGTTCCCTTGAAGGTGGAATTGTACAAGCATGAGATTCTGATTCATAAGGCACAAACTCTTTCTTTCAACGGTTAGACATGTTGATCATTTAGAACCACAAAGGGAGACATCCATCACATTCAACCTTTTATGATGACATTGCTAAATGTAGACTAATTATTATAAACACATTTTTCAAATTTAGATTGGAAGATGTCGGTAATGAATTTGGTCTTTCTTCATTATAAAGAGTGAATTTGGTCTACTCTACATTACAATATAATTCCCTCCATTTCAACCATAGGTTGGTCAAGTAAAGCCTACACTAGTTGGAAATATCTAAAAGATAAGATCAAAATAAGTAGTGAGAATATTGGGAGATAAGACTCACCAATTGGACTAATCAAAAAGATCATGAGCAACTTAATGGCTTGATATCATTCGTAATAACAAAGTGCTAGCTAGGAAAAATCTTAAGAGTTAACTCATTTCAAGCGTTAAATTATTTTGGGTGGAAACAATTAGGTAGTTGGTGCCTATTGACATTCTCATCATTAATCACCTGTTAAAAAGTTAACAATTTTCTTATTAGTTTATGTTGGTTGTAAAATCTTGATAAATTCTATAATTAATTTTAGGGTTAAATTAAACTTTGATGCAATTATGCAATTGATGTTTTTCATTTGAATGTTGAGATGAACATTATGAGATAATAGATTCAATCAAGTGGTTTAATTTGATTTTTTTTAGTTATTCATAAATGATATACTATTGATTGTGTACTTCAATTGTGGAATGATTGTTGATTTATTTGTTTATTGAGTTGTGGTTTCAAGGTACTTTATTTTAAACTGGAGAGAATATATTATGGGTAGGATGTCATGAGTAATTATTATTGTGGGTAGATGGTATGGTAATTAGTGTATTAGTAAGTTGTATTTTTATCAATCATCTAACTTTAGTTGGGTGATTAGACTAATCCTTGAGTCATATCTCTTAATTGGTATTATTGATCAATTATTGTCAAATTGTCAATATTTTACTTCAACCATAATTTTTTTATGATCAAGATATATGTGTATGTACATGTACATATGTATTCATGTACATAAATATGATATATACATATCACATATACATGTATATACCACACACACATGCATACATATCACTCACACACATATTTGTGTGTATAGGTATGGATGTGTGTGTACACACATGTATGCATACATAATTGTGTACATGTATATGTACTCATGTCATACACATCCATATATGTATATATCATATATGTACATATAATTTTATATAATATTATATATATACATGTATATCATATAATATATGTACATATATGATATACATGTAAATAGCATGTATAAATGTGTGTGTTTTTATAAGTATATGCATATTTATATAGGCTATTGATTTTCTAATTTACTCATAAAATAGTTTGGTGATTAAAACTTTGATGTATGTATGCATATATGTATGTGTGCTTGTATGAAGATACACGTATATATTATTTACAAAGACATGCACATACATAGATACATGTCTCTTAGACTTAGCTATACGACCTAGGGTGTCTATTGGCTCTCAAAGTTGTAACTCCAAAAGTTCTAAAGTACATGATAAGACCTAATATTGAGGAAGGCCAACTTAGGGTGATGTATTGATACTTACGATTGCACAATGGACAATAATAAGCCCATTTATTATAGAGGGTGACTCTTCTTCTCTAGGATCTACTAGGCCTATGGGTCTTCCTTGATATCAACATTAGACAACTATAGAAAAATGATAAATGATAAATTTTCTTAGACATAAATCATACCCTATATATTAGAAAACTCCAATAATATTTCACTAAGCTTCAATGTGGTGGGTTGCCAATATCAAGACATTTAACCTCTTTCTAGTAGATAAGTATGTCATGTATGCAACCAAATATATGTAGATTCTACCTTTAATGACATTTTTAATCAAGGAGTTTACTTATGTGCATTTGTAAATTGGAATAAAAATGCAAAGCCCTCTAAAGATATTTTTTGGTTTGGTTCACTTCAAATAAGACTTTGATAACACAACAATCTTATAGGACAAGAAGGATAACTTACAATAGGATTAATATGAATGAAATTTTAGTTTGTTTTCTTAATTTAGCTATGATAGAAGAAATAAGCACAAGGACTAGCACATTTCTCTTAATTGGGTATCAAATTTGAGTTTAATGATACAAAATAAATTCATGTGGAATAATTATTTTCTATCAAAAAATTGAAAAGAATAAAATGGTTGTCTTACATTCGTATATAGATAATTTTGGCTATACACCTATGCCAAAATGTACTACCCACTTGATAAGAAATAAAATATTGAACACACATTAAATATCCATGAACAACCAAAAAAAATCTCTATATTAGATGCAAATAATTCTAGAGAAGTGATGCTTAAAGGTCTTACAATTTTAATAAAATTAATTAAACATGCACAATACGAAAACTAGCAAATATAGCAAGAAAAATACAATATATTCATGGAAATATACCCAAACTTCATGGAGAATTTTGTATCAAAGATAAGCCCTAAAAATTAAAATATCTCCTTCAAAGGATTACAAGATAAATATGCTCAATGGGGCTAAAAATTTCACTTGTAGATCTTGACACTCTACAAATCATGTCATAGAACATGGACTCTTTTTGGAAATTCTTATGTAACACTTTTTCAACCAACGAACTACTACATCTAGATACACAAAAAAAAATGTCATTTCAATTTTCATATAACTTTAAAAAATTTAACATTTGTGAATTTATAGGTCAAATCAACCCAAGCTATGTAAATTTATTACACACTTGCAATAAGTTGATAAGTACTTATGTAATAAAAGAGAAATCCTCAATGGATATTTTTTTATAGAGAAAAATAGGGAAGAGACATTTCTTTATCGATGCAAGTCACCAATTTGGTTGTATGATTGTAAGGGTACTACTTTGGTGTATTAATGTTTCACATCACCCTAAGTTTGGTCCTCAAAAGATCTAATGGAAAATTGTGAGCCCTAAATTCATTCTTGTTAGGGTTAGAAGGTAGATATCTAACAATTAAATGCAGATTTGATCAATAAAATAGAGAAATAGAACACACAAAAAATTATTGCAGAAACTAGACAACACAGAGACTTTAACATGGTTCACCCAATCCGAGCTACATCCACAAAACTGCAGCAATCCAATGATTTTATTATCCAGTGTAAAACATATTACAATCTCGCTAATAATGCCCTATTGCAAATCCCATCTAAACCGCTTATAACAAGCCTTTTAGAAGCTTCTAGAATTAGGGTTCTATAAAGTCAATTTTTTCTTTTTGTCAGTGATGAAGCAAAAAAAGGGAAAAAAAAATTCTTGAGGGCTACCGCCCTCAAACCCCTACCCAAGGCCCGACCCAGCCCTAGAACCTGGCAAGGATACATGAAGAGTGTACAGTATAGCATGATTAGTCCCACATACCAACAATTTCCCACTTGGAGATTGATTAGGCTCCACACCAAACAATCTCCCACTTGGAGACTGATCCTAGATGACACCACTGCACTTACAACTCCCATTGGAAATAAGCACCTTGGACCCTACTATTCAGTTATACTTGAATTCAACTTTGAAGGCCAACCAAAGCTGAAGAGGAGCTCAACTTCTCCCTTGTCATTGCCTTTGTAAACATATCCGATGGATTGGCATCTACATGTGTCTTTTCCAACTTTACCTATCGATCTTCCAACACTATCCGAATGAAATGATATCTCAAATGTATGTGTTTGGTTTTAGAGTGCAATGCAATTTTTTTTGCAAGATGTATAGCACTCTGGCTATCTATAAACAAGTAATTTTTAGCTTATTATTTTCCCAACTCTTCTATGAAAAGTTGTAGCCATATAATCTCCCTTTCCACCTCTGTTGCAACAACATACTCTACCTCTATGGTGGATAAAGTAACCACCTTTTGCAACCGAGAGATCAAACTCACTGTTATCCCACCAACTATAAAGACATAACCTATGGTACTCCACCTAGTATCTATATCCCCTACCAAATCTAAGTCAACATAGCCTTTTAAATCAATATTAGAGCCCCCAAAACATAAACATTTATTGGATGTACCTCTCAAATAGTTGAGAATCCATTTTACTGCATTCCAATGCTCAACTCCAGGATGACTCATATACTTGCTAACAACTCCTACAACATGTGCAATATCCGGTCTCATGCATACCATGGCGTACATTAAACTACCTACAACTGAAGCATATGGTACTTTGGACATTTTTTCTTCATCCTCTTGTGTCTATGGACACATATCCTTAGTCAATTTGACATGACTAGGAAAAGGTGTGCTAACAACTTTTGCATTCTCCATATGAAATCTTTGCAACACCTTTTCAACATAATCAGCTTGAGATAAGAACAATTTTTTATTTTTCTTATTTCTTGTAATCTTCATACCAAGGATTTGTTTTGCTTCCCCCAAATCCTTCATAGCAAATGAATTTTCTAACTACTATTTTAACTCCTTTATGTGATCCATGTTAGACCTTGCTACAAGCATATCATCAACATATAAACATAAAATAATGTAGCTATCATCATCCAACCTCTTAAAATAAACACAATGGTCTGAATTACATTGACTGTAGCCATGCTTAGCCATAAAGCTATCAAATTTAATATACCATTTCCAAGCTGCTTGCTTCAAGCCATATAAAATTTTCTTCAATCTACACACCAATTTCTCCTAACCTTTGACCTCAAATCCTTGTGGTTGTTCCATGTATATTTCCTCTTCAAAATCACCATGGAGAAAGGCTGTTGTAACATCAAGTTGTTCTAAAGGAAAATCTTCAATAGTCACAATACTTAAAACAATATGAATAGAAGTCATTTTAACAACTGGAGAAAATATTTCATCAAAATCAATACCCTTTTTTATGTGCAAATCCCTTTACAACTAATCTAGATTTAAATCTTTTCTTACCTCCATCCTTCTATTTCAACCTATAAACCCATTTTTTTGGTAAATCCTTTTACTTGCAGGCAACTTGCATAATTCCCAAGTCTGATTTTTCAGCAAGGAATCCATTTCTTCTTCCATTCCATGCTCCCACTGAACCTTGGTATCCACTTGCATAGCTTCATCATAACATTTTGGTTCACCAACATTAGTTAATAAAATAGAATACAAAGAGTGAGAAAATCTTTCTAGAGGTCTACTTATCCTTGAAGATCGTCTAACATTCATTGGAGTTTTTGGTACATTTTTTGTTGTTATTGTTGTGTAGCATGAGGAACCACTAGAACATCGATGTTTGGTGTATCATCTAGCACTACACAATCATTTTCTTTCTTCTCATGTTGCTACAACTAATCTTTGTACAACACTTTCTCATTGAATATGACATCCTTGCTTCTCACAATTTTTTGATTTTCAAAATCCCAAAGCCTATAACCAAATTCATCAATGCCATATCCAACAAATATGCATTTCTTTGATTTTGCATCAAGCTTGGTTCTATTTTCATAATCTACATGTGCAATTGCTTCACAACTGAAGGTCTTGAGAAAAGAATAACTCACCTTCTTACTTGTCCATGCTTCCTTTGGAATACCACAACCCAAAGGATTAGAGGGACCTCTATTGATTAAATAAACAATAGTGTTTACATCCTCTGCTCACATGTTTAAAGGCAACATAGCATGCAATCTCATAGTCTGTGCACACTCCATTATTGTTCTGTTCATTCGCTTAGCCACTCCATTTCCTGTGGAGTCCTTGGAACCGTTTTCTGCGTACGAATACCATTAGAGGAACAATAATCTTCAAAATCTTTGTTGCAATACTCACCACCATTATCAGATCTGAGACATTTTAAATTTTTACCTATCTCATTCTCAACCAAGCTTCTCCATTTCTTAAAAGTTTTAAATACATCATATTTCTGCTTAAGGAAATAAATTTTTACCTTCCTTGTTGCATCATCAATAAAAGTGACATAATATTGAGAGCCACAAAGAGAAGATACTTGAGTTGGTCCCCATACATCCATATGCACAAGCTCCAATTTTTCATCTTTCTTTTGCTTCCCATCCTTGAGAAAACTAACTCTCTTTTGCTTGCCATACGCACAAATTTCACAAAAATCTATATTAATACATTTTAGACCTAGTAAAACATTCTTTGAATGAAGTAATTTCATACCTTTTGCACTTATATGCCCAAGTCTATTATGCCACAGTGATGATTCAAAATCCATAGCAACTGTCTAATTTTCTGCCTGCTGAATTGCAACAACTGCTCCTGAACATTGATTTTTATCTACAATAGTGAAAGTAGAAGGAACAATATGACCTATACAAAGATATATGGTGTCTACTTTCACACCTTTTTCTACCACTAAGGCACCTTTTGTAACTTTTCAATTTTTATTACTGAATGTAACAACACAACGTCCTTCATCATCTAGTTTCCCCACTAAAACTAAATTTCTTTTTAACTTTGGAATGTGTCTTACCTCATGTAGTAGCCAATGATTCCAATTCTACAACTTAATCTTGATTCTTCCCTTTCCAACAATCTAACAGTGTTCGTTATCTCCCAAATAAACTAGTGCAAAATCCCCTTGGACATAATGAAGAAAATAAGTTCTATGGGGCATAGGATGAAATGAAGCCCCTGAATTTAACACCCAAGAATCACTAGCATTATCAAGGGAAAGAATCAAAGCATCCTCATTAGATTTATTACTTACCACATTTGCCTCTTTATTGCCTTCCTTTTTGTCTCCTTTATTTTTTTGAGACCAACAATCTTTCTTTAAATGACCTGGCTTACCACAATACCAACAATCCCTCTTGTCTCTAGATTGGGACCTTTTTTCCTTTGATTTTCCTCGTGACTTCCCATGACTTCCAGAATTGTTTCCTCTCTCCTTTGTTCTACCCCTACTTTTTGGATTCAAAACACTGCCTAATGTTGATGTTCGACTTGAGCTTTTCCTATGAATTTCCTTGCTCAAAATAACACCAACAACATCATCAAATTTCAATGTATTTGAACCGGAAACAAAATTGCTAGCAACCATTACCAAGATATTCTAGCTTTCAGGGAAAAAACAGAAAATCAAAAGAGCCCTAACTTCTTTATCAAAGTTTACATTTACAGAAGTTAATTGACTAGTAACCGTATTAAACTCATTTAAATGATCAACAATTGACCCACCTTCTACCATTTTCATATGAAATAAATGCTTTATAAGAAATACCTTATTTGAAGTGGAAGGCTTTTCATATAACTTCACTAGGGTTTCCATAAACTCTTGAGTTGTCTTTGTTGTTGTAATATTGAATGCCACCAATTGTGCCAGGCATAAACGAATGGCTCCCAATGTCTTTTTGTCTAGAAGATTCCAATCCTCAACACTCATTGTTGTCAGTTTCTTGGCTATTCCTTCCAACAACCTCCATAAAACCTTCTGATAGAGATAATCCTCCATTTGCATCTTCCATAACTGATAGTTCTACCCATTGAATTTATCTACCTTTAATTTACCCTTGTCTATCATTACTCCCACTTAACCATGAGACTCCCACTCAACCATGAGACTCTCCTATAGACGATAATCAAACACAACCCACTCTGATACCACTTGTTAGGGTTAGAAGTAAGATATCTAACAATTAAATGCAAATATGATCAATAAAACAGAGAAATAGAACACAAAAAATTATTGCAGAAAATAGACAACATAGAGAATTTAACGTGGTTCACCCAATCTGGGCTACATCCACAAAACCACAGCCATCCAATGATTTTACTATCCATTGTAAAACATATTACAATCTCGCTAATAATTCCCTACTACAACTCCCATCCAAACCACTTATAGAAAGCCTTTTAGAAGCTTCCAGAATTGGGGTTCTACAAAGTTGGTTTTTTCTTTTTGTTAGTGACGAAGTGAAAAATGGGGAAAAAAAACTCTTGGGGGCTGTCGCCCCCGAACCTGCACTTTTTGGGGGCTGCCACCCTCGAACCCCTACTTGGGGCCTAGCTTGACCCCAGACCTTGGTGAGGATACATAAAGAGTGTATAGTATAGCATGATCAGTTGCCACATACCAACAATTCATATAGAAAAACCACTACTAATACAAGGGCATAAAAACTATACACAAGCCCAAATTTATGAAATATATACAGTATTGTAGTTCAAGGCTCAAATTAGAAATTTAGTGGTAGCATAAAAAAATTGTGAACCATATGAAAGACTATAAGCTAACACAAGAAAAGGAAATTTTGAAGTGTTTTGACCTTGAAAATTTGTGTTAGTCATATTTATCATGCTTATTGATAATGAAGACAAATTCTAAAAACAAGGAAAATGTTTGTAGTAAATTATAATGCATTTAAATTCTAGTATACACCCATTGTCCATATATGTGCAAATATATAATACAATCTAAGAAGAGGGGAAAGAGAAAACTACAACTATAAAATTGTGCAAAGTGGTGCAGTCATGGATGGAGGGTTCAAAATGTGCAGTCCAAACTATGTAGCTTAGAGTCAACATAGTTAAAATAACACAAGAAATTATTATGCAAATATGAATCTTTATTGAATTGGAAATATTACAAGCATAATATGCCTTATGGATGAATAATTAGGGCTCATAGGAAAGTTGCAAGGGCATTCAACATTACAATTGGCCAAAGGCCTTATAATAGTCCTTCAAAGGGGTAATGCAAAAATCTAACTACCTGACTATCACTAACTAAGTGAATTTCTTTCCAAATGATTACAAATGCTCTTAAATATGATTCTCCATCTCCAAAAAAATTCTACGTCAACCACAAGGGTTCACAAAACCCAATGAATGATCAATGTGGAGGTTAGCCTCAAAACATAAGATAATCCTTCACAAAATGAAATGAATTGAAAATATCCAAGATATTTCTTATTGGACCCAAAATTCTTGTATGATGTCCCATTAAGCTCCGCATGTTCTGGAATAGGTCTACACTGAGAAATTTGGACCACGTTGACCCCAAATGCTCTAACTGTGAATTACAATAAAATTCTGAGAGTGATAACTTTCAGTAGAAAAATGCAAATGATCTGAAATCTTGGTATGTTGTAGATGAAATCGTTTAGATGCTATATCCTACACTATGAGATGAGAAATGATAATGTGGTGAAATGAGGAATTAATGTTGAAACTACTACTAAATGAAATGCAAGAAAAGAAATGTTTTTGGTTGATAAAGGATTGCTTTACAACTAGTGATGCTCCTACATCAAACACCCGGGGTTGGAAGAAAATGAGTCCCTCACTTTCCATGGCTAAGATGAAAACCAAGATGGTCCACCTCAACTTGAGAAATCCATGATGAATGTTCCACTAGTCTACCTTTCCACTTTACTAAGTCTTCCTTGCACTACTTGTTCCCAATGCTTCTTTTGGTTCTTGTATCCAAAATTTGCTCAATCTCCTCCGGTGGTTGATGTGGTAACCAATCCTTCAAATCCACTTCATTGCTGCTGTCACTTGACTGTCCTTCATGGTACTCATAGATTTCTGCAATATGAAAATAGGTGATATACCCAATGTCTATGGTAACTCTACTTCATTTTCCTTTCCAAAATCAAACTTCCTTAGGATCTTACATGGTCCAAACTTCCTCATCTTCAACTTATTGTATGTTCTTACTAGAAATATCTCCTTCCTCAGATATACCATCACTTCATCTCCAACAACAAACTCCTTATGTCTCCTTTTCTCATATGCATTCTCCTTATACTTGTTGTTCATGTATTCCAAATGCTTTTGGACTTGATTATGCAATGTCATGATGAATCTTGTAAAATATTCTACCTCTGCACTCCTCTTATTCTCCATTATGATATCTCTTAGTTCTACAACTCCTCTAGGATGTACTATCACAATCTTAAACGGTGTCTTTACTGTACTTTGATTCACTAAATTATTGTATGCAAATTTTTCTTGCAGTAGAACTGTATCCCAATTTCCTATATTCTCACCAACCAAACATCTTAACAGGTTACCCAAACTTCTATTTACTACCTCTATTTGTCCATCTATTTGTGGGTGATATGCTAAATTGAACTTCAGGTCTATCTTCATCTTCTTTCACAATGTTCTCCAAAAGTATCCAATGAACTTAGTATCCTTGTCTAAAACTATACTCTTAGGTAATCCATGCATTCTCACAATCTCCTTGAAAAATAAGTTAGCAACATGCACAACATCATTAGTCTTCTTGCAAGGAATGAAATGTGCCATTTTAGAAAATCTATCCACTACTACCATTATAAAATGATAACCACTCTATGTTCTTGGTAATCCCAATATGAAATACATGCTTATATCTTTCCAAGGTCTCTCCAGTATTGTCAAAGGCTTATACAATCCACTATTCTGATTACCCCCTTTTGCAACTTGATAATTTCTGCAACTTTGAACATACTTCCTGACATCCTTATATATCTACAGCCAAAAATAATGTTCACTCACCAAAGCTACTATCTTTTCCACTCCAAAATATTCTGCTAATCCTCCACTATACTTCTCCTTAATCAAATTCTCCCTCATTGAGCTCTTTGGAATACATAACCGATTTCCCTTGAACAACATATATTCTTGAATGAAATAGTCCAACCATTGGCTCCAAATTGTTAGAACTAGTTCCCTACATACTCTCCATGCTTACACAAAATCTAGATCATTCTCATACATGTTTAATTTTTTCAAAACCCAATACTTCTATCCTCATCTCTGTCAACAAATTCCTCCTTCTGCTCAATGCATCTACAACCTTGTTTGACTTTCCACTCCTATTCTTTAACATAAATGTATAACTTTACAAGAACTCAACCCGTATCATATATCTTTGATTCATCTTCCCTTGACTATTCAAATACTACAAAGCTTGGTGATTAGTGTACAACACAAACTCCTTAGGAAAATGGTAATGTCTCCACTTCTTTAAGGCTTGAACTATGAAATATAATTCCTAATCATAACCTAAATATCTTCTTCTGGCATCATTCAACTTCTCACTAAAATAAGATATAGGTCTTCCTTCTTGACTCAACACTGCTCCTATTGCATTTCCACTAGCATCACAATCAACTTGAAATACTTTGTCAAAATTAGGTAATGCTAACATTGGCTACTTTGACACCTTTTGTTTCAACAATTCAAAACTTCTTTGTGCTCTGTATGTCCACTTAAAGTCCTTATCTCCCCTCATTATCTTTGTCATGGGTGTACAAATTCTGCTAAAGCTTTTGATAAAATTTTAGTAGAAACTAGCCAAGCCATGGAATGATCTTACTTCTTCAATGTTCACTGGTGTGGGCCACTCAACAATTTCTCTCACTTTCTCAGGGTCCATCTTCAATCCTTTAGTAGAAATAACAAAACCCAAATATACCAACTCTATCTTCATAAAGCTATACTTCTTGACATTAATCAACAACTTATCTTCTCTCAAGGTCTACAATACTTGTCTAATGTGCCATAAATGTTCTTCTCTATCTTATTGAAAATAAAAATATCATTCGAGTAAAGAATGAAAAAAATACCTAAGAATATCTTCAGTACCTCATTCATCCATCTTATGAAAGTTTTAGGTACATTGGTCAATCCAAAAGGAATTAATAACCACTCATACAACCTTTCATTAGTCTTAAATGCAGGCTTCCATTCATCTCCTTCTTTGATTTTGATTTAATGGTATCCACTCTTTAGGTCAATCTTTGTGAAATAATTTTCTCCACTCAAACAATCCATGATGCCATCCATCCTTAGAAATGGGAATCTATAATTGACAGTGATCTTATTAATTTATATTGAATCTATACACATTCTCCACACTCCATCTTTCTTTGGTGCCAGTACAGTAGGTATTGCACATGGGATTAAGCTTTCTCTGATCAATCCTTTCTTCAATAACTCTTGTATCTGTCAGTTCAATTCTAAATTCTCTACCCGTTTCATTCTATGTGCTTCCTTGTTTGGAAAGCTTACTACCAGTATTAGATCTATATGATGAATGATGCTTTAGACTGGAGGTAATCCCTCTAGTACATTCTATGACATAAGGTCTTCATACTCTACTAATATTTCTGCTACTTCTCCATTCTCTATGGTAGGATTCTCTGCCTCCAGACTATTTATTTTCTTTGGAATCAATGCAAAACACATGTTCTCATGTCTCAATCCCTCCAAAAATTTCCTTCCATATACCAAACATAGTCTAGCAATGTTACAAATTTCACTTTTTTCCTCTTCCTCCAAAGATATCAACTTAATTCTTTTTCCATTTGAAGTTACATTATAGTTATTTGTTCTTCCATCATGAATAGATTTCTTGTCATATTTCCATGGTCTTCCTAATAGTAAATGACATGTATCCATAGGAATAATATCACACAATACTTCATCCCTATATGATCCTATATGAAATTTCACCAAACATTACTCATTCACCATTATCTTATGCTCATCTTGAATCCATGCTATCCTATAAGGATTTGGATGTTTCAATCTTTCCAAATTCAACTTGGTTACCATCTCCTCTGAAACTAGGTTATCAGTGCTATCACTATCAATGATAACTTTACATACCTTTCCTCTAGACTTACATATGGTTCTGAATAGACTCTTCCTTTGTGGTGGTTCCTCATTCACTTCTTCATGCATCAAAGATCTCTTCATCACTAATGATTCACCTTTCTCTAGTTTCCCAACTGAATTAGGGGATTCAATAGGTTCTTCATCCACATAAGCTTTTTTTCTAGTATGCTCAGTTTTCTTTCTGGTACTTCCTTGATGAAACTAAAATGCTTTATGTCCTTCACCTCCATAGTTGAAATAGGTTCCTCTAAATGGTGTCTTCTCATATCTTCCTTCATCTCTTTAGTATCCATCATATTGGAAAGAATTATGGCCTCCTCTATCAATGCGATAGAAATTTCTATCTTCTCTTCCTCTACGGTATGAATTACAATCCTTCTCTTCACTCTTGTAGGGTTTTTCATCCTTGTTTTGATCTGCATGAGGTCTTCTCTCTCCAGTTTGTGATCCGCTCCTCTAGAATCTTCCTCTTGCACTTCTCTACCTTTGTTCAAACTTCTTGTTTAGTTTCTCTCCACCTTCAATACAAATTGATATGATTATTTAATTGTTTTCATCTTCACCAGGTTTAGTTCTTCTTGAATGTTTATTCTAAGTCCATTGATGTATCTTGAAACCTTTTCTTGGCTTTCTTCACTTTGTCCAATTCTAATGATCATCTTATAGAATTCTTTAGTATATTCTTTCACATATCTCTCCTTTTGCCTTAGGTTCTATAATATTTTCAACAATTTAAGTTCATAATCAACAAGTATAAATTTATTCTTCAACTTTGTCACCATTCTATCCCATTTTATGATTTTCTCCTTTCCTCTGAACTATTTCTATCTAATTGAAATTCTCTTCACCATAAATTAGCATGACCTATCAACTTTGTTTTCACAAATTTGACTCTTTCTAGATCTTCAAGTTCTTCATATTCAAAGTATTCTTCCATTTCATTGATCTAATCAATCAATTCTTTAGGGTTTAAGTTTCCCGAGTAATTTTTAATTTCAACTCTAGGTCACTTACCAATTTTAGAGATCACTTTTAACATCTTCATCTAATCTAATTCTTCTTCTTCTTCACCTAGGGCTTCTTCAATTTGATTTGCAACATGATCTGCTTCATCCTCCCTTTTATCCTTGTGTCTAGGGTTTAAGCCTCACCTTCTATCCTCTTCTATTGCATCTAATCAGACTTGCATTTCATGCATCATTTCCAAAATTTCATCCATTATTCTAGCAACATTCATCATAGTAGGCACTCTCCTTGGTGACATCTCTCCCCTTGGATTTGGTGCAACTACCTCAATTCGGTGATATAGCTACAAGGGTTTCAACTGCCTCACAGTTGGAGATCAATTGAAAACTCATGCAATTTACCTCAATTAAACAATCTATTCACCAAAAGGAATGCCTTTGGGACTCACAAAATCACTCTAATACCACTTGGTGTAGTCACAAATGGAGGGTTCAAAAAGAATAGTCCAAACCATGTAGCTTAGAGTTAACACAATAGAAATAACATAAGAAAGTATTTTGTAAATATGAATCTTTATTGAATTGGAAATCTTACAGGCATCATATGCCTTATGGGTGAATAATTAGGGCTCATAGTCTTGCTACAAGGGCATTCAACATTACAGCTAGCCAAAGGCCTTATTATAGTCACTTAAAGGGGTAATGCAAAAATATAACTATCTGACTATCACTAACTGAATGAATTGCTTTCTAAATGATTACAAATGCTCTTAAATATGATTCTCCAGCTCCAACAAAGTTCTGTGTTATCCACAAGGGTTTACAAAACCCAATGAATGATCAATGTGAAGGTCAGCCTCAAAACATAAGAAGATAATCCTTTGCAAAATGAAATGAAATTTGAATCTCCAAGATAGATCCTATTGCACCCAAAATTCTTGTATGATGTCCCATCAAGCTCTGCACATTCTAGAATAGGTTTGCACTAAGAAATCTAGACCAGGTCAGACCCAAATGTTCTAACTATGAATTATAGTGAAATTTTGAGAGCAATAACTTTCGGTAGATAAATGCAAATGATCTAAAATCTGGGTATGTTGTAGATGACATCGTGTAGATGCTATATCTTGATCTGCGAGCTAAGAAATGATAATGTAGTGAAATTTGGAATGAATGCTAAAACTGCTATTAAATGAAATGCAAGAAATGTTTTTGGTTGATACATGATTACTTTTCAACCAGGGATGCTCCTACATCGGAAAGAGTGGTCCCCATGAAGAATGATGGGAATTCCTTAGATATATGTAGTAAACTATTTAATTATATGTAATACATTGAGGTGCTTGTAGACCTATGTATAGCTTATTAAGGTACAAAATACCTACAAATGCATACCTAACCACCAACGTTTTTCACTATCCCAATATTTATAATTGAGCTCATACTTGTTATTAAGGACCAAAAATAAATACCTATGGTCATTATTTATTTATTCATGCCTATATTCTATAAAATAACTCTAACATTAGGGTGTCTAGGGAACAACTTCAATGTATACACATGGCCCAAAAACTTGTATGCAAGTAGGACCAATAATATTTTTTCACCATTTGTTGGGAAAAATCATTTTACCAATGGCTATGGTGTTTTACTTATAGACTTGTAAATCCCACCTCTTTAAAATAATTTTTTAGAGGTAACCTTGCAAATATGGTGATTAGCCTTTGAATAGGCATGGTTTTAATTGCTTACATAATCCTACCTTGAAAACTATAAAATGTGTGGGGATATAATGAGTTAATTCTTAGAGATAACACAAAGTGTGGGTAAATTCTATAAATTTTGGAAGTATAGGAAAATATGAATGCAATATTTAGAAAATAAACTAAGGGAATAGGGAATTCCTTATTCCTTAAGAAAAAATGCATGAATACCATAAAGCTCAAACCAAGAAAAGTCTAGGGCATAAATTAATGAACTTTTTATGGATCCTAGGCGGGGTATTTTCACCTTCCAAAAATAATGGCACTATCCATGTGGCCCTAAAATATCTAAAAAATCTTATTCACTAATTAGCATATTTAAACCCTTTATTGTACATTAGCTTCTCAATCTCTAATTTGATAAAAATAAAGGTAAAAAATGACTTTTTGAATCCTCTTGAACATAATAGAGAAACCAAATATACTACCTATATTACCAAAAAACTACCTATGCCTTGAATAATTAAAATCAAGATAAAACCTCTATATAGATTTTTAACCTATCGAATTGTTCTAATTATCTAAATCATCTAAATGTGTAAGAGAAGAGAATATCATATTTAACAAAAGTGCATGAAAAGTGATGATCCCCTCAAATATCTCAATTTGGAGACTAATTAATCTATCCTTGCACCATGGCTCTAATACCATGTTATATTTCACAAATAAGAAAGAAATTGTCCAATAATTAGTGCAAGGATTAGATATAACGAAAAAATAAATATTATGCAGAGGCAGGTGCAGCCTATCATGGTCTTAAGCTGGCAGAAGTCAAAGGCTATAAGAAAGTTTGGCTGGAGGGGGACTCTCTCAATATCATCAATAATTTGAAGAATTGTGCTACCCCTTCATGGACTATTGATTCTTTGATTAGGGACTCTTGATATTCTTAATTATTTTGATGAGTATAACATCTCTCATATTTTGAGAGAGGGCAATAGATTAGCTGATGTCTTCACTATTCTTGGAGTTAGATGTGTTAGGGAATGGGGTTTGAATGACCCCCTCCCTATAGAGGCAATAGCAAGTATTAATCATGATTACCAAATTTAAAATGGTTGAGGATTTATTATGGCATATGCCATGCATGACTATATTCACATGGCCAATGATTATGTGGAGGGATGGTAAGACAAATTTGAAATGAGCTAATGGTACGGTGGCTAATATCCATAGGGATCAAAACTCTAGGATCGTAATTCAATCTTGCCTTAATTTTGTTTTCACACGAATTCTAGGCAATCTTTGCATCTTCTTCTTGAGGTTTCTTCTCATTGCATTCAGAGCTCTTAAGCTTTTATACTCTACAAATCTTGTAGACATGGGAGGTGATAGGAACCACGCATAGCCCTTCTCTTGAGAAGTCGTCAAGAAGAAGTTGAAGGTTTGGCATGTGTTAGAGAAAGGTGGGTTGACTCCATACTTGGAGAGATTGCATGGTAACAATCCACAAACTATGAAATTGTTTGCAAAATCATGGAAAAATAGGGTGTTGAAGTTGGGTGGAATAGATTTTGATGTGCATGAAGACTTTATAGAAAATATCACTGGGTTTCCCACAGATGGTATGAAATTTTTCAGAGACAAGGAGTCACAAACTTCTATGCAAATTTTCTGCAAGGGGGATGAAGCTAAGGACTTGAAGATAGGGAAGAGTGGGGGTTACCAGAGGAGTTCTCTCAAGGTGTTGTGGGGAGATGTGGCTAAGGAACTCATGCATTATATCACCCTGGAAGGACATTTCTCTAGGGTAAATGCTTACCACTTCCTTATGCTTAATCATTTCTACCACTAGAAAGGAATTTCCTTTCCCTTTTATCTCCTGGTGTCCCTAGATTTTGGTCTCAAGGACCATAAGAGAAACCCCAAGAATCTAGTTCTACATGTGGGGTTAATCCTTTTAATTTCAGAGTATGCTAAATCTTTTGAGGTGGCTAAGCTGATTGCTAGGGGTAAGCATTCGAAACTGGTGGAGGAGTATGAGACAGTCTCTGAAGAGGTGTCAGCTAGTAAAAAAGGGAAGAAGATAAAACTTATCTTGGAAAAGGAGTCAGATTCTAAGGAGATGTAGACTTTTTCTTAGACTCTCTCACTTCTATGGAGGTGGGTCCTCAACCCCCTGCTGTAGGGAAGTCTAAGAAAGGGGTGTCATGCCCTAATTAGGGTTATGAGACTTGCAATGATGAGGTGGCTGCTAATTTTTTGAGTACTAGCTTGAAGGAGAAGAATGATTTGTATGGTGAGGCATCATTGCTGCCCCTTGTGTCTAAACATAAGGAGTTGGAGATGGAAAGTAAGAAGAAATGGGTTTTAAGGTCTGCGAGTCAAATGATGGAGACATACTCTCCTCTCATGATCATGGGTGGAAAGGATGTTGTTGATAGCCCGGTTGTGAACCTAGATTTGTAGAAGAAAGGTAAGGTTGTGGTTGCTGGCAGATAGGATGTTATGGATACCCCAGTTGTGGACTTGGAGTAACTAAAGAAAATAAAGGTTGTGGCTGAGGAGATTGTCGATTCCATCCGTAAAATAAAAATGCCACTTGCTACTAGGAAAGGTAAGGAAGTCTCTTCCAGTTAGGATAAGGGAAGCTCCTTTGAGGAAGAAGATTTTGTAGGTAAGGGGGTTTTCAATTTTGATAGGGAAGGTATCTCTAAGATTCTAGGAACTGTAAAAGAGGGTTCCATTATTTTATTCAAATTGTTCAAATGGTTTTTTCATGAACTTAATATGACAAATGTCAAAGTACGAGGTGCGATGAGTAAAGCTAAAGATTCCTTTGTTCAAAACCAGATTAATGAATTGTTTAATTCCTTGAATATTGTGGTGGAGGAAACTCTTAAGATGAAATAGAATCTAGAAGGTAGAGTTCTCACCTTGGAGTATCAATTGGAGAAAATTTGTGCTAGCATGGTCAAGGGTGGGAAGGTGACTAAGTCTATGGTCAACTTTCAATCTGTTGGTATTACCTCTCCTTTTTTTAGTGCTAAGAATCACAAGGAGTTTGTTCATGCTGAAGAGATTGGTGTTGGTGGCAAGCTGATGGGGGAGGAGGTTTTTGTTGAGAAGGGTGGAGATAAGAATAATGTTTTGATTAATGAGGTGAATACAGATGGGCTTGGGGCTAGGACTAGAAACAAGACTAAGGCTCAGGCTGGGGCTCCTAGAAAAGAACTATTTGATGTCCTAGATGATGCTCAAAAGGTTGTGGCAAGTGACGTGGAGGCTACTAATATCTTGAAGAACATGTAGTGTTGTTGTTTGGGGTCCTCCTTTTTGGCTGATGTTTTGCTATTGGTTTGCTGCATATGAGATGATATATACTTATTGTAGTTTTCTTTAGTTTCAACTGCTTTCTTTTGTAAAGGGTTCCAAGCCCCTTCAAAACCCATTTTTTACCTCTAATAAAAAACAAAAAAATAAATACAAATTATTGAAGATCAAAATAACATAAAAAGCTAGATCCTAATAAAATGAGACATGAAAAATCTCAAGAGAGATAAATATATAATAATAAAAATAGCATAAAGGAAAGCTCTAAGATACATGGTAGGTGAGTGAATGAATCAATATGTTAAAGATACATTTTAGGTGAGTTAGTATATATATTAGAGGTAGGAGGAGGTAAATAGAATTAATAGGAAGTGTAACTCTAGAATAGCCAAAATAAGGAGTGACTCCTACAAAATATGTTGACAACTCATTTCAATCATATTATTGCACAAGCCTAATAACCTAAATGCTTAATTATAAGTGTAGGAAATCCTAGATAAAGGAAAACACAAACCTTTTCCAAAACATACATAAGAAAAATATCATTATGATTATTGTTCAACTTAAAGGGAATTGGAATTCATGAAGTTTAAACTTAAATAAACCCTATCCATGTTAATTAATCACACTTGTAAGCAATTAAGAATGACTTGTATCAAAAAGTAATTCCTCCTTAGATCAACTCTTTAGTACACTAGGATAAGAAAGAGACATTTATTTATCCATGCAAGCCATCAATTTGGTTGTAGGCCTACAAGGGTACTAACTTTGTATATTCACATTCAACATCACCCTATGTTTTATCCTAAAAATATATTGTGACAAAAAATGGCTAGCCTTGAATTCTTCCTTGTATAAAATTGAAATAACTACCCATATAAGGACATATAAAATATGCATATGCACCACTTTATGGAAGATTTGAACTTTTATAGTGTAGGTGTCAAATTAGGAATATAGTGGGAACATGGAAATCTATGAGTCATGCACAAGGTTACAAAAATTGACAAGAATAACAAATTTTGAAGTGGTTTTACCACTAAAATCCACATAAATGATACTAACAATATCCATGAAGAAATGATATAAAGTCTAAAGGAGGTCTCTAGATAATTATAATATGCAAGTGTAAGATGCATCAACTATTCACATTTATGTAAATATATAGTATAATCGAAGATGAGGGTAAAAAAGAAGTCCAAATTTCTAAAACATTTTAAGAGTTTGACTTATGAAGAATTATGAGTCCCTAATAGATATATGTAGTGTTTAATTTTATCTTTCATAAAGCATTAAGGCACTTAGAAACTAGTACATGGATTCATAAAGCCTAAACAAACCTACACACAAATCCATGTCAACCAAAAAAAAATTCCATGGTCCTATCAATTATAAACCAACTCATAAATTTCCCCAAATATCCAAAAGAAGAACCTAGGGTCATCATTTATTTATAACTACTTACATTTTATAAAATAACTCCAATGTATACAAATGACCCAATAAAATTATATCCAAGATCATCGATAATTTCTCTCCATTTTTTAGGCACTATCATGTTTCATATAGCTATAGTGAGCTAATTGTAGACTTGTAAAATCTATCTACTTCCAATAGTTATATAGACAAGCATTGATAAATATGGTAGTTAGCCTTTAAATATGCATGGACCCAATTTCTTATATAATTCTACTTCAAAAATGTAAAATGGATGGGACTACAAAGAGTCAATACTTGGAGATAATACAAAGCATGGGAAGAGTATATGATTTTGTTTCTATAGGAAAATATAAGTGCAAGAAATAATAAATAGAACATGATCCTACAAAATGTCTTATGAATTAAAAATAAATCCATAAATACCATAGAAGTAAAATATGTCTTGAACCAAGGAAAATATATCTAACAAATTTAGCACCATAGAATAGCAAGGGCATATAGTAATATCATGATAGTAAGGGAATGCCAAGGAATAATTATAAAACATCTAATTTGACATGAGTACAAGGTTTCAATCTAATAGGGACTTGTGGATTAATAAAATTAAAATATGAGATTTTAAAATGAAAGTAATAACCTTGATTTCATGGAAATATAATGTGCATGATAGACTAAGCTATAACTAGACAAATTTAAACCATAAAGTAATATATATTTGATCAAAAGTTAAAATAGGGTTAACAAGAGAAAAAAAACTATTCATACAAGAAGGCATAAACTTTATATTTTGGATATATTTTAAATAGTGTATAGCCATTATCCTAACCTATCTAAAATCATAAACCACTCTCATAATCACCTAATAAAATTTAATGTTTACTTTATCATTTTTCAGAGGGAGAAAATCTTGAAAAGTGGAAGTATTAAACAATTGGTTTATTTTCATTGAACAAATCTAAGAATTAGGTTATATGGTTTAGAGATATATATGTGAAGGATTAGAGGTATGACATCCATCTCACAACACTAGGGATGATATAGTTTGATGGTGGCTACACCACTTCATCTCATCTTGTTGGTTGTTCCAATTGATGCCTACACTTCTCTACAAAATAGGCACTTATAATACAAAATAATTACAGGGAGTTGGCCAATGAACAAGGATTTCAACATCCTTCTCCACTTCAAGCTCTATAAATCCTAGGTAGGCTCACTTTTTAATTATATCTAAGATTAAATAGAAATTTATACAAGATACTGGAATAGAAAATAAGTTCTCATGTATTCAAACAAGGATATGTGAAGTTTAATACAATAATGGGCTAAATTCCTTGTAAAACTTAAATTACCAATCATGATAAAAATCAATAATTAAGGTAACATAGAAATGAATTGAGATTTTTTATTTTAAATTTTCAGAGACATGTGGCAAGTCTATTTTCTCATATTGGTGCCTTAAACCATGAGTAACAGAGTCATAAGATCATGCAAATGACTTATGAACAATAAATTAAAACATACTTAGTGGAAATTTCATGTTATTTCCTTACAATAAATATCCTATACTGGGACTCAATTTAAATTCTACTTAAACAATCCCTAAATGATTTAACACTCTCAACATTGCAATTACAGTAGATTAATATATTAATTTAATAGAAGATATAAATGAAACAGTCATTGCACAACACTGTAAAGATGAACTCAAAGATCTTTGATAATTTTTCCATAAGAAAAATCAAACTATACATTGGAGACAATTTCCATAGAATGATATGTTCAAGTATTTGTATATTGATGTAAAAAATATTACATTTGTAGACCTTCTTCCCTAAAAACTAGAACAAGAAACAACTCTTGTAAGTATGAGCAGATTGGTGTTGTCATTTATGTCAACAAGATTGTGTTGTCATTAGTGTCAACTGTATGTGTTGAGGAAGATTGATGTTGAAGATGAATAGTCGGTGTTGTCTATGCTTTGATTTGTTGCATTATGCTGTCATCAACTAAGCTACTAGTGTTAACCTATAGTGTTACTTTAATAAACTTCTATCTATGGATGTACTAGTGATGAAGATGTTGTGGAAGTGTCTTTAGTGCTCGGTTTCCAAGTCCTTTTAAGAAAATTTGATAAAAATAGGAAATAGAGTGTTGCACTGTTGTTTTGGGTTATAGAGAGACTTTTTGGTTTTTCTCTGCATTTATTCTAGGTTGAAGATCTATCTATGTGATTTGGATATTCTAGTGAGAGGTGTTTAGAGATGTTATATTCAAGAGATGGTATGTTGGATCATTGTACAATAGAAGTTGTGCTCACCAATATGTGACTGTGCATTGTAGAGGTGTCTGGGAGAAATGTTCTTGCTCCGCATTTCTCCACAGTTATGCTTTAGGTCTTGTGATTATAAAGGAGTCTTGATGGTGTTGGTAGTTTACCTTAGTCAAGAGGATTTGAGGTTTGATGTGTTGAAAGATAATTTTTCAAGTAACAGTGCATGGCAAAGTTGTCTAAGTGTACTAGGTTTGTACATTCTTCAAGTGGAATTTGTTGCAAAAGGAGTTTTTTTAATTTCAAGATATTTGAGGAATATTCTAGATCATGTTCAAGTTTGGTGTATTATTCACAAGTCATCTTTGGGTTTGAGGTAATGGTCAACTTGGTATTTACACTACATGCAATGGATAAATATTGTTTGTGGTAGTGTGTGATTCAATGGTGTTGTTGATTTGGGTCCCAACTAAGTTTTGATCTGGTCCGCATTCAATTCTATCTGCCATGAAAGTGTTGGCACTGACCTAATTTGAATTTGCACATTTGAGGTGCATTGTTGCCCTTGGAAAGAGTTTCAAGGTTGAGGATAGTATAAGTATGAGTTGAATCATTGAAGGAGGTGAAGATAGATGAAAGTATGAAGTGTGATGGTAATAATACAAATTATAGAGTTGTAAGGTGCGAAATTGAGTAGAGAAATGTGAACTTTCAAGTGTTGGATTATTGGAGGCAGTGAGCAGAAGGTGTCTACAATCATTCAAGCATACTGTGAAGGTGTTGGAGCTATTATGGTCAATTTTTTGTTGCATTGAGATCATGTTCTTTATGTAACATTTCTTCTCTATCTTCTTTTTCATTCCGATAGTGAGCCTTTCTAGACAGTGTGTCCTATTCTAGCAATGAGCCCTTGTAATTGGTTTTGCAATTACTTATATTGTGAGCTAATCCTCACCATGGTTTTCCCCTCCTTGTATTTTCAATGTAAATTTGGTGTTCTCTTATGCATGGTTTTAATGTTGTTTCATTTTCTATTATTTCTTTTCATGCTAATTCATCATAACAAATTCAGGATTTAATGAATGCATGTGGATCTAAATTTTAATGAGGGTTTTGATGTTTTGATAAGATACAACTAATTCACCCCCCCTCTTAGTTGTCTTGTTCATTCAATAATTAGTATCAAAGCAAGTTTCCTTGGAGAAGAGCTTAACAACTTGAGGTAGATCTGGGATGGTGAAAATGAAGGATATCCCTATGTTTGATGTTATAGACTATGCATTCTAGAAGAAAAAGATGGAAGGTTATCTGGTTTAGCTTGGATATGATGTATGGAGATTAGTGAAGACTTAATATACCATATCTACAAATGGACCAAGCACAAGTGATGAGATAAAGGCTTATGAAACAAATGGTAAAGCAAGACTTGTTCTCTTGTGAAGTCTTGCAAATTCTAAATTAGTGAAAGTTATGAATTTGAAAATTGCTAAAGAAATTTGGGATAAGCTGGGAAGTATTTATGAAGGAGATATTATGGTCAAAAAATCTAAGATGCAAAGCTTGAAGAACACATTTGAGAACTTAAGGATGTCTGAAGATGAGAACATTACAAGCTATGTGTAGATGGTAGATGAAGTGGTGAGCTTCATTAGAGGTCTTGGATGAAAGGTTAGAGAACCTAAAGTGTTAAATAATATTCTCAGAACCCTTACTAAATCTTAGAGATAAAGTTGCTGCTATTGAAGAATCTCATAATCTAGATCAGTATTCTAGAGATCAATTGTATGGCTCTTTAACTACATTTTAGATGAGCAAGTTTGGTACTAATAATTGTGAAAAGGTTGAGACTGCTTTTAAGGCTGCAAAAACATAAAAGATTGAAGAACTAGATTAGGAAGATATTTATGATGTGGAGGCTAACCTTTTGAGAATGATAAGAAGAGGTATTGGAAAGTACAAAGGTAAATTACATTTCAAATGTTTCATTTGTGGAAAAATAGGTCACTATGCTTCAAGATGTCCAAATAGAGTTGTGAATGACAAAAACAAGGAAAAAAAAGGTAAGAAAAATAAGAAAAGCTATTATGTTAGAGAAGATGCAAGTATTTTTGATGATGAATCTGATTATGGAAATTATGATGATGATGAATGCTTGTTCATGGCTTTAAAATATGAATCTATTTCTGTTATCTCTAAAATATGTGTGAAGGAAAATGCTCCAAAGAGAAAGGATAAGATTGAAGGTACTTTAGTATTTTCTTTTCATGTTAGACAATATAAAAATTATTGGATCATTGAAAGTGGCTGCTCAAATCATATGAATAGAGATAAAAGTAAGTTTGTTAAACTTGAAAAACATGATGGAGGACTTTTCATATTTGGAGATGATTTAGGTGCTAAGATTTATGGAATAGGTTCAATCAATTTTGATGGAAAGCATAATATTTATTATGTTTACTATGTCAAGGGTTTAAGGCATAACCTTTTGATTGTTGGAAAAATGTGTAGTAAAGGATATAATCTTATGTTTTAGGATGATGGATGTGAGATAAAAAAAAGGGTTCAGAACTGTGATTGCTGCTAGAAAAAGGACAGATGGAAATGTCTATCGGCTTAAGGGTGTTGATGTTCATTATTTATGACTTAGATTAATGAAAGCTACTTATGACACAGGAGGATGTTTCATATTAATTTTGATAACTTGGTTAGAACCAGTTTAGTTCAAGCAGTAAGATATTTTCCAAGGATTATAAAGCCTATCAATGTTGTCTACAACGAGTGTCAGATTGGAAAGCAAACAAGAAGTTTCAAGGGTAAAGAACAATCTTCTACCAGATTGTTGGAATTAGTGCATACAGACCTTTGTGGTCCCACAAGAGTGATAAATATTCAAGGTGGTAGGTATTTCATGCTTTTGATTTATGATTATTCTAAAATGACATGGGTAACATTTCTTAGAGAAAAAAATGAAATCCTAGATAGATTCAAAGCATTTAAAGTTATGGTTGAGAATGCAATGAATTTGAAGATTAAATGTTTGAGGTCTGAAAGAGGTGGAGAATTCACCTCCAATGAATTTAACATGTTTTGTGAGAATCATGGCATAAAGAGGCACATATGACCCTAGGGATTCTTAGCAAAATGGAGTGGTTGAAAAAAAACATGACTATTCAAGAAGTTGCAAGGACTATGATGAAATAAGCTAACCTATCAAAAGTATACTAGAGAGAAGCAATTCATATTGGTGTTTACATACTTAAC
Organism: Sequoia sempervirens; assembly: GCA_007258455.2. Taxonomy (NCBI): domain Eukaryota; kingdom Viridiplantae; phylum Streptophyta; class Pinopsida; order Cupressales; family Cupressaceae; genus Sequoia; species Sequoia sempervirens. Next base: position 735,660,084 of record VDFB02270651.1, on the reverse strand, counting down.
AGATTTCAAGCAAAATTAAACAACACAAAGACTCCCTATGATTTGTGGTATGGAAGGATCCCTACTATCAAGTACTTTAGAGTGTTTGGAAGCATATTCTATATTAGAAGAGATGATGAAAACTTAGGAAATTTTAATGCAAGGTCTAATGAAGGTATCTTCCTTGGATATTATACTAAAATAAAAGCTTATCGGTGCTACAATAAAATATTGAGAAATATTCTTGAGAGTGGAAGTGTCAAAGTTGATGAAGATTTGTAGAATCTAGTGGTGATAGATGGATATGAATCAGATGAACTTGCTTGCAAAGAAGAAGTAGAAAAAGCTAAGGAACAGGAAACATAGGATGAAGAGGAAGAAGCTCTAGAAAAGACCCCTAGAACCCCTAAGTGTGTGAAGAGAAATAATTCTGAAGAATAGATCATTGGAGACAAGAGCAAAAGAGTGTTGACAAGAAGGAAAGATGTTGAAGAAGACGTAATTTTTTGTCTAATTTCTAAAGTTGAACCTAAGATAGTCATTGAGGCATGCAAAGTTGAACATTGGATGAAAGAAATGAAAGAAGAACTTATGTAGATTGAGAAGAATTAGACTTGGTAACTTATCCTAAGAGCAACAAACAAAAACATAATTGGATCTAACTGGGTGTTCAAAAAAAACTAAATGAGAATGGAGAAGTTGTAAGAAACCAGGAAAGGCTTGTGTGTAAGGGATACTCACAAGTTGAAGGAATAGACTTTGAGGAGACATTTTCTCTAGTGGCTAAAATGGAAGTAATCATGATGTTTTTAGAATTTGTAGCACATAAGGATTTCAAAATTTATTAGATGGATGTGAAGTCTACTTTCTTGAATGGAGAGTTGGAAGAACAAGTATACATGGAACAACTAGAAGGATTTCAATTATCAAATAAACCTAATATGGTCTGAAGATTGAAGAAGGATTTATATGGACTGAAGCAAGCTCCTAGATCTTGGTATGAAAGATTGGATAAGTATTTTATAGAGAAAGGATTCAATAAAGAAACCACAAATAGTAATCTTTACTTTAAGGTTGAAAAAGATCAAATCTTGATTGTAGTTGTGTGTTTTGATGACATAATATTTGGAGGAAATGAAGCTATGTGTAAGAAGTTTGTGGAAGAGAAGCAAAAAGAGTTTGAGATGTCTATGTTTGGGGAGATGAATTTCTTCCTTGGACTACAAATCATTCAAATAGACAAAGGCATATTCATTTCATAACCAAAGTATGTCAAAGATATGTTGAAGAAGTTTGGAATGGAAGACTCCAAACCGATATGTACCTATGGTTATTGGTTGCAAATTGAGCAAGAATGATGAATCCCATAAGGATGATCAGAGAAAGTATAGATCTATGATTGGTGGACTTTTTTATCTAACTGCTACTAGATTGGATAACATGCATGTAGTTTTTCTTGTGGCTATATTTCAAGAATATCCTAGAGAGTCACATGTTGTAGTAGTGAAGAGGATATCTGGAAAGAACTCCCACTTCTTGGGTAATGTTTGGTCTAGTACAAATAATAGCATACATCAAACTTCCATCAACACTCTGGTAAGGCACTCTTCTCATGTCTTCCATCTCTGATGGGGATGTTGGACAATCTAAGATAGATAACTTTGTTCTAGCTAAAACAAGAACACACAATGTTGTACAATACTACATATCAAACCTCTATAAAATTGAATTGAAAGACTTACTTTGGCCAAGTCATAGCTTTCTGTTCACTCTATCTCTTTTAATTTCCATCCTAATAATGTGTTTAGATGCACCAAGATCTTTCATTTCAAATTTAGCAGCAAGTTAATATTCCAGTTCTAAAATCATACCTTTCCCTCTACCAATAAATAACATATCATCAACATATAATGTAATAAATAGGAAATGATCTCCATCAAATTTATAATGAACACAATTATCTGATTTAAAATGCTCAAATCCCAAACTCAACACATATGTATCAAATTTTTGGTACCACATATTAGGACTTTATTTTAGGCCATACAAAGATTTCTTCAATTTTCAAACAAATTTACTTTTACCTTTCACCACGTAGTGCTCTGGTTGTCTCATATAAATATCCTCCTCCAAGTCACCATGAAGGAAAGTAGTTTTCACATCCATTTTCTCAACCTCTAAATCATAAGCAGTAGCAATAGAAAGAAAAAAGCTAATGGATGTCATTTTTGCAACAGAGAAAAATATCTCACCATAATCAACACCCTCAACTTGAGAGCAACCTTTTATAATCGACATTGCTTTGTTCTTCTCAATACCTCCATTTGAACCAATATTTTTCTTGAATACCCATTTGCAACTGATAGGTTTTCTTCCTCCAGGAAATGGTACAAGATCCCATGTATCATTCTTTTTCAAAGCTACCATTTTTTCATCCATAACAATCTTCCAAGATTCTACATCATTCATACCTAATGTCTCTTCTACTAATCCGGATTCATCCATGTTAGTATTCAAAGAAAAAATACATCTCCAATCATCAGTTGAATACCTTTTAGGTGGTTGTATATGCCTTGTAGACCTATGAACAAGCTAAGTTGGAGGTTCTTCATCTTCTTCTGAACATTCAGAGCTAGATGATCTCTCCTCAACTTCTTGTCTATACATGGGCCTTGATTCAAATTTCTCAGGTGTAGAAGGAAATTAAATCACATCTTCCTTTTTACTTTGTTCTTGCCGCAATTTAACATAAGAAGGCTTAGTTTCTCTAAAAATAACACTTCTACTATGTATTACCTTATGTGCTTCAGGATCCCAAAGCTTGTATCCTTTCACACCATAACTATATTTGATGAAGATACATTTCATAGCCTTGTTCTCCAACTTTGTTCACTTCTCCTTTGACACATGTACATATGCCTCACAACCAAAAAATATAAGATTTCTTAATGAAGGCTCTTGGCCTGACCATGCCTCTATAAAAGTCTTATAAAAAAGAGTTGATGTAGGAGATCTATTAATCAAGTAACAAGCAGTGGCAACAACTTCATCCCAAAACCTTTGTTCTAGACCAACACCAGTCAACATACTCCTAACCTTCTCCATCAGTGTCTTGTTCATTCTTTTTGCAACTCCATTTTGTTGTGGAGAATATGGAGTTGTCTTCTGTCTATGAATACCACAATATTTGCATAATCTATCAAAATCATTATAGAAAAATTTACCATGATTATCAATGCTTAAACATTTTATTTTCTTTCTAGTATGCAACTTAACCATTGCTTTAAGTTCTTTAAATTGACTAAAAAATTCATATTTACTCTTTAAAAATTATACCCATGTTCTACTATAATCATTAATAAATGAAACATAATATGTGGATTTTCCAATTGAAGGAACATCAATAGGACCAAACACATTAGAATGAATAAGATCCAGTACACCATAAGATTTATGAGAACTTGAGTAAAAATAAATGCATTTTTGTTTTCCATAAATGCAATGCTCACATAAATCAAATTCAAGATTAGAATCAGATAGACCTTCAATGAGGTTTTTATTTTCCAAGCTCCTTAGACCCTTTTCTCCAATGTGGCCAAGTTTTTGGTGTCATAACATATTTTTCTCTACAAGTAACTTTGATTCAAAAGAAAGAGCACCCTTGGGTACCCAAAATCCATGACCATCTGTTGAAGGTGAAACCCTCACTTCTTCCACAGACTTTCTTTTCACAAAAGTACTATTGCACTTAATATTGCATGCATTAAGCTTATACAATGTGCCATATCTAACACCTCTAGAAATCACCATAGCACCTCTAACCATCTTACATCCTGCATCAGTAAATACTATCTACATGCATCTATTAGTTTTCTCATAGATAAAAAAATTTGTGCTAAACCAAGGATATGCAACACACCATTAATCCTTTTTATTCTACCATTAGGAAATATGATTTTATCTTTACCACAACCAACAATATTTAAACAAGAATCATCACCCAAGTATACCTTACCTCCATCAAATTCTTCATATACAGAAAACCAATCTCTATTAAAGGTCATATGGAAAGATGCACTTGAGTCAATTAGCCATGCATAATTACCTACATGAGTTGCCAAAGATTCAATGAATGCATCACCATATTCCTTCTTGGACTTAGAATCAAGATCAAATTTCTTCTTTTTCTTCTTCTTTTCTTATTTACAATCCTTACAAACATGTCCAAGCTTACTGCAGTTCCATCAAATAACTTTGGACTTTCCAAGAGACTTAGATATCCCCTTGGACTTGGATTTTTCATGCTTCTCATTCTTCTTTCCTTTTTCCTTAGTTCTTCCATGAAAATTTAGGGCTTCCTTGGAACTGATGGATACCTTCCTCCTCATCTCTTCAGAAAGAAAAGAACCCACCACATCTTCAATCTTCAATATAATAGAAGTACTCCCAATAGCCATAACAAGAGAATCCCACAAATTAGGCAAAGAACAAAGCAAGATCTAGTATATCTCCTCCTCATCCATTTTGACACCAACTGATGCTAGCTGATCCACCAACATATTGAATGCTTCTAGGTGGTCTATAATTCCCCCACCCTCTTCAATTCTCAAGGAATACAATTTCTTCCTCAAGAAAATCTTGTTCACTAAAGATTTGGCTTGATACATCTCACAAAGATTCTTACATAGTTTATGTGCAGAGGTATCTTCATCAAAATTGATTAAAACAAAGTCTTCCAAGCACAATCTAATTAGACCCTTGGCTTTACTGTCCATAACATCATATTGAGTAGCTTGAGAAGGATTTGTAATCCTTGAAACATTCTCATCAACAACATCCCACATATCTTGATCTATCAACAGATCCTCCATCTTCAACTTCCACACTTCAAAATTATTTCCAAAAAATTTATCCACTTCTATTCTCCCTAATGAACTTTCCATTTGAAAATTCCTACAACAAGATCACAAAGCTTCTTCTACACAAGCTCCCACTCAAATCTGGATTAGTCCAAAAAACTCAACATTCTACAACTGAAATCAAAGGTGATCAAGCTCTAATACCACTTGTAAGGAAGCTAAGGAAGCAGAATAACTTCCTACACTAATTTTGAGAGGAGAATAATAATTTTTTTTACAGATCTTTAACAGTTACAAAAACTTCAACAAAAATAAACATAAATATCATGCATACAATGACACAGTGATTTACATGGGGAAAACCCTTTCGGGATAAAAACCTCACACTCCAAAAGTCGTCCAATATATTATTCAATAATCACAAAGATTGAAATATACTTGTAGAGAAAGCTTCTCATAGGAGTATCATCAACTAGAGATCTAGAGGAAACATGATCACTATGAGACTCTCAAAATACATCACAATACAAAGTCGTAATGCAATGACCTAAAATAGGGTTGCGTTCTATGACAAGACAAGCTAATAAAATATCAGCCGTAAAAAATGAGACATAATGATGAAGTTATATTAATGGAATATGTTCTATGGTCATGAATTTCTACAAATAATATTAGTCATTATCCTCTAGGTTTGGCTAGATAGGATGTTTTAAGTGTTGGAAGCTTGAGGAGATTTTCATTGATGATGTTGTTTTGGAAACATGAGCATGGATTGTACATAACGGTATATTATAATATTGTAATTGATGTCCACATTGTTGTGGATCATTTTGATTAATCCTAATAGAATTTTGAGGTTTTGAAGAAGTCATTTGTGCAATAATATTTGATCTAGAAAGCTCAATTATGTGAAAATTTGACTAAGTGTTAGAACTACCAGTTCAGTGTAACAATGTATCATTTTTTGGGTCCACACCACTCTGCATAAGAATATTTTTCTTTGCAATTCTAACCTAATTTTTGTTGTTTTTAGAAGAATCTAAATCCAATATTTCATCTAGTTTGGTGAAGTATTTTAAGAGATATGAACGATGGAGTTTTTCCTGGCATAATACAAACATTTTCTGTATAGTATGTTGGTGTGGGAGATTTTTCACTTCTCCATGAATGAGTCTTTGATGTTGTGGTGTTGTAGTTAAGTTTCTAGATGTTAGTTGAGTGTGAATTCTAGATGGCATCATATTTTGAGGTCCATGTGTTGCAAATTGGATTAATAGTTGAAGGTTTTTTCTTTAGGTCCTATGGTCTGTCAACCTAACACATTTGACAAGTATGCAAAGCATTAATATGTGTTGAGCCTTTATGTGGGATCTATTATAGGTCCATGCCAACCTATATTAAGGTATTTTGAGATTTTAATTGAGGCATGTGTTGTGGATGATAAGGTTTGGAGCCAACAAGTTAAAAAAGTTACATCTACTTAGGCCAAACTAATTGATGTTGCACTTGATGTCAATATACATGCTAGATTATTTTCGGTGTTTTGATATAATGATGTGTTGAATGTGAGTATATGATGAAAATTTGATCAGATCAGTGCAAAGATAAGTTGTGAGTGTTGAGATCATAATTGTACAAATGGGTTATCCCACAATAGTGGGTTACACTTTTTGGCAAACTTGACATTGAAATGAATATTTTGAACTAAATCTTCACTTTCAAACAACTATAGCTGCTAAACCTTGAGGAATTTGATGATGATGCAAATTAGCGATTTGTGAAATTTTGTCTTTATATTCTAAATATATACAATTTTTAAAATTTGGAATCAAATTTTATTTCTTTTTCCATCTCCTTCGATAACTAGTTTTTAATAGTAAACACTATTTTCAAAGAGTGATGTGTACTTGCTAACACAACTTTTTTTCTATGAAGGATAAAATTCTATTTTTTGGAATTTAGATTTGTAACTATGATATCTAAGGCATGCATTTGGTTTCATAGTGTTTTATTGAATATTTTTTCGTAATTAAGTTTTGAAGTCAAACCAATTACAATTTAGACATAGGTTTACTTGCTAACACAACTTTTTTTGTATGTATCGAAATTCAATTTTTTTTATTGGATCACGGACATAAATATCAAGGGAATATATATTTTTTAGAATTTTTTTTGGTAATCTACTATTTTTCCACGTGTATAACAAAGGGCTTGATTTTTGGTGGAAAACCTACATTCACAAGAAATAAAAAATAAATATAATAATCAAATTAAATATATTTAAAATTATACTTTTTGGGAAGCTTATAATAAGGACTACATACTTACAAAAAGTAAATTTTAACTAAAATCACTTGATCCCCCAAAAGGTAAATCAAGTGGTTTTTTATTAGCATTTTGATAGGTGTAAAGGAGGCTTCGTTATAGGTATGGTTTAAAACTAACAAGATTCTATCCAAAGGGGTTTGATCAAACCCTCTTCAATTGGAATCCTTTAAATTGAACTTTTCAAGGCTTAAATCATTATATTTTCTAAAAATATGTGATTTCAATAAAAATCAGGATGTCCCAGAAAGTGTAACCCATTATTATGGCAACACCCAAATACAGAGCAAACAAGAGTATTGATCCAAATCAATGCAAAGTTTGTTATTGTATATTATTGGAAGTATATTCATACATATTGTAGATTATTTTGTAATAGTTTAAAATAGGTTGTGAGCCACCTTCTTTATTCTATCTCTTTCTCTATGGGCAGTGAGTCCACTTGGTGAGTGAGTCCACATGCAATGAGCATTTGTGTAATATACTATTGTGATACCAAAATGTTTAACCCTTTCTAAGAAACTAAAATGCCATGGAAAAACATAAGGAAACACCTCAAGATTAGCCTAAGAAATTTGTAAATGCAAAGAGGAAAGTGTTAAATGAAGACAAATAGATATACCTCCCTTTTCGTAGCTGGAACTCTTTGGTTGGCCCTTGATTTGGATTTGATTTGTATGCTCCTTGATGGCTCTTGATATGGATAAATGGAAAGCTTAACTATATGCTTTGATGCAAATGAAAATGGGTGAAATTGAAGACTAGATGAGTGCATAAAATGGCAGCATTTAGTTGCAAAATGGCTAAGTCCTTTTTTTTTGCCTTAGAGGAGGGGGTATTTATAGAGAAACTTGAATTCTCTAGAGAATTCAATGGTTGAGATTTATCCAACAAAGTCAAGATGAAGGGTAAAGGTGAGTTGAGGACTCACAAGCCCTCACATTTTGACATGTGGAATGTGAGAGGGCTAAGGGTGAGATGATGTGTAGGTGATGTGGAAGAGAGGTACATGATGTGGAGGAAGGACAAGTACCTTCCAAGTACCTTGGGGAGTAAGAAGATTTCTTTAAAAAGGAACTTCTTATCCCCAAGTGGGAGTGAAAATGACACTTGAAGAATTTTGGAATTTCTCAAAAATCTCCATGGGAAAAGAGAAAGAGGTTGGAGAAATAAATGTGAATTAAAAATTCACATTCATAGAAGAATCTAATGGATAAGAGAGGGTCTCCAAAAAGGTGGGAATTGGTCACCTGTGCATGAGGTGACATGTCAAACATTCTAGAAGCCTTGGAAAGATAAAATGTGAATTAAAAATTCACATGGGGAGGAGAGATACATAAGATGGATAAATGAGAATTAAAAATTCTCATGGGAAAGAGGGTCAACGCCCAAAAAGGAAAAATGGAAAGATTGACTAAAAGATGGTGCTAAAAGTGGTTAATGACTTTGATTAAAGTTGTGCAAATACTTGATTATGATAATTAATGGAAGATTAGTGGCAAGTGGCAAATGTAGGAGGATGTGACATTAATCCTTGATTAAGAGGATGGACACCCTAAATATGAATTAATTAGATTAATTCAAATTAGAGATGGATTATGGAGGATGTGACAAGGAGGGAGAAAAGAAGAATTTTAAATTGATTGTAATTCAAAAGATTAGAATGACTAAATTAAATAAATTGGTGTATTTATTTAATTTAGAGAGGAGAAAGACACCAAATAAAGTTTTTAATTATTAAATTAAATACTTTAAGAGTCTTATGTGGGAAGTGTAATATTAATTAAATAAATTAATATTGACAGAATTGATGAATAAAGAGGTAAATTTGATCATATGGGAGTGATCAAATTTGGGTGTCTACATTTTGCCCCTCTTCGAAATATTGTTAAAATAACAATGTTTCGAAGAAAAATAAAATGTCGGGGATGAAGAAAGTGATAGGGATTGATGCCCCAGCCTAAAAGAGGTTGAATAAGCTATCCAAGAGGAGGAAAAAAGGAGAGGGATGCCCCAGTGCCTGCCTCAAATGAATGGAAGAAAATGATAGAGTATGCCCCCTTGAGAGTGCAGTTGGGGAAGAAACAAGGGGGCCCCAAACAAATTCTCGATAGAAAGAAATGGAGGAGACCGTTAGATAGAGGGTGAAAAACTAAGCAACTTTTACTTTTGAATGGAGTTGATTGGACGTACGGTTTGCAAATGGCGACTCCGGGAAAGAAGGGGATTAGTTGGGAAAAAAAAAGTTAAATAAAAGGTAAAAAATACCTTGTTTTTGAAAAAGGGGGGAAAAGAGGGGTTAAAGGGTAATTTGAAGAATTACCTCGTCTCATTGTGACTGTAGCAGTTTGAGGAAAGGGTAAAGAAGGGGGATGGGAGACAGAGCAACAATGCCGCGGGATTATGATATGGAGATCATTCACCGAGCAGATGACCTGCGGAGATGCTGGACCCACTTTGCGGTGCCCCGCAAGGTGAGGAAAAAAAACATGTGCTATGTATTTTAAACATTGAGCATGTTTTTAAGATAGTAAAGGAAAATGTAAAATGTGGGTTTTGTGGGCGGGGTGGAATAGAAAAATGGGTAGTTGGGGAATTTGAAAAAAAAATGAGGGAAATGGTAATTTTTTGGGGGGGGGGAAGGGGGGGAAAGAGGGCGTGCCACCACACAGAGGGGCGTATGCGCCCCTGACTGGGGTAGACATGCCCCAGAATGGGGGTGAGGCAGCCCCAGCAGGGGGTGGACATGCCCCGAGCTGGGGCAGGGTCGCCCGGGTAGGGGGCAAAAATGCCTCGGCTGTGGGGCAGAGCCACCTTGAGCTGGGGTGGGGCTGCCCCAGTAGCGAGGAAGACATGCCCTGGCAGTGGGGCGGAGCCACCCTGAGCTGGGGCAGACACGCCCCGGCCGCGGGGCGCAGCCGCCTCGAGCTGGGGCGGACACACCCCGGTTATGGGATGGAGCCACATTGAGCGGGGGTGGGGTCGCCCCGACAGCGGGGCAGACAAGCCTCGGGGAGGGGTGGAGCCACCCTAAGCTAGGGCGGACATGCCCTGGCAGCGGGGCGGACACGCCCTGGGGAGGGGCGGAGCCACCCTGGGCTAGGGCAAAGTCGCCCTGAGAAAAGGGTGGAGAGTGGTTTGACAAGGGAGGCCAAAAAGACGAGACCACAAAAAAATTGAGAGAAAAAGAAAAAATGAAGAGATAATAAAAAGATGTCCCAAAACCAAGAAGATTGTGTACTGACAAACGGTTGGTGTGGATGCAGGGTTTGGGGCGGATACAGACACATGAGCGACAGTCAGAGGTACTGACAGCAACTGTAGCAGTGATGATGGGCGTGGATCATGCGACTTTAGATCATGCGGGGTTATGGCACTTTTTAGAGGTGCCAGTGATGAGAGCGCATCGAGCGATGTTGATGGCCTTGATAGAGAGATGGAGTTCAGAGACATCGACATTTTGTCTACCGACGGGGGAGATGACAATGACGCTAGAGGATGTATGGCACATCCTGAAGCTGTTGATAGTAGGGATATTGCTGAGTGATGTGGTGTCGAGAGGGGCCGAGTTAGAGCAGACTATGACAACGTTATTTGGACATGTTGCCCTACCTCTTCAGGGTCTGCAGTTGGATCTAGATAGATGCTTGACAGTGGGAGTACCACCTTTGCCTTTATTCCTAGCGGGGTTGATCAGTGGGATATTGTTGCCAGATCGCAGCAGGCGGTATTGCAGTATGATATTTATGGAGGCAATTCGACACATTGTTGAGTGGTGTGAGGGATAGATTGCGTGGAGTACTTGTGTCCTAGCCCAGTTGTATATGGATATGCACCTAATTTGCTATCAGGAGACAGTGAGTTTGACACACATGACCCTGCTACAGGTGTGGGCATGGGAGCATATCATAGTGACGAGACCGATTGTTGTTAGGGAGGGAGATGTGGATTATAGAGAGCCGGTGGCATGGGGGTATGGAGAGTCGAGGGGCTGGGTTGTGCGTCATAGGGGGTTGGGAGATATGGAGGGATGGAGGAGGATGGTGGATGATTTGGAGGAGGGAAACATAGTGTGGTAACCTTATATGCATCAATGCTTTAGGGGATGGAGAGAGTAGACTGAGAGACAGAGAGGGTACTTTATAACTCAGTGTGTCCTGATTGGGAGTCTACCACGGATAGTGGAGATGCATTGACTAGATAGGGTGGTGAGACAGTTTGAGTTGACACAGGATATTCCTGGTGCGTCGATGATATTTCGGTGGCTCACCAGAGAGTGACCATGGGGGTGCGTGTTTAGCCTGAGGGAGGCCAGAGCAGCATGGATGGCGACAGTGTAGGTAGCCTATCCTGGGAGATGTGTGTGAGCAGAGGATGCAGGGGTGATATTACAATATGTCTAGTGGTCGCACAACCAACGATGGGAGAGGATTACACCATTGGTGCCGATTTTAGGAGCCATAGGATTTGGATCAGAGGATGAGCGCTGTGGGGCTAGAGAGAGAGTATGACATGAGGGTGGGAGAGGTCTCGAGTCGGATGTGGGAGGAGAGAGGATGGAGGTAGTGGGACAGGCAGCGAGGAGGGGGCAGCAGAGGAGGGTTAGAGAGGTGGTATGACAGAAGGGTGGGAGAGATCATGAGCCAGATGTGGGAGGACAAGAGGAGTCGGAGGTGGAGATGATACACTCCAGTGGAGGGTAGAGCTGGCTTGCAGACTGGTATAGGGTGTAGGGTACGACAGAGGAGAGTGTTGGTACGGGTTGAGTAGGGAGGGGAGAGATAGTAGGATAGAGGTCAGGAGGAGATGGAGGCCAGGAGTCAGCCAGAGATGATAGTGGGTAGGAGGCAACTGATGAGGGTATAGACTATGATATAATAGGAGGGGATGGGAGGGGGAGGACAACAGGAGGGAGCCTGAGAGGAGATTGAGGCCAGGAGTCAGCCAGAGAGGATAGTGGGCAGGAGGTGACTGATGAGGATACCGACAATGACAGAGCAGATGAGGATGGGTGGGGGTAGTTAGCAGGATGGGGCCCGAGAGGAGACTAAGGCCAGGAGTTGGTCAGGGAGGATGAGGAGTAGGTGATGACAGAGGGGGGCAGATGGCATTAGGGCAAGAGCCTCCCATTATAGAGATAGGGGAGAGTGAGGATGAGGAGCAGACGGAGATAGGAGAGCCGAGGAGATGGATGAGAGCAGGGAGGCATGGTTAGCCACGGAGAGTGTGAGTTCATCCTTCTGTGGAGGACTTGGAGGATCAGCAGGAGTAGGAGGGCAGGGGGAGTGATGATGCTATGGAGATAGATGAAGATGTGCCAGATATGGATATTTGGGATACAGAGCCATTGGCGGTGGTTCCTGTCAGTACCTCAGGAGATCCGATTGTTCATCCGAGGGACACGACGATGAGGCCTCAGAGTACAGATCAAAGATTGAGGGTAGCAGAGGCATAGGTGATCAGACTCTGAATTGAGCTATCTAGAGTACCATTAGTAGGTCAGAGAGATTATGAATTTATGGTGGACCTCTTGACCGCATAGGTGGAGGTGATGGGGAGGGAGAGAGAGAGACTGCAGGCTGGCATACAGGGGATACGAGATGAGTTGGTTGTTGTCAGTTGGGACCATGATAGACTACAGGCAGAGATTGTTATATTGTAGGCTAGGGAGGTAGAGAGGATGATCGATCATGTGTCAGTAGATAGTGGGCAGTAGGGAGGTGATCTCCGGTAGGAGTGAGATGAGCTACGGGATAGAGTGTATTGCTTAGAGCAGATGGTGGGAGAGATGGGGGTGATGTAGGAGAGAAAGAGTCAGGCAAGGGAGCAGGTTCGTATTATGCAGGTGGATAGGGATGTAGTGCAGGCACAGGTACAGGTAGTGGAGGCAGAGAGGGATATGGCGCAGGCACGAGTTTAGGTACTGCAGGGTGAGAGAGAGTTGGCAGAGGCACAAATTCAGTCTCTTCAGAGGAGGAGAGAAGAGGCAGTTTCAGAGCTATTAGCATTGTAGGGAGAGCGAGATGCAGTAGTTTTTCCAAGAGCTGCAGAGGGAGAGGGATGGAGCAGTGGTTTGGTCATAGGCTACAGAGAGAGAGAGATGCTGCAGAGATACAGATGCATACACTACAGGGAGAGCGGGATGCAATAGTGGCATAGTGGCAGTCGATGCAGGTCAATGAGGTGATAGGGAGAGCTATGCATGGACTACAGGGGGAGAGGGATGCAGTAGTAGCTAGGGTAGTGACTGAAGAGAAGATGAGAGATCAGATTCAGGCAGAGATGGCGCAGTTACGCCTATCCCAGGAGGCCCAGGAGCAGGAGAGGAGAGTGATTACGAGGGATCGGGATAGGTATCATTGGGAGCAGAATTTCACTCGAGTTCAGGTTGTGGAGTGAGAGGAGAATGTGAGAGGCATGATTTTGGATAGCCACGTACTATCATGTAGTTCCAAACCCGACCCAACGGATATTTTAGTATACCCGACAGGCACCCCAGATGCTAGCACCATCTCAGTCGTTGGGGACACGGACTTGAGGTTACAGTGATTCACCAGGTGTTACATTAGGTAGGAGATTAGTACCAGATTCACCACAGGGATCAGATGTGGGTAGCTCATTCGGGAGGTGACAGGTTACTGAGTTTTTGACAGATGCAGGGTGGAGCATGTAGGATTTATCGACAGAGATCAGGGATGTTCTATATCTTTGGATTTTGTATTTTATTATGTGATGGATATATGATAGATTTTCATGTATGATGGACATGTGACATACATTATATTACTTTGATTATGACATGGGATAGTTCTTATTGACACTATGTAGTATGTTTCCTTTTGTGATGGGTGATTATATGCACGTGTATATGATATGTCTTGCTTATGTGGATGGATATGTTGGTTTATTTATGTACATGTTTATGATATTAGATGCTTATGTGGATGATTGGGTGTATGTATTTGTGGAATATGGATGATTTTATTAATGCAGATATACGCATGGTGATATGATGTGTGTACATGTATCTATGATGACCTATATGTGTGGATTCCTAGTTGACTTATTGTCATGTATGTATATGTGTATGATGGATTCTATATGAACATTTTATATATGCAGGATGTGATGTATCTAACACTCTATGATGCAGGTGTCCATGTATGCATGGATCTAACATGATGTGATGTAGGTGGTGATGTATGTGTGGTTAATAACATGAACTTAATATGTGATAATGCTTTTGTAATTTATTGTGAATTAATGATGAAAGGAAAGAACACATAATCATAAGTGTCAATAAGAATTGACATGATAGTGGAAGGTGGGTATGTAGTGATTGTGAAAATGGGTGTCATTTGGCATCTGTCAAAAAATTATTAGTATCCTGAGAAGAATGGGAAAGAGTGGGATAAAGTATTTGCACAACCAAAATCATAGGATGAATGCAATGCAACAGATGATGAAATGTAATCCTAATATGAGTTTCCATCTTTGGAGCATTGATATTTGCTATAGCATAAGATACTAGATACTCTGATATATAAGACCAGGGCTAGTAGGCATCCAATGCATGAAACAAACACAACAAGCAAAAGGGGGCTACCCCAACACCCCAAGGTCATGATGACCTTGGTCAGGCCAGGCATTGGGATAACCACAAACACATAAGGATGCCTTAGCGTAACACAAAACCTCAGGGATCTTGGTGGGTACCACATGGGACAACCAAAAAGGCAACAACAAAGAAAAGACCAAGATGAACCCATATGTCGACTAGTCAAAGCACACCATGATATGATGGATCAAGGTGACCATGACATGTGTTGATAGTGAGCTTAAATGACAAATAAATTCCAAAACATGAAAAGATTACAATTAAAATCAAAACGTCCTTTGCCATAGGATCAGGGTGATGGATAGGATCGATGAGGTCTGCTAGGAAGGATGCATCCTGTTGAGACTGCTGATGGATAATAAACTAGAATGACCTAGTTTGACACTAGATGCTTTTCATTAACCAAATATTTTGATAATATTGGGATTTTATTTGAGAATAACGAGCTAGATGGGGACACAGACTGACACATCCTATAGACCTAGGGGCTCGGGGGCCGATCAGAGATTAGCCTTGCCTATGTGAAAGCACAAAGCCCTCGTAGTTCATGAAAAGACCATGGTTAAAGCGAAAAGAGGATGATGAAGGTGAATGATGGATGACCAAGACGTGATGGTCAGAATACCCCGGGGGCAGATCAAATGATCAGCCTTGCCTACATGACAGCATAGGGGCAACGTAGTTTGACTAGTGTTGCTAGAGGATGAGAGCTAGATGGCGACTGACATGATGGATGATCCTATATGATGACACAGACTAATCGACAATGGGAATGAATGACACAAGCTCAAAGTGGGATACTAAAAATCTCAGGATGGGGGATAGGCTAGATGGGTCGTCCAATGCTCAATCAATATATACCAAGCAGCCTAGGATGAGATGGATGAGGACGATAGTGTGGATGAAAGCATAAAATAACTAGGATGTCAGGTAGATAATGATTAAGCCCTCTATGGATGATGCCTATTACCAGGTTTTCACCATCCATACTTATCCAAGGCGCCACCAAGAGGTGGTTTTCACCATAGGACAGATTTATTTCTCTTTACTATTTTTTTTTTCTCAATCTGGTGGGGTTATTAAGCAGACTTAGGCGTAGAACCTCTTGAGATGTATTATGTTGATGGGTTCATCAAGGGGCTCTCCTTCAAGGGTAGTCAACCTGTATTCCCTAGATCTATATTTGGTGGCTATGATATAAGGCCCCAACCAATTTGGCTCAAATTTTCCTTTCTTGTTTCAGTTTTGCTGGGTACGCTGATTCTCCTTAAGAACAAGCTCACCAACCTGGAATTGTTGAGGACATACCTTTTTATTGTAATTACGTTTGAGGCAGTTTTGGTATGCTTGCAGATGATCATAGGATTTTATTCTTCGTTCATCCAGTAATTCTAGCTGTGCAAGCCGTGCAACACGAGCATCTTTTTCACTGATAAGATTCTTTAGAGAAATCCTTAGTGATGGAAGCTCAACTTCAATTGGCAAGACAGCTTCAGCACCATATACTAAAGAATAGGGGGTGGCGCTTGTCGGGGTGCAGATGGATGTGTGATATGCCTAGAAGGCAGGATGAATATGGAGGTGCCAATCTTGTTTAGTGTTATTGACAACCTTTTTGAGGATGCGGATAAGGGTCTTGTTGGTTGCTTCTGCCTGACCATTGCCCTAGGGGTAATAAGGCGTTGACCAACAGTGCTGGATATGAAAGGTGTCGTAGAGGTGTTTCATGGCTTGGTTTTTGAAGGGTTTTCAGTTATCAAAGAGGATGGTGGATGGGATACCATATCTACAGAGAATATGGTAAGGGATAAATTTTGAGATTTGGATACTGGTGATTTGTGAGAGTGGTATTGCTTCCACCCACTTAGTGAAGTATTCAATGGTGGTAATTATGAATGTATGGCCGTCAGATGATGGTGGGTAAATCTTGCCAATCAAGTTGAAACCCCATTGAGAAAAGGGCCACGGTGCTAGGAGGGGGCTAAAGATCCTGTGCTGGGGCATGAATCAAATCTGTATGTTGTTGACATGGAAGACACTTCTTCACAAATTCACAAGCATTGTGTTCCAATGTAGGCCAATAATATCCAGCTCGTAGGATCCTTTTGGCTAGAGCCATACCATTTGAGTGAGCTCCACAAACACCACCATGTACTTCTGTTAGTGTTGTGCAGGCTTCGGTCTCATTCAGACATCTAAGGAGGATTCCATCATACCCGTGACGATAAAGCGTATCACCGACAATGATGTATCAGGAAGAGCGATGAACAAAGGATTTATGTTGGTTGCGTGTAAGTTCTAGGGGTATGATATTATCACGGAGATAGGTGTATATGTCCTGGTACCATGGGGAGGCGGGACCTACGATATCACACACCATATTAGTCTCAGGAATATCATATGCAGGGATTAAAAGTTGTTCAATAAGAAACTCACACTCTGTTCAGTCTTTAGGCATGCCAATCAGAGAACCAACAGTGGCCATTGCATCTGCTGCTTTATTCTGTACCTGAGGAATTTGGTCAAACTATATGAACGTGAAATATTTCTTGAAATCATCCACCATGTGCTTATAGGGTAACAGTTTATCATCTTTTGTGAGGAATTCATCATTAACTTGTTTGACGACTAATAATGAATCACCAAAGACTTTTAGGTGAGTTATATGCCACTGTTTTGCAATTCGGAGGCCGGTGAGGAGGGCTTCATACTCTGCGATGTTGTTGGTGCATGGGAATGCTATCCTAAATGATTTTGGGATGTAGTCATCTTGAGGGGTAATTAATAAAATTCCTGCGCTTGATCCATTATGAGTGTATGAGCCATCAAAATATAGCATCCAAGCTGGTGCTTCTATAACTGTGTAGACTTCTTCATATGGGAATTCAGTGTCTAGCAGGTAGGCATCTACTAATGGTGCCTCAGCCAATTGATCAGCTATGACCTGTCCTTTTATGGATTTTCGCTCTACATACTCTATGTCAAATTCACTTAGGAGCATGACCCATTTGGCCATGTGGCTAGTCAGAGTGGTTCTAGATAACAAATACTTCAAGGGATCAATTTTAGCAATTAACTTGACTGGATGGCTGAGCATGTAATGATGGAGTTTCTATGTGATGAAGACTAGAGCAAGGCAAGCCTTTTCCATGGGGGAGTAGTTTAACTCATAGCCGACCAATGTTCAACTGATGTAGTAGACTGCCCTCTCTTTGAATGACTCATCATGTTGTGCCAACAATGCCCCTAGTGTGACTGAAGTAGCAGAGATGTAAAGCAAGAGGAGTTTTCCTAGAATAGGTGGCATCAAGATCGATGGATGAGCTAAATATTCCTTAATTTTATTGAAACCCATCTGACACTTCTGGTTCCATTGGAAGGTGGAATCTTTCTTCAGAAGATGAGTGAATGGCTGACACTTATCTGCTAGCTGGGCTATGAATCGATGGATGGACTGCATCTTCCCTTGGAGGCTTCTTAACTGCTTCAGATTACGTGGAGGTGGCATGTCCAAAATAGCCTTTACCTTGGCAGGATCAACCTCAATGCCCCTGCGAGAGACTATGAAACCCAACAACTTTCCTAATGTGACCCCAAAGACACTTTTTTGGATTTAGCCACAATTTGTAATGCTCTAACCACTCAAATATCTTTTTCAGGATGGTAGGATGTTCTGCTCATGTTCTGGACTTTCCTAAAAAGTCATCAACATAATCCTCCATGATGATATGGATGAGGTCATGGAAGATGACTATCATTTCCTTCTAATATGTTGCCCCCGCATTTTTGAGACCAAAGGGCATAACATTGTAACAGAAAGTACCCCAAGGTGTTGTGAAAGCAGTCTTGTGTTGGTCCTCCAGTGCAATTCAAATTTGGTTATAACCGAAGAAGCCATCCATAAGGGATAGCATCTCATGCCCTACTATGAGGTTGACCAACATGTCAATGTTAGGCAGAGGGAAGTCGTCTTTTGGGCAGGCCTTGTTGAGATCCCTGAAGTCTGTACAAATCCAAATGTCGCCATTTGGTTTGGAAATTGGTACTATGTTGGAGATCCACTCAGAGTAGTCAATTGGTCTGATAAAACCTACAGCTAGTAACTTCTCCAATTCCTTTTTGACTAACAATGCTACCTGCAGATGCATCTTGCAGAGCTTTTGTTTGACAGGCTTGGCATCTGGGTGAACGTCTAGATGATGAACCACTAAGGTGGGGTCTAAGTTTGGCACGTCTGAATATGACCAAGCAAAGTTAATGATTCCCTCTTGGAGTAGCTGCACGATGACTGGATACTCTTGCTCTGAGAGTGACTTAGCCACATAGGTGATTTTAGGATTTTTAGCAATACCCAGATTAACTTCTTGAGTCTCTTCAATTAGAATGGATGATCGGGTAGATAACTAAGTTCCTACAAGGGGAAGATGAACATCTCCATCTTCCAGTGCCTCTTCGAGGTTTTTTCCATCGGATGCGTCCTTTATTTTTACTTTTTCAAGGTTAGGAAGCGCCTCAGGGAGGTTTTCACTAGATGACCACTTTTTACTTTTCTTATTCTTATTTTTGTGACTGGAGTGTTCATCCTCCTCCAATCCCATAAGGTTGACATATGTATCCGCAGACATATTGACAGGTGTGCTATTACATAGGTCCCAATCAATAAGCTCAGGGTGACAAAGGGATAGGCTAATGGTGTAGACAGATAAGCATTCGAACATGGATGATAAGTCAGTGTGATCGACGTCATCATACACACGTATGATGGATTCCTCCTCTGGTATGTCTTCCAATGAGCCATCATCCACGGCGATACTATTGGAAGTATTAGATGATGTTGTAGGGATTTTTTGTTTTCTGTCATACCCAATGCCTATGTTTTTTGGTAGCTTTGACGTATCAATGGGTTGCAACTGCCCTTGTTCTTCTTTACCTAGGCCCCTACCTTGGTAGTTATACTTTTCTACAAACTTAGCTGACCACAGATATGCTTCCTGAAAATATTCCTTTAGAGGAGGATCTGGCTGGGGTTCTTCTCAGTAGACCCATTGGCTTATGTCCTCTTCTGGTGCATCTATCTTGACACTTGGGGATCTGAAAGTGGTGGTAGGGATGTTTTTACCATTGAAGGTGATAGTCTTGTCTTCCTTTGGAGTAGCATGCAAAGGTTGACCATAGTCGTGTGGTGATGGTGGCATGGTTGCTACATTGAGAGCAGTATGCATTTCGTATTCACCACACCCTTTGTCAATGATTTGGACTTTGGTGACTGTAGGATCAGTGGTGGAAGATGGAGTGGTTATCATGATGGAGGGTGGATTAGCGAATGATGACTGGGATGCCCCCATTTCAACCCTGGGACAATAATGTAAATGAGGAAATGACACTTATAAAGTGCGACAATATTCAAATGGTTGGGGGTTAGCATAGATGGTGACTTCTTGTCCATTGACTGGGAATTTTAGGCACTGATGGTATGTGGAGGGGACGGCTTGCATAACATGGAGCCATGGACTGCCAAGGAGGAGATTATATGGCAAGTCCAGATCAAGGACATGATAGGTAATGTACTGAACCACAGGTCCCACTTGGATAGGAAGACTGATAATCCCTTCTGAATTCCTTTCTGCATTATCATAGGCCTTGATCGTGATGATCTGATTACTTAAATCCGCTTGAGTATACCCCACCTGTTTTATGAATTTTAGAGTACACAAGTTGAGGGCAGAGCCATTATCTACCAAGACTCTTTTTATTTTATGACGAGCAACCATGACTTCGATATGTAAGGGGCGATTATGATTGACATCAATGTTTGGCATATTGTTTTGGTTGAAGTGCAGTTTATGAGATAAAGCTAGGTGTCCTACCAAAGCTTGGAATTGTGTAGGATCAATGTCATTAGGTACATGGGTTTCCTGTAGGGCTCTGTTGAGGATTTCTTGATGTACAGGGGAAGACTTAAGTAAATCCAAAATGGAGATATGTGCAGGGGTCTTTCCTAAGTGATCAAGGATGTTGTACTAAGAGCTTATATGAGTTGATTGGGTGGGTGTGGAGGCCGCAGGGACAGTGATGTAGGCTCGTCGTGTAGTAACAACACACTGAGGGTCTTTGGCTTTATCATGTATCATGGATACACGAGGTTCTACCTGCTCAATGTAATGAATAATACCCTTGTAATTGAGGGGTACATTCTTATATCTCATGTTATTTGTGCTGTTGTTTTGAGGATTACTATTGGAGGTGCTCAGGCCTTGATTATGGTTTGGAAAGGCATTTTGATATATCTGCAATTGAGCATTGGATGATGAGGCTTGACTGGTGTCAACCTTGATATCTCCTCAATCAATGAGATCTTGGACATAGTTTTTTAGACCCTGACATTTATTCAAAGAGTGTCCTTTGATTTTATGGAACTCACAATATTCATTTTCCTCAAACCATGCGAGCTTGGGTCTGGATTCGTCAAGTGGCTTGGTGACAGGATATGTGATTGGATAATTGATCTGTATCAATTTATTGAAGACAACACTCAGGGGTTCCCATAATTGAGCATACTGGCGCTTAGTGTTCCCTTGGTTGTTCTGATTTAACTGTTGAGGAGGATGAGGTGCCCCCTGCGGTACAGATATGGCGTTAGGTATGGAGGGTTGCTGTCTCAAGGATGTGTTAGCCACCTGGACGTGTTTAGTATCAGTCGCACCGTCATTCAATGCGTTCTTGTTTTTGTTCCAAAAATGTGGCTTATCTCCAAATGACCTTTCTTTATCATGGCCATGTATTTTAATGTGCCCTTTGGTGACAAGGGCACGTTCAAGGATAGGTCCCTTTTTCACTATCTCCGCGAAAGTGGTGACACAATGTAACCTAAAGTTATGAGCCATGTCGGGATGAGAGTTCTCCACAAAGAGAGTGACCATGTCCTCTTTCAGAGGGGTTTTCATTCAGCTTGCTAGCACACGCCACCTTTGGAGGTAGCTAGTAAAGGTTTCCCTCTCATGTTGTTTCTCTTTGAGAAGGTCTAAGGTGTCAGTGTCCTCCAAATTGAAGGAGAAGTAGGAGACAAATTTTTCTGATAGGTCCGCAAAAGATTTTACGGATCCTTTTTCGAGGGTCATGAACCACTCTAGGGCATTGCTTGCTAGGCTTTGTGGGAACAGGCACAAGAGATAGTTGTCATTGTACATAACTTCTTGACACTGGGAGTAAAACTCCTGCAAGTGGGCCTTAGGATCTTTGTTCCCCCTGTATTTATCAAACTTTGGCATTTCAAAATGTTTAGGGAAGGGGATCAATGAGATGGATGGATCAAATGGATATAGGCATATGTCTTCAAATTTGAATGATTGTTTGCCAGCCCTAGCTTGAAGATCTTTTAGAGCGGCTTTGATTTCCAATAGATCCGAGTTGGCTGGTCGCGGGTTGGGGGGATATTGATGATAGGATGATAAAGGATTTTGCTGAGAGAGCATCAGATTGTTGAAATACGAATTTGGATAGTTGGATGATGACATGCCTTGCTGGTAATATGGGGGATTTTGTTGATACGGGGGCTGTTGTTGTGGGGTATAGTACGAATTTGTTTGATAAAAGTGTGGGGTAAGCTGTTGAGGAGCTTGGATGGGATGTTGGGTATTGGTTTGTTGGTGTTGAAGGTACTGTTGTGATTGTTGGGAGGTCACATAAGGTAGTTGTTAGTGAAATTTCTACTGATTGTGATAGTAGTAGTGTTGAGGGAGTTGTTGTGAAGTCAACTGTTGTATGGGCCGAGATGGGATGTTTTGTCGCGGTTGAGTTTGCGGACGCAAAATGGATGCGAGAAAGGGGGATATGGTCTAAGCAATAGGTCGAGATGGGTTGCCTTATGGTTGGTAGGGTGGTTGTTGTGAAGAGACCAAAGCATTATGTATGGGTTGTTGCTAATGAGATGGCTGCGGTGGCGTAGAAGCATTTTGTAAAGGGGGTTGTTGGGTACCACCCAAAATGTTCAACTAGGATGTGGCTTGTGGAGGTAATTGAGGCAGAATGTTGGATTGGTGAAGCTATTGAGATGTATATGAAGATGATGGTAGATTTTTGGCCCCTAGAGGTGGAAGCAATGTGGTAAAGGGGGTGCCCCTAGTGTTGACTGTAGGTTGATTCGAAAGAGGGGGTGTTGTTAGCGTTAATGGCACAAGTTGTGGAACATTTTGTGGCATACCATAGGAAAAAGGATTATTGGGATCAGGCACTTGAGGACCTCCCATAACTAAGGTTGAAGCATGTGGGGGGTGGTTAACATGATAAAGAACAACATTTCCAAATTCAGGTTGATGCCAACTCTCAACTGGAGGAACATTGGGGAAGTACGAACCTTCTGGTGCATTTTGTGAACCTTGGAGTATGTTAGATGGAGAACTCCTATATTTGGACAAGTCAACACCCGAGGGGGGTTTGACACCCTTCTTAATTAGATGGGCCAAAATTTGTTCCCCATGTTTTTCAAGCAGACGGTCAGTCATTTGCACATTGGTGGGATTACTAAAATGTTCCTCAAGCGTGAGTTCAGGTTGATTAGCCATACTCTCTTCACCATGTGGTGAGTTGTTCTGATTTTCAGTGTTGGAGTGCGATGAAGTACCATTATGAGGATCTTGGGGGACATTGTTAGGATCTTGAGCAATATTTGCACCGTTGGTGGGATTTGTATTGTTATTAAGGTCTTGAGACATGTTCGCTTGGGAATTTTGACCTTGTTGTTGTTCCATTTGTCTCTTAACTTGTGACCTAGTTTGAACGGGCATGCAAATGTGCTATGGGTGGATTATAAAGATGTTTTTGATGAATGATTTGATTGTGATTGGATGAGATCTGATTTTGATGGGGTTTGGATTTAGATCAGATTTTGTTTGGATATATTGGATTGGATCAGATTTTGATTGGATCGGATTTTGATTGGCTAGATTGGATTTTGATTGAATTGGATTGGATTATTAAGATCAATAGGATTGCATTGGTTGAACGGATGTGATTTGATTGATTGGACAATTTGATCAAATGATTGGTTTTGATAGATTTGGATGATTTAATGGGTATGCTTAGATGATGAAAGATGTGAGAGACCCTAAGTTTAATCAAAGAAAGTTACCCTTAGTGACCTAGAGCTTTGATTGATTAAGAGGATGATCATGGCACCGAATCCACCTTAAGATAGAAATGGATTGATTTTGGCCGAGGATGATAACTAATGACACTGAATTCACCTCAAGATGGAAGTAAATTGATTTGGGTCGAAGTTAATGATTAATAATCAAATTCAAGTGCTATGGTCAATTTGGGTAACCACTTTGTAACACAAGGTTAAGGTGGTTTGATTATGGGTGGCATTTGGTGATGTAAATGGTAAAATTTTGATGTTCACTAGGTGATGGTATGGACTTTTGAATGGATTATGGGGAAATTTAAAATGAGCGAATGGATTGGGGACATTTGTGAAGAATGAATGGGGATTTAGGACGGTTAAATGGAAGTTTGGAATGATAAGATGGAGGTTTAAAATGATCAAATGGTGGCTTTTGAAGGCTTAGAGTGACAAAATAGAGGCTTGGGGTGATGAGATAACGGTTGGGAATGATTAAATGATGGTTTAGAGGCTAAACAGATCCAAATGGGGAGATTTTAGGCATTCAAGAGGGAAAATTCACCCCTCTGCAGTAAATCAGGGGCGCAGTCACCCTTTTGCAGAAAATCAGGAGCATAATCACCTCACTACAGAAAATCAGGGGTGTAATCGCCCCACTGCGGAAAATCAGGGGCGTAATTGCCCCACTATGGAAAATCAGGGGCGTAATCCCCCACTGCAGAAAATTAGGGGCGTAATTGCTGCACTGCGAAAAATTTGGGACTTGGTTTGATGAAAATGACTATGGCAAGGACTTTAAAATGACAATGATAAGGCCAATTTGTCAAAAATTTCACTGGTTTTTCACAAGAAAACACTTTCAAGCAAACACAATCCTATGATTAGTGTTAAGGGTATGGCCAAAGAGGTCTTACTCTAGGATGCACAAGGTGTCTAGGGAGTCCTTGATATACTCTTGGTACATGAGGCACAACCATGAACACCAGCCCATCACAAGTGTGAGTCGGGAACCCCTGCGAGATACTGAAGGGCTCGGACCAACTCTTCACGTCTATCTAGGTATCACCCTAGCTTTGATGCTCCGCCAATTACGATGTGACTGGATTGGGGTACAACTTTTTCTCTCCCCCCTTTATATACCACGTCGGTACACGTGGTTGGAATCGTCCCTTGGGGTGATGAAATCCTGAAGCAGGTCCCACTAGAAAGAAAGCACTAATTGTTTCCAACTACTCCCCAAGCTCAAACGAAGTGCAAGGGGAAAGCGAAAACAAGCTAATGCTCCCTTTGGGTAACACAAAAAGATAAACACAGCAAGCAATGAATATTACTCCCCCTAATTAAACTATGTTCTTAGATTAAGGCAAACAACAAGGATATTTTAAAAAGTTTGAGCGAACAGATAGCCCTGCAAGAAAATGTTAGATGTTTTATCCCATTTTCTTCATCAACTTCACAAAAATATGCTGCAAAAAGTTAGCAAAAAACACCAATATCCTTGCAAGAACAGTGTTAGGGAGTTAATACTTGAAAATAGCAAAAAACCGAAGCCAAAATGATAGTTTTACCTTTCAAAATGTGTTGCTTCGCAGTGACAAGGGGGGCGTAGTTTCCCTTCTGCAGTAAATCAGGGGCGCAGTCGCCCTTCTGCAGAAAATTAGGGGCACAGTTGCCCTTCTGTGGAAAATCAGGGGCGTAATAGCCCTTCTACAGAAAATCAGGGGCGTAATCACCCCACTGCAGAAAATCAGGGGCGCAGTCGCCCCACTGTAGAAAATCAGGGCGCAGTTGCCCCACTGCAGAAAAGTGTTAGCACAAAAATTTCAGCCAAAGGGGTGTAGTCGCCTTTCTGCAAGAAAAGTGTAAGCCAAAAATTTTGGTCAAGGAGGCGGCGTAGTCGCCCTTCTGCAGAAAAAGTGTTAGCCAAAAATTTTGGTCAAGGAGGGGGCGTAGTCGCCCTTCTACAGAAAATCAGGGGCGCAATCACCCCACTGCAGAAAATCAGGGGCACAGTCGCCCCACTATAGAAAATTAGGGGCGTAATCACCCCACTGTGGAAAATCAGGGGTGTAATCACCCCACTGCGAAAAATCAGGGGCACAGTCACCCCACTGTGGAAAATCAAGGGCGTAGTCGCCCTTCCGCGAAGTATTCCTGCAAAAAACTTAACAACAACAAACGTGAAATATAGGAACCCATTTGTGGGTCCCACTGGGTGTGCCAGAAATGTGATACCAAAATTTTTAACCCTTTCTAAGCAACTAAAATGCCATGGAAAAACATAAGGAAACACCTCAAGATTAGCCTAAGAAATTTGTAAATGCAAAGAGGAAAGTGTTAAATGAAGACAAATAGATATACCTCCCTTTTCACAGCTAAAACTCCTTGGTTGGCCTTTGATTTGGATTTGATTTGTATGCTCCTTGATGGCTCTTGATATGGATAAATGAAAAGCTTAACTATATGTTTGGATGCAAATGAAAATGGGTGAAATTAAAGACTAGATGAGTGCATAAAATGGCAGCATTTAGTTGCAAAATGGCTAAGTCTTTTTTTTTTGCCTTAGAGGAGGGGGTATTTATAGAGAAACTTGAATTCTCTAGAGAATTCAATGGTTGAGATTTATCCAACAAAGTCAAGATGAAGGGCTAAGGTGAGTTGAGGACTCACAAGCCCTCACATTTTGACATGTGGAATGTGAGAGGGCTAAGGGTGAGATGATGTGTAGGTGATGTGAAAGAGAGGTACATGATGTGGAGGAAGGACAAGTACCTTCCAAGTACCTTGGGGAGTGAGAATATTTCTTTAAAAAGGAACTTCTTATCCCCAAGTGGGAGTGAAAATGACACTTGAAGAATTTTGGAATTTCTCAAAAATATCCATGGGAAAAGAGAAAGAGGTTGGAGAAATAAATGTGAATTAAAAATTCACATTCATAGGAGAATCTAATGGATAAGAGAGGGTCTCCAAAAAGGTGGGAATTGGTCACCTGTGCATGAGGTGACATGTCAAACATTCTAGAAGCCTTGGAAAGATAAAATGTGAATTAAAATTCACATGGGGAGGAGAGAGACATAGGATGGATAAATGAGAATTAAAAATTCTCATGGGAAAGAGGGTCAACGCCCAAAAAGGAAAAATGGAAAGATTGACTAAAAAGTGGTGCTAAAAGTGGTTAATGACTTTGATTAAAGTTGTGCAAATACTTGATTATGATAATTAATGGAAGATTAGTGGCAAGTGGAAAATGTAGGAGGATGTGACATTAATCCTTGATTAAGAGGATGCACACCCTAAATATGAATTAATTAAATTAATTCAAATTAGAGATGGATTATGGAGGATGTGACAAGGAGGGAGAAAAGAAGAATTTTAAATTGATTTTAATTCAAAAGATTAGAATGACTAAATTAAATAAATTGGTGTATTTATTTAATTTAGAGAGGAGAAAGGCACCAAATAAAGTGTTTAATTATTAAATTAAATACTTTAAGAGTCTTATGTGGGAAGTGTAATATTAATTAAATAAATTAATATTGACAGAATTGATGAATAAAGAGGTAAATTTGATCATATGGGAGTGATCAAATTTGGGTGTCTACAACTATAATTAGTTATAATATATTATGAGCTAAACCTCGTCGTGGTTTTTCCCATTTTGGTCTTTCCATGTAAAAATCCTAGTGTTCATGTGTTATGTGATGTTGTGGATGTTTCATGCTTTCTTTCCTTATAACAGTTGAAAGTGCTTTGATAATTGGATGGCTAATGTTTGAATGGTTTAATAGAATACTGATTCACCCCCCTCTCAGTATTTCGTGTGTTCAACACCAAGTCAGAAAAATGTTGTTTTGGTGGATAGAGGACCAATTTATTTGTTATATTATCATTGGAAATGATCGTATTGCCATACCTACATCCTATGAAGGCATATATTGTGTTCCAACCATGATCTCTCCCTAGGATTAGTGGATATTCATCTAGATTAGGATTAGGCTACAAGACTATGAAAATTGTAGGGTATTCCCACGAGTCAAGTGTAATGACTAAATCTTTGATGATGCATTTTGGTTTGACTATTGACCTATATGCTAGTTGTAAGACAATTGATTTAGGTATTAAGGATATTAATTAAATATTTTTTATTATTTCTTTGGTCATCAAACTTATTATTGCACCTAGATTGATCAGAGTGTTCTTAATGAGGTTTCCATTGATTTGCACATCCACCATAGGGTTGTCAGTGTCTACATATTTTGGAACAACTATGTTTCCCAACATAATGTTAGAAAGTTGTCCTATGACATGGAAAATCTGAGGGTCCTTTAATTTTGTCTCTATATTCTTAAGGCACAATTCCCTCATAGTCTTGGTGTACATTGGCACATCCTCGATGACTTAGATAAAGACAATTTCAACACAAACATTATTTAGATGCTCAATGAATTCAAATTTAGGTTCAAAGTGAGAATTTGGGTGTTCAATCTTTTTTATAAATGGTGTTTATGTAGTTGTGATTTCTATTTCTAGATTTGTTCAGGGTGCTCATTCTATTTATTTAGATGGTTGTTAGCATTGATGGCTAGTTATCCATCAAGAAATTTCATGATGTGTGGAGATGATGGTCCAAAAATCATTTTCCATAAACAGGTGAACATTACTAACCTCAACCACATAGGTTGGGTATCAGATGGTTTCATTAGTGTAAGATTGTTGAATAGGATTGTTGTTAGGGTTTTTTGTAGGTTGAGTAGAAAGTTGAGGTGCTCTTGGTTGTGAAATAGTAATTATAATTGATTTGGCATAATGGATAGCTATTGTGGCAAGGCTTGTTGTGGTTGTAGGTAGTTTATATTCAAGAGTTTTTTCATTGTTAGTTTCCTCACCATTATTGTGGACATGGATTTTGAGATGATTGCCACTGCTAATTATAATTTGGAGATTGATATGGACATTGTTTCCTTATTCCCTATTGTAGGGTCCAATTGGATGACAATAAGTTTGACCAAGGTTGATTTGGCATGCTATTCCAGGGCGTATTGTTCTAGTTAGGAAAATTTGAATTAACTCCAGAAAATGAAGTATTGTAAGAAAAAGGTCTTGAGGCATATCTTGTCTCTATTTCTAGGGTTTTCATTAGGAAATGTAGAATACTTGGCCTTTATCATATTATAAGGTATGAAAACTAGGTTTTCCTTTCTTCTCCTAAAAAATACTACTAATCCTTTTACATTTGTAGTTGACCTTCTTTTAACGACAATGTGGATAATACTGTGTAAAAGTTGTGCCTACCTCTTCTTGATTTTTATTCACATGTAAGGTGTCCAAATGGGTTGTTAGATACCCGATGATATCTTATTTCATATTCAATAGAATATTACTAAGATCCACTTGAGAGACACCTATAGATTTCTTTATGGAGGTCAAAGCTTTGAAACCTTTAGTTTTGTTCATGGTTGAGTGTGAGTAGTTCCTATAGATTATAAAACTGTCACCAAAGACTATTTAAGATATGTCTCCTAATCCAATTAGGTTCAATGCATTAATACACTCCTCATTCACACCTCTCAGGAATACTAATTTGAGTGACTTTGGAGAGAGTTGGTTTAGGTGTAAAATTTTGAGATAAAATTGAAATATCTCAACATTTCCTTTAATGGGTTCATCTTATTTTTGTGACATTCTAAAAATGTCAACTCCTTTCATGTCCCTTCCATGAAAATAGTCTTGATATTTCTATAAAATATTATCTTTCATGGTTTCTCATTTTTCTACTTTTTTTCCCAATCCCATGAACCATTGTAAATTATAGGCATCCTTGAGTGTAGCCAGAAAGAATTTTAGTTGGTAGCATTAGTAATCTATTCATAACTCAAGTACAAGATATTGAATTCAAACAAAAATATATCAAGATCCTCAGTGATCAAACCATGGAAGTTGGGTAGAGGGGAAGGAGGTATATTCTCTAGGCTAGCTACTCATTCTTGGTTTATGATAGGAAGTTCAAATGTAACTGGTTTAGCAAAATTATGTACTTCTACCATAATTTTAAGATGTATGATGCTGATTTCTTCCAAATCTAAGATTTCTTTTGGTATGATAATTACTCCTATTTTGTCACCTTCTTAGTCAAATAACTCATGGTTCTAATTTGATGGAAGAAATCTCCCTATTTCATCTCTCTGTCAAAGCATGCAATGGTGTTTGAGCAATCAACTCTCCACCTGCATAATGTTAGTAGATAGTTCAAAATTGGATTGAAATTTTAATAGTCCTAATTTTTGAAAGAAATGTAATCTTATATACTAAGAAAGCAATACATAATCAAATTAAAAAACTTGAAAATTATAAACCTTAGCACCATCCTTGGCAATGGTGCTAAAATTTTCTAACACCATTAATGACCAATAAATTGATACAGAGAGGCATGCATTCAATCAATGAACTAAAAAATCATTTATCAAGAAACCTACTAGCTATAGTGTGTTGTGTTTAATTATATCAAACCAGGGAATCACATTCTTCTTAGATGATGCTTGTATTGTATATAAAGTTGAGGATTTTTAGTTGTCCTAGATGTTGTGCATAGAAAAATTGATTGAATGTAAATTATATCTTATAAACCTTAATTATTGAAATTTTTATATGTAGGTAATTCCATTGGTATAGTAAGCAAACACTTTTCAACTATGTTGTAAGTAAATATTAATGCAACCATTAAAATTAACTTTTGATGATTAAATGATTATAATTGCTAAACAATCTAAATCAAATTAGTAAATAAAAATAATAACAATCTAATTCAACAAGTCATTAACAAACAATTTAAATTATAAAGAGCACTATTGTTACCTCAAGTGGCTCTTGCTTGGGTGACTATAATCTCACATAATATAATCAAATTTTTGCTTAAGAATCAACACATTGACTGAATCTATATCCTTTATTGAATTCTAGAAATTATGTAAGAAAATGCTAATAACAAAAAATATTGTTATCAAAGTTCTTCTAGATCTTCATTTCATATAGGATTTACTATATGCATACATGATTTGGATATGGTAATTATTTTAGACTCTAAATAACTTAACAACATATGTCAACTCTTCCATAAATATAGGAAGGGAAATTATTCCTATCCTTTAATCAAAACATAAATGGGAAACTGATTATACAAAGTTGGTATGAATATCAAAGTCCTATTATGACTCTTTCTACTCACCATAAAGAAGGAAGAAGTAAATAAGAACACACAAAATAGAGCATAATCACATAATTATGAACTATGATCTGTTACTATCATAAATTCCTTCTTATTCTTCGTAGATTTCTTTATTGTTGATGATGGAATCATTGATAAATAGAATTATTTATGACTAAACCAATCCCACTTTATTTAGGTACATCTTCCTTTAGCTACAAGTTGTTGTGGGTTGACAAGTGACCTTTTCTACATAGAGGTTAGTTTCTCTCTATAGTATTTCCACATCATAAACTACCACAACTAACATAAAATACCATCATATTCTATGAATAATCATTCATTAATATACCATATACCATTCTTAATTCTTTAGTACGTAAGATAAACACAAAGTATGGATAATATCTTAGGAATGTCTAGAAATTTAATTATCAAACTTAAACAAAAAAGTTAGAAAAATTTATAGGATCTTTAGGATTAAATAGGTAATCACCTAATAATGAAATAATTATTAGGTCCCCTTTACTTTATTACATTTAAGCTAAACTTAGGAGTATTTTTTATTAGATTGGGCTAATTATAGGTCAAGTTGTCTCATTGCAAGGGATAAGGACACTTGCCACAATCTAATCAAATCCTCATCTAGGGTTTTCCTTTTGTTTTAATAAGCATTCGTTATTGTATATTGTATCAATTCACATTCATTATTCAATATCAGATATATTTTTGGATCAATCTCTCAAGGTTGCATAGTAAACATCAATGGCTTTTTCTCTTCAAATGTGATAGGTATTTTGGTTGTAAATAATTTATGGGAGTTGTGGGGTTCACTATCAACTCCAACATTTGATAGTATAAAGGCACTTAAACCAGAGCTACATAATATATACTAAAAATACATAGTCAACTTTAAAATAACCAGTCATATATGTATTCATATATGTTTGTTGATGTGTGTAAATATGTGTAGATACATACACAAATGTATATACATATTGATGAGGGCCACACCACTCGAAACCCACACAAATCACCACAATAGATACCAACATAGAAGATGTGAGACAAAAAAATAACTCACTTTCAATTATTTTCCAAAAATTGAAAATACAGATTCAAAACCTACATGCTACAGCCTCATGGGCTTGATTCATTACAACAAAATCAACTCTAAAAACAAAATGTATTATTCATAGCCACAATTTGCACTATTGGTGTAGTGCCCCTATGTTTGTGTTGTCTTTGTGTTGCTTTTCAATTCACTGTGAAGTCAGGTATTGATTAAATAAAATAGTATTAATGTTTTATTTGATTTAAATAAATTAAAATTTATGATTTAATAAAGAAATATTAAAATAAATTAAAATTATAAAAGAAATATTAAAATAAATAAAATAATTTTAATATTGTGCAAACAAAATTAAATGGAAGAATTTTTTTTAATAAATTAAATATTTTTAAAAGATTTATTGTGTGCAATTAAATAAAGATATTTTACTAATAACAGATTGTGGAGTGGAAGTAATGAGTAGTGGGAATAGAAAATAAAATAATTAAATTTTATTTAGCATACAATAATAGAGAGTGGGGAAATGGAGAATAAATTAGCTATTTTGCAAAATAAGGGGGGTATTTTTGCATAATATCTGAAAACTAATTCTTGCTTCAGCTCGTGCAGGTTTTCTCTAGTTTTTTTGGAGGTTTTCTTGGGGGGTTTGGGGTTGTGGGAAGTAGATTGGCCTACAAAAATTGCAACATTGTGGATTATGTGGAAAAGTTTGGAGCTGCGAGTTGGCATCTTTGATGCTCAACATCAAAACTCCAATCTTGACAAGTGAATTGGACTCAAGTTCCATTAGTGCCTAAATTTACTCCTTGTTCTCTTGTAATAAATGCTTGGATGAGTGTTTTGGTTAAAAATCAAACTTTTCTTATGTATTGATTTGCAATTGCTTCCTCCAACGAAATCCCTTTGATGCGACCAAACCTTGGTTTTAGGCTAGCCATATTTGGAATTTTATTTTCTTCACCACATGCCCCTATTCTCCTCCTTAAGCATCATTCAACATCTACTTTAATAATATTCTTTATAGTCTTGCCACTTTTCTGCTTCATGTTTTGTTTGAGCTAAATATAATAAAATTTGGGTATCAGTGCTAAATAGAATTTACTCAAACAATTTACTACTTTCCCAAACCATCTTCTTTGATTGACAGATTCTATAGCCTTTACAACATACCTTTTTATGCATATCACCTACAACAACAAGTAGATATCTTGAATTTGGAGATTACCCTACCACCTTCAGCTGCCAAGCTAATTTCTCCACTTTTCATAAATCTCTTTTGGGTATATTTATCAATCAACTTGTTTCTTACCAATCATTAGATGATATCTAATTGAGGTGTTTGAACATAGAATATGAGCCATCCAATCATGACTACAGGGCCGAGTGCTTTCCTCTGCCTACTATTAGCTTTCCTCTTGGACACTAAATGGTGAGATTGTATGAACTATGGGTTATTCTTTAAACCAAACTTTTAATCTGTATCGATGGCCACATATTGATTGATCTTTGTATATCAATTTTATTGCTTGTGGAACCTCAAGAATGTCACTCCATTTTATTTACTTCCTATATCAAATGCATATTGTTCGATGAACAAACCTTGTGCTTAGTAATTTTGATGACTCTAAATCCTTAGCATTCTATACCTAATCCTAAATCAGAGATTTTTATTTTATTTTCCATGATTTCTCATACCAGGTAATCAATAGTGGAATCGTTCCTTTATTTCGATGCAAGTATCGCCTTTCTCTTTGAAGAAGTAGGCTACATGGTTGCATTTTCGCTAGAGAGGCATATAATGGTTGCAACTTATAGTGTCCATTTTCTATATTGATTATTGTTCAAGAGTTAGCAATTCTAATTGGTGTATATGTTTGATAAATGGCCTAGGATTTCGATGGAAATTTTGCAATGTTGGAAATCAGCTTATAGGCTATATAATGAGACCATACTCTTATCAACAATAATTTCCCTCAATCAACAATTAACATGTCGGGTTCATAGTAATTTTATTTAGCTTCAGTGATAAAATATTTCATTTAAATATAGTTCCTTACAAGAGATTGCTAGAGATGCCATGTTCAATAAATTAGTTTTTGAAGATAATTGTGCAACTGGAACTAATTAAGTCTCATAGTTACGCCCAAAGGTCTACTTTATGTCAAGTATATTACCTTGAAATAGATCTCTCACTTATATAATTTCAAAATATATGTATGTACTAGTATATGCTTGCATATGGTTACGCATTAAAAATATGTCTCTGTTGATCTAATAGATATATAAATATCTTGTATTCTAATTTTTTTTATGATATTCGATTATGAATATGTCAATATATATATATATATATATATATGTAGGTATATGGATATATATATGTTATATATATATATACATACATATACATATATTCAATTAATGGTCAAAATTTGTGTTGATTTAGTGGAGATTATTTGTATGCTTGATAGTAGAAAAGACTATATTTCACCTTCTAATTAAAAGATTTATTGAGAGTGGTATTAGGCATTGTTGAGTTTATGAGGAATGATTTATAGTAAAAAAATGAGTATTTAATTAATCTAGAAATTAGTAGAATGGATTAATTAGACAATCTATTAAATAGTGTATTTCTCTTGTAGCATTATATCAAAAAATGATATCTTTTGTACATATGAATTAGTCGAATAGTAATTTATCTTGTAATTGGATATAGAATGCAATAATTATCGTGAAGATTTTGTCTCCCTCAGAGTAATGTTGTTGCTATTAATTTGGAACATTGTATTGGATTTTGAGATGGAAATGTTTTGGAGTGTTATTTTGGTTAGTGCTCCTTGTGGGAATTATGTGTACGATTTTGGAATTTAAGCTGATCTTAGTTATCGAGGTTGATTTTTGAATTGAGTTGTGAATCGGTTGATTACTATTGTTGTCATGGTTGTTGATTTTGTTAAAGTTGTTTATTGCTAAATTGTAAGTTTGTTAGGTAATTAATGGTTGGGTATCATGTGAGGAGAAAATTGAGGTCTCCCTTGGATTCCCCGTTGGTTGCTTTTATTATTGATTATGGTGGTTAAGTTGATATTGAGTTCATTTTTGGTTATTGTTTTATGGAGTGAGCTTTCAGAGTGTCAAATGGTTATTGCGAGAATTCTAGAGGTTAGGAAAAGGGGTTTTCTTTATGATTGGATTTTCATGTTGTTTCTTTGTGAACACTTCATTCTATTCTAGGTTTGTGATTATGTGAGTTCTGGCCTTGCACTGTGGAATTGTTATATGTGGATAATTTGTATGAGTTGGTGCTTACCTAACTTGATGTGATAATTCATGTGGCTTTATATGTTGTGGAAGTTGGCTTACCCAGTTAGTGGACTATAGATTCTTTTTGTTGCTAGTAGCGGGAGTGGCTCTCAATGGGGGTCTAACGACCAAAGTGGCAGGTCGAGGGTAACTCATTGAGAGTTTCTTAATTAGTGATAACCTAAAATAAATTAGGGGGTTGGGTAGATCACATTAATCAAGATAATGCCCCACTCATGGCTCAAGTGCTTGTTTAGGCTTTAGGTGAGTGGGAAGGCCTAGAATGTCAAGATCAACTATCTTTCCATCTTGGAAGGCATGTTGATCTCACATGAGTTTGCATGGGGTTTCAACGACTAGTAAAGTTGGCCAATGTAACCCATGATGGGGGTCTGGTAACCTGGGAAGATTACGCTAGGGTAACCCATAGCAAGCTATTTGATGACACTCCCCCCTATAGAAACCTTGTATGCCTTGTTTTTTTTCCCCTTGTTGTTCTTGTACCTTTGGAAGCAAATGCTTCTTTATGTTTGTTTGTTACATTTATATGTTGGAGTCATGCTAGCCATTTTTTGTTGTGCTACTGTCTTCTTCTCTTCTTGGTGGTGGGACCATATCATTATCTCCTGGCATGGGGGGTGGACCTTAGGGTTCCACATGGTTGGGTGGAACATGCCATGCACTCCATTGGGTTCCCTCACTTTGTTCGTGTTTGTAGAGACTACTCCTAGATATGAAGACTTCTACACTTGTTCCAGTTCATGTGGATGATATTTCATGTATCTTACTTTTTATGTACTCTCCTCACATGTATACGGGGATACATTGTTGTACAAATGTAACGATGTAATGATGTAAATGAATGTTGAACTCTCTTATGTAATGGAAAATGGAAAAGATGCTATTATAAATGTTAGTTAAATGGATTGATTCTAGATGATATCTATTGATCATGTAATGATTATTTCCTATTAGTTGACCTTTTCAAAGTAATGATTAAATGTAATTTCATATTGTAGATGGAATTTAATTAAATTTAGTGATTTTCAGTTATTGTTAGTTTAGTTATTGGGAATCTAGTAGCATGGCCATGGACCTTAGAGGACTTAGGTTAGAATTTAAGTTAATGTTTCTTTTGCAATCGTGTGAATATTGCACTTTCAAAAAAGAAAAAATTGTTCATTTTTAGGTGTTTAGTCTGTTGTCTTGTAAGGTTTTGTGGCGAGGCATTATAATTGGAGTCACCTTCCATAACCCCCATTTAATCTTTTTATTTTACCCAATAACCAACCTATAATTTTCTAGAAAGTTCAACTTTCGCTTTTGTTTTGGCACCAAAAGTCTCGTCGTTTGATTTCTGGCCTAGGAAGAAATTTTAATGAAATTCACTTTTTAGAGGGAGAACTTCGCAAGGCCATAACTTTTGATCCAGGTGTGCGATTGGCTATTATAACATATCTTTGGAAAGATCTCAAAGATATCTACAACTCTAAATCCACTAGAGGTTGATTCCTCAAAATTTTGAGCTATTTTGAGGCCTCTAAGTTTTTCATATTTGAATTTGAAGTTGCATTGGAGAAATTTTCTTTGACATAAACTTTAAAATCTCCCAAACCATGCAGGGTATTGAGATTATTATTTCATGACATGATTTTTTTTTCAGTTCTACTCCTTGGGGTAAATTATTAGGTCCATACGAGTCCGTTTAGGCTAACTAAAAATAGTAAGTGACCATTTTTTTCCTTTTCTGACTCCTAACTGTCTTACACCCCTTAAGTCTCATCATGGAACTCAAAACAACTAAAGAAATTAAGGAACAATAATTTTTTGGGTGATGCAAGATTTCCCTACACCGCTAGATGCTCCTACATCAAACACCCAAGGTAATTTAAAAAGTGATCCTATCACTTCTTATGAGTTTGAGGAAAACCAAGATGGTTAACCTCAGCCTCAGACAACCACGATGAATCTTCAACATTCCTTCCTCTCCACTTCACCAAGTACTCTACATATTGCCTATTTCTTTTGCTTCTACCCACATGACTATCTAGAATTTTTTCTATCTCCTCCTTTTTTGAAGAAGGTGTTGGGATATTCCCCTATGCTTCTATTATTTCTTCATCAATTTCTCCTTCATGATATTCTGTTAAATCTGAAATGTTAAAAAAAGGTGAAATATGAATTTCATTAGGAATTTCTACCTCATGCATTTCCTAAATCATGCTTCTTTAGGATCTTGCATGGTCCAAACTTCTTCATCTTTAACTTGTATGTACCAACTAGAAACCTTTCCTTTCACAAATGAACCATGACTTCATCTCCTACCTGGAACTCCTTATACCTCCTTTTTTTATTTTCCTTACCCTTATGTTGTGAGTTCATCTTATGGATATGTTTCTTCACCTCTTCGTGCAAGTTCTTCAGGTGCCCAACAAAATTTTCAGCCTCAACACTACTCTTCTCCCCCTTATCCATATTTCTTAGTTCAAAAGAAGTTCTTGGACTACTCCCATACACAATCTATAATGGTGATTTACCAGTGCTCCTATTCACAAAATTTTTGTAAGAAAATTATTCCTGTGGTATAATAAAATCCCATCCCTTGGGCATATCTCCTACTAAGCATCTTAGAAAGTTATCCAAACTCCTATTCACCACCTTGGTTTGTCCATCAATTTGTGGATGGTGTACAAAACTAAACTTCAAATCTATCTTCAACTTCTTCCATAATGTCCTCCAAAAATAACCAACAAATTTGGTATCTCTATTTGAAACTATACACTTTGGTAGACCATGTAGTCTCACCACCTCTCTAAAAAATAACTCTACAACATAAACAACATGACTAGTCTTATGACATGGAATTAAATGTGCCATCTTTGAAAATCTATCCACCACCGCAAATATGGAATCACACCCTCTCTATGTCCTTAGCAAGCCAAGAACAAAATACATGCTAACATCCTCCCAAGGCCTCTCAAGTACATGTAATGGATGATACAATATAGTACTCTAACTTGTTCCTTTTGCCATCTGACATACTCTGCAACTTTGTAAAAACTTCTTCACATCTTGTTGTAACTATGGCTAATAATAATTCTCACTGACAAGAGTAATGGTCTTCTCTCGACTGAAATGTCTAGCCAATCCTCCACTATGCTTCTCCTTGATTAGATTCTCTCTCATAGAACTCCTTGGAATGCACAATTGGATTCCTCTAAACAACGTCCCATCTTGGATTAAGAAATCCAACCATCTCATCCTATTCAATGTAATAGGTTCCAAACAAGCCTTCCAAGCTTCTGCAAAGTCTAGATCTTCAAGATACAAACTCTTGAGTTCATTGAACCCAACAACCTCTATATTTCTATCAACAAATTTTTCCTTCTATTGAAGACATCTAAAAATCTATTTGACCTTCCAATATTTTGTTTCAAAACAAAGGTATAACTCTGCAAAATCTCAACCCATTTTAAGTTCCTTTGATTTAACTTTCCTTGACTATTGAGATACTGCAAAGCCCAGTGATCAGTATATAAAACAAATTCTTTTGGAAACAAATAATGTCTCCATTTCTTCAAAGCTTGAACTATAGTATAAAACTCCTGATCATAGATAGAATATTTCTTTCTAGCATCATTTAATTTCTCACTAAAATAGGCAATAGGCTTACCTTCTTGACTCAAAACAACTCATATATGGCAGTTCCACTAGCATCACAATCTACTTGAAAGACCTTATTGAAATATGGAAGTGCCAAAATAGGTCACTTTGTAACTTTATTCTTTAACATATCAAAACTTTTGGCTACTGGTATAGTCCACTTAAACTCTTTTCTATCCCATCTCATTGCTTCAGTTAGAGGTGCACAAATACTACTAAAATTCTTAATAAACTTTCTATTAAAAATTTCTAAACCATGAAATGATCTTACCTCTATAACATTCCTCAAGGTAGGCCATTCAATGATAGCTCTCACCTTCTCTAGATCCATTTTAAGACCCTCTTCTGAGACAAAAAATCCCAGATACACCAACTCTCTCTTCACAAAATTGCATTTCTTCAAATTAATCAACAACTTCTCCACCCTTAGCTTCTATAAAACACTTCGAATATGCATCAAGTGATCCTCCAATGTCTTATTGAAAATCAAAATATCATCCAAATAAACAATAACAAATTTTCTTAATTTTTTTTTCAATACCTCATTCATAAGCTGCATAATTGTGCTTGGTGCATTGGTTAGCCCAAAAGGCATGACTAACCACTCATACAAGCCATCCTTGGTTTTGAAGGTAATCTTCAATTCATCTCCTTCTCTAATCTAGATCTGGTGATATCCACTCTTCAAATCTATCTTTGTGAAGTACTCAGCTCCACTCAAACAATCCATAATGTTATCCATTCTCGACAAGGGAAATCTATACTTGATGGTGATCTTGTTGATGGCTCTAGAATCTATACACATCCACCATTCCCCATAGGGAAATTTTTTGTGGCGAATCTTCGCCCATTGGCGAATTCTAGGAATCGGCCAAGTCGAAATTGGTGAATTTCTCGCACCCAATAGGGTGTCCAAATCACCCGGATTTTTTGAACTATAGGTCCAATGCATGTCCATTCACCAATGAGTTTTTTTATGAGGCATATTTAAGAAAGAAATTTTCCATTGTCAAACTACGCGTTTCAATTGGACTGACTAATATTTTCACCTAGAATCCCAAAAGCTTTTAATAAAACACTACATATTCACCAAAACTATTAAAACAACATTGTATCAGGACCCATTTCGCCAATTAAAATTTACAAATAGTTTCTTGTGAAGACCCATTTCACCAATTAAAATTTATAAATAGTTTCTTATGAGGACCTATTTCACCAATAACATTAAAAAATAATTACATTTGAGGACACATTTTGCCTTGAAAATTACAACGTATCATTGTATAAGCACATGGGATTTGCAAATTTTTTAATATACCATTTAAAAATCCCATGGAATTTGCCAAATATGGAATCATGGATTGATATGAATAAAATCAAAAATCATTTATTCTTACACATTTTGTTCGGTTCTAAGGTTCTACTTCTTGATTTGGAAGTCAGGGAAAGCTGAAAACATAGACTTAAAGGTGAGTGATCATTTCTTCATAGTGTTATTAGTTATAATAATAAGTTTTCATTATCTCTTTTCCATTCTTGCTTCAGTCTTAAAGATGATATTGTGTAGGGAATGGGATCTATATTATTATTCTCTATTTTTTTAACAAGAAGACATTTTTTTCCAATTTTTATTTGAAATTTTGGAGAGATGAATATGTCGAGCGAATCAAAGATCAATATGTCGAGCAATTCGAGCAACAAGTGTAAGGCTCCTACCACTCCTCAGGGTGGTGAAGAGACTCCTATCACTCCTCAAGGTGATGAAGAGACTCTTGCCACTCCTCAAGCTCCTCCGTGTGGTGAAGAGACTCCTGCCGCTCCTCAGGGTGGTGAAGAGACTAGGAGGCCATCAAAATGCCAAAAACTTAGATGTACCATACATTCTTACTTTGGAATTGCCAAAGCTTCTGATCCATCAAGTCAAGCTGGAGCTACATCATCAACTCTTCCACCAAATATTGGTAGCATTCACAATAACTCACTACCATTGGAAGGTCAAGTTGAGATTTTCATTGATTTAAATCAAAATGTATCAAATCAGGATGGAAAACTGTAGAAAATGTTCCAAGGGATACCATGGGCCTAGTTACCCAGAATGAGATGATTGACTTGGATGAGGATGATGATGTTGGTAGCAAGAAAAGAAGAAAAAATAAAAAATGAGGTGCAAGTGGGAAATGACAAGGGTTTTTCAACTTGGTTGGTTGTCAAAGTACCCATTCATGGTACTAGTGGGGATTGATAATGCAAACAATATTGAAAAGGAAACATTGGCCAAATGTAAGATTTGTAGTTGGAAATGTGGAAGAGCCAAGATGTTGCAGCTAAAGATTGACACTATAGAAAAACATATCAGTAAAGTTTATGAAAAAAAATCATAGAAGGAAAGGAACAATCAGTTGTACGATGGAAATTAAAGGAAGAATGTCTTCATGTTAGGTATGCCGTGGATTATGAAGAGCATGAAAAAAAATGTTGTACATTGCTGCATGTAAAGGTACACTTGAGGATCAATTTGGAAAAGCAATGGAAGCAACAAATATGTCAAAAACTGTTCAGATGAGCATTATTTTTCATATTTTGTCTAGAGGGCATCCTATGACAGACTACTTAGAATATTTAGGTTTATTATCTTTTTTGAATGTTCCTCACTATCCCTTGCCACATTGGTTAGTAAATTCTAGATGGGAATGGGAAAAATATCTTTCTATAGTTGAAAAGGAAGATTTAAAGGAGAAAGTCAAAGAGTCAAATTCCATTGCATTATCTTTACATGAAGTTACTGTGGTAGACAATACTTCTTGGGTTTGTATACATTTGTATACTGTAGAACAACATGTTTTCCAAGCTCATCTTCTCTGTGTTCATAAAATGAAGGACAATTCAACATTGCAAAATATATTTGAACCAGTCAAGTAATCTAGAAATCGGCCAAGTCGAAATTGGAAAATTTCTCGCACCCAATAGGGTGTCCAAATCACCCAGATTTTTTGAACTATAGGTCCAATGCATGTCCATTCGCCAATGAGTTTTTTTATGAGGCATATTTAAGAAAGAAATTTTCCATTGTCAAACTACGCATTTCAATTGGACTGACTAATATTTTCACCTAGAATCCCAAAAGCACTGAATAAAACACCTACATATTCGCCAAAACTATTAAAACAACATTGTATCAGGACCCATTTTGCCAATTAAAATTTACAAATAGTTTCTTGTGAAGACCCATTTCACCAATTAAAATTTATAAATAGTTTCTTATGAGGACGTATTTCTCCAATAACATTAAAAAATAATTACATTTGAGGACACATTTTTCCTTGAAAATTACAACGTATCATTGTATAAGCACATGGGATTTGCAAAATTTTTAATATACCATTTAAAAATCCCACAGAATTTGCCAAATATGGAATCATGGATTGATATAAATACAATTGAAAGTCATTTATTCTTACACATTTTGTTCGGTTCTAAGGTTCTACTTCTTGATTTGGAAGTCAGGGAAAGTTGAAAACATAGACTTAAAGGTGAGTGATCATTTCTTCATAGTGTTATTAGTTATAATAATAAGTTTTCATTATCTCTTTTCCATTCTTGCTTCAGTCTTAAAGATGATATTGAGTAGGGAATGGGATCTATATTATTATTCTCTATCCTTAAACAAGAAGACATTTTTTTCTAGTTTTTATTTGAAATTTTGGAGAGATGAATATGTCAAGCGAATCAAAGATCAATATGTTGAGCAATTCGAGCAACAAGTGTAAGGATCTTGCCACTCCTCAAGGTGGTGAAGAGACTCCTATCGCTCCTCAAGGTGGTGGAGAGACTCTTTCCACTCCTTAGGCTCCTCCATGTGGTGAAGAGACTCCTGCCGCTCCTCAGGGTGGTGAAGAGACTGGGAGGCCATCAAAACACCAAAAACTTAGATGTACCATACATTCTTACTTTGGAATTGCCAAAACTTTTGATCCATCAGGTCAAGCTGGAGCTACATCATCAACTCTTCCACCAAATATTGGTAGCATTCACAATACCTCACTACCACTAGAAGGTCAAGTTGAGATTGTCATTGATTTAAATGAAAATGTATCAAATCAAGATGGCAATACTGTAGAAAATGTTCCAAGGGATACCATGGGCCTAGTTACCTAGAATGAGATAATTGACTTGGATGAGGATGATGATGTTGGTAGCAAGAAAAGAAGAAGAAAATAAAAAATGGGGTGCAAGTGGGAAATGACAAGGGATTTTCAACTTGGTTGGTTGTTAAAGTACCCATTCATGGTACTAGTGGGGATTGATAATGCAAACAATATTGAAAAGGAAACATTGGCCAAATGTAAGATTTTTAGTTGGAAATATGGAAGAGCCAAGATGTTGCAACTAAAGATTGACACTATAGAAAAGCATATCAATAAAGTTTATGAAAAAAATTCATAGAA
Organism: Sequoia sempervirens; assembly: GCA_007258455.2. Lineage (NCBI taxonomy): Eukaryota > Viridiplantae > Streptophyta > Pinopsida > Cupressales > Cupressaceae > Sequoia > Sequoia sempervirens. Next base: position 735,616,498 of record VDFB02270651.1, on the reverse strand, counting down.
GGAAAGGAACAATTAGTCGTACGATGGAAATCAAAGGAAGAATGTCTTCATGTTAGGTATGCCACAGATTATGAAGAGAATGAAAAAAGAATGTTGAACATTGTTGCATGTAAAGGTACACTTGAGGATCAATTTGGAAAAGCAATGGAAGCAACAAATATGTCAAAAACTATTCAGATGAGCATTTTTTTTCATATTTTGTCTAGAGGGCATCCTATGATAGACTACCCAAAATATTCTAGTTTATTATCTTTTTTGAATATTCCTCACTATCCCTTGCCACATTGGTCAGTAAATTCTAGATGGGAATGGGAAAACTATCTTGCTACAGTTGAAAAGGAAGATTCAAAGGAGAAATTAAAAGAGTCAAATTCCATTGCATTATCTTTAGATGAAGTTACTATGGTAGACAATACTTCTTGGGTTTGTATACATTTGTATACTATAGAAAAACATGTTTTCCAAGATCATCTTCTTTGTGTTCATAAAATGAAGGAAAATTCAACATTGCAAAATATATTTGAACTAGTCAAGAAATCTTTGAATGAAATTACATGTATGGATGAGGAGACAATTGCCAAAAAGTTGGTGTGTGTAGGAGCTGATGGAGCTACAGTGATGCAAGTTCAAAGGACTGGTGTTTGTACAAAGTTACAAACTACTTGTGCACCATACATGATTGGCATTCACTACATGGGCCACATAATGAATTTAGCATTCAAAATTGTAAGCAATTTTCCTACAGTATCAAAAGTTGAAAATCTAGTCCGCAAGATCCACGCATACTTCTGTTGAAGTCCCAAATGTTTCATAGAATTTCAAATTTTGCTGAGGTAATAACACCAGGAAACAAGCTTCTCAAGGATGTCGATACTAGATGGATCTCCCTACATGGACTAGTGCAACCATTTCTTTCAAAATATCAATCCTTGATTGGAGTGTTGTACGAGCATTGCAACACAGTAGACAAAGCTCCTGACCTCTTACATAGGTTAAGCGATATAGAGACACTCTTGACTTTAGCTAGTCTTCTCCCCATGCTTGATTAGATGAACAATTTTGTGAAGAAAGACCAAGACAACTATGTATATTAATGAATATGCTATTCTACGTAAACATACATGCTTGGCCCTCGATCATCTATATCTAGAGCTAACACAAGATGGCCCAAATTATTTCATGTGGCAAAAAATTACTGATTTGAATAATCCTGATAATTATTTATAGTTTAATGCAAGCGGGCACTTATGTATCTATGTACATGGATATGAGATACCAATGTACCATTGTAAGACAACCAGGCACTCTAGCAGAGAAGTAGCTGTTAAGGAGGAAGATTTTAAAGCCATTGTTAAATCTATTGTGATAATTTGAAGGAAATTGGAAAATATCCTTCCTCAGAGATACGTGAAAGATTCCATCAACATGAAATAATTGAAGCCATGGGTATTGTGTATCCACAATTTTGGGAAAATCAAGAGAACCTAAAATATTTTCATGATCAAGTAAAAATCTTGATTGAACAATTTTTGAAAAGTGTAACATATGATGAGCAGGAAATAGAAGGAATTTTAAATGAAGCTAAGTTTAGAAATTAATCTAGGAGATTTGCAATAGCTATGAGGGACCAGTATAAATCCATGGGAAAGGAGAAGATCTTTGAACTGGGATCAATAATAAAGGTTTGGAAAAACTTAGCTTAGAGTGAAATATTTTGGTTTGATATCAGAATATTTCAAACTTGTTGATTTATGTCAAACAATGAAATTGGGGTTGGTGGAGGATAAGAGAGTTTTTAGTACATTGGGGTTTTTGAAATCAAAGTTAAGAAACAAACTAGACAAGAATTTGGAAAATTGCTTGAGGTTGAAAGTAACTGCATATAATGTCTCTAATTTTCCTTTTGAAGGGGCACTCACAATTTGGAGGTCCACATGTGAAAGAAGAAGAATCGGGCTGTGCAACACTCCAATTCCAAACATGGGTACTAGTGGTAGTGGTAGTGGCAATTTGACTGGGACAGATGAAATTGACACAAATCACACAATGCATGTTGAATTTAAGACATAGGCCAAAGAAAATGAAGAGCAGATTTAGAATCAAATTCAAGATGACTCTTTTACTTTATCTGATGATGAATGCCAGTTTGAGGACCTTGACTCTGTTTGGGAAATGGAAGAGAGTTAGTAGCTTTCAGGTATTTATACTACACTTCATGGATCAATTTCTATTGTTCCATACTATAGTTGATGATATTTTATATTGTATTCAATGAAATTGTGAATCATTGCACTTCATGATATTTTATTCTATATTGCACTTCATGAATCATATTCCAAAGTCAAACTATAGTTGATGATATTTTATGTTGTATTCCATGGAATTGTGATATTTGATATTGTATTTTATACTTTATATTGGTTCGTACATAGCATTCAATGAGGTGTTAGATGATGACGCCTTTGAAAGGCAAGATAAGTCCATAATGCCATGTGGTCGTTGAAACTTAGAACCTTAGAACCAAAGTCTAAAGTTTCAAAGTTTCTGAAACCTCTGACTCAGTGACCCATTGACTATAAAGATGACCAAGAAAGACTTGAAACTCAACAAAGTGAACCCTCAACCAAGTCGGGGAATCGGGAAGTTATGAAAATTTAGAAATCCACAACAAGGTTATAAAACTTTGACTAGTGACTAAGCTTGTTTTGCTTCCTTATTTTGAGTCTATCATCTCTCTAGATGTAACATTTTACATGAATTATTAATGAAATCTAATCAATGATCTTTCATTAATATTCTATGTCATTAATATTATGCAATATTCATTGACGTATGTTTTAATTTTGGCTTTGGTTTAATGAACCAGTTAAAATACCTTGATTAAATCATTAAAGCATGAATTCATATAAATGTTTAGTGGATTTGGTAAGTAGTCATGGAGATTGAGTATTGTTGTGTGAATTGTAATGCAATTTCACTAAAATTATGGATGCCTAGAATTAAAATCACCTTATAGTCCATACTTCATATTTTAATTGTTAAAAGTAAAACTAGAGCACATACGCAGCGATTCATCACTCAAATCAATGCTTATTAGACTAATAACATATTAACAATAGTATTAGTAGCATATACAACAATGAACATCAACAATAATTTAAAGTGTATCTACAAGTTGAAACCATTTCCAAACTTTTTCTTCAAATGATATAATAAATAATATAGATAATTGAACATCAACACATTACCGAAGTTTGAATTTGAGCTTTTAAATTGATTATCACATGAAGGAATACATAGAGACATTGGAAATGAATTTTTTTTCTCAAAGACAACTCTGCACATAGCTGAGTTGGAACTTGGAAACTCATATTATCAAAAATTAAATCACTGCATCACCTTTTCTACCAACTTCCACTCTTCAAGTGTTGGAATTGTCATTTGTTCTAACTAATTTTATTTCACTTGAAGATTTGTTAACAATTCATGATTCAAATTGGAACCTATCTTGGATTCTTCAGTCAATTTTGCATTTAGGGTTAGCAATGGTTTGATGGAATCCAAATAGGTCACCACATCTAGGTTCTGAGGAAACTGGTCCAAATCAATCTTCCTTACATCCTTCATCTTCTTTCTAAAATAATTCTTTCCAACGAATCACTCATTTGTGTCAAAATCCTCTAGCAAACCAAGCTCTGTGAAGTTCCTTACCTTTTCATCCACCTTCTTCATCTTGTTTGCAGCCAAATGCAAATATTTCTCTGTTTCACACATTCTCAAACACTTTTCAATGACAGATGACAACGTCATTGATGTAGCAAGCCGATTAGTAATCCCTTTTGATTTCAAAACATTGTCACTGGCTTTGTAGACTGTTTGTTGAATTTGATTTTCTGATTTCTCTAATGGGAACACATTTTTGTTGTCCATTAACTATTTTTTGAGCTTATTATGATGTTGTTTGATAGCATTAATCAATTGAAACATGTCACACAAATGATCAATCCCTTGCATTATTTCATCCCAGATCTTTTATTTCATATGCCTCATTATTTCTCTACAAAATGCAAATAACTTATTTTGACAAGACTTAATTTCATTTTTTTCTTCCATCAGCTCTGCCTCCAATCTTTCATTTCTTTTTCTCTCCTTCTCCAATTTTTGTTCCCACTTTGCATTTCTATTTGCAATGCTTAGTCTTAATTTTTCTAAAGTGGATTTTTCCTCATCATATTTCTTGTTTCTCTCATCTAGCCTTTGCTTTAGTTCATTCACTATAGTCTCATTCTTCTTATCCTCTTTGCTTGTTGATGTAGAGGCGGATTTTTTAATTATTTTTTCTAATTCATTGCTCTTGTTATCTGTTGCTTTCCTCTTTTCTTTCTCATTTTCTAGGTCTACTTGTAACTTTTCAATTTGAGTCTGCAACCTTTTTTTCTCTCTTTCTTGCTTTAGCAATGATGTGTATGCCAATTCATGGTTCTTCTTTGATACATTAATTTTGTAAGTATTTCTGAGTCCAGAAAAATCCAATTGAAAATTTTCACCTCGAATTCAGATGGAGCCATCTGATTTGCTGGTTTGTTTTGAACTGTGGGAACAAAAATTGTGTACTCCATTATTTATTTACTTGTGTCAAATGTGGGTAATACCATGGTTGTTGCAGGCTCTGAAGTTAGAGAAAATGTACTCTCCATTAGTTGCTTCTTTTCTTTTTTATTCAATTTTGATTTCTTTTTAAACTCTTCAATGTAATCAAAACCCAGGGATGCAAGAACAATGGAATGCTTGAATGACGAAGGAATAGGAGTACTTTCAATTGCTAATGATTTCATAGCTAGACTAATTAGCATTGGAGGAGTTCCTGGAAATAACTCCTTTGTGGTGGATCCACTGGTAATGTGACTTAGAGTTGGACTTGTGAAAATCCTTTTCCTCTTCTATATGCCTTGATCACCTGGTGATTCTGTGGTATATTGTGTTGTTGTCCGGTTGTGTGTAATTTGTTGTTGTAGCACATGTTGACCACTAATAGTACTACTAGCCATACCATTGCCACCAGAGGCAGTGCCAGTTGCACTAAGCCCTCCACCATGGGCATTCCCTAGTTGTGATTGTGTCTGACCATGAGGATGAGGATTTGAAGCTCTAACAAATTGACCTGTATGCCCTAGGTCTACTTTTTCACCTCCAACCCCAAGGCCAAATTTATCAACTAGTTTTCTATTCTCTACATCTGTTACCATCCAAGGGCCTTGTCTTTGGGACCCCAAAGGACCACCTTCATAACCCTTTTTTTCAGCTATGGCTTCTCCTGTAGTAAATTCTTCTTTTGTGGCCTCACTTAAATCAAGTTTGAAATTGACATGGCTTTCTTCTTCCCTATCATCATCACTTTCTTCATCTTCTCATTCATCTAGATACTCTACATTCCATAATTTTCTAAACTCAAGATCTTCTTCATTATCTCCATACTCTGCAATAGCTCTTGGATCACCTAGCTCCTTCCTCATAGACCAAAAGGCAATAATTTTTTATCATGAACAATTTTTTTTATGTAATTTCCTTCTCTAGAGAATTTGGAATTTTTACTCTACTAGATGGTTTATGACTTTTTTCATAAAAAATGTTGTACCTCCTAATTGACTTTCGATGCAATGCCAAAATTTCTACTAACAATTGTTCAAAAGAAATACCATTCTCAGCAACACTTTTCTCCATTGCTACTTTGACCTCATCCCAAGAATCCTTGTTTCTCAAGTTTTCAAGCAAGGGTTTACTTTGATGTTGAATTCTACTTCCAACATTCTTATTGAGCACAATCATTGATTTAATGTTGTCACATGGATCATACTACCAATGACAGATAACATCAAAATAAAAAAAATTCTAAATATCATGTGACACACTAAATGCTTTTCTCTCGAATGTGATCCCACCACATGAAAAAGGTAAAGAAGGAAATAAGGTCTTCTTCCCCTGACCGCTAAAGTGTCTCTCATTAGTACTTTGCATCCGCCTTACATATTTCAAAGCAAAAACCCTTTTTGTCACATGTATTGGAAGTTTGTATGGTTGTACTTCCGATCCATAAAATCTTAGCACAATATATTCTTCCATTAAGTACCAATCAGCCAATTGTATTTCTTTTCCTAGTTGAATGTAGTTTCTACATGACATAGGCAATCTAGGTATTGGAGTATTTGTAATTGCTTGATACAATGGAGCCAAAAATTAGTCTACAAAATGATTGTAGTTCCTTCAAGAATCATTCAACCTTATAAAAATGGTCCATTCATCTACTGGAGCCATTTTCTTTTGCTTAGGATTACTATTACCATAGGGATGAATTTGAAGCTTGTTGGTCTGAAACATTCCTTTGAATTTGAATAGAAAAAGATAACACAAGTAGGTTGTGAACCTAAATGTCTTGGTGGAACCTCCTTTAATCATTAAAAATTGTTTATGCATGGATTCTACAATGTGCTCAATAAAATTATATTCGGCATGTGGAACACCATAATGGATATTATACACCATTTCAAGGAGGAATGCACCCACTTCCAAATTGCTATTCAATTCAAGGAAAAATGCTAGCATGGAAATAGTATCCTAAACCCATAGTCTAAAAATATCCAAATCATAAGTAGGCTTATGATCGCCTTTCAATTTGTTTCTATACTGAACTATTCTATTTAAGAAAGAATTTTTCTCCATTTCATCCACTACTTCATAATCACTAGCAAGTTTTTGTAGGTCAATGTGGACATTTCCAAATTCTTCAGTTGTAAACCCCAAGGCCAACACTTTTCCAAGTTCTTTTGCATTAATGGATAACAATTCTTCTCTTCTATCTTTATTAACAATTTCTCTTTTGTTATCATCATAATTTAGGGCACAAACCATGATAAATTTTGGGCGAGGGAAAACCTCATGTAACATCATGCACCCTAATCCAATTATCCACAATGCACTGATACTATTAACTTGCATTTTCTTTGTAGCCTTATTCTTAGATGAAAATCTAAGTTCTGAGGTATGCCTACCATAGGTTTTAGGATCATAAATATCATGGCATTCATCAATCAAACCTGGGTTTTAAGCAATTTTGCATAATGTATTTTTTTATCCGACATTGCTCTAGTGGTATTGGTGGTAGACATGCTGATACAATCAACAATGTGAAATTTGTGAATTCCCTATTATTCCTTAATTTTTCTTAATTCTAAAGCCTCTTAACCGTAAACCTAAACTTCAAAGTTCGACAAAATAAGATTTTAAGAAACGTCAAGCGATGAAACATAGCCATAGGAATTCTTTAACTTACCTAGATTTTGAATTTTGATTCTTGAAGTTGAAACTAGGTTGAAACTTGAAACTGGGTTATTGGAATGGCTTTGTTGGAAGTGGAACTGTGGAACCCAGAATAGGGTGGTGCACTGCAATGAGCAAACTGAAGACTGAAATCTCCCCATTTGCTGACACTCTAACTTCAAAATAAAATCACTTAGTAATAGAAAGTGTTTTTTTTTTAATATTAAAGTGAATGAAACTGAAACATCTACTCGTTACTTACGAACTACACAATACACAATTAGGTAGTACAATGTACATGGCTGACAAAATTTAAAACAAGCCATTAATGATTTACTCCTGCATTCACAAAAAATTCTAAATCGTTGATCTTTGTTAATCTAATGGTTATAGGGTGATTCCAGAGGTTTAAGTTTGCAAGCGTAGCGCTTTGTGCATTTCATTCTGGAATGCAACTACAACCATACATCAAATTTTCATCGAACGGTTGAGTAATTTATGATATAAATAATAAACATAAAACATGTGTTTTAAATTTTCTTTAAACTTTAATGCACTAGGATTTACATCAAGGCCAACGGGCCAGAAACTGAACGTTGCAAAGGCCTGAATAAAATGAATTACAATGGCACATTAATAGCACATTGCACAACCATTAATAGAACTTAAATTGCAAAGGAATTAATAAAATGAATTACAATGTCACATTAATAGCACAACCATTTATTTTATTACAACTGAATTACAATGTCACATTATTACATAGTACAAATACAAATGTAAGCGCAAGTGCCAAGCTTCTGTTGGATTGCTAGTGAAAAGTTGAAAACGTATTTGTGATACATGTATCTATGAAAATAAATGGAACTTGTTGGGTCAACCATGAGCTCTAAAAATAAACACATAGGACTTTCTGGGTCAGCCATGGGCTCTGAAAATAAATGCATTGGGAAAGGGGGCCCAATCAAACTAGGGAAATGGGAGTTGTGAAGATACAAAATGTACTTAGCCCCTTTCAGAACTAGACTCATGCAGAAGATGGGGGGTTGTAAAATTGCTCCCATGTAGAAGATGAGCACTTAAAATAAATGCATAGGGCTTGCCTGGTAGGCCATGGTGTCTCAAAATAAATGCAAGAGACTCTCTTGGCCAACCATGCAAATGATGAGGGGTAGTAAAATTGCTCCCATGTAGAAGATGAGCACTAAAATTAAATGCATGTGAATTTCCTAGGCAACCATGCAGATGATGAGGGGTAGTAAAACTACTCCCATCTTCTACTTGCAGCTTCCATGCACTAGGATAACACTTATCTCCATCAGAGCTCCTCATCCTGGTTCAAAACTTGTTTGAGAAGTTAGGTGAACCAAATCAACTTCTTTCCAATTCCACCCATTCCGAACTTGAACAAAATTGGTCTTTTAATTTGTAACTACATAACTGGAGGCAGGAGAATTTATAACATTCCCAATTATACCACATCATCTTCTTCTTGAATCCTTGTTAAGTTATTAACCCTACAAAATGAAAACCCTTATGACAATTAAATGAATGATTTTAGTTGTGCTCACTATCCTTATTTATGGGCCAAAAGTGTCACCAAAAGTGCCACTACCAACCTAGTTCATTGTACACCTCACACGTGTCATGTGTGAGGTTGTGTATAGTGACTATTGACTGGTAATAATTGTGATTCGTGCAAACCAAAAATCCAACTTAATCAGTACCTCAAGCTGGCTACATGAAAAGTTGCAAACTATACCTCAAGCTGACAAGCTGTCAATTGTCAAAATCAATAGTGCCACACAAGCTGGCAATTGTCAAAATCACTAGATTATTGACATCAGTATCTATGATTCTATAGTACATCATGTAGTTTTCAATATAAAGCTATCCATTCAATTACTTTCGCTATTCATATGGCATTAATCTGCATCGCCGCCTAGTACCACAACCAAATTAAGAATTTCAATAGAAAAAATGAAAGGTAGAGTACTTCGACGCATTGAAAAGAGAGAATTAAATATCTCATTTTACCTTAATCATTATCAATGTCCTAATAAGTCACAATAAATTTTTCTCACTTATGATTAGAACTATATGTTGATAATTACTATTAGTTTTAAAAGCCACATTTAACATTTTTATATTGATCAAAGCAAAAGGGATTTACAAGAATGGAGCCACGAAAAAGTATTTTAATTTAAGTAGCTATTGCTAAAGACTTAAGTACATAGTACATAACCAGCATGGCCAAAAAGCCACTAACCATGACAAAAAACCAGTCACAAAGTACATATTACAAACCTTAGAACTATTACATTGTATAATAAAATATAGACACATCACACATCACACAATTCATTACTATTTTTTTCGTAACATTAGCTGAGGCCATCAACCAGTTATTTGAGTAGAACGTGAATTGAATTTAACAAATTAATAGCAAAGAAGAAAAGCGAATCACCCAAAACCTTCCTCCAAAACTCTAGACTCTTTAATGATTCAGTTTTCGTATCACATAGTAGACTCCATCTCATATTAACTAGGGCAAGAGCCTATGCTGTAGAAGCATGCAATTCCCATTTCCTGAAGATTCCACCAATAGGTGCTAACCCACTTTCAAAATTGTAATGCTCTAGCGCCAAATCCAACAAATAAATAGAGTAAATGAAAGGCTACATATAACATATTGCCATCGTCTTCACCAAATATTTATCGTGCAAAATATCCATTCAATTGGACAAGAAAGTCGAAGCTACCTCAAAATATAGAGCACAAGGGTTGTTATAAAGCCATTCCCTACCCACAATTATTCTTATAGCATCCTCAACCTACACACAAGGAATTGTAAAAACCATACCCAACTTTCATCTGTCATATGCATTGTCCCTTCTTTTCTCCCAAAAACATTTGGGTAGCATGACATGCCATGAAGACTCCATAATATCTTAGTTAAATTGAGAATAGAGAAGAAATAAATCAATGCCAAATATATTATAAATGATATGAAGAAAATCAAGTTGGTGAAGTACATATAGAAATTAGCATGAACACAATTGGTATGACATCACACTTTTCATTTTTAAATTCACCACTATCATCGATGTGACAATTAAAATTTATTTCAACACTTAAATCCTTATAAACAAGTGCTTAAAAGGTATGTCTGCGACAAATGACAAGATGGCTACATAGTGCACATGCAAATAAACTATAATAATTAAGTTATTTTTAAAATGGGGACATTGCTAGGTTGACAAGACTCGACCCTCAGGATTAAAGAGTTAAGATTTAAAGTTTTTTCATAAAATATTTTGGTCTGACTTAGGCAATATTAAATGGTAAACAAGAGCACGATGACCAAAAAACCTAAATAATTAATAAAATATCAACCATTTATTCCTGAAAATCTAACGGTTCTAGTGTTATTTTGGAGGTTTCAGTTCATAATTCTAGTGCTTCAAGGATTTACTTCTGGAATGCATCTATAGCCATCCATCGACAATTCATCGAATGATCCCTCTTTTAAACAAAACTTTATGCACATGCATAATTTAAAATGGGGACATCGCTAGGTTGACGAGACTCGACCCTCAGGATTAAAGAGTTAATATTTAAGGATTTGTCATAAAATATTTTGGTCTGACTTAGGCAATATTAAATGATAAAATCTCAACCATTGATTTACGAAAATCTAACGGGTCTAGTTTATTTCAGAGGTTTCAATTTGCAAGTCTAGTACTTCAAGGATTTACTTCTGGAATGCAATTATAGTTGTCCATCAAAAATTCATTGAACGGTCCTTCTTTTAAAACAAACTTTATGCACTTGCATAATTTAAAATGGGGACATCGCTAAGTTGATGAGACTCGACCCTCAAGATTAAAGAGTTAAGATTTAAGGCTTTGTACTAAAATATTTTGGTCTAACTTTGGAAATATTAAATGGTAAACAAGAGAATGATGATTGACAAACCTAAATAATTAATAAAATCTCAACCATTGATTTATGAAAATCTAATGGTTCTAGTGTAGTTTCAGAGGTTTCAATTCGCAAATCTAATGCTTGAGAGATATACTTCTAGAATGCAACTACAACCATCCATCAAAAATTCATTGAATGGTGATGGTCCATAATATCGCATGGTCATTGAAATTTGAAACCTTAGAACCAAAGTTTGAAGTTTTAAAGTTCTTGAAACCTTCACCCGCCGACTAGAAAGATGACCAACAAAGACTTGCAACTAAGGTTATGAAAAGCACCAAAACCCTGACTTTGGTGAATTAAGATAGGAAAGGTGGAAAGGACGATGCATTTATGAAGTGAATATCATAGGAAGATTTTAGCATGTGGACATGACTGGAGGATCGATGGGTAATTAAGATCGGTACGTTCAGAGTTTGGAAAATTATTACCTCTTGGTCCTTGATTAGTGAAGTTGATAATAGAGTTTGGCGTGGAGAAGAAGGCACACAGAAAGGATGAAAGAGTGGTGGTGGTGGTAGTGTAGTTGCATCAGTTTTCAAATAGAGGCCAACTTCACTCTATGTTCGAGGAGGCAATTAAACCCATTTTATGGTGAAGCTTCTAACAAAAGATTAATGGGTATGTTTTTATTCACTGATGGGAGGTTGGTACAAAGTGTGCAAATGATTTTATGGAAATCCTTTGAAAATTTGAGGCATAGATACATGACTAACATGGATGTATACTCCTTGATTATAGCATGGGGTTTAGACTTGGGGGAATTGACAAGCACAGTGAGATAAGTGATGGAGATGATTGTGCATAGAGATTTATTGGAAGGATTAGAATCAATACTTGAATGGGCAGTTCTAGGTGAAGGTTTTGACATTCGAGAAGGATTTGAAAATGTGGAACTAGAAGGGGTAGAAGGATGCATCCCTTTTGTGCGTTGGCCAGAGGATGAGATTAAAAATCAATGCAGGGAAGAAGCAAGGTTAGGCTAGCAAGCATTGAAGCTCTTTATAGAGCTGATGAAGGTGGAAGCAATTATAGCATAGGTGAAAGCGGAGGCAGAGCACATGGAAGCATAGGTGAAAGTGGAGGGAAAGTGTATGAAATCAAAATGACAGAATGCGAGGAAGCAGAAGATGAAAGGAAAAGCAACAAGGAAAGTTGGTTATGAAACGGGTAGCACTAGTTGAATTTGTAGTTTTTGTAGAATTAAAACAATACTAGTACTAAATTTTTGGCTTGTTGAAATATATAAGGTAGATATAGATAGTTGTGGAACTGGTTTTAGTTGGGCAGGGTTACTTTTTCTATTATGAAGCATGTTAAGATGCTTTTTTGAAAAAATTGTTATAGCTATAGGTGATTTTTGGATGGTTGATGTAAACAATGAGGAAAATAATCTTTATTTTCATGCATTTTTTTATTAGTTTGATATTATGTTTAATTCACCAATGTTTTTTTCTTAATTATTTGAAAATAGGTTTAATTCGCCAATGAATTTTATTTTTTAGTTTGAAAAAAAAAATTAATTGCCAACAAAATTATTTTTTCTAGTTTGAAAACAGGTTTAATTTTCCAATAGAAATATTTTATTGGTTTGAAAATAGATTTTAATCGCCAATGGAAAAATTTTAGTGGTTTTAAAAAAATTGCATTTCGCCGGGATTTTCCACAGAATTCTAGCGATTAGAAAAGATTTTCCAATGGACATTATTTTTTTCATGAAAAATGAATAAATTTGCCACTAAAATTAATGTTTTTATCAGGAAGTATTCAAGATTTTCCAAGATTTTACATCTTCGTCGAGGGGGGTTTTCTTAAACTTTTCCTTGATTTTGTATCCTTCTTTGGTGCTAGCACTATAGGTGCTACACATGGACTCAAACTTTCTCTAATAAATCTCTTCTGCAACAACTCTTGCACTTGTCTGTTCAACTCTTCACTCTCTGCTGGATTCATACGATGAGTTGCCTTATTAAGAAATTTGGATCCAGGAATCAAGTCCATCTAATGACTAATATTTCTTACTAGAGGAAAACCTTTAGGTATGTTATCAAAAATAATATCTTGAAATTCATTCAACATATCTGAAACCTCTACAAGTACCTCATTAGTATCCTCTTTATCAACTCTAGGGATCAATACAAAACACATATGCTCATGCCTCATACCTTCTAGGAACTTTCTTCCATCAACCAAACAAATTCTTCCATTATTGTATACATTTTCCTCAGTCTCTTTCAAGGGCTTCAACTTATGACGAATTCCATCCTTTTTCAAAGAATAGGTGTTGGCATGTCCATCATGTATTGCTCGCTGATCAAACTGCCACGGTCTACCTAACAACATATGACAAACATCCATAGGCATAATATCACACAATACCTCATCATGGCAATTTCCAAACTTGAACTTTACCAAACATTGTTCATTTACCAAAGCCTTATGGTCCTTTTGCAACCAAGCAATCCGATATGGATTTGGATGCCTTCTTCTCTCCAACCATAACTTACTAACCATCTCTTTTGAAATAAGATTATCAGTTCTACCTCCATTAATAATAACATTGCAAAATTTACCTTAACACTTACATCTGGTGTGAAATAAATTATTCCTTTGAGTTGATTCCTTCTCCTCATTAACCAAGGCTCTTCTAGTGACAAGAACCTCTCATATTTCTACATCCTTAGAATGTGAAGACTCGACATCTACATGTGTAACTCATGCATTACCTTGAGGTCTTCCATTTTTCCTTCCTTGATGTTGAGGACACTCATAGGATTTATGTCCTTCACACTAAAAACAGGTTCCATGTAAGCCTCCTCTTCTTGGTCCTCATCTAGATCTTCCTCTTCCTCTTTGGTCTCCATTATTCTGATCACAAGGATGGTAGGTGTTATCTCCTTTCTAGTTCTAGCAGCTACTAGAGCCTTCACCCTTATTTTGATATTCATTTTGACCTCCATATGGCTATCCACTTGTCTTTCCTCCACGGCCTCCACCTTGTTGTTTATTCTCAAACCTATTGTTTAGTCGTTCTTCAACCTTTAGAGAAAATTGATAAGTGTTCTCAATGGTGGTCATTCTTACCAATGCCAATTCTTCCTACATGCTTGGCTTCAACCCGTTAATATAACAAACAAATTTCTCTTTATTTGCCTCAGAATCTCCTATTTGAATCAGGACCTTGTGAAATTCCTTGGTGTATTCTTTCACTGTCCTTGTTCCTTTCCTCAGGCTTTGCATTGTCTTGAGTAGATCCAATTTGTAATCGATTGGAATAAATTGTTTCTTCAATTTTGACACCATTCCATCCCATTTGGAAATTTTATCTTTCCCTTGTCTTCCTCTTTCTAACTAGACCTCTTTCCACCATATATTGGTGTGAACTTTCAATTTTGTCTTTGCAAACCTCACTCTATGAGGATCTTCAATCTCCTCAAACTCAAAAAGTTCCTCCATGTCATTGATCCAATCAATCAATTCTTCAGGATTCAGACTTCCACTGAAAGTTGAAACTTCCATTTTAGGTCTCTTCCTAATGCTTGAGATTTCTCACAACAATCTTCTTTCTTTAAGATCCATTGGATCCTACGCTTCCTCTTCCATTTCCTCTTATGTTTCATCTTCACTGTCATTTCTTTCTTGATGCACATCTCTTCTTTGAACCTCTTGTTGCAAGGTTTCTAATTTCTTTCTAAGGGCTCTGATTTCATCTCTAGGTGGATCTCTTCCTCCAGCACCTTGGCCTCTACCTCTGCCATGCTAGGAAAGTCTTAGAGGCATCTTGAACTCAACCCACACTCACAGGTCCTACTGCAACTACCTCACATTCGACACTCTATAATAGACTTAGGAACTACTGCTTTGATACCATTTGATGAGGGTCACATTGCTCGAAACCCACACAAATCACCACAATAAATACCAACATAGAAGATGTGAGACATAAAAATAACTCAATTTCAATTATTTTTACAAAAAATAAAATTACAGATTCAAAACTTACATGCTACAACCTCATGGGCTTGATTCATTACACCAAAACCAACTCTAAAAACAAAATGTATTATTCAAAGCCACAATCTATACTATTGGAGCCACCTTCTACAACCCCCACTTAACTTTTTTATTTTACCCAATAATGGCCCTAGAATGTTCTAGAAAGTTCAACTTTCCCTTTTGTTTTGGTGCCAAAAGTCTTGCTACTTGTTTTCTGGCCAAGGAAGAAAATTTAATGAAATTTACATTTTAGAGGGGCAACTTCGTGGGGCCATAACTTTTGATCCAAGTGTCTAATTGTCTATTATGACATATTGTTGGAAAGTTCTCGAAGAGATTTACAATACAAAACCCATCGGAGGTTGGTTTGTCAACTTTTAAAGCTATTTCAGGGCCTCTAAGGTTTTCATATCTAAATTTGAAATTGCACTGGAGAAATTTCTCGGGACAAAAACTTTAATATCTCCCAAACCATGTAGGGTATTGAGATGATTCTTTTGTGACCAGAAATATTTTTCAATTGTACTACTTGGGGTAAATTTTTAGGTCCATACGAGTCTATTTGGACTGACTTACTAAAATTAGTAAGTGACCATTTTTTTCCTTTTCCAACTCTTGACTGTCTTACACCACTTAAGTGTCATCATGGAACTCAAAACAACTAAAGAAATTAAGGAAACATATTTTTTTTGTGTGATGAAAGATTTCCCTACACCGTTGGATTCTCCTACATCACATATTTATTTATTATATTATATTTTTATATATTAAACATATTTTTAAAATAAAATATAGCCATTTGTTTTGAGGAGTTCAAGGATGATAGATACTCTAATAAATTCAATCAACTATGGTTGTTTTGAGTGTCTTTACATAAGCAACATGGTGTTAAATCAACCAAGAGTTGAATAAGCACCTTTCCACATGGTGGTGAGAAACTTTTTCGATCAAAATCTTGCATGTTTATAAAAAAATTCAATCCATTTCTTCCTTTTAGCCCAAGAATGGAACACATCTTCATGATTTGACCCATGAGGGAGACACCCTTGTCAAATCTAGATGTAAATCATTATATCCAAGGTGATATTTTGCATTTTCTATAAAATTTGATGTTGTCCATTAAAAGAGTCACATATTTTATAAATAATTATGGGAACAAATGTAAATGTTATATTTTTTAACAACTCTATTATGGAAGAAAGGTCTCATTTTCCCATTTTCTTTACTATAATAGTAGTTTCCTATACTCCATGTGGTAGTCATGCTATATCAATGACCCTAGTTAAGATAACGATTTACCATAAAGCTTTGACAAGAATTTTCAAAATTTCATGAGATTTCCTAAAAAATGTAGATGGGCATAGCCAAGCCTTATCCTTTCTATGTGAGGTCCTCTAGGTTCTCATAGAGGTGTAAATTTGTAAGGATTTTAACCGAATCTTTACCAAATGGTTATAATGTTAGGAAAAGGTGTGTTGTACACCTTGCAATATATATAAAATGTAATTATTTAATATTGGGGAAAATAAATAAATAAAGTACCCAATATTAAATGTGGGGGCAAGGTTTTGCAATCGTATGGTTTTAGTCACATGGTTTTGTGTAATACCACTTGGTGGTTTTGTGGGAGCTTGCTTTTATAAAAGCAACCACAATGGTAGTTGTTTAGGACGGTAAGTTTACATGTTAGCTCTTGTTAGCGTTTGTGAGGGTTTGAAGCATGGCATGGGATGTGTGGTTACATGCTTGTTCACATGGATTGCTTGGAGAGGGATTTATGCTTCAATGGTGTTCATGGAGACTCTAAAGATGTATTGTAATCTTTATTGTTGAATAATAAATGAGAGATGGATGCTTTTGGGGGCTGGGCTTTTTTTTCCCTCTTAAGGGTTTTCCCAGTGTATATCTTGTGTCATATTTTCATGGGTATGTTGTCTATTCTCTTGCATGTGGATTCTAAATACTTAGTTGTATAGATTTCTCTTTTGGGTTATGTGGAAATTGTCTTTAAATGACTACAAGTTTCCAACAATTGGTATCAAAGCCATGGTTATGGTTGTATAACCCTTAGTTGAGGAAAATCTTATTTAAGCTTGGATCTATGCATTGCATGTGAGAATGAAAGACATAGCAATATATGAGGGTTTTGCAATTTGTTTATTGCAGATCTGAGGGTCTTGGGTTTACTGTTTTGATGGGTTGTTTGCAAATTTTGGGTGAAAAAGGTTTTTGGGCTATGTATTCAAATGAGGGTTTTGTGGGGAAAAATTTATAGAAAACCTCCTAGAGAAAAATGGACCTCATAATTGGATCTGGGTTGGCTGAGAGATGAATTTTGATATATAATTTTCCCTATTTTAGTTACTGGAAAAAATTGCAATTTTTTTTTATGAAATTCCCCTTTGTTGTTGTACAATTGTCAATTTTTTATTTAGGAAAAAAAAAATCCTATCACCATACCTTGCAAAATGAAAAAAAAAACTAAAATTATGTGGAGGGGTTGAAATGTTTTTATGATTTTTTTTTTTTTAAAATATATATAAATGTTTGTAGGGAGGGGTCGAACTCTACCCCCACCCACTGCCATACCTACAGGTTTGTAGGTGGCCTGTCGACAACAGTTATGCCTTTTTGTCCTGCTAGCCGATAGGTACCGCTAAAAGACATGAAGGTGAGCCCCATTGTTGCTACTCCATGTGGGCTTTAAAATAAAAACTTTAAAATATTTTTTAGCTGCTGGTAAAAATTTCCAAAGGCCCGATAAAGTTTTTGAAAGTAGATAAATTTAAATGGATTTAAATATTACTTTGGATCTACCACCAAGGGACTATGCCGCCTAGGTGGGGTCATCATCCCACCACCAATGAGCCACCAAGGGTGGTGATTTTTTGCCTTATAGAAAAATTGAGCGACTTTCTTCCAGGGGACATAACTTTCACCTAGGTGGTTTGTTTTTTCTCTTCTTGGACTTGTTGGAAAGCTGATTGGATGCTCTACACTATGGTGCTAGTGATTTTCTAATATTTTATAGTTTTGATAGTGTTTTACATGTTGGAAGTTATTTGTTCTATTTGAGCTTTGAGAGGTGATATCGGGCACATATAGAGTCAGATTTTGGACTTCAAATAGTCAATGAAAATCTTGTTCAAAGCACTACACAGTGGATCAAGTTTCAATTTATTTTGGAATGGTTAATTTTTTATTTTCCTTATCTAATCTATTTATGGGTTACTTTGACTATGGTGATACTATGAGTTTATGGATGATTGGATCTTGGAGATTTGATGTTGGATTCATTGTATGCTTGTTAGTGTAATTAATATTTAATTACACTTGCATAACTTTACTTAGGTAATATCTCTACTTTTTTCTAATTTTCTCTTATGTGGAAGGATTTTTCTGTTTTGCATTTCAAATCTTGGTTTCTAACATGGTTCCTCTCAACTGAAGTGTGAACCAATGAATCCGATATGTGTCAAGCAATAACAAAAATGTGGCCAAAAGAAACTAAGAAACTAGATATAACCCATATGAGTTGCCAAAAAATAAAGATGGATATGGAGATCAAAGTGCATACACACTTTAATCAGATTATTATGCAAGAAACCCCCCTGATGGAACTTTATCTTAGTTCATTTATTACAATAAACCAACGATTGTAATAGGAGAGCATACAAATATGCATAAATAGAAAATGAAAATTAATCTGAGCTCATTTTCGAGTCTAGGGCTATCGAAAAAGTCAAGATCGACTTTTGTTTTGCCTAAATCCGACATTTTATGCCAGAGTTATGAGGGTTTGAAGATTTGTCAGATCTAGGAGTTGTGAAGCTTCTGGTGCATTTTCAGGCAGATTGGACCTTGCCATCAGATCAGAGCATTTGATAGATGAAAATTTACATATAATACGCCCTATTTCGACATCAGTTGTTTGTGAGGCAAATTTTTTTTACCCAGCAGGCCGTACGGCCCGCCATGTATAGGGTACAATTTGCAAAATTAAAAAAATTCAAAAAAAAAATTCTGCATATATTATTTCAATCGGCTTTTATTAAAAAAAAAAATTCAGGCTTTGTTTGGGCAGATTAAATATTTTGTGGGGCACATATGATATTTTATTTAAATATTGGAGGTTTGAATTTTATATTTTTGCAGAAAAAGATTTTTGTTGGCACCATTTGTAGGTCAGTACTTTCCTTTTCCATAGATCTATCGGCATTCTACGTCGGTGACATTGTCCTTGTCGGCCGGCTGCCGTTGTACCTTTGCCGACCATCAACCCCTCCTTCCGCCGACCTCCCTTTTTTCTCTGGCCACCTGTCCCTTTAGCCTCCCCACTGGCATACATCTTCTTGGGACCCGTAGACTGGCTGTTTTTTCCTGAGCCCCTCTGTCCTCGGCCCTCGGTCACATTCGCCTCGGGGGAGCTCCACTAGTGGGTGGTGCCAGGAGGCGGCGCCACCTTCATGCCACCACCGCTCAGCCCACCCACCAGGTGGCGGTATTTTTTTAAAAAAAATTTCCCCCTGGTCAAATGGCCGACCAAGGGCCAGAGCGAACGATGCTTAATTTTTGCACCCTATTAGTCTTTGAGTACCTTGATTTTCCCCCATACATGCTTTTTTTTCATTTTGTCATAACTTTTGATTCCGGAGGCAAATTTTTTGAAACAAGATATCGCTCGAAAGCTGGCGAGCCCAATTTTATGATGGTGTATTTTGTTTTTAGAGATTTTTCTATTTGATGGGATTTTTTTCCTGTTGAAGTCAGATGTTCAAATTTTGCTTCGGAGGGCATATCTTTTGACTTGGTGATCCTTTTTTGTCTTTTTTGCGGCATCAAAAAGCTAATTATGTCCTCTACACAGATTTGAAATCAATTTTTATTTTCTGTTTATGCATATTTGTATGCTCTCCTTTTACAATCGTTGGGTTATTGTAATAAATGAACTAAGATAAAGTTCCATCAGGGGGGTTTCTTGCATAATAATCTAATTAGAGTGTGCATGTAATTTGATCTCCATATCCATCTTGATTTGTTGGCAACTCGTATGGGTTATATCTAGTTTCTTAGTTTCTTTTGGCCAGATTTTTGCTATTTCTTGACTCATATTCGATTCATCGATTCACACTTCAGTTGAGAGATTATGTTTCTTAATCCACATTGGTTCAGATCCTTCTTAGTTTGAGGGCCATGTTTTTATGGTTAATGTTCTAGAGGCTTTATGGTACTACTTCCCATGGAAGAGTTTTAGTTTCAGTTTTGCATCGGCATCAAGATACATAGTTTCTAGATTTTGTCATCATCTCATCTACTGTTGCTTCACAAATTCTAGGGTTGTTCCAGTTTGTGAGTTTTCCAGTGTTTCATGGCATCAGGTCTGATGTCGCATTCTCATGATTCCATTTTTGGTTTTAGTTGTAGACAAAATTATCTTTCCTTGCTTGTCGGATTGCGGTTCCAGTGTTACTCCACAGTGTTCTTCCAACACTTCTTTGCATCAATCATCTCATTATAGGGGGGTTTTGTCCCATTGGGTTTTCCTTCTCTACCTCATTATTGCATTTGTACTTGGGTACCTGATTAGGCCTTGTTGCCAGGACCCATTCATGCTTTCTTGCATTCATCTTAGTTTGAGGTGCATGCTTTTTTAGTCTCCCTAAGTTGCACTTATGGGGGGTGTTAGTGTAATTAATATTTAATTACACTTGCATAACTTTACTTAGGTAATATTTAATTCCTAGGTTAATTAATTCTCATCTTTATCTTATTGAGCTATCTTGTTGCTCAAGATAAGATTAGGGTTATGCATCTTTGCTTTTATAAAGCAAATCATATCTTGTAATTATGAATTCCTAAATAATAATTATTTGCACATCTTTATGCAATCTCTCTACTTTTTTCTGATTTTCTCTTCTATGGAAGGATTTTTTTGGTTTGCATTTCAGATCTTGGTTTCTAACAATGCTCAGTTGTACATCTCGGTTTATTCTCTTATTTGACATGGTTATTAGTATATGTTTGAATTTGTATGTTGCCTTGTTGTATATACAAGTTGTACAATGTTATAGGCGGTCTATACTTACATGTTGCATTTATGACTTGGACATGGGTTGTGTTTTCCCATTGATATTTTAGTGTTGATGCATGTTCAATTTTGGTGGCTTGGTTTAGTCACTTGTTTTGCTAGTTTTGTTGTCATGTTGAGGAGGTGAGATAGTATTACCAAGTACAGCCATGATATGAGACCTATGCAGTTTACTATGATTATGCAAATATGTGGACACATTTGGGTTGAGTTGTTGGTACATTTGGTGGTGATCATGGTGTCATGGATGTTTCTTATACTTTAGAGACTTTTGCATGCCATGATGGTTTATGTAGGTGCATTGTTAGTGGTGTTGGATTGGTTCTTGATTAAGGTTGTGGCAATGTATCTTCTTGGTATGAGGATCATGGTTTTACTTTTCCTTTTGGGAGCTCTTGTTATATTTGAGTTCTTTGATTGTGTGAGGACCTTTTTGGTTGATCTCCATGAGGAGATTGTTAGCATAATGTCATGTATAGCTTTATTACACTTTTCAGCGTGAGCTTTTGACAATGATGGATTGGCAGTGTTGGATATGTTTATGATTTTTGGCAGTTGTAGGTATCTTATTGGCTTGGAGATTTTTGTTCTACTTGTTATGTTATTGAAATTTTAGTTTTGTGTGTAGACTTGGATGATATTCATGGAGAGGATGGCTTTTACGATGACATGTGTGACTCAGTATCATAGTTCAGTGGGAGTAATTGGCAGTTACATGGATGCATCATTTGATATGGTTATCTTCATGTGATTAGGGATATGGTTTCTTGGTTTAGAGTGTTTTTCTATTATGTCATAGTTTACTCTTGATACACATTTAGAGTTTTTAATGGTACTTGTTCTCTTGAGACCAGGATGTATATATGTTATGGTGCATGTAATATCCTAGGAGGAGATGGTTAGATCATGGATGTCATGTTTATGTTCCTGATTCTTGATTGGAGCTTTGACATTGATAGAGTGTGGTTCTCTTTATATTGGGTACATTGATCATTTGATTGATCACTTGTGATGGTGCTATGTTGCATTTATTTTTTGGCATGGATTGGTTGGTTACAGGTACTCATGGATACTTGGAGACATAGGTGAGACTTGACTTCTCTTGTGATTAGAGATATGTGTTGAGATGGTTACTTGTGATGAGATTTTAGCAGAAAATCTGAGGAGCCTACACCTTGGTTGGACGTGAGTTCAACATGGACCTATGAGGAGAGTGTTCTTGAATGAGTCATGATGACTTGTATGTCTTGGAGGAGCATTATCATTCCCCACTCTTGGTCTACTCAGTGGTTTCACTTGAGAGGTATTGCCCATTGTTTATTTCAGGTGTTTTATGTTTATGCTTTATCTTCTCATGCATATGGATCTTGAGATATGGATATATGGTTTTGGAGGGTTCATTTGAGGAGTGTTGGCATGTCTATATCCTTATGCATTGTGATTAAATTCATTGATGTTGAGTTTAGGAGATTTTTTGGGCTTATTTCCTTCATTGGAAATGGATTTAGTTTGATCTTCTTTGGTTATGAGAGGCTTGCATCCATGTTGATTACATGATACATATGTTATGTTTGATCTTGGTGATTGAACGGTTGGGTGTTTTTATGGATTTTATTTTGGGGTGTTTTGGATGAGATCATACTTGATACAATTGGCATTTAGAGGTGTATGTAGAAGTATTTTCTATAGGTATATGATGTGCAATGTTTCACTCTATGGTCTTGGTTATCTTCTTGGATGTTTGGTTTCACATTACATTGGTTGAGGTTTTGTTGGAGCTATTGTGATCACTAGCTTGTGGTAATGTGTTTTCACTTATGTTCTTGGGTGATGACATGGAGGTTCCTTTATTTTTTTTCTTTTTTGGGTTTGGATAACTTGGGAGAGCTATGGAGACTTGTGATGAGAGTTGTTCTTACAGGTTATTGGTTTACAAGTTTTGCATATCATTGTGGATGTTTCCTTGGTACTACATGATGTTGTTTACACTTTCTATATGATGCTATTGCTAGACTTGGTATGCCTTGATTTTTTTCAAATTTACATTACCCACGTAGTGGGAGCTCTTAAATGTGTATGCCATTCTTTGACAGGTTTTGCACATGAAGTTTAGGATTGCAGTTTATGGGTGTATATTTTTATGGCATGAGTTTACTATATTTTGTATACCTTGGAGGTATGGACATTTGGATGTGTTGGCACTTGTTGTGGGTGTTATTTCAGCTATGGGTTTGTGTATCTTGATGACTTCTAGTGCATATTGTTACCTTTGGATTGAGTGTATGTGTTTGGGATATCGATTGAGGAAAGACTTATGCTTCATTGTGATAGATTGTGTGGATTCTCTTTGGATGGATTCTTATCTTTGTGCATTGGCATGATGGTGGATGAAAGCATTCATGCTTGGGATGGTGGTCATTTTGATTCTTGTTGCAAGTATCTTGATGGAGCACATGGAGCATTTTGATTCCATGATGGTATATGTGGCTATATGGATTGTTCATTTGATTCATGTATTGAGGCTACTTGTTCCCCTTATACAATGTATACAACAAGTGGGAGAATGCTAAGAAACTTTGTGTTGTACACCTTGCAATATATATAAATGTAGACACGTAAAATGTACCAATTGACATTGTGCATCTGATCCCGACCACTAGCATTGTTTCATCTTGAATCATCCTTTGGTCTAACCATTTAATCAAATACCCCTATTTGATTAAATTCATCAATATTCCTCTCTTAATTAAATAAACTAGTTATCTAATTAAGTCACCTCTTCTCGATAATTAAATTAATCATTTTGATCTAATTATCCAATTTAATTAAATAATTAATTTTATTTGATTAAATCTCTAAGTCTATCTATTAAATTAAATAAATTAAAACCTTATTTAATTTAATCTAACATCATCTCTTTTAATTAAATAAATCAAAAATGTTTATTTAATTAAATCTTTAAATCACATCCTTCTCATATTCAAATGATTTAAATAAATCCACAAATCTAAGTCAAATTTGTCACATCAACTAATCTCTCATTAAATTAATTAACCTTGATTAATTTAATCTCATCTCATGTCCCATCCTCCAAATTTTACCACTTGCACATGAAAATAGATTTAATTGATTGATTAAATCCCTATTTTCCTCAACAAGACATCTTTTTGGAATATTCTCCAAGTTTGAATTAAAAAATCCAAGTTGCCATGTACATCCAACAAGGCATTTACTCCATCTTACATGTCCTTTGCCTTGAGCCAAGTGGTATTTAATTCATTTTTCCTTCCCTCTTGCATGTCATTTCAACAAATTCAAAATTCTAAAATAGGCATTTATTGGCACAATCCTCAAAACTTGCACATCCTCCATCCACCCATTGGATGAATGTTAGTCCCACATTGCTTTATTTTGGACATTCATCCTTCAATCTCATCTATAAATAAGATGCTTCATTCCTCATTTTATTATCCACAATTTGAGTAAAGTTACCATGCTCAAATCGTCATCAATCCTCATCCATTATCATTGAATCATAGCTAGGTTATGCAGGTTTTTCCATTGGAACCTCATCAAGCATCAACAAAGTGGATCACTCATCAACATTCATCAACATACATCAATCTTGCATCATAGAAATTGGGAAAAGGCCAATTTTCAGATCAAATTGGCACCAATTCCCCCATGCAATCATGAGTTTGCTAGTCTAATTAGGATTCAATCTATTTTATTGCTTTCTCATTATGTTTTTTATTGCTTTTTTCCTAATTTGAAATTTGTGAATGAATTTCATGGGGAATACTTGTTGTTACTTGCATTCTAACATATAATGTTTTTTTTCTTCTAGGTATTGGGATTGGGGTTCACACATTTGGCGCTAGAAGGAGGGTAACATCTCATTTTTAATCATTTTTTTCTAAAAATTCAGCATTTTTGTTTGTGCACAGGAAAATTCCAATGCTGGAAGCTCAGCATCGCCATATAGCACCACTGACTCTCCAGCATCGCCATATAGCACCGTTGGAAAGTCCAAACTATGACGCTCTAGCCATCCCACCTAAAAAAATTGAATTTAAATTTTAAACAGCGACGCTGAGCAAAAGGGCGACGCATTTGAGCTCATTGGTCTGGGTGTAGAGCACCGCTGACTGGTAAGTGGCGCTATACAACACTGCTAGAGAAATCAAATTGTGACATAGTCACGGGTTATGCCGCTGACAAGGAGTAAAAAGTTGAAATTTTATTTTAGCACATGCTTTTTTTTAAATGATGAGTTTATCTTCTATTTTCTACTTTTTAACCTCTGTATTTTGTAGAATCTGACTGGTTTTCTTTCTTGTAGGTTTGATCAATTGAAAATAGAAGAAGGAGAAGCATGATGATAGTATCTTACAAAATCAAAGTGTTTTTAAACACTTTAGTGTTTGTTTAACACTCTTAGGAAATTGTCATCTCTTCTTGCCTAGGACACTAATTTCGTTTGGGCTTTAAAAATATTCTTTTCAATTTTTGTAAAAGCTTAAAACAAAAATTAGGATTACAACTTACTAGAGTTTGTTTCTTGGTTAACAATTGAACAAAACAACTCTCATTTGTCCTTTGGTGCTTTAAAAATAACTCACAGTTGCTTTATGGCTCTAAAATGAACAAGTGCAACTTTTTCTTTGTGATGGCTTACTTAAACTAACTTCATTGAAAAAGGACGTATGCGCTTCTCTCGCGCTTTATAGCGATCTTGAGAATCAAAAGGCTTTTTTTGTGATTTTAGGTTAATATAAAGCAATCACCTCCACACTTCATTTTGGGTTTAAAATTGAACAAAACATTGTGCGAGTGTGAGTAGAGCATTATTGCGTACATTCTCTCTCTTTGTGTTGCAAACAAAGATTGATCAAGTTACAGATATTGTCTTTACTCGCTTTTGTTATCTTAGAGGGCCTGCCTTGGGGAAAAGTACTCACCCAAGGGAATGACTCAACCAGTAACACTCTAAATCCAAGAGTATTTCCAACTGGGATATAAATGTGGGTATTGGAATAAACCCCAATATCACGCGGTTGGCTCCGACGAGATGGATCTGAAAAAGGGACTCTCACCGTATGGGTCAATCTCCAACAACAAAAAGTCCTAATTAAAACCCATTTTAGAATTACTAAAATCCTTGATCTATTTTTTGGTGCAAGAACGGTCATTCTGAAGCCGCCCCACATTTTTATGGTCTTTTAGTAGAAATGGAAAGCATGCCATGGGAGTTTCATGGGTGTTGATGCTTGGCTGCCCTGAATGACGTTAATGAGTCGTGGAGGGGAGCCAGTGGGGTCAAGCATCTAACCATTCGCTAAAGATAAGCGTAGTTGGACTTGTCCAAGTGGGAATCCAACAAATATTGTCTTCCATATCTATAGGGTTGTACTTATTCTTGGTTGCAAAATGCTTTGCTTGTTCGAAAACATCTTGGAAACAAACACCTAAACATCATCATCAAAATTTCAAACCCTTTAGGAGACAAATACAATTGACTCAATTCATGTGTTATTGCTTGCCCTTGGGATTCACATCCTTAGAGGTTTCTAAACATTTGGATTACATCTCAATTTGTCTACTAAAGTTAAACAATAAGTAACCCTTGCCTTGAATTCATCAAATTTCCACATAACATACTTTGTGGGATTCAAGGAAATTAAGATATTGGACATCTAGTTTGTAAAACTAATCAAAGAAGTGTTTGTGGTAAAATAAAGCCACTAAGAAAAGATTTACAAAATGAACTCTCACATGTGTTGAAACCTCATGATTTCCAAGAAAATCAAAATCCTAAAACGAAATTCCTTGGTTCAAAATTTGGAAATGTATGCTCAAATTGAACCACTTATTGGTTATAAAGGTCTATAGAAGCATTGTATTTTCTTCAATACCGAGGTTTAGGTAAACAATTTTCTTTTTTAGGTTCAACTTACGATAAAAAGAAATCAAAATCTTTTTTCACCCATCCTTCAAACATCAAACCAAAAATCATTTCACCATCATCCTTTGGAGAAATCTTGAAACTATCCTTCATGCTAGGCTTTTTTGGCAAAAATCAAAATCCTCAAAAGACAATCCTTGAGATCTTTATCAAAATCATCTTTGGATAGGTATGTGTAGATGCATCCTTTTGCATATACTTAGTCAAAGTTATCAAACCATCTTGTTTAGCTAGGTATATGTAGATGCATCCTTCTTCATCTGCTTGGTTAAATTATCATCTTATTTGAATAGGTGTGGGTAGATGCATCCTTCTCCCTACACATATTCAAATTATCATCCTTTGAGAAAATCTCCCCTTAGATAATCATCCAACATCTTAGGGTCTACTTGTTCAAAATAAAAGCAAACCAAAATCAATCAAATCAAGGACACTCCAAGAAAATCAAAATCAAAATCCAAAACATATCCAAAAAATCCTAAAAGTCTAGCATCCCCCTCAAGATTTATCAAAAGATCAAAACATCTACACCATCCATCTTTTGCATCATCATCATATCATCTTTCGATCCTCAAGATATCCTAAAATTTTATCTTTTGTGCATAAAGTAAAGATCAATCCAAAGAAATAAGAGATTCATCTCCCATATTCTTGAAAATTGATCCTTGTTTTATGGTTCAAACTAGATCTCAATACAAGAACATGGAAGCTGACAAAGAAACACCCGCTTCAAGTGACCTAAGCCAAATGAACGTCGAAATGAATCCCATCGAATAAAGCAATCCTTTGACTATCTCATCATCACAAAACCCACAAGAGGAAATCCAAGGAGAAGATCTTACCTTTGGGATGTCACATGAAGAAATAACCAAAATGCTCCAAAATTTGAAAAACCATAAGATCATCAACATCATGATGAGGCTTAACCCTTCACTATACATGCTTGTACTAGCAAGACAAGGGGCCAAATTACCTTCTGATTTCGATATGAGATCTATAGTGGAACCATCTTTGGAGGTTATGCCTCTAATTTCATCCACACTCCCCATATCATCTACACCCTCATCCCAAATCATCACTCAAAACATTTCACAAATCATGGCATCTTTTGCTCCAACCCAACCCAATGTTAATAAGGGAAACACATTTCTCAATGCTATTCAAACACACCCCCTTGTTAAAAATCAAGACTTGGATGTAAACACCATATTGGAACAAAAAATACCCCAAAATCCATTACATAAGTATGTTCCTCTCACCTTCCATAATCCTAATGATCCATCATCATCATCCTTCTGCACAACACCTTAAAATTCTCTCCTCACAAATTCACAAGAGGAAGGTGACATGTTCAGACTTGGGGGCATTTTCGACACCACAACATTTTCTCAAGAACTCACACCCCTCACATTTTCACCTCTTCCACCATTACCACTATTATCCACACCTCTACTTGGTTTGGGGCTCCCACCTTTACCAAATATCAATCAACCAACATCCCAAACACCAATCAAACCACCATGCCAAACTCTCAAAACTTGTCATCGATATCATAACAACAGATGACAACTACACAAGCAATCTCAACATCATCAATCACCCCCCTAACATCGCAAAGCATGGTATCTCAAGGACCAACCACATCAATAGCACCATCCACCACTTAAATCACCAACAGGACATCACCACTCACCAGCACCACAAATGCCATTCCAAATCCACCACCACCCCCACCACCACCAACTTCTAGCATATCAAGCCAATACAACATGGCATTGAAAGCAACTCAACAAGCTGCTTATCAAAGGGGATTCCTAGAAGTGCAAAAGCAAAAATCCATGCAACTAGCTGCTCAGCAAGTTGCTCAAGTTGCACAAGCTGCCCAAGTAGCCCAAGCCACATTATAAGCGCAATAGCCTGCACAAGCCCAAGATTTATTTCAACAACAACAACAACAAGCTACTCAAGCTATGCAAGCTGCTCAAGCCCAAATCCTATTACAACAACACGTGGAACAAGCACAAGCCCAAGCACAAGTAGTGCAAGCACAAGCTCAAGCTTAGGCGCACACCCAATATCAAGCATAATAAGCACAAGCACAAGCACAAATTCTTGCACAAAAACAAGTAGCACAACTACATGCATATCAAAAAGCAATACAACAATATCAAGAGTAGCAAGAAGCAACCCAATTTGCAGCCCAACAACAAGCGTTGTTGGAACAACAACAAGCACAACAACAGGCAATCTTAGCGTAACAACAACAAGAACAACAAGCATTGTTTATACAGCAACAAGTGCAAGCATACCTAGCTCGACAGAATGTGCATATACCTTAAAACAACACACCAAACAACCCACCCATCCAACCCACAATCGAAACACCCCAAAATTCCTTTATCCCACCCCCTGATCCACAAAATGACATAACGACATAAATCAGGTTGTTCTCGCAACAAGTGCTCGATCTTCAATCAAGGCGTACCACAAAAACACCAAGCAACTTGTGTCCCTATCCATTTGATAGGAACCTTATGATGAAACCCTTCCCCAAAGGATTTTAAATCCCCAAGTTTGACAAATATCGAGGGATGGGAAACCTTAAAGATCACATCAAGGAATTCCAGGTTCATTGCATGGAAGTCACATACGACAATACCTATCTGATGAGGATATTTCCTAGGAGTTTGGCTGGACATGGTATGGAATGGTTCTCTCACCTACCTACAGGTATCAGAACATTCCAAGAAATTATAGATGCATTCATTAAAAACTACGCATGTAATATTGCAATGGATGTCAGCCTAGAAGAATTCTCAGCTCTGAAACAAGGTAAGGGTGAATCATTCGCTTCATTCCTACAATGATGGTGATCCAAGGCCAATCAGAGCAAGTGGACCATGCCCGAAGAACAACAAGTTTGCACCATTATATCCAACCTTGATGGCCTCTTGGCATTTCATCTCAAGGTACAAGGGATCACCACATATGACTAATTGATCTCCAAGGTGCTCAACATCGAACGAGCCCTTATGACTCAACCCGCGGGATCAACTTCATACCCCGAACAACAAAACAACCACCCACCCTCCAATTACAACAATAAACCTCGCATGTGGGAAAGGAACAAAAATATTACTAATGATGGTGTTGTTGATGCCAATGTGATCATTAGTGCCCCACGCCAAAATACACCCACACCAAAAATCAAAATCCAACACCAAAACAATCACCAAACAACACACCAACCAAACAACAATTTGACAATTAACAATCTCAATGATCAAAGGGGACCACCCCAATGGAATAAGAGCTATCGCAAGCAAAAGTACACTGCTATGGGGGAACCACTAGAACTCATCATGAAGAAGCTGATAAATGAAAAGCTCATCAAAGTACCCACATATGACAATTACCAAGAACCGGATGTGAAACCTCCTTGGTATAATGAGAATCAACTTTGTGACTTCCATAAAATCAAATGGCATACCACAAATAGTTGTATGAGGCTAAAAAACATAATTCAAGATCTCATCGATCAAAGAATTATAAACGTAGAATAGCCTACAAGAAACTAAGATCTTAAGATATACATGAATCTGATGCCTAATCATGGCAATAAAGGGAATAATAATAACACTGATAAGGGGAAAGGCACCCAAACAAACACAAATCACATGTATGAAACAGTCGTCACCTCCCTAGATGAATACTGCACAGTCATCACTATTAAAGGCACCCATGTCGATTGTGGAGTCACCACAAGAGGCAGAAAAGTTACCATCGCAGGATCATCCCAGCCAAACAGAGTCCCTGCATCTGGATCTGTCGCCAATGGCTATAACATCCTTGATCAGCTCAAAAGAATGCCAGTGCAAATATCCATCATGGAGTTACTAAAAATATCATTGGCCCATAAGAAAATTCTTGAGGAAGCGTTGGCTTCATCCACTATCCCCACAGATCTTGATGCAGAATAATTCCAAGCTATGGTCAGAAATATCATTACGCCAAATCTCCTCACATTCTCCGATCAAGATTTCCCCACTCAACCATCTCACAACTGTACGCTCCACTTAGAAGTCATCGTATAGAAAAGAAAAGTCAAAAGGGTCTTGGTGGATGGAGGTGCGGGCTTGAATATTTGTTCTCTCAATCTTATCAAACAATTAAAAATCTCAGAGGATTCTATTAACAAAGGAAAGGGTATCACAATAAGAGCATATGATGATCAAGAAAGAGTGTCCCAGGGCACGATCAAACTCCCTATTCAAGTAGGGCCTACTATCATGGAAACCACTTGTCAGGTCTTGGACCTCGACTTGCCATATAACATCCTCCCAGGACGTCCATGGATTCATGCGATTAAAGCAGTAGCGTCAACTTTCCATCAATGTGTGAAATTCACACATGAGGGACAAGAAGTTACCATCCATGGAGATCCTGAACCCTTCTCCTATTGTAAAAACCTTGAAGAAAAGTACTGTAAAATCCACTAAGTACCAAAAAATGATGAGGGCCCATCTACACCATACATTGATCCCGCCACTCTCGCATCCACTTCTGTGACAGAGAAACCCATCACTCCCACCATTCCCACCATCTTTGACATTAAAATCATCATCCAAGATAACAGTTGTGGAAACTACAAGCTCCCTAATAATGCTTTTTTGGTAGGAGAGTTACCACAATCTCCTAGATCACGGGGACATCCACAAATAAATGAAGCCTCCACATCCCAAACATCTCCTGAAGAATATCCCAAATTTATAAGTTGGGGAGATCTTGGCCAAGAAGTTATTGAGGTAGATCCATCTCATATGCTATATCAAATTGAAAGACCAGTAGTTGATTTACCAATGGATGACATAAGCAAGGGTCTGCAAATGATGCTCGCAATGGGCTATGATAGAAACCAAAGACTTGGGAGAAACGACAATGGGATTATAATACCTATCATTCCAGAGACATGAGCGATAACAAATCTTATCCTTGGATGTACCCCTCTGAGTATAACCATATGTGGTCAAAGTCCTCCAGTTAGAAGGGTTAATAATCCTCCTCAGCCAACCACAACTATGCTTACCAGTATCTATAGGTCACATCATAGATAAATTTACATTTGACATAACCGACGTCTGTAGTAGTAGTGATGGCGAGGATACCACGACCAACTTACTTGGGCTATTTGAGGATATCACTCTTTGCATGATTAGCACCCTATCTTTTGAATCAATCCACCAAAATCATGAGATCTGCCTAGTATATCCCCAACTCATTGACTATGACCAACGAGGACCACTAGTTCTTGATACATTTGAAAATGATGAGGTGCTCTCAGAATTCATGGGACTGTGGGACAACATTCTATGTGGGGATCAC
This sequence comes from Sequoia sempervirens, assembly GCA_007258455.2. Classification (NCBI taxonomy): domain Eukaryota; kingdom Viridiplantae; phylum Streptophyta; class Pinopsida; order Cupressales; family Cupressaceae; genus Sequoia; species Sequoia sempervirens. Next base: position 735,583,766 of record VDFB02270651.1, on the reverse strand, counting down.
AAAGTAGGGTTCATAATCGAGCTAGATACACATGCCTATTATGGGGAAACGATTGAATCCCTTAGTCACAAAAGTGAAAAATTAAGAATAATATCTAAGTTTTTGAGTGAAAACCACACTATGGCACTCTCTGACCAGAAAAAAGTAAAAAGAAAGGACGCATCAAATGGTGAAAACCTCTCTGAGGCACCCAGGGATGGGGGATTCAATCTTCCTATTAGAGCTCTTCATTAAGAAAAATCAACAGTCTTGGCAGAAAGATGCAATCTGGTCAATCTAGGAACAGAGGAAACCCCACACATCACATTCTACATGGAGTCATTACTATCAGAGGAACATGATCTCCTAGCAGCCTTCCTAAGAGAGAGATAGATAAAATTCTCATGGAGTTATGTTGACATGCCAGGGCTTGATCCAGAGATCGTGGTTCACCACTTAGCAATATATCCAGAAGCAAAGCCTGGTAAACAAAAAATTTGAAAAATGCACCCTCAGATCACCCTATTATTCAAAATGGAGCTAAAAAAGCTATTAGATGCAGGATTCATCCGACTGATAGATTATCCAGAATGGGTGTCAAACTTGGTACCTATTTCAAAACCCGATGGGAACATCAGAATTTGCACAGACTTCAGAGACTTGAATAAAGCATTTCCGAAAGATGACTTCCCACTTCCAAACATCGACATGATAATAGACATGACAATTGGACTTGAAATGTTGTCACTAATGGACAGATTCTCAGGGTACAATCAAATAATGATAGCTAAAGAGGACCAACACAAAACAACTTTCACTTTTCCATGGGGGACTTACTACTGGAATATGATGCCATTCAGCTTAAAGAATGTAGGAGCAACATACCAAAGGGCCATGACATTGATATTCCATGACATGATTCATAAGACGGTCAAAGATTATGTTTATGACATTCTAGCCAAGTCTAGAAAGAGAAAAGATCACATAGAAACCTTAAGTGCCATCTTTGATAGGCTAGAAGACTACATGGTCAGATTAAACCCAAAGAAGTGTGTCTTCGGCGTACAATCAAGAAAATTGCTAGGATATATAGTGTCAATGAGAGGTATCGAGGTAGATCCAGCAAAGGTAAAAGAAATCCTTGAAATGGAGGCACCAAAAACATTAAAGCAATTGAGAGGTCTCCAAGGTAGGCTCCAATCCATTCGAAGATTCATAGAATAGTTGGCAGACAAACAGAACCCATACTCTCACCTACTCCACAAGGGAGTAGCATACAAATGGGATACCAAGTGTGAAGAGGCATTCAATAAAATCAAAGAATATCTACTAACACCACCAGTCTTAATGCCACCAATCCCAAGAAAACCATTGATTCTCTACGTGTCAGCAACAACAGCAGCCCTTGGAGCTCTCCTAGCTTAGCATGACGAAAATGGAACAGAAAGGGCTATTTACTACACTAGCAGAACAATGGTGGAGCATGAGATAAACTACTCATTCATCAAGAAAGCATGCCTAGCAGTAGTGTTTGCATCACAAAAATTCAGACATTACATGTTGGCACACAAAATAAAACTCATCGCCAAAATTGACCCTCTCGAGTACTTATTGTCAAAGGAAATGCTCATGGGAAGAATGGCCAAATGGGTGATGATACTGTCAGAATATGACATTGAATATATGGAGCAGAAAGCAATCAAAGGACAAGTCATTGCAGATCAACTTACAAAAGCACCAATTTATTCAGAGAATCCTCTCATTTCAGAGTTTTTGGATGAATCTATTTTCAATCTCAACATAGCTAACCACTGGAAACTATACTTTGATGGCTCATACACGCAACATGGATCAGGAGCCTATGTCTTCTTTATCACCCCACAAGGGGATTGCATACCAAGGTCCTACAAACTAGAATTTCCCTGCACCAATAACATTGCAAAATACGAGGCTTTAACCTTAGGTCTCAGAATAGCAGCGCAGTGGAACATTATAGCTCTCAAAGTATATGAAGACTTTCAATTGATAATAAATCAAGTAAATGATGAATACCAGATCAAGGATGACAAGATCACTCCATACAAGAAATTGGTGGAGACTCTCAAAGAATCCTTCATTGAAATTACATTTGAGTAGATTCCCAAAACCAACAATAGAGCAGTAGATGCCATGGCAACAATTGGATCCTTACTGGACATCCCCCACAACATTCCAAACTATGAATTCCTGATAGAGCAACTTCTCGTGCCTGCATTTGAGGTACCTGAATTAGAATTTGTGTGCGAAATCATTGGTCCCGGTGATCCTTGGTATCATGACATTTACACATACCTTCGAATAGGAGTCATACTCACTGAATTACCCTCAAATCTAAAATGAACCTTTGTAAAAAAGCCATCCATATTTGTCATCCTAGGAGATACCCTATATCGTAGAAGCATAGAAGGAACCCTACTATGCTACTTAAATGTTGAGGAGGCATTAACCACTCTAACTGAAGTACATAACGGTATATGTGGTTCACACTCGAGTGGAATGACCATAGCTAAGAAACTGCTGAGGATGGGGTATTATTGGCCCACAATGGAAAGAGAGGCACATGACTATGACAGAAGGTGTCTATAATGTTAGCAGCATGGGGACCTCATTTATGCTCCAACTCAAGAGCTCCATCCCATCGTCACACCATGGCCCTTTTTGTAGTGGGGACTTGATCTCATTGGAAAAATCATGCCCACTTCATCTAACGGCCACAAATTCATCATAACCGCAATAGAGTACTTTACTAAGTGGGTAAAAGCCATACCCATGACGTATATAATTGGGAAGCATATTTTAAATTTCATCATGAACTATCTCATTTGCCGCTATGGTGTTCCACAAGCCATTATCTCAGATAATGGGACACCATTTAAGAATTAGGAGGTTCATGACTTATGCAAAAAAATAAAAATCCAACATCGCTTCTCCACCCCATACTATCCCCAAGGCAATGGCCAAGCAGAAGCTACAAAAAAAACCATTTTGAAAATCCTAAAGAAAATAGTCAATGACGTAGGTTGTGACTAGCATTTGTAGCCTAATCCTGCCCTCTGGGCCTATTGAACCAGTATTCGCACATCCACTGGTGCCACCCCTTTCTCCTTGGTCTACGGATCAGAAGCAGTACTCCCCATTGAGATCAAGATCCCATCACTCAGAATATCATTGCAAAACCTCATCACAGATGAAGAGTACGGAGTATCAAGATTGAATGAGTTGGAGCTACTAGATGATTGGTGTATAAATGCTTTGAATCATTTGCAAGTCTATCAGAATAGACTTAAAAGGAGCTATAATAAGAAAATCAGAAGTAGGACTTTCCAAGTTAGAGAACTGGTATTAAAGGATAATTAGAGGAATGTCCCAAACCCAAGCAGCAAAGGAAAATTTGAACCCAATTGGTTGAGACCATTCATTATCACAACAAGTTACAAGTCAGGGGCATATCAATTATCAACATCCGAAGGGGAACCTCTGCAAGATCCCATGAATATCTCTCATCTCAAAAAGTTTTATGCCTAAATCTTTCAAGGTATAAAATCCAAAAAAAAAAAACCAGAAAATGTCCTGAAAAAATGGTTACCTTGGCGAAAACCTGGAAAATAGGCGTCTTGGTAACAACAAAAAAAGCAAAAAGAAAAACATCCAAAAAAAATATCAAAAAGAATAAAAAAATAGTAAAGAGAAAAATTGTCCTCTAGTGAAAACCACTTCAGCGGCACTTTAGACAAGTACCTTGGTGCAAAAACTGACAAACAGGTGCCTTGTGTAAATAAGCACTTTCCATCCACTAGGATCTTTATGGCTTTTTCTGCATCATCCATCCATCATGTTTCCAACATCCATCGCATTCTGATCTCCATCCATCACTCATCCACCAGCATCTGCACCATAGCTTGGTCTTGTTTTCATATCATGATCCCTCCTAGTACTACTCGACCCATCCTCAAGGTCAGTTGGTCCTACCTTTATCAGAGTATTCTATTGCTTCATGCTGGGGACATGTTCTCATCGGATCAAATTCATGTATATTCTTAAAGTCCTAAAACATCAAAAAATCCAAAAACATCAAAACATATCAAAATCCCAAAACAGGTCAAAAAGTTGGTCAAAAAGTCAAAAACAAAGTCATCTTGTCGAACTACGGGTCTCTGAGCCTTGAACATAGGAAAGGTGGATTTTTTATCATCCCTCGAGATACTTAGGTAAGTCCTTTAGGTGTTCGTCATAATAAACTGACATCTCATCATGTATATCATCATCTGTAAATTGGTCAAGTCATCAGTCGAACTACGTGGTCTCTACGTATATAACGTAGGCAAGGCTCATCTGTTGATCAACCCCTAAGGCCCCTAGGGTAAGTCTTTAGGTTAATCTCTTGGTCAAAATCTCGGAAAAGCCCAAAACATTAGAAAATTTGAAAATCAAAACATTTCAAAATCTCAAAAAATACCAAAAACAGCCTCAAAACATTACAAAACTTCAAAAACATCCAAATATTTGAAAAAGAAATCCATCCATCTCATCTCACTTGCACCCGCAATAACATCATTCATAATAAATGATTGTCATCCTCAATCTTTGGTAGGACAATCAAAAACAAGTCTAGCCGGTCAAAAGTAAAAACTCAAAGCGTCAAGTCTTAGGTCCAAGTTAGTACATAAGCAAGTTGGTCAACTTTTTGTGTCGATAACTTATCATCCAATTGGTTCCATATCAATCATTTGAAAGAACACTTTGGATAAATGAAATGTCATGCGACCATCCACTAACATGTCCTAGGATGAATCCTTCCTACAATGGGCATTATCTTTTGGCAATAGTTTTGGTTCTTATCCTTAAAAACACATCCCCTTTTGGTTAGCGGTATTGAAAAATATCAGCTTGTTTGTTTACTTTGTCTTTATCTTTTGACTTATCTTATTGCACTCATTCCAAGGACTTCTCAATGATATCCGAATAGAGGATTTAGAGAAATAGGAATGGGGCAACAATCATTATCTTTTGTTGGCTGTGCTTGTTGGACGTTCTTGTAATATAACCTTGGCGAATACTTGCTTTGTTAGGTATGTATGGAGGAGGTTTTGGGCAACTTGTTGACTATTGCATTGATAGGTTATACCTTTTCGTGTTTTGGTCCAAGGTGTTTGAAACTTCTAAAGTGCATCCTATCAAGGTGTTCGTATGTCAGGTGTGAACAAGGATACTCCTATCTGCTTGTCAAGTCAAAGTCCATCACACTAGGTACAACACCATCCTGGTTTTCCATACCTTGATGCATTGTACCACATGTGTCATCAAACATAAGGAAATTGGCCCTTTGAAAATCCTAATTCCTCAAAAAGTAATCATCATAATTTTTCATTTTCATCATCTTGTGTCATGTTGAAATGATTTCTTCTCTTTCATCCCTTCTTGCTCATCACGCTAACAAGGTACTATGACAGTTGATCATCATCACCATCATCATCGTCATCGATCCTACATCCACAAATCATTTGCATATTGCATCAACATATCATATAGGAAACACATGCATTGCATTTTCATCATCATATAAACATGGTGTTATAAGCATTTTCACATTCCTCTCTCATTACATTGCATCACATTGCATTCATCACATAAATCATTGCATAACATTCATCTGCATAATCATACATTATAGATAATCCATTGCATACATACTCGCATAACATCATAAAGTCATCTCCCACATTGGGATCATTTTGCATAAAACATCATCATATCATTGTATATAGTACATCACATTAAATGCATCACATACATACATTTAACATTTTTAGTATAATATTTGTTATTCTAAGCATCTTAAAACCATCTCATTTGCATCATCATATAAAACATGACCATTACATTCATAGTGCATTATATCGTCCACTAAAGATCCATATCATCTCATAAATAGCATCATAATCATTCATTGCATAAGTAATTCCATATTATTACAAACATAAATAGGAACATAAGAATCCATTACATGCAAAATGTACATCCATCCATAAACATTTTATAAGCATAGTTCACATAACATTTCACGTATACACCATATCATTTTGCATATTATATTCCATATCACATCACCATTTGCATCAACATAAATAGATCATCATATAGACTACAATATCATTATGCATCACATAAATACATCTGCATATCATAGGTCAAACAACATAATATAGATCTGTTAGTCATAATCATTGCATAATGCATATATCATCAGAAATAAATGCATCCATAAATACATCATATAACACCATAACATTATTGCACAACATATAGAAGTAGAATCATCCACACATGCATAAATAAATGATACACATCACATCATATCAAAATCATCATCTCATATATATATCATCATCATGTAACTGTCATAGTACAAAATAATCAGATCACTATACATGTATGTCAATTAGTACAAAAAGGGCCCATTGGGCTATCAAAAAGGAGCCAATAAGACATAAAAAGTATCATCTCGATCAAGGTCTACCCCCTTGTATGCTTCCCTCACCCCTGTCACCGTGACCCTCTACTAGTCTGTGACTGGTCCTCTGCGAGTACTCTGGGACCCATGCTACTCTAGGTATGGCCTCATGATAATGCATTCGGTAATACTCGTCCTCTCGGACGGCCTACCTGTAGGACCGAACAGACATTGTACCCTAAGAGGAGGAGGTAGCCATGCTCTCTAACTATTTTCATTGGCCCAGCTTTGTAGTCGCCTATAACTTTGCAGCTTGTCTTTGTAGTATGGCATGATCCCTCTCGGCCCTGATCAACTCTCTCTCAGTCTGTGCCTGATATCTCTCCCCTGTCAAAGTCTACACATGGGCCTGTAGCTATGAAATCAAAGTATCTCAGGGATCCACCTGCCCTGTTGGCTATGCTCGTGGAGGTTGTACCTAAGGCTGATCCTTGCCCCCAGCTTGTGGTGGTGCACCTATGGGCACCTGCTACTAATCCTGCATCTGTACATCAGCCTGAACTGGTTGAACTGGCTAAACTAGAGGCCCGACCGGCTGGTCCTGTCATGTACCATCCCTCCATCCTCGTCCTCCCCTTCTTCCTCTCACCCTCTGCCTATCAGGGACTGCTCCTGGAACTGTCAAACAAAGGGGAGGCCGAAACCAATCTCTGTATGCCTGTGTCATGCCTGCATCTGCAGGCCCCTGATCATAAGCCCATGGCTGAGCCACCAAGTGTCTGAAGCTGTCGACGGCCTCCGAGGAAGGAATATACCACCCCCATGAAACCTTTTCCATGGTGTAGGAAAATACGGCCACATAATCATCATTTGGCCGATCCTGAGGCTCACCAAAGTAATGTTGCACGCACTTGGGCAGATATCTCTCTATCATAGTATGCTCTCGCCCCTACATGAAGTGGTCCTGGCGGGTGTAGAAAGTATGATGAACATCGTCAGCCCATCCGGGCTGGCCAAGGTATGGACACCATATGAATACCTGCATCTCGTCCAAGACCCTCCTCCAATAGGGAATCCCCATGCTTGCCTATGTGTGTGAGGGACACACCGCCTTTGTAGCGCCATACCAGGGGATCATTAGGCCTCATCAAAACTGTAACAATCTGTGGCCGAAGGACAACAATGTCCTCCCACACCCATATGTGGAGGAGTGTCACGCCTGCTTTGAGTGCTCTGCCGTCGAGGTAGACGTAGTCATGGAGATCTTTGTACAAAGATGCAAGAAGAATTGGCCCCCAAGCAAAGCAAGTAGGCCTATCACACAACACCATGCGCTCCCAGCAAAGTCCCCAACCAAGACTAAAGTACCGGCCTCGTCGGTTTGGGGCAACGAGACCCTAAATAATGGCCACAACAACCAAGCGGATGGGAGGTGCCAGGGCTCTATGATGCTTGAGCTCAATCTGCCCCTCGCAAATAATAATGTCCTCTGTGGAAAGGACCCTGTGGCAGGAAATCTGCCCCTCATCTATATCAAAAATGACACGCTGACCATAAATTGACAATTGTAAGATGCGCCAAACATCCTCCAAGGTGATAGTGCCCTTGTTGGTGGGAAGTGAAAGGAAGAGGTCTCGCTATGCCATCTCTCAGCAAGCGTTGACATCATGCCAAGGTGGGTACGAATGGGCACTGTGTAGGCGATGTACCACAACCCCATGTCTTGAAGTTGATCATGATATTTGTTGCTCAGGTCCCGCAAATAACCAAACAGATCCTGTGACCTGTGATCTTAGGAGTAGAGCTCCCTCGACGCATCCTACATCAGGAAGGGTCATCATGTTAAAAATTTTGAATTTTTTTTTGCCGAGCGTCCAAGAAACCACTCCAACGTCGCAATTCGTGAAGGCATCACAGTTTAATTTTTAATCAAACTACAACGCTAAAGCATAAAAGGCTGAAAGTGCATTTCCATGGTGCAATTTCCTTCCCAATGACATAGTTTGGAAAGATTCCTGTCGATAAAGAATCGTCGTGTCGCACTTTTAAAATCACCCTGCGGACCACGAGCTCAACGTCGGAGTTTGGAGTTTATTTTCAAACTCCAAACTCCACTGTTGTGGCACAATTTGACACCGAGTGGCGTAGTTTTATTTTTGAGTGGTGCTATATAGCACCATTGCAGAAGGACTAACTTTAAATGCATTAAATGAATGCTAAAAACAAAAATTAAAGCTCAAGTGAGGATAACTTACTGGTGCCCCAATGTCGGGTGGCTGCTGGTATGTCTAGACTCGATCGGAAATGTGGATCAGAAGCTATCGTTGCACCATATCGTCAGAGGTAAGAGCTCAAATCTCAAGGTTGCTAGATGGTTGTGTGAAAATGAATTGAAAGTGACCCGTCAAAGCCTTTTTAAGCTTGAAAATTAGAGTTTTTTCACCCTAATTGGCTATCCTGCTAGGGTTTTAGACCCTTGAGCCCATTTTTGTCTAGTTGAGGCCTGTTTTACATCATTTTATTGCATTTAGACATGTTTTTGGCCTCCTAGAGCCTTTTCGGATTTGTTGGGCACCTTGTCCTCTTTTTTCGCGAGATCACCCAAAAATTGAAATTTTTGTCCAATCTCTTGAGGGGGAAATATATTGGCATGTTTTCTCTCGCCAGGCAGCAATGGGGCAAGATTTTAAAAAAAGATAAATTTTTTGGCTTTGATTGAGATCGTTTATTCTTTGAACCAACACAACAAGTGCATTGCTTCAAAGAGGGGAAAAATGTAGACACGTAAAATGTACCGATTGACATTGTGCATCTGATCCTGACCATTAACATTGTTTCATCCTGAATCATCCTTCGGTCTAACCATTTAATCAAATACCCCTATCTGATTAAATTCATCAATATTCCTTAATTAAATAAACCATTTATCTAATTAAGTCACCTCTTCTCGATAATTAAATTAATCATTTTGATATAATTATCCAATTTAATTAAATAATTAATTTTATTTGATTAAATCTCTAAAGTCTATCTATTAAATTAAATAAATTAAAACCTTATTTAATTTAATCTAACATCATCTCTTTTAATTAAATAAATCAAAAATCTTTATTTAATTAAATCTTTAAATCACGTCCTTCTCATATTTGATTTAAATAAATCCACAAATTTAAGTCAAATTTGTCACATCAACTAATCTTTCATTAAATTAATTAACCTTGATTAATTTAATCTCCTCTTATGTCCCATCCTTCAACTTTTACCACTTGCACATGAAAATAGATTTAATTGATTTATTAAATCCCTATTTTCCTCAACAAGGCATTTTTTGGAATATTCTCCAAGTTTGAATTCAAAAATCTTAGTTGACATGTACATCCAACAAGGCATTTACTCCATCTTACATGTCCTTTGCCTTGAGCCAAGTGGCATTTAATTCATTTTTCCTTCCCTCTTACATGTCATTTCAACAAATTCAAATTTCAAAAATAGGCATTTATTGGCACAATCCTCAAAACTTGCACATCCTCCATCCACTCATAGGTTGACAAGTGGCATCTTACCATTGGATGAATATTAGTCCCACATTGCTCTATTCTGGACATTCATTCTTCAATCTCATCTATAAATAAGAGGCTTCATTCCTCATTTGATTATCCACAATTTGAGTAAAGTTACCATGCTCAAATCATTAGCAATCCTCATCCATTATCATTGAATCATAGCTACGTTATGTAAATTTTTCCATTGGAGCAATCATCAAGCATCAACAAAGTGGATCACTCATCAACATTCATCAACATACATTAATTTTATATCATAGGAATTGGGAAAGGGCCAATTTTCACATCAAATCAGCACCAATTCCCCCATGGGATCATGAGTTTGCTAGTCTAATTAGGATTCAATCTATTTTATTGCTTTCTCATTGTGTTCTTCATTATTTTTTTCCTAATTTGAACTTTGTGAATGGATTTCATTGGGAATCCTTGTTCTTACTTGCATTCTAACATCTAATGTGTTTGTTCTTATTGTTTTGCAGGTATTGGGATTGGGGTTCACACAATAAAATGTAATTAATTAATATTGGGGAAAATAAATAAATAAAGTACCCAATATTAAATGTGGGGACATGGTTTTGTGTAATACCACTTGGTGGTTTTGTGGGAGCTTGCTTCTATAAAAGCAACCACAAGGGTAGTTGTTTAGGATGGTAAGTTTGCATGTTAGCTCTTGTTAGCATTTGTGAGGGTTTGAAGCATGGCATGGGATGTGTGGTTGCATGCTTGTTCACATGGATTGCTTGGAGAGGGCTTGATGCTTCAATGTTGTTCATGGAGACTCTGAAAATGTATTGTAATCTTTATTTCTGAATAATAAATGAGAGATGGATGCTTTTGGAGGCTAGGTTTTTTTCTTTCTTAAGGGTTTTCCCATGGTATATCTTGTGTCATATTTTCATGGGTATGTTTTCTATTCTCTTGCATGTGAATTATGAATAATTAGTTGCATAGATTTCTCTTTTGGGTTATGCAGAAATTTTCTTTAAATGGTTGCAAGTTTCCAACATATAATAAATGAATGATACATGACAATGAAGTAAAACATTCTATAAAATAAAGTTTTCAAACCTAAAAATAATGTATATAAATTTATATTCATCTATCAAATTTAGAAGAATGATAATGAACCTATGAAGGAATTTGACACTTTTTATAAAATGCTAAAGATGGTCTCAGTCTCTATTAAAATAATTCCTAACAATATTCTTTGATTATTGTTTCTTTCACTACATCAAAGAATTGAATTCATCTTAAAATGAAGAAAAACACTAGACATTCAAGTTGCATGATGCCAAGTAATGGTGATGGAAGATGACATGATACTTGTTGGAAGATAAAGAAGGTTGCCAAAGATCCACTAGATGATCTAATAGAATATTGTTAGGACTATAATAAAGAAATATTTTAAAGAAAGTGCCCCTCTTCTTGCACTAAAAATCTTTGAGGATAAAACAATTAACCCTCAATCTTGTAACATTGGATGAAGAATCTCTAAGTGAAGAGAAAATTTGAAGCCAAAAATAAAGAAAGCTACTCAAATCTACTATTTATGATGATGAACATGATGTCAGCCAACTTGATAAGGATAAAACTAGTGCTTTGACTTTTCCCACCTTGCAAGAGAGTCCTCTTGCTATACAAGATTTAATGATGGATCTTGTTATCATTCATACTTTTCTTTTCATTTGAAGAATTATTTAAGTAATTTATGACCAAAAAAATGAATAAATTAACCTCACACAAATCCCTTAACCTCTTTATCTTCTTCAAAGCAAGAAGTTAATATATTTCCTAGCTAATAGAAAAAAACTAAATACATGGAAATGTTTATCCTAGTCAAATGATAGGATAAAATATCTTTCTAAGACTGAATGTTTAAGGGAAATTATATTCAAGTCCTACATTGAAGACAATGACAGCCTTGACTAGGACACAAGGAAAAGAAAATCCATAATTGAGCTAAGAAAAACATTTTATAACGTCTTTGTCCACTTGATTTTAAACAATGTGGGACAATTCGTGCAAGACAAGAGAAGAGTACTTGTAAATCCATGGAGGAGCGCATGCCTTTGCCTTGGCCATCCTTCATGTGGGGCTAATAGAGGAAGGTGTGAGTAATATGTGGCAATGTCCAAGCCAAGGTAAGGTAATGTCTATTCAACATTTAAATTCATTATGAGTGCATCATTAATGAATGGATGTATCTATCATAATTTTTTTTATATAAATAATTAGTAGTGGTTAAAGAATATCTTATTTAAAACTTTGAATATATATATATATATAAAAGTTGGAAGGTTGAATGTTGGAACTTCTTCTAAAATTAAATGTATGTGTAGATCTTTCATTAAGTTCAACATGAGTCAATCTCTATAGTTAGATCATGAGACCAAAAATAGTTTTGAGTTCATTTAAACAAATAGTATGAGATTAGGAAAAAAAAGATATTGAACTCAGTATGTTATTGTAAGACGAGTTGGTATGAGATGTGTAAGAGTGGAAACAACATTTGAGCTAGAACACCATCTTAAACCAAATAAACTATGTTAAAAAAATATATGTTTAATTTGAAAAAAAGAAGCAAAAAGCCTACACATGTTTTGAATTTTTTATTATGCTACATAATCACCCTACTTAAACATTTCTACTTAAACATCAAATAGTTCAATGCTAAAATAGTCAATAAGAATTTTATATCTTATCCAAGTGTAAAAGGGGTAAATAGTTGTCTTATTTTAATTGGAAATTTTTATTTTTTACTATTAAACCACTTGATGTTTAAAATTAACCGTATGGAATCCTCAAATTTTCATTCATTTTGTTCAAGCACCTTTTAGGTTTGGCATGGACTTTGTAAGAGCTAACAAAAAGTTTTTTTAATGAATTAAAATATATAGAACTTAATAATATTTTAAGGGAAAACATCACCCTATATAAATAAATTTAGGCTAAATAAATAAATGATAACAATAACCACACAATTGACCTAGATTAATTAGTTGGGACTAATCACTAAAATAAGTATACACAAATTTAAATAATAGGATTAGTGGTACTTAACTCAAAAAATGGTGATGGAAGAATGATGTTATTGATATGTTGAGTTGATTGGCCATTGTCCACAAGTTGATGTCCTCAATCTAATGACTATATTAAATTTGTGTTTTCTCATAAATATTTATGGTTCATTCTAAATATTACAAGGTTGATCCAAAATATTGTAAACATCATTTGATGTGAAAAACTAATCAATGGCATGCAAGATGAAACCATTAGAATGTGAATCAAAGAACCTATTCACCATCACATTCCTAATATCTGAATTATCAAGGTGTATTTATGGATAATGTTTATGATTTTGTTCACATGATAGGTGAACAAATTCTAGTAGGTAAAATCCCTTTAGTAGGATCTAGATTAATGAAAATGTGTGATATCAAAGACATCATATACATAGACATATAAATGGCATAAATGATGATGCAATCGATCTAAATATATATTACTCATTAGAAATATAAAATGTGTTCTATTGATTTTCTCCTTGATTTTGTATGTGAATTAATGGCACATTGAATGTCTAGATATAATGATATAAAAAAATATCGTTGTAAGCACCCAAAATTGTACAAGCATATATGTTAGTTCAATGGTGATTTGATAGTCCAACACATGAACCACATGATGCATAATTAATATTTGCTATTATCATTTCTAGTCTTGGTAGAAGTGTTTGGTTAGCTAATGGGACCTTCTTTATCCCTTTTCTCATGTTAATTAGCTTCTCACATTTCTCACATACCCCTTTCATTTGTAAAACTTATTGTTGGCCTTTAAATGGTAGAACTGTTCATATCAACTTCAAATAAATTGTGTGACTTGCTAATCACCTAGGCAATTCACCACTAGCAAAATAGGTGATTTCAATTTATTTATTTAAAAAAAAAAAAATTAATTCTTCTTATCTTACACCCAATTTTGGCCTTGATCTCAAGCCCAATTTAGTCTTTCTTGTACTCAATTTTTTAAATATTTCAATTTCCCCCTATTTGTGAATTTGAACCTATTTATACTCCCTTAAGTAGTTCCACAAAAGGACTTTTGGTTACTTCTTACAAAGAAAATCTATGTTTTTTCCTTATTTCTATAGTCATTATAAGAAGTTTGAAAGCTAATTCTAGAGGTTTCCAAGAAAATTATACATCCCCTAGGCTCTTCTAATAGTTTCATAATACCAAGCTCGTAGAATAGTAGCTATAATATTCCTTGTCATTTCCCTTTGAGAGTAGTTTAATATACCTTATGCTTCTTCCATCAAGTGGAGTATCCCAATTTGGAGAGAGGATTGTAAATGTTGGATGGCTAAGGAAATGTATATTGCCATGCCCATTTGTACACACTTGCACAAATGGGCATACACAGTGCACTAAAAATAATAATAACAATACTATAATACTAAGGGTTGTATTATTCACAATAGTGTAAATGTGCACTCGACATTGGTGCACATGTAATGAAGTGAGACCACACGACTTAAAAGTGTAAGTGAAAAAAGTTGGGTCCATTTTTTGGTCAAAAAGTGGAAGTCTTTTACCTAATTTTTTTTTCCATATTTGGAATAAATATTTGAAGTGCTTACAAATAAAATCTTAACATGGTTTTAAAATACATAATATAAGATTTTGTGTCTAGTTTTCAAATATGTAATTTATTTTGGTACCCAAATGATAAAAGTTAGTTTTCTATAGGATGTAAAAAATATTTTTTTAAAAATCTTATATTTTGATCCAAAACTTGCACGTGCATGGCCAACATAATTTGACCTAAATAAAAGTATTTTTTAATTTTTTGTAGACATGTGTTTTAAGGTGAAGTTTGATCAATATTTTTTATAATTTTAAAAAAATATTGGCCCTAATTGTTATTTTTGAAAACCCCTCATGTAAGGACAACATAATTTGTGCTAAATTAATCATAAAATAAGTTTTTTATTGTGTAGAAAAAGGTGTCTAAATTGGTCACATAAAAAAAAATAATAATAATAAATAATTAAAAATTTACAAAATATTAAAGCTTACCATTTCAAGTTTATGAATCACTTTCCTCAAAAATTAATTAATAAATTAAAAATATTCAATCATAAGAAAAAAAAAAAACATATTTGAAAACTAGACATTTCCATCTATAATGGGTTTTAGTTTTTTTTTTTTTAAAGTTGTTAGCCATATTGCTAAAGTTAGTTTTTTTACTGCATTTTTAATATGGAATTGTACTTGTAGGTGTAGACACTTAAAAATGTCCTAAATGATATCATGCACTCGAATTTGATATACTAACATTGCTTTGTCTTGAAATTCATCCTCGTTTTTCCTATTTGATTAAATTAACCTAGTTATTTAATTAAATGCATCATTTTCACCTATTAATCTAACTGACCTAATTGCGTTAATTCACCCCCTTTCATGCTAACCTCTCGTCCTGTTAAATTGGATAAATCAAATTATTTAATTTAATCCCTAAGTCCTCTTATTTAATTAAATAACCTTAAGTTATTTAATTCAATATCATATCACTTCCCCCATTTTTTTATTAAATCATTTATTTAATGAATATCATATCATTCCCCTAATTTGCATAATTGAAACTTTATTTAATTGTCAAATTACTAACTAAATCTAATTCTCCCACTTGCAAGGGAATATTCCTCCTTTGCACATTCCTCCAAAAGGAATATTCTCATAGAATATGTCTACCCCTTTCCACATTGAAATTTGGTTTTAATTAACTAATTGCTAATTTTCCTCACCCATGATAATATTCTTTGAGAATATTTTCCCTCTTCACTCATTTGAAAAAAGGAATATTCTTCCTTATAACAAACTTTCAACAAGCTTCTTGAGTAAGCTTTGAAAGTGTGCTTCTTTGCATGATTATGAACCGTTGATTAAATATCAATTTGAATTCTCAACCCTTGATGAGAACCCATGATCCATGCCTCCATCTTCCTTTCATCCTGACCACTGATTGATTCTTTTGATCTTGGCCATCGGCTTGTTTTTGCCTATTCTATAAATAGACCCCGCATCTATTGAATAGGGATCCACCTTTTTAGAGAAAACTTATGTTGTTGAAAATAACTCTCATTTGCATCCATGTTTTATGTTTAAAAGCATTTTAGGTTAATTCTCATGCATTCTTAGCTTAGCTTCCATTAATGGCTTCCATGATAACTTAGGTTGCACTCATTTAGTATATTTTGAATCTAGGACTTGCATATTTGAATCTTGTTCATGTTTAGAATAGCTTTGCATACACTCACATTGATCATCTTAGCTTACATCATGTTAATTTATCTTTCATCATGTTTTCATTCATCTTTCTCATCAATTTCCATCGATTTTAATCAATAAAATTAATTGGAAAGGATCATATTATCTAAAGGATTGGGAAGGGTCACCATTCCACATCAATGTGACACCACTCCCCCAATAGGATAAATTTCAATGGCTTAGAATAGATGTTTTTCAAGCTTTCATGTTTTAGAATGTTAGTTTTAATGGCTTCTTTGGCTTTATTTGCATTGAATATCTTATTGGATTGATGCTTAGTGGATTAATTATGCGCCAAATCCTCATGGATCAAGTGTAGTTAACCTATACTACGTCATCAATCACATTTTGGTGCTAGAAGGAGGGTTGTACCAATCGAATATGATGAATTTTTCTCTAGATTCCTATTTTCCTAGTTTTGTAGGTACAACAATGTTTTTGGAGGATACATCGATGCCTTTGTTAGGCATCACCATATAGTGATGCCCTTTTCTAGAGTTACAGTGAGGCTTAATTAAATTAGCAATGCTTATTAAATATTGTGACACTAATAATTTTTGAAGGTATCAAAGATTTGAAAATAGGGACGCCTCCCATATAGTGATGCCATCGTCCCTATTTTACTATAGAGCAACACTTTTTCTCACTAGGGCAAAGCCTTTTGGAATTATGGCGACACTTTTTACTGGTAAACAAAAATAGTGACTAAACTTTGGAATGTGCTTTAAATTTTTTATTTTATATGATATTTAACATGTCACTACTTCTAGTTTTTTTTTTTGAGGCTAACTAGTTTTGTAGGTGTGAGCAAGAAAACTTGGAGTGAAGAAGCATACTATCAGCATTTGACTATATAGTGTAACAAGTGTTTTTACACTTATGGGGCAATTATAACCCATTTAAGATGCTTTACTTCACATTTTAGGACCAACTAGATTTCCTTTGGGTTAAAAATCAACACTCAAATTGGTTAAAGTTGAACCCTCATATCCTCATTTTGCAATGTTGGCTTAAAATTGAACAATCTAAAACACTTCATTTGGTGCTTAAAATGAATTCATTATGCTTGTGAAGGTTAAAATGAACATGTGTTTGATTTGCGTGTGTATTCTTGTTGTGTGTATCATCTCCCCTTGTGCTTCATGTGATCTTGGGTGAAGAGAAACGTACAATTATACCTTTTCTTCTTGGAAGTGCCTATTCTCTCCCCATGTGCCTTTTGGCAATCTTGGGTGATGAAAAGAATTTTAAGATTCAAACATGTGTTACCTTTAGAGGGTCTGCTTCCCAACTTGTGAGAGGGAACTACCCAAGCAGTGCTTTCATTTCAGTCTGCTATATAAAAAATTGGTTGTGACTAAAGTCATTAACTAGAGGGTGTTGTTGTCCTATACTAACGAATGTATCCCTTAGTATCCATGTGATATGTCAAAACCCTTAGATATTTCTAAGGGCTAGGAGGCCTCTTAATTAAGTGAATCGTCATAAATATAGCACCAGTTTATCTTAAATATGGTTATTAAAAACCTTTTTTGTAGTGGCTAACCAAGTCCAAATTTGAAATGTATTTTAAAATAGTGCATTGGAATAGCACCATTCCAAGAAGTTACCATGTTCAATTTTTTGTTGAGGCAGTAAAGAAAATAGGGAAGGGACTCTTTTGCTTGGTGTGTCAAGACATTACATTTCCTTGACATAGCCTATTTGTCCATTCCATCTTTACAGATTAATCATCTCTTAGGGGATGATGGTAATTACTACTAAGAAATACGTACCCGCTCGAACTAGGATTGTAAATGCTTGTGAGTTAGTTAAACACTTGCTTGGTTCCAAAACAATTGCAAACAAACATCAATGAGTTTCTGATGTCTCAGAGACAGGTGCATTTTGTATTCTATCCGCATGTGTTTTGTATTGCGGCAGGAGGTCTTGGCGAAGGGGTCGGGTCTTGCCGACATGATTTAAGGCGGCACTCGACAGGAGTTCTCTCTTCTCTCAGTGACCTAACATGCTCGGTTGTTTTGGCATTATTTTTCACTCTACATAGCATCTCACTGAGGATTTCATGTTATGGCGATAGGTGGACTCTGTCGGCGAGAGAACCATTTTGTCTTGGCGAATGTGAATGACCTCGAATGATTTTCGGTGAAGCAAAGAGTTCTCTACATAATGTCTTGCCGAGCGGTAAAGGCTATAGCGATATACATGATAGGTGCTCTTCGGCAAGAGAAGAAAAAGGTTACGGTGACATAACAAAGGGGTAAAAGATATGCTTTCGGTATGACAAATGGCTTTTGACGTAGTGTCTCGGTGATTGTGGTTGGCTATACCAAAATGTAAGAAGGGCACGGTGCTACTCCTAGGCTTTGATATAACAATTGGAATATCACAGCAACTTGAAAGAAAATGATGTCTTCGGTGAAGCTTGGTGAAATCTCTAGGATGTCACCCCGAGGTCAAGATGTCACAGTGATATATGAAGAGAATGAGGAACGCTCGGGGAAAGGAATATGTGGTCGATATGATATCTCACTGACCTGGGTATGTCACAGTGACTATGATGAACAAAGGCGTGCAGGGAAAGCGATTGAATTTCCTTTGGCATGGTGAGGGTAATGTCTTAGTGACTGTTTCGATGATGAATAATGGTGCACTTGGTATCCTATGTGGACTTTGCTGGGATGTTATGCTGACCCGCTGGTGTCTTGCCGACGGTTGTAGCCTACTTTAATGGCTAATGGAGATTTAAAAGGCGGCCATCTGATCATGGATGATCGATGGCCTAGATTCAATTTCACATGTTTCAGGGTTTCTATTTTGTTTGTGTTCTAGGACTTAGAGCATTCATGGCTATGGATGGAAGGTTGTTGGACCCGCCGAGCTAGCATTCATGGTGATGGCCCTAGGACAAGGACGGCATGGCCTGAGTATGGACACCCGGATTCAGCGGCGGTTTTGACATTGATTGCTTGGATTCATTCGTGCGGGAATGTCTTTTCTATAACAACTCGACCAGAGGCATTTATGTGACCAGAGAAGTTGTTGAAGGTCACAGCGAGAGTTTTGATTGGTCACAATGTAGTTGGGGTCTGACGTGGTGTGTTGATGTGGCTCTGGGCTGGATGGCAATCCTAGGATTGTTTAAAAGAAATTTTTGAATCATTTGTAGAGGTCTTCGGCCAGAGTATTGAAATCAGAACTAAGGAAAGGGCACCAGTCATAGAATCAGATTTTTATCAAAATTCAAGGTCTAGGGTTTTTAGCCTGTAAATTGTAAGGTCTTGGGCACACCAGAATATGAATGTATTTGTTTAAATCTTTCAGACTCTCCTTTGTATTGTGCAAGAAGATTGTTAATGAAATTGATCAAGGATCATTTTATGAACTTGTGTAATATTTTGTTACATTGTCTGTCTTGATAGTAGCTCATGTTCAAGGAGCATGTTAAATTGCTTTTTATCATTTCAGAGGTTTCTCTACATGGTTGGAGGATTTGATAAGCAGTCTCAAGAGTCTGATCACTAGTTGTAGGATTAATAAGGTTAATCTTGCAAAGGCTTTATTTTTCCAAGTAATCATTCCTTCTATTTGCAGATTGTCTTGACTCCCAACCCAAGAATAATGGCACTAATCTAATATATGCTATTTGTCTTTAGGATTTCAGTCATCTTGCTTGAGAACAATAATCAAAATTAATGTTTCTAAGTCCCATGAATGATATATTTGTGTTGAGTTTCATTCTCTGTTAATTTGTCTCTCTTATCCAACAATTTTCCATCTCTTGGATGAGTGTGTATATTTTAACCATACCCGAGAATGCATCTGCTTAGTTTTATTTTAAGTCTTGTAAGAGTATGCACTGGTTGCTTACAAGAAATCTCAAAGTGTACTTAAGGAACACCCTCCTGGGTCTTGCAGAGCCCGAAGTGAAGGAGAATGCAACAACTAGGTTTTGCATCTCGTTAGTTGGCCACCTGTCTAGCAAGCATTCAAGCATTGAGTGTGGCAAACTCATAGGTGTTTGCTTAGACCTGCTGGTTAGTTGTGAAAACAACCAATAGAAGGGACCTATATATTTCCACTTCAAACTTAGACATCATAGTTCAAAGTATATTAGAAGACGTATCTTAAGGAATCACCTCAATCGAGATAGAGTATTAAGGAGATTTTATCTACGCTCTTACATAAATGAACCAGATCTACACATTTCACAAGCACTTCTAATTTAATCATTGAGTTCTTAGGGTTTGAACACTTTAGAGGTATAGCATGTTTCTCACTACCTTGGTATTACAAAATAAAGGTTCACTCTAGGTTAACATTTTGGGTCAAACATTTCATCCACCCCTTATCATCTTTCACATTTCACTTCACCAACATTTGCAAAAAAATTGAATACACCAGCACTTGGGACTTAGAAATCTATCAATATAAACCCTAACTTAGCTACTTTGTGTGTGAAATGAATCATTTTCCATACATTTAGTTAAGTAAGTTATCACATATTGGACTAGTTTATCATGGTCACAAGTCTACCTTAAAGATTTATAAAATCCACTATCCATCAAAACAATCAAACCTCTAAGTCAAAAGTGTTGTCCCAAAAAGTTTACAAAAATCACTACCCATATCATTCATCCTTTTCATCTCCCATTATCACCATTGCTCCAAAATGACTTAGAGCATCCCTTTTACCAAGATTTGAGTCAACTAGAGAGTTTAAACATTACAAATCTCTCTCCCATGGGTGACCCAAAATTTATGGTAAAGGCAAGATCACAACACAAGAGAATCATGGAAAAATCCAAAGTCACATTCACCTCAAGTGATACCAATCCTCAATAATTTGATCCATGAAGTCATGTTACCCCATCCAAACAACCCTCGACTCCATTAGGACCATATGATATAGAAGAAATCACGAACAACCCATTTAGACTTATTAAGGAAGAAATCACAAAATAAAAACAAGAACATCAAGCCTTAGAAATTGTAGCTCCAATTTTCCCATCTTTTGTTGCACAAGGCTTGACTTCATCCACCATTCAAACAACTCCATCACTAGCGCTAAGTCAAACACAAAATCCTAGTCTTGCAGCTAGTCTTGCTAAGGACTTTGGCCACACTCTTCCATTGGAAAGAAACAAACTTGTGGTTACCCTAAACACCAATCCTTCTCAAAACAGCACTTGGACACCAACATTTGGTGCTCCTCCCATTCCCAAGAATCCTCTACATCCACATAAACCACTTACAACACATCAATCCATGACAACATTGAAATTTCAGAGATAATCATCTTCATTTATCCCCACGAGTACCGCAAGTGTGCCCAACGCCACACAAGGTAGCATGGACCAAGTGTCACAAATAGACCCAAAAGGGAAAGTTAATACCCTTATGCAAAATTAACCTTTAATGCAACATGGGACATCTTCATCCAATCTTCCCCTTGATACATCAAACCCATCAATTTCCCAAAAAACATCTATCCCATCAATCATCAACCCAAATCAAGCTAACCCCTTGGTCACAAACCCCATCGACCATGGTAATACCTTTGCCACATCCCAAACACAAGGGAATCCCCAACAGATCGATCAAGGGAATCCTTTCAATCAAAGGACTCAAGGTCCTAATGTGCCATTACCATCGCAATACCAGATGGCACCATCATCCTCTTTACCATTCATCCCCAAGTCATGCAAAATAAAATAGGACCTCAAAGTTACATTCCTCCATCCCAATCCACAATCTTGTAAGGAATGATAAACCAAGGGAACCCCCAACCTCTTATCAACAACCCACAACCCATGAAAAACATTAACACCCAATACCCATAGCAAGTGTCTCAACAACCAACTGATCCTACATTGCAATCACATGCCCTAGCTTTACAACAAACACAATAGGATTATTAGCAAGTTGTCAAACAACAATAATAGCAAGTAGCCCTAGCAGCACAAAAACAAAAACAACAAGAAGCAGCCCTAGCAACAACAATCAGCCCTAACAACACAACAACAATAACAAGCAACCCTAACAACACAACAACAAAAAATAGTAAGCAGCCCTAGTATCACAACAACAATACCAACAACAAGAAGCAACCATATCCACACAACAACAATAACAATCCAAACAAGTAGCCTTAGTAGCACAAGAAGAAGAAGAAGCACAAAAACAATCCCTCATGGTGCAACAACAATAGTAGGCACAACAACAAGCCCTAGTGACCCAACAACAACACCAAGCAACCTTAGCAGGACAAAAAGAAACCCTAATGGCCCAAAAACAACAACAAGCCCAACAATATTCCCAACAACAGCAAGTGCTCACACAACAACTGTAACAACATGTCTTATACTATAATCCTCAACAAAACATCCTCAATCCAAATGTGTTGGGAACGTATGCATCCTTACCACCTTCAACGTCACAATATCCTACACCACCATACATACCATACAACACCCCATCATATCAAAATCCCACATACAATCC
Source organism: Sequoia sempervirens (assembly GCA_007258455.2). Taxonomy (NCBI): domain Eukaryota; kingdom Viridiplantae; phylum Streptophyta; class Pinopsida; order Cupressales; family Cupressaceae; genus Sequoia; species Sequoia sempervirens. The sequence goes on along the minus strand of VDFB02270651.1, from coordinate 735,560,901 downwards.
ATATGCCATCCCACAATACATAACATATGTTCCTCCACTAATCCCACAAGATGATGTGGCATCATAACTTAAATCATTAACACAAGAAATGCAAGATCTCTGAATGGGAAAAATGGAGAAGCCCCATACACAACAAAACCTATGCCCATATCCATTCGATCAAAATATCATAATGGTATTGTTCCCTCCTAGTTTTGAGGTCCTCAAATTTGATAAATAAAAAGGGAGAGGAAGTCTTGTAGACCATGCCAAATAATTTAACATCATGTGTATGGAGGTCACCTACAATGATTCCTACTTGATGTGCCTCTTTCGATGAAGTTTGGCAGGCCCATCCATAGATTAGTTTTCATAATTATCTCCAGGTATCAAAACCTTCCAAGAAATCATTGATAAATTCATAGATCACTTCTCTTTTAATCTTGACATGGACGTAAGCCTAGAAGAGTTGTATACTCTCAAATAAAACAAATGAGAATATTTCACCAATTTCTTACAACGATGGAGGAAAAGGGCTAGTAAGATCAAGTGGCCAATTCCTGATGAACAACAAGTGGGGATCATCATAGTGAATATTGATCTTGATTTATCCTTCCACTTGAAAATGTAGTGCAATACGAACTATGGTGAACTTGTCCCTAGAGCCCTTAAGATTGAGTGTGCTCTAATCTCACAGGGAAATACTCAACCATACAAAGACAACCGCCCATCAACCAGTTCAAATGACAAGCCTCATGTTTGGGCTAAGAATAAGAGTGTGATGAATGATGGCTTGGTAGATGCTAAGATGGTCCTAAGTGCTCCTAGGACAAACACCAACCATACAAAAAAAATCACCACAAAACAATGAGATCAATAACATTAAAACACAACAATGACGGACACCCAATAGGAACAACTATTTGAAACACAAATACACATAGTTGTCAGAACTAGTTGAAACTATCATGAAGAAATTGGTAGAGTCAAACTTGATAATGCTTACCAATTTTGAAAATTACCAAGAACCATAGGATAAACCACCCTAGTACAATGAAAAATACCTTTGTGACTTTCACAAAATCAAAGGACATAAAAAATCTAACTGCATAAAACTCAAGAATGTTATCCAAGATCTTATAAAAAATGGAGACATATCTATTGAAGTACCAGTCGCTAACCAAGATCTCAAGATATATAAGAACACCATGTTGGATCGCATCAAAGGAAACAACAATGGGAAAGGTGAGGATTACACAAATGTGCAACATGTCTATTCCAATGTAGTTGCTACCTATGACAATTTCTTCACCATTGTCACCGTCAAAGGACCTAGTGCAGAGTGTGGATTCACCACACAACATGGAAAAGTCACCATCCAAGGAGTTCCATTTCAACCTAGGGTACAACCTACAGTTCCAACATCAAACCCTAGCAAATACAGTCTCATAGATCAACTTAAGAAGACCCACACACAAATTTCTATCTTGGAACTATTGAGGTTATCCATCACACACAAGGAAATATTAGAGAAATCTTTATCCTCATCATCTGTCCCTAAGGATATGGATACAGAGAAGTTTCAAGCTATGGTAGGGCATATCACTATCCCTCATCTTCTCACCTTCTCAGAACAATACCTACCATTGCAACCATCTAATAATAGTTCTTTACACCTTGAGGTCATCATTCATAAGAAAAGGTTAAAATATTCTTAGTGAATGGAGGTGCTAGTTTGAAATTTTCTACCCTTCAGTTGATCAAGAGCTTGGGATATTCAAAGGATACTATTGAGAAAGCAAAGAGTACAAACATCAAAGCATATGATGAAAAAAGAGCAGGTATTGCAAGGCAACATCATGCTACCCATCCAAGTGGGACCCATCATTGTAGAAACTAAATTCCAAGTGTTAGACCTTGATCTCCCCTACAACATCTTGTTTGGCTGACCATGGATTCATGCGCTAAAAGTTGTAGCTTCAACCTATCACCAATGTGTAAAGTTCCCTTTTAAGGATAGAGAAGTTACCATCCATGGAGATCCTGAGCCCTTTTATTACTACAAGAAGCTTCAGGCCAAGTTTTACAAAATACCCCAAATCCCTAAAAATGATGGACCTACACCCTTCTCATTTTTTGACCCATCATCCCTTGCATCTACCTCAGAAACAAAAACACCCATTGTGCAGACCATTCTCGACATCAAAGTAGTGACCTAGGATGATGTTTGTGGAGATTATAAGCTAACAAAGGACAATTTTTTGTTGGGAGAGCTACCTCTTTCTCCCAAATCTAATGGGAAACCCAAACCTATCAACAAAGTGGCTGAAACATTAAAGATGGCATCAAGCACCTTCACCAAGTGGGGGGATTTGAACAAAGAAGATGTCAATGAGGACATATCTAAACTACTATATCAAGATGACTAACCCACACCTATTCTACCTATGGAAGATGACAATAAAGGCTTACAAATAATGAAAGGATGGGGTACAACAAGAATGAAAAACTAGGACAAAATGACAATGGTTTACTAAAACCCATCATTCCTAAGAAAGGTCAAAAGAATCTCAGCCTAGGATGTACTATTACTAAGGTTACCCTTATTGGCAAAGGTACTTTCACTAAATGAGCTGAAGCTTCCTCTTGGTTAACAACATCGTGTGATACTACCCTAGACAACTTCCCCCTTGACATTACTGGCCTATTTGAGAATAACAATCTGTAGACACATAAAAATGACCTAGGCTTGCAAGTTCTATTTCCTCCACATTCTTCCTAGCATAATTAAAATATTTAATTATGTCCTATGGTCCACTTCAACTATTAATTAAATAATTTTTAATTATTTAATTAATTCATGTCTTTTATTCTCCTAATTATTTGAATAAATAAATTTTATTTATTTATTTAAATACGTCACTAATTTTCTAATGTCTTTCTATAATTAAATAAATTCTTAAATTTATTTAATTATCTTGGTCCATTATTTCCTCCTGATTATTTAAATAAGTAAATTTCATTTATTTATTTAAATACGTCATTAATTTCCAAGGTCTTCTCATAATTAAATAAATTCTTTTATTTATTTAATTATTTTCCACCTTGTCATTTTAAATAAAATTGTTTATCTAAAATTGTCTCACATGATCCCACCTCTTTGAATTAAATTAATTTTTAATTCAAAATAGCAATTTTCCTCCATAAATCAAGTAATTTCTAAAATTATTTGATTTTCCAGCTCTCTTTTTATGTGCCATCCTTATCTTCTTGTCACATGTATTCTTGTCCCTTGATTTGATCTTCTAGAAGGAAAATCTTGACCATTCATTTCAAATTTTCCCTAAGGTTTCCCTAACCCTAATTGTGGGGTGTCACATTTAATTTTGTCCATTGATTCTAGGGTATTTATCAATCTTCAATCTTGGCCATTCATCCAAAATTACATTTTCTATAAAATGGCAATTTTGGTCTCATTTTGACATCTCTTGCAATCTCATCTCATGAAATATTTCCTTAGGCATACTTCACATCTTAGGAAATCTTGTCATCTTGACATTTGCATACTTTAGGCTTGCTTACTAGTTGCATAGTTGCATAGTGTAGCATTTGGTGATAGAATCCTTCAACATTTGCTTAGGGCATTGGCATAGTCATAGGTTGCTCACACAAAACATGAGGGAAAACTACATATTATAGCAAATAGAGAAGGTGCAATGGAGGTCAATCATAGAGGTTGAAGACAATTTGGTAATATCTTTCTTGTTTTCATGTTATTATCTCCTTTGTACTTCATTGCTTACTTTGGGTTTTGTTTATTTATGCACTAATCTGCTAACCTGAATATTTCCCATAGTTACATTAGTGAACCCGACACCAAACACGTCTTTTTTTTGCAGATTTATGTACAACCTTTTTTCATTTTTTTCTGATATAGGTACAACAAGCCACGTTTGCAGATTCTAGAACCACAGTCGTTGCATTGTGATGCATTCAACCCTTAGAACGACACATCCACAGAGTTGAGCCACATTTTCTACCCTGAGAGACAACTTTTCTTTGTTCTGACGCATTAGCCAACCCAAATGACACATTTGTAGGCTGAGACACATCTGTTGTGTAGAAAGACACATCTTCCTGGTAAATTCCAGCTTCAACCCTGAGACACATTTGCTTTGTAGAGTGACACAATCATCTGGTAAAATTTATTTTTGGATTTTTTCCAAAATTTTCTAGATTTTTCATTTCAAGTTAGTAGTTTAGAGGTTTTTGTAGGTTACTAATCTGCTATTGCAGCATGTGGCTTTAAATTTTCACGGGTCCAAGGAATCTTTTGAGACTACTAACAAGTGGTTTTGTAGGTTCGAATGTCCAAGAATGTTATTTTGAAATAACTTGTGCTTGTTTTAGATTAGAAAACACTTCCATTGGTGCTTTAAAAAGAACAACTATTTTTATCATCTAGATTTAATTAGGAGGTCAGAGAACATTGCTTGATTGTGCTTGAAGGTGGTAGGTAACTATGTTCTCACCTTGTGCAAACTAGGTGATTAGGAAACTAGACCCATCTATTTTATGTTTTGAATCTTAGAGGGGCCTACCTCAAAAGAGAGAAAGACTCCAACTGGTTTTTTGCTTGAGTCGGTATATAAAAGGATGAGTCTAAATTGTCAACTCCTCATGGTATGTAGGCCTTAGACGTGTAGTGTCATTCGAAAATGGGTACCTACCTTTTCTTTTAAAGGTATAAGAGCCCCTAGTAGATTGATTACAACCTTAAGTGGCTTGCTATATGCTTGCGAGGTGTCGTGTCCTTGAGTATTTACTAGAACCCTTTTGTTTAGTGGCTAAAAACCCATCTATTTGCTAGCACAACAACGGTCATTGCAAAGGCATCCACATTTTCCTAGTTCTTAGTAGAGGTGATAAGTCTACCATGGGAGATTTATGGAGGCTTGAAGCTTGGTTGACCTGAGAAGTGAGTGCAATGTAAGGGGGAGCCTATGTGGCCAAGCTTCTAGATTCACCCTTTAAGAATAAGTGTGGCTAGGGAAACCCATGTAGAATCTAGCAAATATAGTCATTGACTAACCTAGGATTGTGCTTGTCTTCTTTGTGCATGTTTTCAAAATATTGTGTTTGCCAAGTGTTTTTTGAGACATTGAAATAAACAAACACCTTTCACAGACCTAGAAACAAACATTCAACTTGAAACAATTCAGAAATTTTGTCAAAATTGTAAATAGATTAGGTTTTCATTATGCCTGCAATGCATTTGCTACACCACATTCACTATTTTGTGCCACATTTGACACTTTCTATAACGCATTCACTCCGCTAAGCCACATTTGCTAGTCTGTACAATGCATTTTCCTATACTGAACCACATTCGATTTATAGAACATCACAATTGCTTTATTGATCTGTATTTGTTACTTGTAATATCACATTCGCTAAAATTGTGATGCATTTGACAAACTGCAATGCATCTATGACCTGGAATGACGCAATTTCTTGGGAAAAATAAAAAAAATGTCACAATCCAAAACCCGAGATCAAACTTGTCCAATTTTCTTTCAAACATATTTTTCCAGTGGCTTCTGTTGAAAACCAGATAAGGAATTGCTCAAAACTTTCATTCTTTGCATCCTTTGGCTTGCATCTCCCATAGGTCCATCCTTGCAAGTTTTTAGTTGCATCTTTAGAAGTCCATCATCATCATTTTCAACAATAAACTAGTGCTTAGGTCATCATCTTATTGCAGATTTTGGAATAGGAGAACTTACCATACTTTGCAAGATCCTTGCCTTCAAGAGTGGGTTGTCATTGGACTTAGTCAACATTATTTCCATTAGTCATTGTCCTTTTGTGAGATCTTTTCAACTCAAAATTCTAGTTAGGAAACCTCACTTTGTCATCTTGTCATTGTTCTTTAGTCACACCAATAAGTCCTTTGATAATCCAAATTGAAAAATAGATTAAGCTTTGGGTGGGTGAGTAAACCTTTTCTAAAAAGTCCATCATTACTTAGACCTTTTCATTTGCATACCTTAGTCCTCATTTTGCATGCCTTATTCTTAAAAATCCAAAAAAAAAATAGTCCTCATTGTGCTTTGGAATTTGTCATTTCCTTTAAACAACATTTTCATATTGCATCTCTTATTGTCAAAAACTTCAAAAACATAGTTTGCATTTGCATCCCTGATTTGAAAATCCCAAAAACATAGTGTCCTTATCTAGTTGTCATTTTTGTCATTTTTCCTAATTTGAGCAAAATCCTTATATGGTTAAGACTAGGCTTGAAAGAAAAAGAAGAAAAATGACTAATTTTGGACAAGAGACCAACAACTATACCTTTTCACATGACATCAATCAAAACATGAACCAAGATACATTTTTTATCAATCCTTTCAATGACATAAACATACCATCATCCTCGCGTAACCCCTTTGAACCATTCATACATAGAGATGAACATAGATGTGTATTTGAGGAAGACATAGAAGGTGTAGCTCAAAATCCTGAAGTGGCCTCTTTTGTGGAAGATTTGGTCTTGCATGATGGAGACAGATATTTAGCCATGCTTTTACACCAAGGGGCCAAATTGTTACGTGGATTTGACATTAACACCTTAAGAGCAACCTCTCCTAGTCATGATGCAAACAATAACAATGTGAACACCTCCAACACTTCTCAACCTCAAAACAATACAAACAATACCTTCATTGGTGCCACCACACAAATTGTCACAAGTACTATCAATGCTACCTCTAATGGCACATCTAATCAAAATACTTCCAATACAATCAATGCAACATCTATTAGAGGGACACCAACCATGCCACAAAATATGTCACAATAAATGCCTACCATGTCAACAACGTCTTCACAGTCAATTGGAGCTACCTTTGGATCCTCAAAAATGGGGGAAAGCTCTTCAAATATCTTATTTGGAACCTCATATAGTGCCATGAAAACATTGTCAGCAAACCCTTTCGTTGGGTCTTCATTCAAACACTTTGGGAGAAATAAATTATGAATTTCCATCCCAAGACCACAACCAAACATCAATTCTTCATCACAACTTAATACCGATATCCCTCAAAGGAAAAATACCAACATTCCCCATGGACAATTCAACCAATTTGGGCAAGGTAATCAGATTACATAACACATGACTTCATTTGGACACCAAAATATTCAAGGTCAACACATCCTGCAAATATGGACTAATATGGCTGGAGAACACATTCCCATGTATGTGTCACACATCCATACCCATCAACATATCCCTAATCAAAACTTGCAATACCAACAACCTCGAAACCAAAACACGTCATACATCTCACAACAACACATACCACAAAAAGTCCCAAACACATCTTCACAAAAAAGGGGACTCATGGCATCCCTATCACTAGCATGTGTGATGCAATGAACAATCCTATAATTGATGTGCTCATATCCTAGATTGCGACCTTGCAAAAACAAGTGGAGAGTATGTAGATACAACAAAAGAAGACACACACATCATATGACCTATGTCCATACCCTTTTGACACAAGTCTATACATGCCACCATTTCCTCTTGGATAAGTGGTGCCAAAATTCACTAAATAGAAAGGCAAGACAAAGCATCTTGAACACATTTAAGAATTCACAACTAGTTGCATGGACATTGCCTATGAAAATACTTATTTGATAAGACTCTTCCTCAGGAGTCTTGCAGGTCTTGCACTTGAGTGGTTTTCTACCTTACAAAAAGGAATAAAATCATGGGACAAACTTGCAGACAAATTTGTCTAAAATTATGCCTATAATATTAACACAGATGTCTCTATCACCAACCTATGCACACTTACACAAGAAGAAGCTAGTGATACTTTCATTCTATTCTTCCAAAGATGGAGAAGTTTGGCAAGTCGTTGGCATATTGACATGCCAGAGAAATAAAAAGTTGACATGTTTGTCCAAAACCTCCTAGGCCAATTGAAATACGGCTTACAATTCCACTGCTGCACAACCTTCATAGACTTAGTCAAAAAGGGTGTCCAACCTGAGAAGGCACTTATTTCTAAAGGAGAACTAAAATATGGCCCCAAGAGCACAAAAACAAACCCACCTATGGACAAAAAAAAATATTGGGTCAAGAATAAACATATCACCAATGATGGCATTGTTGATGCTAAGATGGCGAATACAACAGGTCTTGTGCTTACTCTTAAAGGAGCTCAACCACAAAACAAAACAACAACCACACCAACACCTCCTGCCAATGTCATCCAAAATAATCAAAATAGAAAAAAAATTCAAAACCAAGGGTAGCCACGTCAGACCAAGCAATTTCCAAGAAGATGCACATATACTCCCTTGGGTAAACCCATCAAAGACATCCTTAAGAAGCTCCTTTAAAACGGTGTCATCACACTTATCGAACCCCAATCCTAGTCTCGCACAAACAGAAGAAACAAATGCAAGTGAGAATCAAGATTCCCCATGAAATCCATTTAAATTGCAAAGAACAAGAAATGAGATGAAGAACATAAGCAAACATAAACAAAAGCTATAAAATCCTATTCAATGCAAAGCAAACTGTTGATCCCATGGTGGAACTGGTGCCAATTTGATGTGGAAATTGGCACTTTCCCAACTCCTATGATGCAATGTTGATGAGTGATCCATAACCTAGCTAAGATCTTGATAAAATGGATGAAAATAGATATGCTTGAGGATGAAATCGAGTATAGTACACTTGCATAACCTAGCTAAGATCTTGATAAAATGGATGAAAATAGATATGCTTGAGGATGAAATCGAGTATAGTACACTTGCTCAAATTGTGGATGATCAAAATGAGGAGAGAAGCCTCTTATTTATAGAAAGACAAGATGGAGGAATGAGAAAAATGGAGCAATGTGGGATCATTCAACATCCAACGGGCCAATGCCACTTGTCAAGATGTGAATGGAGGAAGCTTGAGCACATTTTGATGAACGTACAAAATAAATGTTATTAGGTGGAATTTGAAAATAGTGAAATGACATGCAAGAGGGAAAAATAATGAATTAAATGCCACTTGGCTCAATTCACAAGGACATATAAGAGGGAATGAATGTCTTGTTGGAAGGACAAATCCACTTGGAGGGATTTTCAAACTTGGATCCTGAATATTCCCCTAAAGATGCCAAGTTGAAAGAAAACAAAGATTTAATAAATTCATTAAATGTATTTTCATGTGCAAGTGGAAAAATCTAGAGAAATTAGGAGATTAGGATTAAATTAATCAAGGTTTAATTAATTTACTGAGGGATTAGGTGATGTGACTATTTGATTTAGATTTATGGGTTGATTTAAATCAAAAGATGAGAATGTGATTTAGATTTAATTAAATAAAGTATTTGATTTATTTAATTAGAGAGGATGATGTTAGATTAAATTAAACAAGGTTTAATTTATTTAATTTAATAAGATGACTTTAGAGATTTAATCAAATAAAATAAATTATTTAATTAAATAGGGACTAGAGGGTTAACTAAATAACTTTGATTTATAAAATTAACAAGAGAGAATGACTTAATGAGATAAATGATGATTTATTTAATTAAGGGACAAAGAGTGATGATTTAGCTGAGAAGGTGATTTAGGATGAAATGGTGTTAGTAATTAGGATTAAGTGTGTCGATATAATTTCTGTGTCTACATTTTTCCCCTCTTTGAATCAAAGTACTCGCTACATTGATTCAAAGAATAAACTGTCTTGATCAAATTTTAAAAAAAAATGATTTTCAAAATTGCCTCACTGCTGCCCTAGTGGGAAGGAACATGCCGATATTCTGCCCCCTCAAGAGATCAGACAAAAATTTGGATTTTTGGGTGATCTCGCAAAAAGAGAGGACAAGGTGCCCGAAGGGTCAAAAGGCTCTAGGATGAGAAAAAACATGACAAAATGACACAAAAATACCCTTGGTCAAGCAAAAATGGGATCGGGGGACCAAAACCCTAATTGGACGGCTAAACAGGATCAAAAAACCCTAATTTCTAGGCTTAAATAGGCCTCGGGGGACCACTTCCAGTTCATTTGCACATTTAGCCTTTTAAGATTTTGCAATTTTTGAGCTCTGACCCCTTTGCGAGATGGCACAATGATAGCTCCCATGGCACATCTCAGATTGAGTACGCACACACTAGAGGCTACCTAGCACTGGACCATCGGTGAGTCAACTTGACTCGACCTCGTTTTTCAATTTTTGTGCACATTTATTAGCCTAGGAATTAGTTTTTTTAGGAGTGGTCCAATATAGCACCACTAGAAAGTCACTTTAGGTGCTGCATGGTCTCAAACTATGCCACAATCGCGAGTAGCGACACCGCGACATACTTTGGAATTAGGGTTCAAGCTCCAAACTGAACCACATACAAAAAGTGCGCCGCGACGAGCCTCTTTGCAGATTAGGGTTTAGCGCTAAACTTGACCACACCTCAAACTATGATGTTGTGGTAGAGTTTGAGGGCCAAAGGCTCCTAGCGGCATAGTTTGAAACTTTCAAATTTCGCTGCACCCACAAACAAAGATGTGCAAGTTGCTTTGGGTACGCTGAGATTAGGCAAGATCACGATTTTTGATGAATTTTAATGCAACGACTTTCCTGATGTAGGAGGTGATGATACTTCATTCACACGAGCATAGATCCCAGGTACTTCTCAGCATTTTGCAGGGCATGCCTAAGTGACAACAAGAGCATCTAGTGGCGATCGGACTATGGTACATTTCTTAGACACCACCCATGAGGAAACACTTGGGTATGATGACAACACTCATTGAGAGATGGCACAGCTAGACATCCTCTTTCCACCTCCTGACAGGTAAGGTGATGGTCACACTAGAGGAGGTGTGGTATATTCTGAGATTTCCCATCCATAAAGAGCACATGATGTATGATGTGGATGTCGAGAGGGAGGCCTGCTATGATGTTATAGGCCTTGACGAGCTTGTCTTTTGTGAGGGTCATATTGAGCTAGAGTGTTACAGGCTTGTTGTGTCACCCTTTCAATTGGTTATTGCAACCATCATATCAGGTCTTGTTGCACCAGTTTGGAGGGGTTGATATTTCAGTCCTGGATGGGGGCTCTCTTGGGAGCATATGGTTTGAAGATGAGTATGCTTTGCTTGGGGGAAAATTATATTGGCCTTGTTATACAAAGATCTTCATCAGTTTGCATACACTATTGACAGAGCCATTGAGGTTAGAGTGACACTCCTTCATATCTAGGCTTGTGAGCATATCATTGTGCTCCATCCGAGGGTTGTTGTAGTTGACATGGAGCCAGATGATCCAGTTGTCTGGCAATACAGAGGAGGTGTATCTTTTACATTCACAAGATAGGCTGACATTCCTCATTAGAGAGTTCTAGATGACATGTGAGCCTTCACCTGGTAACCATACCTCAGATGGCCCACATGGTACGACGATGTGCAACAACTCTTTTTTGCTTGCTAGGAAAGATTGATGCAGGGAAGAGAGCACACGATGCTCAAGATGTACCTTCCAGGTAGAGTGCAGAGACAATTTGGGGAGTCGCAGGATAGGCCGAATGATCATTATGTTGCTATATTTGCACGTACAACAAGCTAGAGCTCCTGGGGCTGATACATACCTACACACGAGGCCGTGCAGAGTTTTATGCAGCTGGTGGCTAGGCCATGGCCATATGATTAGGGTCAGGTAGATGTGGGTACCACACAAGCATACAAAGATTGGTTCTGGCCACCTCTTAGGCTTATAGTGCCAGGCACACCATCTACCCGACATAGGGCTAGAGACAGGGGAACAGTTCAGGGACGAGGGGATGGAGATGGGGATCGAGGAGGGGGTGGACCACCACCACATCAGCCAGTTCAGGATAGGGGGCCACAAGATCAATCCCGACAGGATGATCAGGATCAAGTCCACCAAGACTAGGACCAAGGACATCAGGATTAGGATCACGAGCACCAGGATAGGGTTCTTGCACTGCCCAAAGATGAGGACCATGATTAGCCACCTATGTAGCCACCCCTTCAGCCAGACCCCAGGGATGGTTAGATTCTCCAACTACATGCACAAATATAGGTACTTACAGCTAAGAGGGATTAGTTATAGGAAAAGCGGGACTAGGTGGTCTAGCAGAGATAGGCTATGGAGTTGTAGGCAGCAGTAGAGATGGGTAGACAACAACAAATTGAGAGCATGTCTACATCCTCCTCTCGGAGCATGGTACCACTTCTATCATACAGGGAGGCCATCCAGGAGGCTGATTGTTATAGGATGCATTATTATCAGGCCATGTCAAGAGCAGCTCTAGTCCTAGAATTTTCATAGAGGACAAGCCACAAACCCGTAAAGGACCACAGGGAGAGAGTAGGTGGTGAGGGCAGCAGCCAGCAGGGCTAGCCTTAGTTTGGATTAGAGATAGGATTCTTTTGTGCCCAATGGGCTCATTTTTGATAGCTTAGTGGGCTCTTGTACTTTATGCATTCAATACACACTTGATCCAATTCTTTTGTACCATGACAATATATTTATTTTGATGATATGTGAGATAAGATGATATTAATATGATATGATGTGTCCTATCTAACTCTATGCTTATGGACAGATCTTATTTCTATATGTGATGCCATGATTCTATCTTATGATGCTATGATGATGATACTATATGATGCCTATGTGATAATGTAATGTGATGGTTTATGGATGCATTTCTTTTTCAGTACCTTTTCTTATGTTCTTTTTATGATGTATGCAAAATGTTATGATATGCAAATGCTTAGACTAACAAAACTATATTCTGCACTTGATGAATGATAAGATGTATGTAATGCAATCTTTATTTTAGTACTTTTTCTTGTATGATATGCACTTGTGATGTTATGATGGCGATATGATGCTTATGAAATGATATATGCATGTGTTATGATATGATGTTTATGATATGAAAATGGATGCTTTGATATATGATATATGATGTAGATGGACTGTTACTAATGCTTATGTATATGACATGCTTGTATGATTATGCAATGGATGCTTTTGATATATGTGATATGGATTATATGGGATGATTATGTAATGTTATGGTTCATGAGATGCTTAGAATAACAAATCTATATTATGAAATGATGGAGATGAAATGCATGTGGTATGATTAATGATTTCTATGTGATATGATATGCAAAATGCATTATGTTGACGGTTTGTGGATGCATGACAAATGCAACGACGATAATGATTTGCGATTAACTATCATAGTACCTTGTTAGTGCAGAAAAGCATATAGAAGAAAGCAAGAGATTCCAATAGGACATGAGATGATGATGATGATGATGCATATGGAGGATTTGGGATTTTAAAAGGGCCAATTACCTTATGTTTGATTACACAGAGGGTACGATGCATCAAGGTATAAAGAACCAGGATAGTGTTGCACCTAGTGTGATGGACTTTGACTCGAAAATTAGATAGGAGTATTCCTATTCACACTTGGCATACAGAACCTCATTCATAATGTAGTTCAAATATTTCAAATATCTTGGACCAAAACATAGAAAAGAAAGCCTTCCTATGTGGTCAACAAGAAACCTAAAACACCCTCCCTAAAAACCAAAGAAAGCACGCATGACCATGGTTATATTACAAGAATATCCAACAAGTGCAATAGATAAAAAGATCATGATCGTTGCCCCATTTCTTTCTCTCTAAATCCCTTCATTTGGGACATCTTCAAGAGGTCATCAAAATGAGCATGAAAAGAAAAGTGAAAAGACAAAGATAAAGTAAACAAACAAGCTAATGTTCTTCAATACCGCTAGCTAGGACTAAATTATGATGATGCCTGATGTTGATGTCCATTGTAGGAAGGATGCATCCTAGGACATGATGATATGAAATGATTGATTTTGGACTGATTGGGTGATAGGCTATTGACACAAAGAGTTGACCAACTTGTTTACGTACTGACCTAGACTCGAGACCTTGACGTTTGGGTTTTCACTTTTGAGCTACTAGACTTGTTTTCGACTGTTTCACCAAAGGTTGGGGGTGATGACAATTTATTGTGAGTGATGTTTATTGCAGGTGAAAGTGAGATGGAGAAGGATGGATTTTTTCAAATATTTGGATGTTTTTGATCTTTTTTGAAATGTTTTGAGGCTGATTTTGGTATTTTCAAGATTTTACAAATGTTTTGATTTTAAAAATTTTCAAATGTTTTGGGGTTTTATGAGATTTTGACCAAGAGACTAGCCTAAATACCTATCCTAGGGGCCTTGGGGGTTGATCAACCAAATTAGCCTTGCCTACGTTATACACATAGAGACCACACAGTTTGACTAACATAGACTCGATTATTGATGAGATATGAGAAAATGGACTACCAGTTTATTATGACAGACTCCTAAAGGACTGACCTAAGTGTCTCAGGGGATGATCAAAGATCAACCTTGCCTACGTTCAAAGCTCAAAGATGACGTAGTTCGACAAAATGAATCTATTTTTTAATTTTTTGACTTTTTGACCTATTTTTGGATTTTGATATGTTTTGAATGCTTTTGGATTTTCTGATTTTCTGATGTTTTTGGATTTTTTTGGATTTTGGGATTTCAAGAACATACACGAATCTAATTAATGAGAACATGCCCCCTAGTGTGAAATAATAGACTACTCCAATAGAGGAAGGACAAACTGACCTTGAGAATGGGCCGACTAGTACTAGGAGGGATCGTGACATAAACACAAGACCAAGCTATGATGCGGATGTCGAATGGATGATGGAATCTGATGGGTGATGAAAGCATGATAGATGGATGATGTAGAATGGGTCGTGAAGATCCTGGTGGATGGAAAGTGTTTATTTACACAAGGCGCCTATTTGCTAGGTTTTCACCAAGGTGCTTGCCCAAAGTGCCACCGAAGTGGTTTTCACTAGAGGATGATTTTTTTCTTTACTATTTTTTATTTGTTTTCTGATTTTTTTGGATTTTTGGATTTTTTTGTTGTCACCAAGAGGCCTCTTTTCCAGGTTTTCATCAGGGTAACCATTTTTTCAGGACATTTTTTGATTTTTTGATTTTTTGGTTCTATACCTTGCAAGATTTTAGGCATAGAACTTTTTAAGATGGGAGTTGTTCATGGGCTCCTGTAGGGGTTCCCCTACGGGTGTTGATAACTGATATTCCCTTAACTTATAGCTTGCTATGATGATGAATGGCCCCAACCAGTTGGGTTGAAAATTTCCTTTGTCATTTGGATATGGGACATTCTTCTGGTTCTCTTTTAGCACAAGTTCTCGGACTTGGAAGGTCCTAATCCTAATCTTCTTGTTGTAGTTTTTCTTGAGTTGGTTCTGATACACTTGCAAGTGGTTGAATACCTCCATTCACCATTCATCTAACAGTTCTAGCTCATTCAGTCTTGATACTCAATATTCCTCATCTATGATGACATTTTGGAGTGATATTCTTAGTGACAAGAGCTTGATCTTGATGGGTAATATGGCTTCCAATCTGTAGACCAGGGAGAAGGAGGTGGCACCTATGGGTGTGCGGATGCTGGTTCGATAGGCCTAGAGGGTGGGATTTAGTTGCAGATGCTAGTCATGACTTGAATCATTGACTATTTTCTTGATGATTTTTAGAATGGTCTTGTTTGTAGCCTAAGCTTGGCCATTTCCTTGGGGATAATATGGAGTGGAAAAATGATGTTGGATTTTGAATTTGTCACATAAGTCAAGGACATCTCGATTCTTGAAGGGTGTCCCAATATCCGAGGTAATGGCTTGTGGGACACTGTACCAGCATATTAAGTAGTTCAAGATGAACTTTGATATCTGCTTTCTAGTAATGTATGTCATTGTTATGGCTTCCACCCACTTTGTGAAGTATTCAGTGGTGGTGATGATAAACTTGTGGCCACTAGATGAGGTAGGGGTGATTTTTCCAATGAGATCAAGCCCCCACTTCAAAAAGGGCCAAGGTGTGATGATGGGATGAAGTTCTTGAGCTGGAGCATGGATGAGGTCCCCATGCTGCTAACATTGTAGACACCTTCTAACATAGTCATGTGCTTCTCTTTCCATAGTAGGCCAATAATACCCCATCTTCAACAATTTATTGGCCAAGGTCATACCGCTTGAGTGTGAACCACATATGTCATTATGTACCTCGGTTAAGGCGGTCAAGGCTTCCTCACCATTCAAACATCACAATAGGGTTCCTTCTATGCTCCTACGATAAAGAGTTTTTCCTAGGATGACAAACCGAGATGCTTTCTTGACAAAGGTTTTCTTAAGGTTTGAGGTTATGTCAGTTGGGAGGACTCCTATTCTTAGAGAAGTGTATATGTCATGGTACCATGGATCATTGGGACTAATGATTTTGCACACAAATTTTGACTTTGGTACCTCGAATGCAGGAATGAGAAGCTACTTTACCAGGAATTCATTCTTTGGAACATTGCGAGGGAAATCCAATAGGGATCCAATTGTTTCCATGGCATTTGATGCTCTGTTGCTTTCTCTAGGTATCTAATCAAATGTGATCTCAATGAAGGAATCCTTGAGACTTTCCACCAATTTCTTGTATGGGGTTAGCTTGTCATCTTTAGTCCGATAATCATCATTTACTTGATTGATTATTAGCTATGAGTCTCCATAAACCTTGAGAGCCATGATATGCCACTACACTTCTATTTTGAGTCCTATGGTTAGAGCCTCATATTCTACAATATTGTTTATGCAGGGAAATGCCAACTTGTAGGATCTTGGTATGCAGTCTCCCTATGGGGTGATGAAAAAGACCTTGGCTCCTGATCCATGTTGTGTGTAGGAGCCATTAAAGTACAACTTCTAGTGGTCTGTTATGCTCAAGTTGAAGATGGATTCATTAGGGAACTCTAAAATTAGTGGATTCCTTGAGTACATTGGCACTGCTGCCAATTGATCTGCAATAGCTTGTCCTTTGATGGCCTTACGTTCCATGTACTCAATGTCATATTATGATAGGATCATGACCCACTTGTCCATCCTTCCTATGAGCATCACTTTGGAAATCAAGTACTTGAGTGGTTCAATCATGGAAATGAGCTTGATTTTGTGTGTTAACATGTAGTGTCTGAACTTCTGTGAGGAAAACACCACTACTAGACAAGATTTTTTGATGAAGGAATAATTTAACTCATGCCCTACCATGGTCCAACTGATGTAGTAGATGGCCCTCTCTATTCCATTTTCATTGTGCTAAGCTAGGAGAGCACCAAGAGCTATTGTTGTTGTTGATATGTAGAGGATTAGAGGCTTTCTTGGGATTGGTGGAATAAGCACTAGAGGTGTGAGAAAATACCCTTTCATTTTGTTAAAGGCCTGATCGCACTTGTCATCCCACTTGTACGCCACCCCCTTGTGGAATAGGTGAGAATACATGATTGACTTGTCTACTAGCTGAGCTATAAACTGACGGATGGACTGGAGTCGGCCTTGTAAGCCTCTCAACTGTTTCAATGTCTTAGGTGCCTCCATCTCAAGGATTGCCTTTACCTTAGTGGGATCTATTTCAATTGCTCTCATAGAAAAAATGTATCCCAACAACTTCCCTAATTGTATGCTAAAGACACACTTCTTTGGATTAAGGCGGACCTTGTATTTCTCCAGTCTGTTAAAGATGGCACTCAATGCTACTATGTGGTCTCACATTTTTTCGGATTTTTCCAATATTTAATTGACATAATCTTCCATAGTCTTATGGATCATGTCATGAAAGATTAAAGTCATGGCTCTTTGATATGTTGCTCTGGTGTTCTTTAGGCCAAACAACATCATGTTCTAGCAATATGTCCCCCATGGACAAGTAAAAGCTATTTTGTGTTGATCTTCTTTGGCTATCATGATTTGGTTATACTCGAAGAATCCATCCATCAATGAAAGCATCTCATGTCTCATGGTCATATCAACAATCATATCACTGTTAGGAAACAGGAAGTCATCTTTGGGACATGCCTTGTTCAAGTCTCTAAAATCTATGCATATATGGATGCCCCCATTAGACTTTGAAATAGAAACCAAATTTGATACCCACTCTGGATAGTCGATTGGTCGTATGAACCATACATCAAGTAGCTTCTTGAATTCCATTTTGACTAATAAGGCTATTTGGGGATGCATTTTTTTAAGTTTTTGTTTGACAGGCTTTGCTTCAGGGTAAACTACTAGATGGTGGACCACAATCTCTAGATCAAGCCAAGGCATATCAGCATAGCTCCATGCAAAGTTGAACTTTCTTTCTCTTAAGAAAGTAGCTAGGAGCTTCTATTCTTTTGACATCAATGATTCAACATAAAATGTGATATGCGGAGTTTCCTCTATTCCCAAGTTGATTGGGTTGTACTTCTCGGCTAAAATGGTCAAATTTTCCTAATGTAGAGCATTGAGAGGGAGATTAAATCCTTCATCCTTGGGCACCTCAAAGAGGTTTTCACTATATACATCCTTTTTTTTAACTATTTTAGGGTCAGAGAGTGCCACAGTGTGGTTTTCACTCAAAGACCTTGAGATTATTCTCAAATTTTCACTTTTGTGACTAAAGGATTCAATCGTCTCCCCGTAGTAAGATTGTGTGTCTAGAATGATATCAAACCCAACCTTGTGATCTATGTATGGTACTATGCTCCACAATTCCATGAATTTCTAAGAGCACTTCATCATTTTTGAAAGTTTCTATAATTGGCAGTCGTTGTTGGTTGTAATCGATGAGTTGGGGGTAGACTAGGTTGATCTCATGGGTTTGACTGGTTGAGTCAAATGACACGGTACTAATCATGAGGATAGAGGAATTCTTGAAAAGAATAGGTAATTCAGTTATGGCATCTTCCTTATCACTACTACTGTAGACATTGGTTATGTCAAATGTGAAATTGTCTAAAGGTAGACCAATGGATACGGGTAATTGAAGGGCAACTGTCATTTGCTAAGGAGTTTTGACCTTCTTCGGGGGATTTCAACCATGTATGGTTATACTCAGAGGGGTACATCCAAGACTAATATTTTTCATTAGCACATTGTCATTTTGTCCAATCTTTATGTTTCTATCATAGCCCATGGCCAACATCATTTGTAAGCCTTTACTACTTTCATTCATAGGTAAATCGGTTGCCAATCTATTGTATTGGTACAAGATATGGGATGGGTCCTCTTTTATTACTTCCTAGACAAGATCTCCCCAACTTCTGAACTTGGAGGAGCCTGCTATGAAGGTTTAGGATGAGGAAGCATCATTTGATTGTGGTCATCCTCGTGACCTGGGAGATTGTGGTAACTCTCCTACCACAAAAGCATTTTTTGGAATTGTATAGTGTCCACAACCATTGTCTTGGATAATGACCTTGATGTCAGAGATGGTAGGGATGGTAGGTGTCTCTATCACAGAAGTGGAGGCAAGAGTAGTTGGATCAATGTATGGAGTTGATGGGCCTCATCATTCTTTGGTACTTGGTAGATTTTTTAATATTTGGCTTCTAGGCTCTTGCAGTAAGAAAAGGGTTCAAGATCCCCATGAATAGTGACCTCTTGGCCTTGGCATGTGAACTTGACACATTGGTGGAAGGTTGATGCCACTACTTGCATCTGATGGATCCACAGACACCCTAGGAAAATGTTGTAAGGAAAATTGAGGTTAAGGACCTGACAGGTAGTTTCCATAATTGTTGGCCCTACTTGAATAGGGAGTTGGATAGTGCCTTGAGACATTCTTTCTTGATCATTGTAAGCCTTGATTATGATGCCTTTTCCAAAATCAATGGAATCCTATGAGATTCCCAGATTCTTTATGAGTTTGAGGGAACAAATGTTTAAACCCGCACCTCCATCCACCAAGACTCTCTTGATCATTGTTCTTATGCACTAGGACCTCCAAATGGAGTGTGCAATTGTGAGATGGTTGGGTGGGAAAGTCTTGATTAGATAATGTAAGAAGATTTGGGGTAATGATGTTTCCAACCATAGCTTGGAATTGTTCAACATCAAGATCCGCAGAGATGGTGGATGAAACCAATGCTTCTTCAAGGATCTTTTTGTGGGTTGATGAATCTTCAGTAACTCCATGATGGAGATCTAAGCTGGGGTTCTTTTCAACTAATCAAGGACATTATAGCCACTAGGAACGAATCTTGGGTTGGAAGTGGGTACTCTAGGAGGCTGAGATGACCCTACAATGGTATTTTTTTAGCCTCTTGTGGTGACTCCACAATCCGCTTGGGCTCCTTTGATGGTGATAACAATGCAATACTCATCTAGGGATGTGACGACATGGTCGTATATATGATTCACACTTTCAAATGTACCCTTCCGCTTATCACTATTATTGTTCCCTTTGTTGTTATGATTGGGCATCAAATTCGTGTAGATTTTGAGATTTTGATTTCCTGCTGGTTCTACATTTATTATTTTTTTATCAATGAGGTCTTGAATTAGGTTTTTCAATCTCATACAACTAGCAGTTGTGTGTCCCTTGATTTTTTGGAAATCACAAAGGTGATTTTCATTGTACCATGATAGTTTCACCAAGGGTTCTTGATAATTGTCATTGGTGGGGATTGTGATGAGTTTCTCCACCACCAACCTCTTCATGATGGATTCAATTGATTCCCCAAGAGCAATGTACTTCCACTTGGGGGAGTTTTTGTTTCGCTGGGGTGGTCCCCTTTAATCGTTCACATTGTTGATTGTTTGATTGTTTGGCTATTCAGTCACAATGTTAGCTTGACGATTGTTTTGATGGTTTTTTTAGGGTTGTTGCTGGGGTGCTAGTGTGTTTTTTTGAGGAGCACTGATGACAACTTTGGTGTCAACAACACCATCGTTGGTAATACTTTTATTTTTTTCCCATGTACAAGGTTTTTTAGTGTAGCTAGTGGATGGGCGATTGTTTTGTTGTTTAGGATATGTGGGTGTCCCTCCTTGTGCAATAAGGGCTTGTTCAATGTTAAGCACCTTGGAGATCAATTGGTCATATGTGGTGATCCCTTGCACCTTGAGATGGAATGCCAAGGTTCCCTCTAGATTGGAGATGATGGTGCAAACTTGTTGTTCTTCTGGCATGACCCATTTTTGCCTATTGGCCTTGGATCACCATCATTGTAGGATAGAAGAAAATGATTCATTTTTACCTTGTTTAAGAGCCGATAGTTACTCTAGACTAACATCCATACCGATATTGAATGCGTAATTTTTTATGAATGTGTCTACTATTTATTGGAACTTTTTGATACCAGGAGGGAGGCAAGAGAACCACTCTATGGCGTGGCCAACCAAACTTCTAGGAAATAGCCACATCAGATATGTATCGTCATATGCGACCTCCATGCAATGAACTTGGAATTCCCTGATGCGATCTCTAGGGTTTCCCGTCCCTCGGTATTTATCAAATTTGGGGATTTCAAATCCCTTTGGGAATAGTTTCATTACAAGACTCCTATCAAATGGATAGAAACACAAATTTCTAGGTGTCTTTTTGGTTTTCCCTAATTGAAGATCAAGCACTTTTTGTGAGAGTAACTTGATTTGTGTTGTTACATTGTTTTGTAGATCAGGGGATGGGATGAAGGTGTTTTGCGGTGGTTCACTTGTTGTAGGGATGGGTGGACTAGTTGTTTTGTTGGTGGATGGTGCTTGCATGTTTTTTTGTGACAAGTATGCTTGTACTTTCTATTGTATCAACACTTGTTGTTGGTCCTATTGCTATTGTGCTAATAATGCCTATTGTTGAGCTTGTAGTTGTTGTTGCACCAACAATGCTTGTTGTTGGGCTACTAGTTGGGATGCTTCTTGTTGCTCTTGGTATTGCTTCAATGCTTGTTGGTATGCTTGTTGTTGGGCTACTTGTTGTTTGAGGTATTGTGCTTGCACTTGTTCTTGTGCTTGTACTTGTGCTTGTGCTTGTTGAGCTTGGTATTGGGATTGAGCTTGCACTTATGCTTGAGCTTGGGCTTGTGCTTGTTGAGCTTGGTATTGGGCTCGAGCTTTCACTTGTACCTGAGCTTGGGCTTGTGTTTGTTGGGAAGCTTATGCAATCTGTGCAACTTGTGTGGCTTGTGCAGCCTGCACGGCTTGAGTTGCTTGAGTGGTCTGCTATTATTATAATAGGGCCTTGGCTTGAGAAACCTTTTGTGCGTGTTGCACTTGTTGTGCAGATTGAGTTGTTTGAGCGGCTTGCGCTGCTTGAGTGGCTTGCGCTGCTTGAGCAGCTTGTGCTGCTTGATGTGCTTGATGTGTAGCTAATTGTGTTTGCACTTGCTGAGCAACCAACTTATTAGTTTTGGATTTGTTGAAGTTCCTTTTGATAGGAAACTTATTGAGCAGCCTATAACACAATGCTATATTGACTTGACATATTTTTGTTTGGTGGTGGGGGTGGTGGTGGTGGTGGCGAATTTGGTATGGTGTTTGTTTTCGTGATGAGAGGCACCATTGTATTGATGATTGGGATTTGTGTAGTGGATGGTGCGATTGATATGCTTGGTCCTTAAGAGACCATGTTTTGAGGTATTTGGGGACTGGTTAATGATGTGGTGGTTGTTTGTGTTATTGGGATGGTTTCCATCTGTTGTTGCGATATCAATGGCAAGATGGGAGGATTTGGTATCATGCTTTGATTGATGTTTGGGGGATTGCTTTGAATGAGTGGCGACAATAGAGGTAACCCAAAACCAAGAGGTGATGTGGATGTTAATGGCAAGGGTGGAAGTAGTGGAAAAGTGAGTGGCATACTTCCTTGGGGAAAAGATGAAGATGTAGGGTCAAAGATGCCCCCTGGTCCAAATAAGTCTCCTTCTCCTTGTGAGGTCAAAGGGAGAGAGGTTTGTGGTGTTGCATGAAATGATGATGATGGTTTATTAGGATCATGAAAGGTGAGGAGGACATATGGGTGTGATGGATTTTTGGGTATGGATTTCCCCAAGATAGTGTTTGCATCCAAATCTTGGTTACTCATGAGGGGGTGTGTTTGCAGTGCATTGATAAATGTGCTCCCTTTGTTAACAATAGGTTGAGTTGGAGCAATGGATGATGTAATTTGGGGGATGGGTTGGGTGATGCTTTGGAATGGAGGTGTTGATGAGATTGGGGGCATGGATGAAATTGGAGGCATGACCCCAAGAGGTTGTTCCAAAATGGTGCTCACATCGTAATCAGAAGGGAGTTTAGCCCCTTGTTTTGATAATTTAGGCATGTATTGTGAAGGATGGAGTTTGATCATGATGTTGAAAATTCTATGATTCTTGGTATTTTTGACCATTTAAGTGATCTCATCTTGTGTCATCCTAAAGGAATTATTGGTGATATCCTCTAATTGACCTTCCTCTTGTGGATTTTGTGATGATGAAGGAAAATTAGTTAGGGGATTGCTTGATCCAATAGGATTCATTTCGGAATTGGTTTGGCTTATGTCACTTGAAGTTGATGTTTTGTTGTTGGTTTCGATGATCTTCTTGTGTTGTGATCTTGTTTGAACCATAAAATGAGGCTCAAAAGAGAAGATCTAGGATGATTAAGGATCAAAGGTGTGATGGTGAAATGTGTGAAAGGTGGATGATATGGATGATCAAACTTTTAGAAGATCTTGAGGGGGGGATGCTAGACTTTTGGGACTTTTTGGATTCTTGGATTTTGATTTGTTTCAAGGATTTTTTGATTCATGGATTTTCCAAAATTTTTAGCATGAAGGATGATTTCAAGATTTTCAAGAGTTGTTGGTGAGATGATCTTGGTTTGATGTTTGAAAGATGGATGAAGTTTGACTTTGATCCTATGTGTACCTAAAAATACTTTTGTTTACAATACCTCAGTTTAGAAGAACATGCTTTACTCTAAAAAATGTGTTCAAATTCCCAAAAAATATTTGGATTTTGACAAAAATAAAATGAGTACAAATTGGGATTGTTTCTTGAAGCTCTTATGTAAAAGTTGAAAATCAATACTTGTCTGAACTCGTAGAGCATTGAGAGACACTTTTGATGATCTTTTGGACTAAGAGCTTTTGACTTTGGTTTCTGGATTTTGATCTTGCGTGAAATCATTTGAGACACATGTGTGGGGTTCAATTGTTCTTAGCTTTGCTTTAGTGACTTCTTTTTACAAATAATTATTGATTAGGTCTTTGAGCTAGATTTCTAGTGTCTTAACTTCTTCTCATCCCACAAAGTATATTATGTGGAACTTCAATGAAATCAAGGCAAAAGTTACATACTTTTGACTTTAGTAATCAAATTGAGATGTAAACCCAAATGTTTAGAAACCTCTAGAAATAGAATCCCTAGGGAAAGTAATAACACTTAAATTTTGTCAAATATATTTTCTTCCTAAAGGGTTTGAAATTTGATGACCATGTTGAATTTTTGTTTTCCTAATGTTTAAAATCAAGCAAAGTGTTTTTTTCCCAAGAACATGCACAATCCTATGGCTATGAAAGACTGTATTTGTTGAATCCCCACTTGGACAAGTCCAGCTATGCCTACTTTTAGTGAATGGTTAGATGTTTGACCACACAGGCTCCCCCTTATAGTGCACTCACTTCTTGGGTTACCCAAGCATCAGTACACATGAATCTCCCATGGCATAATTTCCATTTCTACTAAAAGTCGTAAAAGTGTGGGGCGACTTCAGAACAACCATTCTTGCACCAACAAATAGATCAGGGATTTTGGCCTTTTCTAAACAAGGGTTTTAATGCGGGCATTTCATTTGCGGGGGACCATCCATGTGGTGAGAGACCATTTCTACCCTTATCGTCAGGATAATCCTCGTGATACTTGCGTTTCTTGTAATAACCCAACCATTAACCCAAGATTTACCACTAATTTTTTTTTCTTGATTGTTATCTCATTATATGTTTATTCAATTGTATTTGCATCCCAACAATAAAATTGGCAATAAGCCATCAATTTATTAATTCCAACAATAACTCAAAAAAATGAATCCACTTCCAACAATAAGTCTCAAAATATGTCCTTTTCAACAATAAGTCAAAAGAATATTCATTCCAACAATAATTCATAAAATATAGTCATTCAAACAATAAATCATGAAATGTATTCACTTGTTCAATAAGGTGTAAAACTTCCATCAACAACAAATCATAAAAAATATATCGATTCCAACAATAAGTCATAGCAATGCCATCAATAAAGTATAAAAAGGTATCTATAAGGTATAAAGTTTAATAATTCAATATACTTAAGGTCATATTAAAAATTGGTGGAAAAAATAAAAGAAAATCTTCATAAATATACAAGATTTCCATAAATCATAAGTTTATATACAAAAAAAATTAGTTACAAATAAGAGAAAATAAAACAAGTTTAGAAAAAAAAATCAACAATGAAACTAATTTTCACATGAGGTTCAATATCAAATAGTTTTAGAGGTATCATATCCAAACATGAAGGAAAAATAAAATAAGTCAGACAAACTTGTCATAAATATCTAAGAATCTATCAAGGTCAGATTAAAATTTGAATTCCACATACACAAGCAAGAAATAATAAGACAACTTAGAAAATAATTTAACAATGAAAATAAGTTTCACAAAAGGTTCAGTTTGTAGTTCAAAAATATTATGCAATTTTAATTTACGCAAGTCGTAGTAGGTTCAAGGCCTAGCTTCCGAACCTTGCTCTGATACCACATTTTCTCACGTGAATTACGATCTAGATTAGTATCAATGACTACTATTATGATTAACATACACCAAGATTTCCTAATAGGTTTGACTAATTTCAATTACCTTTCATAAATCAAGTTTTATTTCTTGAAGCCTAATTTTGCAAATATAAAATCCCTTTTTTACTAATTTCCTTGAAAAATAAATTAAATTGTATTAATTATTAAAAATGTCAGCAATATAACTTATAAGTTATTATTAAGTACTATCTAATACCATCCACTCATAAAATAAAATAAAATTCTCATTACTTTCTTTTAGTTATTTTGGACAAATTTATTCTTCAGCTATTAACTATATATATATTTATCTATTTTTAGAAATAAATCATTATGAAATATAGACTTTATTGAACCAATTATTTGAAGATATTTACCACCAATAAATTTAACTAAATGAACTTACCTAAATTTAAGCATTGCTAAGCATTTGGAATAAATTACAACTTTTCTTTGTAAAATAAATTTCTCTTTTTAAAGGTGTATTTGACTAACACTAATTGAAATTTAAACCAAATAATATTATGTGAAAATCTAAAACTTATTTTATTTGCTTTGAAATTCTATAAGAAATAAGTTCATTTTAATAATTTAAATAAGTTTGCAAGTGAATATAATTAATCATTGCATGTACAATTTATGAGTTCATTAATTCTCTAGAGAAAGTCAAGACATAAGATCTTACTAATTAAAATCAATTATTTATTAAGACCTCTAATCCCAACTTTGTGAAAATAAATAATTGAATAATTATTTTTAAATAAATAAATCAAGATTTTGTTTTATTGCTTTAAATCTAGACGTAGTTTTAGATTTTTATTGTAATTCAATTTATAAAGGAAAGTTAGTTGAATTATTACTTTTAATATAAAAATCAAGTTATTTGATTTATGAATGATATTTTTTTGAGCCTTCTAATTTAATAACTAAATTCAATTTTTAACTGGATTTTAAACTTCTAACAATATTCTTTGAAAAATATTGGAGTGAGACTAAATAATTATTTGATAAGATTATCAAGTCATTAATTTAAATTTTACAATTAACAAATTTCTAAATTTTCTAACATATTTCAATCTAATTATATTATTATTAAATAACAAAGCTCACATACTTTATTATTAAATAATATCATTATGCTTATTAATATATTTTAATATAAAAGACTAACCTTCCAATTTCAAATCCAAGATTTAGTATAAATATGTTTCCTTAAATTTTGAGATCTCTTGTTGGTGGGAAAAGGTAATTAAATCTTGATTTTTACTAAAATAAATTAATAGATGATCTTACCGATCATTTTTAAATTCTAATTATTGACGGGCTCTGCAACCGAGGTGCCCTAGAATCTGGTGCTCGCAATAGGAATCAAATTCTTGTGGGGGTGGTCGTACGCACCCCCACCCAAGTTTCCCCTTACCGATTTTCTTTCTCCGCGTTCTTTATTTTCCTTTTCGTTTTTGTGTATGTTGTTTCTTCTCCTTTTCCTTGGTATGTTTCTTATGGTTGTATGCTGGTGATCCCTACTAGTTGCATAGGGTTCCGACCCTCCTTCATTAATGGAGGAGGGATTGGGTCCTCCACTATCGAATCCTTTCGAAGGGTCTTGTAATCCCAGTGACCCCCCTCCCAGAGTCGTGCAGAAGTCTTTCAAAGAGGCCCTAACTAACGATGGCGATGCGATCCCGGGAGAAGCTAATTTCGTTGTCAAAGGCGCAGACGGTGGTGATGCTTCCACTGAAGGTAAGTCCCCCTCTCTCACCTCCAGGAACTTAATCATTTGTCCGAATAAAAATCTGAAAACTGTTATTTCTAGCAAAAGATCTAGATTAAAAAACACTGGTATTTTCTTTGCTGCTCTGGATGCCAGAAAAATACTGGCCAGAAAGTTTCTTGACTCCTGGCTCGCCAGAATTTGTGGGGGGAAATTTGGTATCCGTGTTAAATTCTGCCGAATGATCCTTCGTGGGCTATTTGTCATCGTGGTGGCAAACGAAAATATGCAAAGTAAAGCTTTGGAGAAGCCTTACTGGAATGTGGGCGGGTGCACCTTCCATGCCCTGTCATGGTCCCCGACGGCCATCGCTGAGGAAGTCTTAGCTCTATCGGCCCCAAGGTGGGTCACGATCAAAAACCTTCCTCCAGAATTCTGGCGCTTAATTCCTCATATTCTTGCGCCGATCGGGGCAGTTGTTAAAATTGATGAGACTAATTTAACTCTTCCCAATCTGGATGCACGGGCTCTAATCTCCATGACACTTGGCATTGACTTCCCTGAGAATATTGTCATTAAAGAAGACAACAATCAAATTGTTTGTCCTTTGGAATTTCTTGGTGGCATTAGCGCATGCTACCTATGCCATAGGGAAGGACATATAAGAAAAAATTGTCCCTTAATAAAGAAAAAAACTAACGTTGCCTCTCCCAGTGAGATGCGCAACCCTGACACTTTAAATTCTCAAAATAGCAATCCTGTCCCTTCTAGCAATCATGAATTGCCCAAGGCTGCTGGTGTTGGGGAAAATGTTTCTGACCCCGACCCCCAGACTACCCACCCCTGTCCACATTCAATCCCTCATGAGGCAGAAGTGCCCAGGGCGTTGAAGGGTGATATTTCAGGACTAGGGTCCACTCTCGGTCTTCCCGAGTTTCCTTCGAAAAACCCCTTTGACATCCTCAACCTGGATGGGGTTGATTCTTCTTTGGCGGATCTTGGGCCCTTCATGCCTGCCAAGGAGGGTGGCAAGAGCCCTAAGTCTTGCTCGCTTGATTAGTTCCCTATTAGCAATCCAAATGCTTTAGAAAAATTAAATGCTCAGCAATTGGCGATTAAGAAAATAAGACTGAGAATTCAGGAAAATCTGGCTAATAGATTCAATGCTAATAATACTTCCGTGGTGTCTGATTATCTGGTTAATAGACCTCCTAAGGCTGCCAACCCTGGGAACTCCGATTGTGGGGGAGACGAAGGTTTGGTTAGTGATCTGGGTGGGAGTATCAAGGATGCTCCATGGTACTCTGATAACTGCATAGCTCTGGCAGCCAAACAATCTTTTGACCTCACCCTCGATGCTTCTCTCGCTCCCAATGCTATGCCTTCTTCAGATATGCTAGAGGGAGTATCCTCTGATACCCCCTCCAGACCGCTAATCCTACCTCCACCCCCCCATAGTGGTTGTTCCTGAGATTTTGCACCCTTTGGTGACTGACCTTGCTAATGACCCCACTCAACGAAATGCTACTATCAAGGAGGCCTCCCTTGAAGAGGACAAAATGGATCCTGACTCAAAAACTAAGTTTAGTGCCAAGTCTCATTGCATGACTTTTAAAACCCAAAAAAATGGAGATCCTGCGGATAACATAGTCTGTAATAAAAAGGAGGTTATCGCTGTGGGGAATGAGACCACTGCCCCAAAACCAAGGAATGGCCCCGGAAGGCCAAGAAAATTTAGCAATACCCCAATTTGGGGGAAAAAGATTATGTTGTCCAAAAATAAAAGAAAGAAAACTAGTACTGTAATTCAGCCCCCAGCTCTTAAGCTGGAGATGGAGGAAAAAGTTCCTAAATGTTTTGAGCTCTTCAAAAGCAGGCAAGAAGAATCTCCAATATTAACTAAAAATGAAGGTTAATTGCATTTCCTGGAATGTCAGGGGCCTAGAATCCCCTGACAGAAAATACATCCTAAGGAGATTCTTAAATCAGGAAAAGGATAAATATTTCGTTTTGCTCCAAGAAACAAAAGCTACTGGTTTCACCCTAGAAACAACTTTAAAATTTGTCTAGAAAGACTCCATTTTCTTCTCCATTGCCCATGAGAAAGGGAGAGGGGGGGCTGCCATTCTAGTCTCCAAGTATTGGGCTCAATGGGTTTTTGGTCATGGCTCCTCCCCCTGTAATAGATTAGTTTGGGTCACCTTTGATAAAGATGGCGATATCTTTGGGGTGTGCTCAATCTATGCTCCGAACAACTATAGAGATAGGATCAAGTTGTGGATGTGGGTGACCAATCTGCAAGAGATCCCTTGGATTATGGGGGGAGATTTCAACATGATAGAGCAGTTGGAGGATAAATGGGGAGGTGTTGACATGACCTGGAAAGGAAATGAGAAGCATTTCTAGCTAAGGGCTAAACATAAGCTTAGGTTGATTGACCCTTTGGAAGGGAATAAAAAAGAGTCAAGAGAGATATGGTTTATGTGGTGTAATGCGCAGAAAGGTAGAAATAGGATTTATTGCAGGCTAGATAGGATCTATGCCAATAAAGACTTCTTCTCTTTCAAACCAAGCAGCAACGGTGTCTTGGTGCAAGTCTGTCCTTACACTCTGTCTGATCACCATCCAATTAAAGCTAACTTATCTTCATCTGATGGTGGTCCGATTAGATCAAAGAGGAAAGACTCTTTTATTCTCAACACTTCTCTTTTAAAAGACCCTGACTGCCTTGATGCCATTTTATCTCTCAGAGAGATAAATAGATAGATGTTAAAAGACTGCTCTTACCTCGAGAGATGGAATAAGAATGTGCAAGGGTGGAGGAAACTCTTCCAAACCATTGGTAAGAAAAAGGCCCTAGACAGAAGGAAAGAGGAAAGCTCCCTCCAAGAAAGGGTCTTTGAGGCAGAATCCAACCTTCAAAAGGATCCGCAGAGCATGACCCTTTGTGATGAGTTGATCCTGGCCAAAAACGATCTTAGGTATCTTCAATCTCAGAAAATTCAAGGTCAAAAAGTCAGAGCCAAGTTGAACTGGCTCAATTGAGGAGACAAAGGATCCAAATTCTTCTTTAACTATTTAAGGGACAAAAATTTAAAAGAGCAGATTGCACAGATCTGGGATGGCTCCCAAATGGTCTCCTCGTAGGATGGGATTATGGAACAATTCCAAACTTTTTTCCAAGATCTCTTCACCTCTGAAGATGGGAGTCAGAACAACACAGAGGCAAGGTCTTTCATCAAGAATCTCATTCCAAAAAAGATTGTTGATGATGACCTTGCCAGACTTGAATCTGATATTTCAAAAGATGAGATAAAAAATGCTTTGCTCTCCATGAGCAATGATAAGTCGCCAGGCAGCGATGGTTTACCTATGGAATTCTATAAAACCTTTAAAGATTGGATCTGTGATGACTTGTTTCAAGTGTATAAAGAGGCCCTAAGGAAGGGATCTCTTGGTAAGGAGATAAATAGAGGGATTATCAAGCTAATCCCAAAAGGAGGTGACAAGTCTCTAGTCAAGAACTGGAGACCTATCACCTTACTCAATGTCTCTTATAAGATCCTAGCCAAAGTTATTGCTTCAAGACTGGTCAAGATCCTGCCAAAGTTCATTACTAACAATCAAACTGGTTTTATTAAAGGTCGGTATATTCTGGAAAATTTGATCACGAGCTGGGAAGCTCTTGAGTGGGCTAGACATTCTGGGCAACAAGCGGCTATGTTGCTTCTAGATTTTGAAAAAGCGTATGATCGGGTGGAGTGGTCCTTCCTAAGGACTGTCCTTCAAGCTTTTGGCTTCCCCGATAATTTCTGTAATATGGTGA
The DNA here is from genome assembly GCA_007258455.2 of Sequoia sempervirens. Taxonomy (NCBI): domain Eukaryota; kingdom Viridiplantae; phylum Streptophyta; class Pinopsida; order Cupressales; family Cupressaceae; genus Sequoia; species Sequoia sempervirens. The sequence continues at coordinate 735,529,642 of VDFB02270651.1, read as the reverse complement.
ACACCCTTCTAAGTGATGCCTCTGCTCAAATTGACATCAATGGTAAGCTCTCAAATGAGATTACCCTAGAGAGATCAATTAGACATGGATGTCCTCTTGCCCCAGCTCTTTTTGTTATTGCTTCTGATGCTCTTTTCTACCTTTTAAAAGATGACTCTTTCTCCCCCAAAATTAGGGGAATCAGACTCCCTGACCACAGTGACCTTACTAACGTGCAATTTGCTGATGACACCTCCATTTTTGTGGAGATGGAGCACTCCAATCTGGATTCTCTGATGAAAAAATTAGACCTCTATTGTAGTGCTTCTGGAGCCAAAATCTCTAAAGCCAAATCTACTTTTCTTGGTTGGAAGGAGAATCCCCCCGACTGGTTGCCCAGATATGGCCTCCAATGGGGTGGCCCTAACAAATTGGTCAGATATTTGGGAATTCCTTTTGCAGTCAACCCCAACCTCAAAGAAATGTGGAATTGGGTCAGAGACAAAATTGAAAAAAAATTAGGGAGTTGGAACAGGCAATATCTTTCGCTTGCTGGCAGAATTCAAGTGTGCCAAAAAATTCTCTCTTCTTACAGTGTTTACTTTGCTTCTGTTTGGTTTTTTTGCAGTTACCAAATTAATGAAATTCAAAAAATAATTAGAGATTTTCTCTGGTTTGATGGGAAAGGCAGGAGGAAGAGGCACGCAGTGAAGTGGGAGTGGTGCTGCCTTGGGAAGCCCCAAGGGGGCATTGGTCTGAAAGATCTAAAAATTCAAGGAATTGCCCTAGCTGCTAAATGGATACTTAAATCCCTGAGTGGCCAAGAACTGTGGAAAGTCCTCGTCAGAAGCAATATTCAGATGGCGGTTCCCAAACAGGCCAAAGCGTGGAAGGGGTTGCCCCTAAGTGATATCCTTCTTAATAATCACTCTATGGTTCTGGCTGGGTCTTCTATTTTTAGGAGTATCTGGAAGGCTTGGGAGTTAATAAAACATAAAGCCCAGCTTAAAACTTGTATTGTAAAGCTTAAAAGTAATCATTCTTGTCAGCCCTTCAGCTCCTTATGGTGGAATTTGGAGCATTGCAGCAAACCCCTCGCCCTACTTCAAGGGTGCTCGGCGAAAAGTTGGAATAACAAAGGTATCAAGACGTTTGAGCATATTCTTACCAATGGTTGCTTGAAAACCTAGAATGTCTTAAGAGTTGATTTTGACCTCCTTGCTTCCACTATTAGGACTTATTCTGTGATTCAGGAGGCTTGTAGTAATGCAACCTTCCCAATTGATGGTAATAAAATTCTTGTTCTTGATACTGACATTGTTTGGTGTGATGGCTCCACGATTGGAAATGTGAAAGCTAAGACAATTTATAATGAACTTCTTGATTGCAGCTCTGTTATTAATCATGTAAATTCTTGTTGGGATTTAACCCTGGGAACTGATGATTAGCAAAAACATTTAAGTCTGGTTTGGCATAAATCCATAGAGCCTAAAAAGGCTTGCTTCAGGTGGCTTGTTTATTTGCAGAGAATTCCTTTTAAAGCTAACTCTGGTGAACTTGAAGTTTGCAGCATATGCAGGGTTCCAGAATCTTGTAAGCATATCCTTTTCGAATGTTTTTACGCTCAGGAAATCTGGAGGTTGTTTTTTCACAATATCAATGTTTGGAATAATGATGGTAAAATTCTTTGGAAGGAAATTATGTTTCCTACTTTTAAGACCAGTAAAGATTGTAAACTTGTTTGGATTTGGATAACAAATGAAATCTTGTGGCACATTTGGAAAGTGAGAAATGATAGTAAGTTCATGGGTATGAAGAGGGAACTTACTGAGTTTCATAAGAAACTCACGTTCCTCAATGTTGCTATGCAGATTTCGGCTCAAAGGGAGATCTATCCAAATAATTTGCTGCACCACATAAGGGATGAAAAAAGGGCCATTAACATAGATCCTTGGTCATGTAGGCAGCCGCTCCACCTTAAAGGAGACGATTCTGACTAGCTATGCAGGGTGCTGGAAGTACTCCAAAAGGAGGTCAACAGTAGAGATACAGATATGATGCAGCTTGATGGTGATCCCACTGCTGATCCCAATCTGAATATCGCTGATGGTGATGTCCCTTAGAATGATTCCCAAGCCAAACTTTTTGTTGATAATAGTTCCTCCAGGATGCCTACCCAGAATGTGAAGGATGTTCAGATTCCTGAGTGCAGATGACCTTTTCTCTCCTTGGTGCTTGCTCAAAATGTGGATGTATCATAAGGGAAGATTCCTAGTTCTTGCTGAGGTGTCAAGATGCTGATTCTAACTTTTGTTCCAATCTTCGTTAAGCACATGATGTAGGCTTTCTGCTCTTTCTTTCCTTGAGCATTCTTCAGCGGAATGTATTCGGTGATTTATTGATTTCTCCAGTGGACTGTTTGCTTCGGTCCCTGGGTCTGTTATGTGAAATGCTACGCCTACAGCAGTTGTAAATGATTGCTCTATATTTAATTCAAAAAATAAATTAATAGATAATAATAATTTTTTTTTTTATGCTTCTAAATTTAAATAGTTTCCCTCATTTTCATTCATACATTTTCTAAATAGTGTCTTATATAGTAAAAACAATTTTTATTTTATTTTATCTTTTCAATGACTCAATAACTCATTTCATTATTTCTTTTAATCCTAAATCAATTATACTATTGAAGATTCTCCAAGAACAAAATCGATTTATTTAAAAGTTATCAACTTAAAATTATTATTAATATATATAAATATATATTTATACCAAACCCAATATTAAATATACTTAATTCTTTTATACTTAATATATATTAAATTCATTCTTCTTTTTTTCTTTTCTTTTTTTGAATGAATTTTCATTTTGGAAATAAAATAAAAAATCAAGAAAATAAAAATAAAAAATCCAACTAAGTAAATCAAAATCATATGAAGGAAAAGATAAATATTTACTATGTTTACTATAGAAAAATCTTGAAATCTTAAGGAAAATTTATAAAACCCCGTCTCGCAACCTAGAGGACGATGCAACACTGCAGAAGCTCAACAATCTTTTTTCTTAAAAAAGTATAACGAGTAAAGTATCCTACTCTAACCACATACATCCTCTAGGCCACGCAACACGTCTACATGTAAACCCATTACTTATAAAAATTAAACCAACCATAGCATATGAATATTAAACTCAAGATACAACATACAACAAAGCATTAAACCATTGCAAGATAAATCTAACACATAGAAATGTATTGAACATATTTCCATAGATACAACACCACATAACATCCAATACACCATTAAATCCAATAATGAATAGATCATAAATATTATTACAATTACATCGCAAAGGTTCACCTCGATACAAATGAGGTACTACAATTATACATAATGATCCACAGTTGCAATGAGGAAAGAGAAGAACAACTCCAAAGAACCACACAAGCTCCTCGAACAAGAAGATCCCGCCATCACGAACAAGAAGAGAAATTCAACAGTGTAAGGTGCATGCCACCTAACCATATGGTACCCATAGGCCTAGCCCCCATGCTAGGAGATAGTAAAAGGTAACCAAGAAAATCCTACTACCTATAGACATAGGCCATATACAAAATAATCACAGTACAAGTAACAAGGACAATGGTCACATTACTTCCAGAATCACTGAATCAATTATAAACACAATACAAATAAACTAATTGTTGTCATAGGAGGAGTGTCATCACAAAGGTTGCATTGGTTGTCTAAAGGAGATCTTCCTAGGTCTCGGCCCCCCTATAAGGTTATCCTAGTAACCTCTCATGATTTTGGCCCCACATGCACACCAGTGCAGAATCGGTTATCTTTCGAGAAGACAAGACAACGATCTAGCCATTCTAGGCCTTCTCGACTCATCTCAAGTCTCATACAATCCCTTGAGCCAATGAGCGAGGCTAATTATCTTGTTAAATGTGTTAAGCTAATAGATTATTTAATTCCCACTTGATTATACTAACTTCCACACGAGTTGTCCTAGGACCACTTTGTGTCTCGGCCCTCACTGAAAGCCACTCCCCTATTGACAACACATAACTCAAACTACATGCCAAGGGTAGACAGTGCACTAAAACTAACAACAATAACCAATACACCTCAAAAGGTAACACATCTCTATGGATGTCCAATACTGAATCCCAATATGTGCACTACCCAAGAAATCTCAAAGGGTGAACTAAAGTTACAATAACCCCTTTTCACAAATTACAACTTTGGAAGACTTAGATTCTCGTTATATATAACTTTCCCCCTAGTACACAATAACAGAAAACACGTGCTTTAATAAACACAACACCAAACAATTAACAAACGCTATCATTTAGATCTCCTAAATCCATTACAATCAATTTTGCCTATTAAAATGCACCATTTAAATATAATTTCATTTAGTAAATCCATAATGATTAGAACAAAAGTTTAGTTTCCAAATCCACCACTATAGATAAAACAAATCCCAATCTTACTAGTAAAATCACTTCATTATAAAATAACAACTGGTGCTTGCATGCACTTACCCCTTTAATATTTCTTAAAAAAAACATTTACTAACTTAAAAAAAACAATTTAAATAAATATATTTAAATATATATATATAATATATATACAATTATACATATACATAATAAATATATTATTTAATATACATGAAATTATATGCATATATTATATATAATATATATACATATTATATATAATATTTATATATCATATATAATATATATTTTTGAACCCAAATGCAATATATAAAACAAAACACAAATACCCGTGCGCACAGGGACGCAGCCCTGGCTGTGCCATTACCACGCAGGGGTTCGTTTCCTGTGGGCAGTGCTTACCCCACACGGATGTGGGGAGCGCTGCACATAGCAGTGCACCCCTGGTGTGGGTGTGGTTGGGGGTTCCAACCCCTGGCCCAAAACATTATCATCAATTTTTAAAAAAAAAAATTACTGCTACAGAATTCTGCCATACTATGAACTTTTTGAATTTGCTTCCCAATAAAATTTCACAATGTTTTAAAATAAATTAAACTCATTTATAGTATATATATATGTATACATATATATTTCAATATATATGTATATATATATATGTATATATATATGTATATATTTATATATAAATAAATTCAACATTGATTCAAATTGAGCAAACAAATTGCATAGAAGAAGTTTTCTATAGGGAAACTCAGAGATTTTATTTTCCCAACAATTAAAAGGAATAGGGAAACCAAACAAAATATTTGTTTTCTATAGATATTTATAATTTCTTTTGTATCAATCTATTTCAAATGAACAAACTACACAGAGGATTTTTAATTGTTTTCTATAGAGGTTCCTCCTTGAGGCAATCTTTTAAAAATAAACAAGAACTTCTACAGTATTGAAAATCTTTTCCTATCATTTTCCAAATTGCATTACAGTAATATAAACAACTTTCCAATTCAAAATTCACAAAAACAATAAAGGAACCTGTTCCAGAAGAATTGTTGTCTCAAGAAATCTTGTCGAGCTTCTCTATAGCTTCAATTTTCCAATGTAGCCAAAGCTTCCTCTAGTGCTATTGCCTCTTTCTAGAAAACACAACCATACACAGCAATACACAACCAAGAATTCTATAGCAAAATCCCAAAACAAAATCCTTAGATAGATCCACAATTTCCTCAGCAAATTTTTTCAACCAAACAAAAACTCTTCTTGTGAAACAACTTTCTTCCCCTTTTTTCCCAACGTTTTCTCTCAGAATCAATTTACAACAATAAGATAACAAATTTCTAACTCACAGTTATCCCAATCAAAATATCTTTTCTCTCAACAACCCAAATATTTTCCAACCACATGCATTTAAATAAAATAAAACAATTTACTAATTGCAACCAATTTAAATACTCTTATTTATTTAATTACCATTTATTTTTAATAATAAAAATTACTCAACAACATAACTAAATTAAATTAATTTATTTATTTATTCTAAAGCCTTCACAACAATAATTCAATTAATTAAATATTTAAATCAAATACACATTTAATCTACCAAATTAAACTTGCACAATAATAAAATACCCAAAACAACAATGATAAGGCTAAGACCAAAACTCAAACTGATGACACACTGTACTAGGATAAAGGTATGAATATGTAGCCCGTTACTATCTCCCAATATTACTGTTGAGTAGTGGACACACTCAGACCTATGAAACCAGGTGAAGCTAATGTCTTGTACCTGCAATCCTGCAAACAAGAAAATTTTGTACATGTATACAAATTGTAATTCATACACATCGTGAAGAGAGAATCACAAAAATCACAGGGCACTCACAAGCGAGTGATGCAATACCGTTCTCTTCACCAATACAATGTCACATCAACTGACGAGATAATATATCAATTAAACTACAATAAGCATATATAGCAATGTCATCACAACTAAGCATCTATGCAAACATAAAGCATATTAACATAATCACCATGCAAATAATGCGTCATCACATCAATATAGTCTATCATTGCTCCACTGTCAGCGATAGAATAACAATAACATAAAATAAAGTCTAACAAAGTATCTGAGCTAACAAGAAAACATAACAAATCGGAGGGGTGTCACAAAATTTCTAATTAAAAACTTGACCTATTGTTTTAAGATATAAATTTAGTTTTTAATTCATGCACAAAATTTATCTCAAAAGTTAAATATTACTATTTTCATTTTTTTTGCCAATATTTCAAATAAAATTCATCTATTTTCTCTGCAATAAATCTTGTATTTTGTATTCATAATTTAAACATTTTAAATTAATTGTACTTTTTATTTTTTTCATAATTACCTTATAATTAACTTATTATTATTATAACTATCAATTTTATTTGATATCAGTAATATTATTATTATATATATTCTTAAGACATTCTAAAATAATATTTAACTTAAATTATTAAAACAATATTTAATTTAACTATTAAAATAATATTTTAAACAACACATAAATAAATTATATTTTAAAGATTTAAAATTTTATTTGTAAATATATTAATTCCAAGTTAATAAAGTCTTTAGTATAAAATAAAACTTAAAAGAATATCTAATTTTTTTAAAGTCCTCACAGTTGCATAAAGGCTTACTGTGTAAAGGGTCGCGCCCAACAACTTTTTTTAAATATTGAATATCTATAATAATCTATAAAATTTAATTTATTTAAATAAATTTTCAACTACAATTTTAGTAAAAAGATTTCTATGGTTCCAATAAAATAAATTTCAATAATTTTTACTAATTTTTAATAACTTTTAAATAATATTTTAATAAAAAAATTCAATGGACTTTTAAATAAAGCTTTGATAAAAGTTTCTAATAAAATTTAAAATAAAAATTTGATAAACTTTGAATTTAAGTAAAAATTAGAAAAGTTTAAAGAAATAACTTTTAATCAAAAAGAAGGTTGTGTTAAATAATTACAAAAGAATACAATCTCTCTTTTTAAAAAAAAAAAATTCTTAATGCTTATACGTATATATTTTTTTTTCAAATTAGTGAGATGAAAGGTTTAATCCAACTTACTTGTGACACTTGATGTTTAAATCCTTCTCTGTTGAATCCTCACTCCTCAGCTTTGCCAAGTCTTTGCTACTCTCCAAGAAGAAATAAAAACCCAACCCTTTCCTATGAAATTACTACCCTTGGAATTGTATGCAAGAAAAAAAACAAATGATGAAAGAAAGGTGAGCATGAGCAATTCTATTTTTTTTTTCCCCACTTTGAAAGAAGTTGAGGGTCATATTTATAGAAAAAATATATGGTAATTCAATGGTTAAGATTTAATTGTAAAATTCAACGGTCGATATTAGGGAAACAGAAAGGAAAGTTTTCATTTTGTCTCATGAGAGTATAATATTGAATTTTTAATTTCAAAAGGTGGATAATAGTGCACACACGTGAGAAGATAATATTGAATTTTAAATTTTAAAGATGGATAAAGGTGCACACAAGTTTCCCTTTTTATGGGTAGTTTACTCATGAAGTTACTAAAATAAAAGTAGTTAACTGATAAAAGAAAGATTTAAATTCTAAAATGAGATGAAAAAAATCAAGGTGTTGACTAGAGAGAAGAATAGAAGTTAAAATAGAAAAGTATGGCAATTTTTTTAAATAAAAATTTAATTTATTTATTCTTTCATGAAAAATATGCTTATTTTCATAATTAAATTTTAGCATCATAAATTTTCTATTTATTTTAAAGTATCTAATTTTAATATTTTAATTTATTGATTTTTTATTTTTTTATTTTTCTGTGCTTTAATTCCATAATAAAATAAAATAATAATTATTGTTAAACCAACTTAATTTGATAATAAAGAGTTTCATTTTCAAATGTATTAAGAAGAGGGTTGTGACATTTCTTCAAGTACCCACACTTATATCCTAGGTGGAAGTCACTTGGCTTCACTGTGTTCTCAGTTGGGTCGTTCCCTTGGGTGATTACTTTTTCCCACAAGGAAGACCCTCTAAGATAACACAAAAGTGAGCAAACATATCCGTAGTTTGATCGATCTTTGTTGAGAAATAAAGAGAGAACACACACAATATGTTCCACTCACACTCACAAGATTTGTTCAATTTTTAATCCCAAATGAAATGTGGAGGCAATCACTTTTCCGAACTTAAGATCACCAAAAAGCCTTTTGATTCTCAAGATCGCTGTGAGGCGCGAGAGAAGTGCATACATCTTTTTGATGGTATTATTTTGGGTAAATGATTATAGGACAAACAAGCACATGTTCATTTTATCCTTTCCAAGCAAGAGTGTCTTCTTTTTAAGCATCAAAGGAAGTGTGAAAATTTTATTGTTCAATTATTAACCTTCAACAAAATCTAGTAGATTTTTCTAAAGTTCTTTTTAACCCTTTGTTAGCAAAAAAAAAATCTTTTGTAGTGTTCTTTTTAGTGCCCAAAAGAAATTTAGTGTTTCCTAAGAGCATGAAAGATAACAAATCCTTAAGAGAAATATTATAAGTTCTCCCAAAGTGTTAACAAAACACTGAAGTGTTCAAAAACACTTGATATAATGAGATGATGACATCATTATGAAACTTCAACTTGGTTTCCCTTCTCCTTTGATTAATCCAACCTACAAAAAACCATTTATAACTGCAAAACAGAGGTCAGGAAAGCAATTAGTATCCTAGATGATCAAAATAAAAAAAGCACATGTTAATTTTTTTTTGAAATTTCACTTTTTACTTCATTGCAGCAGTGCAACCTACATATATGGTGTTGTTTGAATAACTCAACAATGTTGTATAGCACCATTAGGTCTACAAGTGGTGCTCTATAGCAGACTAGAGAGTGTGATGGTGGCAAAGTTTTGCTTAGCAGCGATGTTTAGAGTTTAAGAATTTTAGCGACCGTAAACTGACTCAGCGACGAAGTTAAAAAAATTAAATTCTGGGTGGGAAACACTGAGTGGCACGGTTTGTAGTTTAAAGCATCGTTGTATGGTGCTTTTGGACTGGTATTAGCATTTTATGGTGCCACTGGACTGATAGCGGCACAATTCCCTGTAGACACCAAAAAATAGAGAAAAACATAGAATTTTGTTAAAAAATGTGATTAGAACTTGAGATTTTCCCTCCTTCTAGAGCCAAGTGTCAAACCCCAATCCTAGACCTGTACAAACACAAGAAACAAATGCAATGCTAAATCAAATGCAAGTGAGAATCAAGATTCCCCATCAAATCCATTTAAATTGCAAAGAACAAGAAATGAGATTAACATAAGCAAACATAAACAAAAGCTATCAAATCCTATTTAATGCAAAGAAATCTCTTGATCCCATGGGGGAATTGGTTCCAATTTGATGTGGAAATTAGCCCTTTCCCAACTCCTATGATGCAATGTTGATGAGTGATCCACTTTGGTGAATATTCAATTGAGCTCCATGATGAAAAATCTGCATAACCTAGCTAAGATCTTGATAAAATGGATGAAAATAGATATGCTTGAGGATGAAATTGAGTATAGTAGACTTGCTCAAATTGTGGATGATCAAAATGAGGAGAGAAGCCTTATAAGGAATGAGAAAAATGGAGCAATGTGGGGTCATTCAACATCCAATGGGCAAGTGCCACTTGTCAAGATGTGAATGGAGGAAGCTTGAGCACATTTTGATGAATGTGCACAATAAATGTTATTAGGTGGAATTTGAAAATAGTGAAATGAAATGCAAGAGGGAAAAAGAATGAATTAAATGCCACTTGGCTCAATGCGCAAGGACATGTAAGAGGGAATGAATGTCTTGTTGGAAGGACAAATCCACTTGGAGGGATTTTCAAACTTGGAGGAATATTCCCCTAAAGATGCCAAGTTGAAAGAAAATAGAGATTTAATAAATCCATTAAATGTGTTTTCATGTGCAAGTGGCAAAATATAGAGAAATTTGGAGATTAGGATTAAATTAATCAAGGTTTAATTAATTTAATGAGGGATTAGGTGATGTGACTATTTGATTTGGATTTATGGGTTGATTTAAATCAAAAGATGAGAATGTGATTTAGATTTAATTAAATAAAGGATTTGATTTATTTAATCAGAGAGGATAATGTAAGATTAAATTAAACAAGGTTTAATTTATTTAATTTAATAAGATGACTTTAGAGATTTAATCAAATAAAATGAATTATTTAATTAAATAGGGATGAGAGGGTTAATTAAATAACTTTGATTTATTTAATTAACAAGAGAGAATGACTTAATCAAATAAATGATGATTTATTTAATTAAGGGATGAAGAGTGACGATTTAGCTGAGAAGGTGATTTAGCATGAAATGGTGTTAGTAATTAGGATCAAGTGTGTCAATATATTTTCCATGTTTACAACATTAGAAGACCCTAAGCCATATGACCCAGGATAATTTAATCCATCATGGTGGGATGACAATTCTTTTTGTGATTACCACTACGCTAAAGGGCATAAAACCTCCTCTTGTCGATAACTAATAAATCTGGTACAAGACCTCATAAAAAATTGCACAATTGAATTGGGTGGACAACAATTTGTCTCAAACTTAGACCATAATATTCACAAAATCCCACTGCAAGACCATGGTTCAAATAATCCCTCTACATTAGGTCCTCAGACTAATAATAACCGAGCCAATTACACTCACACTAGCTTCGACTATTCCGGTGGACCCATTATTAATCATCTCTGAGCTACTAATGAAATTGTCAATACAATTACCATCAAGAAAGCACCTAAATGTAATGTCACTACCTGTGGTGGAAAAGTCACTATAGCGGGTCCTCCTCCCCCTAGACAGCCGAAAATCATGATACCCGGTCCATCTGCTAAGTAGTCACAATCAGGTCCATCCACCAAACAATCACAACCTAAGGGACAATTCAACCTCATTGACCAATTAGGTAAGACACCTACTCATATCTCTATACTTGAGATATTACGCATTTCTCCTGCGCATAAGGCCATACTTGACAAAACCTTACAAGAGTTTTTCGTCCCCCATGACATTGATGTCAACCAATTTGAAGCCATGGTGGGATACCTAACCACACCCCATCATGTAACATTTTCAGACCAAGATTATTCATCACCAAAGTCCACTCATAATGACACATTGCACATTGAAGTCTTTATTCATAAGCATAAGGTCAAACGAGTTTTAGTAGATGGTGGAGCAAGACTAAACATATGCTCCCTAAAACTAGTTAAGGATCTCGACTTCTCTGATGCTTGTGTAGACCCTATTAAGAGCATTGTTATCAAGGCATATGATTATGAAGAATGCTCCTCTCGAGGTGTTATCACTCTTCCTATCAGAGTGGGGCCGGTCATTGTAGACACAACTTGCCAAGTCCTAGATCTTGAGTTACCGTATAACATCTTACTTGGTTGGCCATGGATTCACGCCCTACAAGATATTCCATCCACCTATCATCATTGGTTGAAGTTTCCCTTTGACGGCACTGAAATACCATATATGGAGACCCTAATCCTTTCTAGTATTGTACCAATCTAAGGGGTATTTCAGAACATCGAGTTCCCATCAACTAAGAAGCTTTGACTCCCTCCTCATCCAAATACATCGACCCATCCACACTCACCAAACCATCCACATCCACTCCTTCCACGTCTTCTACCACACCATCTCCCTCCATCCCGAAGGCTGATCCTCATATCAAGATTCAAGACCAAGGATGTGGAGAGTATAAATTGAACACAACCTACTACATTACAAAAATACCCAAGTATCCTAAGGTTTATGGTTGACCTTGTTTCAGAATGGAGCCTAAAGAGATTTTCAAAGTTCCTCCATCACACATTTTTATAAAATGGGGAGAAATCAGCAAAGAAGACATTGAAGACCTATCAACTTGGATTTAAAAAGACCCAGAAGATCCACCCCCATTACCAGTCCAAATATATGGAAAAGGCTATGATATAATGAAGGAAAAAGGCTATGATGGAACTAGTGGTCTTGGAAAAAAAAAAGGGAAGCAAGAACCTATAATACCTTCTCGAAGACCAAAACTTCTTGGATTAGGGTTTGGGCTACTCGAAACTAATGATCGACGTACCAATGTACTTTTAGGTGAGAGCATGAATGCTTCAGAAAGTGTCAAGACTATTGAGAATTCCTTTATTGAAACTGACTCTCATGAATTTGAATTTGGCTCCTAGCGATCCTTGAGAAACTATTGCCTTGATGAATTGTTCCTTGAACCTAGAGAACCTATCTTTGAAGAAATATTTTGGCGAATGTTTAAGATTGATCTTGCATAGAATAATGACAACCCCAAAATCCCAGGGAAAAGAGAAGATTGGGATAGACTCTTTTGTCCAAGGAACAATGACAAGTCTGAATTATATTTTGACCCCATTGGACCTCATCCTGACATACCTGTCTAACCAGCTGACTTGAAAAAAGCATGCCCGAAGGATTACTTTCCATTACCAAAAATAAACATCATTGTTGACCTTACAACAAGATATGAGATGTTGTTCCTCATGGACAGTTTCTCGGGTTATAATCAGATTTAGATTACCCCTGAAGACCAGCATAAAATGACATTCACATGTCCATGGGGTACATATTATTGGAACACCATTCTCTTTGGTCTCAAGAATGCAAGCACCGCATATCAAAGAGCCATCACAACAATATTCCATGATATGATGCACAAGCTAATGGAAGATTATGTGGATGACCTTTTGGAAAAGTCTTTAACATGCAAGGATCACCTCAATGTGCTAGAATTTTTTTTCAAGAGATTGGAAGAATACATGGTCTATTTGAATCCTAAGAAATGTGTCTTTGGGGTGACATCAGGAAATTTTTTGGGATAAATAGTTTCTCGCAAAGGCATTGAAGTAAATCTTTCCAACGTGAAAGTAATATTAGACATGCCTCCCCAAAAAGGAATAAGTGATCTAAGGACATTACAAGGTAGATTACAGTCTATCCATCACTTCATCACACAACTAGCAAACAAGTGTCAACCATTTCAATATCTCGTATGCAAAGGCATCCCCTTTGTGTGGATAGATAAATGTCAAGAAGCCTTCCAACAAATAAAATACTATCTATTGTCACCACCTATGCTAATGCCACCTATCAAAGGAAAACCTTTGATTCTATACATTTCTGCAACAACTTCAGCACTGGGGGCATTACTAGGGAAAAATGATCATGATGAGAAGGAAAGGGAAATATACTACATTAGTTGGACACTGGTTGAATATGAGCTAAACTACACATCCATTGAATGTGCCTATCTAGTAGTTGTATTTTCTGCCTAGAAATGAAGACATTACATGCTGAATCACAAGACACATCTAGTAGCAAAGATTGATCCCTTGAAATATCTCCTAAGTCATGCAACATTGACAGGTTGCTTGGAAAAATGGGTTATGATCTTGAGTATGACATACAATATCTAGAACGAAAGGCTATAAAGGGACAAGTGATAGAAAATCAACTGGCAGATGCACCTATACAAGGTGATCATCCATTGTTAGCAGACTTCCCAGATGAGTCCATATTTCACACATAGCCTAAGTGACCTTGGAAATTTTATTTTGATGGGTCCCATACTAGTCATGGCTCGGGAGCAAGAATACTGTTCATCACACCACAAGGAGACTCCATCCCTAAGTCATTCAGCATTGCTTTTCCATGTACAAATAATGTTGTAGAATATGAGGCTCTTATCATAGGACTCTAAATGGCCATAAAATGGAAAATCAAAACACTTCTAGTCTTTGAAGATTCTCAGTTGGTCATCAACCAAGTCAACAACAAGTATGACACCAAGGATGAAAATTTAAAGCCTTACAAGCACATGGTTGATAGTTTACAGACATATTTCCATAGGCTTGCTTTTGAAAAATCCCTAGGGCACAAGACAAGGCAACAAATGCAATGGTTACAATCGGATCTCTACTAGACATTCCAAGCAATGTGCCACAGTTTGAGTTTTTGGTGGAACAACTTTTGGTTCCTACATATGACATTCCAGAGTTAGAAATGGTTTGTGAGCTTGTTGGTCCCAATTCACCATGGTATTAAGACATTTATGATTATCTCCAGTCCTAAACCCTTCCCCTAAACCTATCTAATAACCAAAGAAAATCATTTATCCACAAGGCCACCAAATACACCATCATCAGTGACACCCTATACTATTGTAGCTTTGACAATACCCTTCTTCGATGTCTCAACATTGACGAGGCACAAACAACCTTACATGAGGTACATTAGGGTATATGCAGATCTCATTCGAGTGGTCCTACCTTAGCTAAGAAGATCATGAGACTTGGGTATTACTGGACAACAATGGAAAATGATGCACTTGAATTTTTCAAAATGTGTTGCCAATGTTAGATACATAGTGATTGATTCATGCACTAGCACAAGAACTTCGGCCAATTACTTCTCCATGGCCCTTTGCACAATGGGGACTCAACCTCATGGGAAAAATCCATCCTACCTCTTCTAATGGCCATAAATTCATTATCACCTCCATTGAGTATTGCACTAAGTGGATCAAAGCCATCCCCCTCACATACATAACTGACAAGAAAATTTACAAATTCATCCTCAACTACATCATCTACTGGTATGGTGTTCTGCAATCCATCATCACAAACAATGGTCATCCCTTCAAAAATCAAGATGTTTGTGAGTTATGTGAATGCTTTCACATGTAACAAAATTTCTCCACACCATACTACCTGCAAGGAAATGGTCAAGCTAAGGCATATAATAAGTCAATCATCAAAATTCTTAAGGCAGTCAATGACATTGGCCATGACTGGCACATACAACTTAATCCTGCTATGTGGGCTTACCACACCAACATCCACACACCTATAAGAGCCACTTCATTTTCCTTGGTCTTTGGAGTTGAAGCCATCATGCCATTGAGGTTGAAATTTCATCCTTAAAAGTCTCCATGAAGGGTCTGATTAATGATGAAGAATATAGACAATCACGACTCCATGAGGTAGAAATGTTAGATGAAAGAAGACATAATTCCTTTAATCATTTACAGGAATATCAGAATCGCCTTTGCCACAATTACAACAAGAGAGTCATGGTTCAAAAAATTGACATTAGTAACTTGGTCCTAATGCAAAATCCTAAGAATCAATCTGACAGGGAAAAACCTATCAAGTTTGAGCCTAATTAGATGGGTCCTTACGTCATCACATCCTCTTTTGGTTCTGGAGCATACTAGCTAGGTACTCTAGATGGTGAACAACTAATAAATCCTATCAATAGTCCACATCTTCAAAATTTCTATGCATAGCATTAGAGAGTCTAGTCGAAAACCATAAAAATACAAAAAAAATTGAAAAATATAAAAAAATCGTCACCCTGATGAAAACCTAGCAAATGGGTATCTTGGTGACAATTTTTTTTTTTTGAAAAAAATGACAAAAATAGTAAAGAGAAATAATTCATCCAATAGTGAAAACCTAGTAAACAAGCACTTTGGATAAGTACCATGGTGAAACCCTAGCAAACAGGTGCCATGTGTAGTTAGTTTTTGCTTCGCCATCTACTGTGACTCTATCTACCTTATTCCATAATAAATACCCACTTTTATGGCACCTTCATGACACCTGTCACAAAACCTCACCATTTCTTTTCATGTCTGACAATGGTTGACATCTAGTCCTGCATATCATCCATTTTTCACCCAAGCACGTCCCTTTCCATTTTTTCCTAGTCTTGGACCTAATTGGGGGCAACCCTTTATCATCTGATTGTAGTGGGTATCGCACATGGTCCTACCAATCAGAAAATGTCCTAAAAAAAGACCTAAAAATCATAAAATGTCCTAAAAGAAGACAAAAATTGAAAAATTTCTTGAAAAAAGACCTAAAAATAAAAAAATGTCTTGAAGAAATATAAAAAACCAGTCATGTTAGTCAGTCCATTTCATTGTTGAACTACACTGTCTTTGCACATTGGTTACATAGGAAAGGATCATCTTCGATTCCTCAAGACATTAGGTCAGTCCTTTTAGGTTTGTCAAATTAAAATCATGACTCAATCTTTGGTCATCAAGGCAAAGTCATTGGTCGTGTCGAACTATGAGGTCTCTAAGTGTATGACATAGGCAAGGCAATTTATTGAGGAGCCCCCGAGGCTGCACTAGGTCAGTCAATTAGGGTTCATGACACTACACTGGAACACATGTTAATTATCTTCAAGCCAGCCAAATTATTTCAAAGATAACTCTTAAGACAAATAGACAAACTCCTACAACAAACTATGACAATCATTTAATCAACAAGTCAATTACATTAACATCATCATGTAGTCAAGTCTGTCAAAACAAATCAAACTCAGTTAATTTCAATCAAACTTAGTCAACTTCAGTCAAACTCAGTCATAACAAGTCAAACTATCAACTCTTGGTTATTCTCCAGATGTGTCCTTCTG
Organism: Sequoia sempervirens; assembly: GCA_007258455.2. Classification (NCBI taxonomy): domain Eukaryota; kingdom Viridiplantae; phylum Streptophyta; class Pinopsida; order Cupressales; family Cupressaceae; genus Sequoia; species Sequoia sempervirens. The sequence goes on along the minus strand of VDFB02270651.1, from coordinate 735,512,657 downwards.
AAGAATAGCCCCCGTCATTTTTGTTGGTTATTTTTTATGCTGTTAACCAAGTTTGTCTCCTAATCTACCTATGGAATTGCCAATTCCAATCAAGGGCAGCTCGGAGGACCTGGACCAACTGACGAGGATTTTAAAATAACCTCCTACACTTCGGGCTCTTCAAGACCCGAGAGGGTGATCCCTTTAGCAATATCAACAAATTGAAACACATACATAACAAAATATTGCTCAATAGATAATCTCATTTAATGACTCAACATAATAGGATAATACTGAATAGAATTGGCTTTTCATCAGTAATATCAACTACTTGGAGCATGAGATAACCACAACACTATAACACACAGGGATTTAAAATGGTTTTAAGTTTTGAAGATTGGGGACCAAGCTGAAAACAACAGAAGTATAATACTTGACTAGTGCCATAAAATGGGCTATGGAGTCATATAACTAGCATTCATCCTATAGTGTTGAAAATGTTATGAAGATCCTTACAAATGTTATCACATTATGACAACCAGATTACTAAAGTCTTATCTGATAACCCTTCTTAAAAATCCATCTGAAACATAGTATTCCTGTCACAAATGTTGAAGCATCTTAGAAAGAAATCTTGATTCCCTATTTAGTGATTTAGTACTACCAGAGGGAAAGGAACAATATATTTAGTTTGCATACTTCTAAATTGTAATTTGCAGCTTATGTATTATGTTGGAAAAGTATGCTAGTTTAAGTTTTCCTATTAAATAGATCTTAGGCATAGATGCATTTGCATTATTGAAACGTTCTAAGATCGTGATAAAAGCTAGACATAAGGCAAATGAATGATCAACTTTAGAGTTCATATGTGAATTGTGAAAGAGGCATGTTAAAATGCTGCAATATATGCATCCTAGTGTGGTTCTGGATGGAACCATGGTTTGTGATCAATCCCAGCCAGATGGTCGAAGAAGTTTCAGTACTGGAAGATATAGAGCCATCAATTTCAGTGGAATTATTGGTTACTCAAATGACATCCCAGCTAAAGTCAGAGATGAGTTACCGAGATTTACTGGTGACAAGTCTGAATTAGTAGATAGACATCTCCAAGAATTCAATAATGTGATGGATGATTATGAGGTTGAGTATGAGGACATGATCATGAGATTATTTTTTTAGTCCTTAAGAAGAGATGCAAGGGAATGGTTCTCCTATCTGCCAGCTTCATCCGTTCATTCATGGGAAGAGTTTAAAATAGGGTTCCTGGAGTAGTTTGGAGAAAGGATTGACCCTATTTTGATAAGGAAAAGGTTCATGAATATGGAAAAGGGAACAGATGAGTTAGTACCATCTTTTAATCTTAGGTTTTCAAAGATCATAAGAGAGATTCCTAAAAATATAAGACAAAACAATGTTGAATGTTTGGTCATGTACTTGGGAGCATTTGACAAAAAAATGGGTTTCTTATTAAGAGACAAAGAGCCTACAACCCTGCACCAAGCATACCAAATTACTACGATATTGAGAAAAATTTAAGATACTCAATGACGAAAGGACATAGGGTTGTGAGGGTTGGTCATCCTAATACATCTAATACATATAAAACACATGGAGCAGATAATAGAAGTGCTTTTCAAGATGTTAATTCTGTTGCTCTAATTTCTCCATCATCACAACATGCAGATCATAATGAGCTTCATGCTAAATGTCATCAAGACTTGAGCAATGTTGATCAAACATCTCTTGTCCAAGGATTGTTCCAAATGAAAATACTCAAAGCAAAATCACTATATGTTTTATTTTCAAGGTTTGTGGATGCTTTGTTGAGAGTTCCCATTAAATTCAGACCTGAGGAATCAGTGTGCATTGATCTATTTTGTAAAATCTATGAGTCTGGGTTGAGTACTTTGCCAAAGAGGTTGAGTCCTCGTAGCTTGAATCAAGTAATCAGTTGGATAAAAGATATTGAGAAAGCTCAACTTAACCATGAACAAAAGGCGATGTCTCAGAATGAAGATGCTTGTTGTCAGAATGAGAAGAAGCATAACATGACACACAAGAATGAAAAGAGTGTATCAGAAAATGAAAATATATGTTACATGGATGAGGACCTTAATTGTAACCAGTTTACAATCAGCACATATGCAGATCCATGTAACAGTGATGGAGATGAAGGTAGTCCAATTTTTGACAACACTTCTTTTCAAGACAATGATCAAGACATTGAAGATGAAAATTCAAGCAATCCTTCTGTAGAATTTGAGCATGATATGTATGGTGATGTGTCTTCCTATGATGAGGATGATGATAGCCAAACTAATTGCTCTTCTGCTAATTATGAAGGCTCTTGTGATAATGATATGGAGGAACTCTCTTCACATGAAGATTGCAACGACATGAATGCTCATGAAGACATTTGTCCACAAGTGAATGATCTAATTGCACTTGCTGCAAAACTCAGAATGTAGCTCAGATTTGACATCAATGGAACATGCAAATTCTGTGAATGATGAAGAATTTGAAGACAAACATGTGTGTGATCAATATGTCAACTCAAAACATAATGTTGAATATGATGGAGATTCTGATAAGAGTGCTTATGCCCCTACTTTTCATGATTGCTTGTCTAAAGTAAAGATGGAAAGGTTTGTGTTACATGAGGAGCATAATGATGAAATAATGGATTCCTTTTGGAATAATCAGGTAGCACATTGTGACATATATATGGAGAAGCCAAGGAGTGAGAATAATGGTGAACTTCATGTTGATGAGTGTGAAGTTGAGTACATTTGCTTCTTGTTTGATGCTCCTAATCTTCAGAATGTGAACATGGACATGTTGTCACTACATGTAAAAGGAATTTATGGGAAAGGTAACAAAGATTCTAGTCATATTGCTAATGAGAAGTTTTCAACTAGCAATGAATCTTTCACTTTTGAGTCAGCACATATATCAACTGACATTGTACATGTAGAAGCCAATGCACATAGTTGTATTCTTGTTGTCCCTGTTGATGTTGAATTAGTTGAGCCTACTTTTGAAGTATTTGATCTCAAGTTGAATAATGATGACATGAATGTGTCAGAATATGTTCTCGAACCTGAGATGAGTACATTTACTCATTCTTTAGAAGTTAATGTTGCATCTGTCCCCTATCTCCATAATTCCAAAGTATGCTCTGATATACCTGAATTGAAGTGTCAAAGGATGTGCCTATGTTGCAGTGATCAGTATAAGGGTGCTCCAGAATATGCATTTTGTTTCTTTGACATATGCCAAGAATGTTTTCATGATGAACCAGGTCTTCTGGCAAGTTCTTATGATGGTTTACATTTTGATATGTAAACTAATGATCAGAATGAGCTTAATAGTACCAGCCATGTAGCAGATTGTGAGTGCTATTTTTGTCAGCTGGAAGGAGTTTTTATAAAATGTGGCAATGTGCAAGATACCAAGGAATGTTGTTTTCAGTTTGAGAATGATATAAATGATGAATATGATAGCTTGTTGCCACATGAAAATCAATATTTAGAAAGAATGTATGACTTTCAAATGCACAGTGACTATGAACATGTTGATGATGTGATGTATGATGGCCTATTAGGAGGTACTAGCATGTTCAATCAGACAAATGGTTGTGATCAGCTTGTGCTTTCATATGGTCTTGATCCCCATTTTAATATGTTGCCATTTGATGTAGAATCAGAGAATAAAAAGAGTGGAAATGATAAGACCTATTTGATTTGGTTGCCAATTCATGACAAAGCTAAATGAAGAGCAAGTTCTCACTTGCACAAAGGTAGCCTAATCCCTATGTTTGCAAGAGTGCAGTCACCCATGTTGTTATGGTTTGACAGTAACAAGCATGATTTGAGGTAGATCAATTCTTTTTGTAGAATTATGTTTGACAAAGGTAAATATTGATTTCACTTTTTCATTTAGTGGCCTGGTGTCATCAAATGAAGTCAAAAAATAAAGGTTGAATAAAGGAGCAATTTGAAGGACACCTAATGGACTCAGTCCCCAGAGATCTGGAATCTTGCTATGCCCACAGGGGGCATACATCCCCAATCAGAGCCACTGATGGCACTCCCAAATTTTGCAAATTTGAGATGCCCATTTTAGAATTTTTCCTCTACACTCTCAGAAGTGCACTTGAAGGATCTGTCTAAATGACCTACTTTGGAGGGTCATAATTTGATGCCCATTGATTGTCTAGCAAAATCACACATTCATATGTCCTATGTGAACCTGCACGTCAGTTTTCAGCTTCTCATGAGGAGTTTTGATTAAGTTTCGAAAAGTGAAGTTGGAGGGTTTTGCCACTGTTCGGCTGTTTGCGAATGTTCAGTTTTGCAAAGTAGCCTCATGTTTGAGATTGGATTTTACAACCTGTTGACTTTCAAGTTAAAACAAATGTTATTCTACATTCTCCATGCTTAAATGAGCTCGCGTGTCAGTTTTCAGAGCCTCATGACTGGATTTGCTATTTTTAGCAAATTAAAACCAAATGGAATTTCTTCAGTTTTGCACTAAAACCTTTCTAAGAGGCCGACTTTGAGCATTAATAACTTTTGATAGGTGATGATTCAAGCTAATCCCTCTTGCACATTTGATCAGTGTACTAAAATGATGTATTGTGTCCAGTAGAAGGCCTTCAAGGGTTGATTTGATATTTTTGTGATAAGGTGATCTCTTGAATTTTAACTGGTTCTGAACAGCTACATTTGCATAAAAGCTCAAGAGGGCAAATTTTCCAGTTAATAACTTTTGCCCCATGATCGATTCATCTGATCTGTCTTTTTCATTGCATTCTTGGACTGAATGTCTACATCCCTGCAATTTTTTATTGCTCCAGGAGGTCGTTTAACTAGTTTTTAGAGGCGATTCTAGGGCCAATTTGGCTAGTTTGCACCATTCTCCAAAGTGCCTAAAAGGTAAATTCTGATGAAAACCCATTTTGTGTTTTCATTCCAGAGACATTCTGAAGTTGTCACAAGTCAATTTGAATAGAAAAGTTGTTTCAAAACAAAAAAAAATTAGTCCGTCCACATGGGGACCCGACATGCTTTGCACCATTATGGAATGCTTCGAAGGAACTACTTCAGTCATGGTTATAAGAACTGTGGATGGTGGTTTTTCAATCATTGTTCACGTAGTTTGGAAATGCAGATGATTTATGTGACAGGGATGTTCAGTTAGAAGTGCCTTGAAGCATTGAGGGGTTTAAATCAATGTATAAAGTGCTTTTGCTCCAAAGCATATAGAAGGAGGATGGTGTTGCACTTAAGTTCCCTTAGGATGAAAATAACACTGCAAATATTGTTTAGTTGTTTAAACATCCATGTGATCTTGAAAAAGCAGGTCTTGTATGCATACTAATACTGTTTGAATTCTATGAGCATAGGAAGCTGTCTAATTTTGTTTGGAGAAGGAATAATGGAGAGTGTGTAGAAGAAGTTGAGTTTTCACTTTGTAGAGTGTTGATAAAAGCAGCTATTGAGTTAACTTCATGAAAGGCTGATTCATAATATAAATGAGCTCTTACATGGATGCAAATAGCTACTGCAAGTTGCATTGGCTTTGAAGCTTGATATGAAGGGAGTTGGGTACATGAACTGGTCAAAGAATTCTCAAAAGAGTGTGGTCTTCAAGTAATGCATCGAATGAAGAATATACACTATGTAGATGCAGTGAAAAGTCTTTAAAATTTCCATCAAAGCAGCACACAAAGGGAATTTGGTGCATCTTTAGAAACTTCCTGGCGAATGTAATTAGCAGCAGACTTCCAAGCATAGTCAAGGCATGTGACCATGTATAAAACTTGAAAAATGCTTTGATATTGAATGGAAGCTACCACACCCATTGAAAGGGTCAACCTCAGTAGCAGCCCGCACGCATGGAGGAGTGAAAGGAAATGCTAGCACAAGCAAGGTTTATGGATCTTCTGAAGGGTGTGTGCGAAATGGATTTGTTGAAAATGCTGCCAGCAACTAGGCACCAACATACACAACAACAAAATGCCCATTTTAATGAAGTCTCCTAGAATTCCATTGCTAATAATAAAAGAATGTTGCACATTTAAGACCCCATTGATTCACATGAGGGATCCATACGTATGTAATGGATGAGTTAGAAAGACTCTAAGAACATTCAACCAAACACAGAGGGGCGACATGTTGAAGCAATGCATCAAGTCTTTGTTGAAGAAGCCATAGAAACTTTCAAGTAAAACAATGAATGAAAAGGCTTTTATGAGAAAACAAATGCCACGTAGCCAGTGAGGAAATGTGACTATTACAGGAAACTGCACATGAAATGAATGTGTGAAAAGGCGTCAGAAACTTTCATGTACATCAAAGAAGAAACAAAAAAGAATGAGATTAGAGTTGCATGTAGCTTGAGAAGGGTATGGATCACCATTCGAGGCAAATGAAATTGGCAGGAATGTTGAAGGGAGGGCTCGACCCAGCCTAGACAGGGCATGTGAATTGCGAAAGAGTCAGATACTTCAAGGGATGCAATAAGTTGTAGACTATGTATCAAATGTATAGGTTGAAAATACTTTGAAGACTTACAACAAATGCTCTACCAAAGATAAGCTCACCACACTTGTTGAAAGGACAGATTGAGAGGAATGATGCCACCTATCTTAAGAAGGCTTGAGCATTATTTGCACCAAGTCTTGGTACAGAGACATGAAATTTGTGAGCTGTAGATGGTACCATTATGCTGATAAGAGGGTTCACTTTGGCATTGCTTTGGAATTGCAAAGCATGGAATGCCATCAATAGTCCTACCTAGGTAAAACGAGTGGATCTGAGGAAATTGAGGCTTAAAAATATTTCTAAGGAAAGTGCTCCCTCATAGCACATAGACCACCAAAATATTTGTTGAAACACTCCTTGAACTTTCAAACAAAAGCAACTGCTAATGCAAAGGCATGCACGTAAATGCACTGAGGAGTGACTGAGGGTCGATATGGAGTGAATTCAAGCTGCTTGGATAGAAACCGTTAGCAAATGTTGTGAGTGGAGAATTGCACCACAACCTAGCAGGGTATGCCCAGAATAGATTTGTTGACGAACGCTTGAATGCAGATTGGTGAGGGGATGAACTATTTTTCTAGATCCAGTAAGGTAGCCCCCATGAAATTGCAGAGCATGAACGATGAACATAGAGGAAATTACAGAAAAATTGTGAAACAAAGCCAAGCAAATAAGATCTGAGGGTGAAGAACAAAGTAAAACTCCGGCCAAATCTGAGTCGTTCCCTGCCAAGGCGCAATCAGAAGGTGCTCACCTTTTAAAATCTATGAAATTTGGGCTGCAGCCACATGGATTATGGTGGGCCCAAGGAAAACATCTGCGCACACACAATCTTTAAAGTGCATGTTTGAAGATTTAATATTTCATTTTCTCTTATTAAAAGTAAAGTATTAAAAATACAATTGCTTGGTTTCGTGAAAATGAAATGGAGGAGAAAAAATCAATGGAGGTGGATTGTTGTCCGCTATTTCGTGGTTCACGGGTTAATGACTACGAAGTTGCAGGCTTGTGACACGTGGATTGTGGTGTGGGCCCGATAAATTGGAGTGCTCCCATAAATAATTCAATAGGACCATTTAATTTTAAATGGTATAAAGCTTTTATTTCCCAATGAAAAATTAAAGGCTATCATATTTGAAATGATAAATGTAGGCTCGAGAGAAAACAGATTAGAGGATAAATATTTCAACTTGTGCAGCCTGGGAAAAATCTTAATTAGCCAAGTGATTTTTAAAGGGGATTTCACTTTTGTAAAGTGAAATAAAGTATTACAGATAAATACTTCAAGTGAATGTGTAGATAAACAAACAGGGGAAATGAATTGTATGTGGAGAGTTTTATATAAACAAATATTTTAAACTAAATGTTTAAAATATCTTTTGCTTGGGTGAATGTCCTTATTGGAGCCATGTAAAATTTAAATGAAATACTTTGTGCTAGAAAATAGATGAGGTGAATATTTTAAATGGCACAGGAAAAGTGAATATAGTATTCACTTTCAATTGTATTTGCTAAGGTTGAACACTTTACTTGGCTGTAATGTAAAGTGCATGTGGGAATATGCAAGGAAAAGTGAATTTAATATTCACTTTGGAGCCAAAGATTATTTGTTGGGAGATAAATGTGAGCACGAATATTAAAGTTATGAGACTTTAATATATAAAATAAATGTATAATTTGCAGCAAAAAAAGATAAAAATTAAAGTGCAACATTAAAAGGAGCTGAAACAAAAAATTTCACGGGACAAGGAGTATTTTCCAGCTGTAGGTAAAAGGTGAATTCCATCACATGGGTGATTTTTCTATTGCTTCACAACAGACAACAAAAGGAAAATAAATAGGCAAATTCAGTTACAGAGAGATGAGAGAGGTTTTGATCAGCTTGTTGATCGATGGTGGATTGAGTTTCCGGATGGCATCTACGGATCAGACTGATCTTAGGGCTACTTTTGTTTCTCTTTTATTCTTTTCTTCTCTCATTGTAAAGGAGGAGAGAGGTGGGGGTTTCCAATTTCAAAAAGCTCTGCAAGTCAAGCAGAAGCTCTAGGTAGAACTGTATAGCTGGGAGAAATGTAATTGAGTCATTAAATCTGAAAGTGTCTATTATGAATTGTGTTCTCATGTTTATATTTAGCTGATAACTGTCTCCTTTTCTGAGATGTGTTACTCTTTTTGATTCAATAATAAGATTATCTGAGTCTTTTCATGCACATTTACTGCATTAGAGTGATATGTGTTGCTTCCTTCTATTATGAGAATAATGTAATTGCTTTAATGAAGCACAAGGTGCATTTATTATTGCCTTTTGTTCATAGGATAGTGTAATTGCTTCAACATATGTGACAGGAATACTATGTTTTAGATGGATTTATAAGAAGGGTTATCAGATAAAACTTCAGTGATCTAGTTGTCATAATGTGATAACATTTGTAAGGATTTTCATAACATTTTCAACAGTATAGGATGAATGTTGGTTATATGACTCCATAGCCCATTTTCTGGCACTGGTCAAGTGAAACTCTTCTATTGTTTTCAGCTTGGTCCCCAATCTTCAAAATTCAAAATTATTTTAAATCCTTGTGTGTTATAGTGTTGTGGTTATCTCATGCTCCAAGTAGTTGATATTACTGATGAACAACCAATTCTATTCAGTATTATCCTATTATGTTGAGTCATTAAATGAGGTTATCTTTTGAGCAATATTCTGTTATGTATGTGTTTCAATTTGTTGATATTGCTAAAGGGATCACCATCTCGGTTCTTGCAGAGCCTGAAGTGTAGGAGGTTATTTTAAAGTCCTTGTCAGTTGGTCCAGGTCCTCCGAGCTGCCCTTGATTGGAATTGGCAATTCCATAGGTAGATTAGGAGACAAACCTGGTTTACAAGAAAAAAAAACAACAAAATGGTGACTCTACTGGGGAATGCACTCAGAAGTCTAGTTGCAGATTGTCTTATCAAAGAATCATTCCAATCTTGAGCTATTGTTTGTAATTAGAGGTTGAAAATCAGTGTGACATCTTATTTTTCTATCTGAGTCACCAATAAAATGGCAACTCTACTGGGGAGAATTTGAGAAAATTCTCACTAAAGAATCCAGAAATAGAGTCATATCATTTGCATAGAGTCATATTATTGTTTGCCATTTTGAATTTAGTTCAAATCTTGAAGGATCTTAAGCCTGGAGAGATAATTGTTGCAGTGAACCTGATTAATTTCAAGATCTGTGGTGCTCTGCTAGTGAAAGGAACTCATAAATAAATTTACATGTAAAAGAACTTCCTACAGTTTGAAGTTCAGTCTTCTAAGAAAAAAGGTGGTTACTCTATCAGACAAACCTATTAAAGATTTAAAGAATACAGTTCCAGATCTACAATATATCCAAAAAATTTGTAGTAGTTGCAATGTTTCCAGGTATTCTTCACATATTTGAACATCTTAGAAAGAAATCTTCATTCCCTATTTAGTGATTTAGTACTACCAAAGGGAAAGGAACATTATATTTAGTTTGCATACTTCTAAATTGTAATTTGCAGCTTATGTATTATGCTGGAAAAGAATGCTAGTTTAAGTTTGCCTATTAAATAGATCTTAGGAATAGATGCATTTGCATTGTGTATTGTAACATTCTAAGATCGTGATAAAAGCTAGACATAAGGCAAATGAATGATCAACTTTAGAGTTGATATGTGAATTGTGAAAGAGGCATGTTAAAATGCTGCAATATATGCATCCTAGTGTGGTTCCGGATGGAACCATGGTTTGTGATCAATCCCAGCCAGATGGTCAAAGAAGTTTCAGTACTGGAAGATACAAAGCCATCAATTTTAGTGGAATTATTGGTTACTCAAATGACATCCCAGATAAAGTCAGAGATGAGTTACCGAGATTCACTGGTGACAAGTCTGAATCAGCATATAGACATCTCCAAGAATTCAATAATGTGATGGATGATTATGAGGTTGATTATGAGGATGTGATCATGAGATTATTTGTTCAGTCCTTAAGAAGAGACGCAAGGGAATGGTTCTCCTATCTGCTAGCTTCATCCATTAATTCATGGGAAGAGTTTAAAATAGGGTTCCTAGAGCAGTTTGGAGAAAGGATTGACCCCGTTTTGATAAGAAAAAGGTTCATGAATATGGAAAAGGGAAAAGATGAGTTAGTACCATCTTTTAATCTCAGGTTTTCAAAGATCATAAGAGAGATTCCTAAAAATATAAGACCAAATGATACTGAATGTTTGGTCGTGTACTTGGGAGCATTTGACAAAAAAATGGGTTTCTTATTAAGAGACAAAGAGCCTACAACCCTACACCAAGCATACCAAATTACTATGATATTGAGAACAATTTAAGATACTCAATGACGAAAGGACATAGGGTTGTGAGGGCTAGTCATCCTAATATATCTCATACATATAAAACACATGGAGCAGATAATAGAAGTGCTTGTCAAGATGTTAATTCTGTTGCTCTAATTTCTCCATCATCACAACATGCAGATCATAATGAGCTTCATGTTAAATGTCATCAAGACTTGAGCAATGTTGATCAAACATCTCTTGTCCAAGGATTGTTCCAAATGAAAAGACTCAAAGAAAAATCACTATATGATTTGTTTTCAAGGTTTGTGGATGCTTTGTTGAGAGTTCCCATTAAATTCAGACCTGAGGAATCAGTGTGCATTGATCTATTTTGTAAAATCTGTGAGTCTGGGTTGAGTACTTTGCCAGAAAGGTTGAGGCCTCATAGCTTGAATCGAGTAATTGGTTGGAGAAAAGATATTGAGAAAGTTTGACTTAACCATGCACAAAAGGTGATGTCTCGGAGTGAAGATGCTTGTTGTCAGAATGAGAAGAAGCATAACATGATACACAAGAATGAAAAGAGTGTATCAGAAAATGAAAATATATGTTGCATGGATGAGGACCTTAATTGTAATTAGTTCACAATCAACACATACGCAGATCCATGTAACAGTGATGGAGATGAAGGTAGTCCAATTTTTGATGACACTTCTTTTCAAGACAATGATCAAGACATTGAAGATGAAAATTAAAGCACTCCTTCTGCAGAATTTGAGCATGATATGTATGGTGATGTGTCTTCCTGTGATGAGGATGATGATAGACAAACTGATTGCTCTTCTGCTAATTATGAAGGCTCTTGTGATGATGATATGGAGGAACTCTCTTCACATGAAGATTGCAACGACATGAATGCTCATGAAGACATTTGTTCACAAGTGAATGATCTAATTGCACTTGCTGCAAAACTCAGAATGTAGCTCAGATTTGACATCAATGGAACATGCAAATTCTGTGAATGATGAAGAATTTGAAGACAAACATGTGTGTGATCAATATGTCAACTCAAAACATAATGTTGAATATGATGGAGATGCTAATAAGAGTGCTTATGCCCCTAATTTTCATGATTGTTGGTCTAAAGTAAAGATGGAAAGGTTTGTGTTACATGAGGAGCATAATGATGAAATAATGGATTCCTTTTGGAATAATCAGGTAGCACATTGTGACATATATATGGAGCAGCCAAGGAGTGAGAATAATGGTGAACTTCATGTTGATGAGTGTGAAGTTGAGTACATTTGCTTCTTGTTTGATGCTCCTGATCTTTAGAATGTGAACATGGACATGTTGTCATTACATGTAAAAGGCATTTATGGGAAAGATAACAAAGATTCTAGTCATATTGCTCATGAGGAGTTTTCAACTAGCAATGAATCTTTCACTTTTGAGTCAGCACATATATCAACTAACATTGCACATGTAGAAGCTGATGCACATAGTTGTATTCCTGTTGTCCCTGTTGATGTTGAATTACTTAAGCCTACTTTTGAAGTATTTTCTCTCGAGTTGAATAATGATGACATGAATGTGTCAGAATATGTTCTCGAACCTGAGATGAGTACATTTACTCATTCTTTAGAAGTTAATGTTGCATATGATCCCTATCTCCATAATGCCAAAGTATGCTTTGATATACCTAAATTGAAGTGTCAAAGGATGTGCCTATGTTGCAGTGATCAGTATAAGGGTGCTCCAGAATATGCATTTTGTTTCTTTGACATATGCCAAGACAGTTTGCATGATGAACCAGGTCTTCTAGCAAGTTCTTATGATGGTTTACATTTTGATATGCAAACTAATGATCAGAATGAGCTTAATAGTACTAGCCATGTAGCAGATTGTGAGTGCTATTTTTGTCAGCTGGAAGAAGTTTTTATAAAATGTGGCAATGTGCAAGATACCGAGGAATGTTGTTTTTAGTTTGAGAATGATATAAATGATGAATATGATAGCTTGTTGACACATGACAATCAATATTTAGAAAGTATGTCTGACTTTCAAATGCACGGGGACTATGAACATGTTGATGATGTGATGTATGATGGCCTATTAGGAGGTACTAGCATGTTCAATCAGACAAATGGTTGTGATCAGCTTGTGCTTTCATATGGTCTTGATCCCCATTTTAAAATGTTTCCATTTGATATAGAATCAGAGAATAAAAAGAGTGGCAATGATGAGACCTATTTGATTTGGTCGCCAATTCATGACAAAGCTAAACGAAGAGCAAGTTCTCACTTGCACAAAGGCAGCCTAATCCCTATGTTTGCAAGAGTGCAGTCACCCATGTTGTTATGGTTTGACAGTGGCAAGCATGAGTTGAGGGAGATCAGTTCTTTTTGTAGAATTTTGTTTGACAGAGGTAAATACTGATTTCACTTTTTCATTTGGTGGCCTGGTGTCATCAGATGAAGTCAAAAAATAAAGGTTGAATAAAGGAGCAATTTGAAGGACACCTAATGGACTCAGTCACCAGAGATCTGGAATCTTGCTATGCCCATAGGGGGCATACATCCCCAATCGGAACCACTGATGGCACTCTCAAATTTGCAAATTTGAGATGCCCATTTGAGAATTTTGCCTCTGCACTCTCAGAAGTGCTCTTGAAGGATCTGCCTAAATGACCTACTTTGGAGGGTCATAATTTGATGCCCATTGATTGTCAAGAAAAATCCCTTTGCAAACACATTCATATGTCCTATGTGAACATGCATGTCACTTTTTAGCTTCTCATTATGAGTTTTGATTGGGTTTCAAAAAGTGAAGTTGGAGGGTTTTACCACTGTTCGGCTGTTTACGGACATTCAGTTTTGCAAAGTAGCCTCATGTTTGAGATTGGATTTTGCAACCTATTGAATTTCAAGTTAAAACAAATTTTATTCTACATTCTCCATGCTTAAATGAGCTCGCGTGTCAGTTTTCAGAGCCTCACAGCTTGATTTGCTATTTTTAGCAGATTAAAACCAAATGGAATTTCTTCAGTTTTCCACTGAAACCTTTATGAGAGGCCAACTTTGAGCGTCAATGACTTTTGATAGGTGACAATTCGAGCTAATCCATCTTGCACACATGATCAGTGTACTAAAATTATGTACTGTGTCCAATGGGAAGCCTTCAAGGGTTGATTTGATATTTTTGTGATAAGGTGATCTCTTGAATTTTAACTGGTTCTGAACAGCTACATTTGCAGAAAAGCTCAAGAGGGCAACTTTTCTAGTTAATAAATTTTTCCTCATGATTGATTCCTCTAATCCGTCTTTTTCATTGCATTCTTGGACTGAATGTCTACATCCCTACAAGTTTTTATTGCTCCAAGAGGTCGTTTGACTAGTTTTCAGAGGCGATTCTAGGGCCAATTTGGCTGGTTTGCACCATTCTCCAAAGTGCCTAAAAGGTAAATTCTGATGAAAACCCATTTTGTGTTTTCATTCCAGAGACATTCTGAAGTTGTCACAAGTCAATTTGAATAGAAAATTTGTTTCAAAAAAAAAAAATGAGTCCGTCCACATGGGGACCCGACATGCTTTGCACCATTATGGAATGCTTCGAAGGAACTACTTCAGTCATGGTTATAAGAACTGTGGATGGTGGTTTTTCAATCATTGTTCACGTAGTTTGGAAATGCAGATGATTTATGTGACAGGGATGTTCAGTTAGAAGTGTCTTGAAGCATTGAGGGGTTTAAATCAATGTATAAAGTGATTTTGCTCCAAAGCATATAGAAGGAGGATGGTGTTGCACTTAAGTTCCCTTAGGATGAAAATAACACTGCAAATATTGTTTAGTTGTTTAAACAGCCATGTGATCTTGAAAAAGCAGGTCTTGTATGCATACTAATACTGTTTGAATTCTATGAGCATAGGAAGCTGTCTAATTTTGTTTGGAGAAGGAATAATGGAGAGTGTATAGAAGAAGTTGAGTTTTCACTTTGTAGAGTGTTGATAAAAGCAGCTATTGAGTTAACTTCATGAAAGGCTGATTCATAATATAAATGAGCTCTTACATGAATGTAAATAGCTACTGCAAGTTTCATTGGCTTTGAAGCTTGATATGAAGGGAGTTGGGTACATGAACTGGTCAAAGAATTCTCAAAAGAGTGTGGTCTTCAAGTAATGCATCGACTGAAGAATATACACTATGTAGATGCAGTGAAAAGTCTTTAAAATTTCCATCAAAGCAGCGCACAAAGCGAATTTGGTGCATCTCTAGAAACTTCCTGGCAAATGCAATTAGCAGCAGACTTCCAAGCATAGTCAAGGCATGTGACCATGTATAAAACTTGAAAAATGCTTTGCTATTGAATGGAAGCTACCACACCCATTGAAAGGGTCAACCTCAGTAGGAGCCCGCACGCATGGAGGAGTGAAAGGAAATGCTAGCACAAGCAAGGTTTATGGATCTTCTGAAGGGTGTGTGCGAAATGGATTTGTTGAAAATGCTGCCAGCAACAGGCACCAACATACACAACAACAAAATGCCCATTTTAATGAAGTCTCCTAGAATTCCATTGCTAATAATAAAATAATGTTGCACATTTAAGACCCCATTGATTCACATGAGGGATCCATACGTATGTAATGGATGAGTTAGAAAGACTCTAAGAACATTCAACCAAACATAGAGGGGTGACATGCTTAAGCAACGCATCAAGTCTTTGTTGAAGAAGCAATAGAAACTTTCAAGTAAAACAATGAATGAAAGGGCTTTTATGAGAAAAACAAATGCCATGCAACCAGTGAGGAAATGTGAATATTACAGGAAACTGCACATGAAATGAATGTGTGAAAAGGCATCAGAAACATTCATGTACATCAAAGAAGAAACAGAAAAGGATGAGATTAGAGTTGCACGTGGCTTGAGAAGGGTATGGATCACCATTCGAGGCAAATGAAATTGGCAGGAATGTTGAAGGGAGGGCTCGACCCAGCCTAGATAGGGCTTGTGAATTGCAAAAGAGTCAGAGACTTCAAGGGATGCAATAAGTTGTAGACTATGTATCAAATGTATAGGTTGAAAATACTTTGAAGACTTACAACAAATGCTCTACCAAAGACAAGCTCACCACACCTATTGAAAGGACAGATTGAGAGGAACGATGCCACCTATCTTAAGAAGGCTTGAGCATTATTTGCACCAAGTCTTGGTACAGAGACATGAAATTTGTGAGCTACAGATGGTACCATTATGCTGATAAGAGGGTTCACTTTGGCATTGCTTTGGAATTGAAAAGCATGGAATGCCATCAACAGTCCTACCTAGGTAAAACAAGTGAATCTGAGGAAATTGAGGCTTAAAAATATTTCTAAGAAAAGTGCTCCCTCATAGCACATAGACCACCAAAATATTTGTTGAAACACTCCTTGAACTTTCAAACAAAAGCAACTGCTAATGCAAAGGCATGCACGTAAATGCACTGAGGAGTGACTGAGGGTCGATATGGAGTGAATGCAAGCTACTTGGATAGAAACAGTTAGCAAATGTTGTGAGTGGAGAATTGCACCACAACCTAGCAGGGTATGCCCAGAATAGATTTGTTGACGAATGCTTGAATGCAGATTGGTGAGGGGATGAAATATTTTACTAGATCCAGTTAGGTAGCCACCATGAAATTGCAGAGCATGAAGGATGAACACAAAGGAAATTACGGCAAACTTGTGAAACAAAGACAAGTAAATAAGATTTGAGGGTGAAGAACAAAGTAAAACTCCAGCCAAATCTGAGTCATTCCCCGCCAAGGCGCATTCAGAAGGTGCTCACCTTTTAAAATCTGTTAAATCGCGGGCTGTGGCCACGTGGATTGTGGTGGGCCCAAGGAAAACATCTGCGCGGGCACAATCTTTAAAGTGCATGTTTGAAGTTTTAATATTTCATTTTCTCTTATTAAAAGTAAAGTATTAAAAATACAATTGCTTGGTTCCATGAAAACAAAATGGAGGAGAAAAAATCAACAGAGGTGGATTGTTGTCCTCTATTTCATGGTTCACGGGTTAATGACCGTGAAGTTGCGGGCTTGTGACACGTGGATTGTGGTGTGGGCCCGATAAATTGGAGTGCTCCCATAAATAATTCAATAGGACCATTTAATTTTAAATGGTATAAAGCTTTTATTTCCCAATGAAAAATTAAAGGCTATCATATTTGAAATGATAAATGTAGGCTCGAGAGAAAACAAATTAGAGGATAAATATTTCAACTTGTGCAGCCCAGGAAAAATCTTAATTAGCCAAGTGATTTTTAAAGGGGATTTCACTTTTGTAAAGTGAAATAAAGTATTACAGATAAATACTTCCAGTGAATGTACAGATAAACAAACAGGGGAAATGAATTGTATGTGGAGAGTTTTATATAAACAAATATTTTAAACTAAATGTTTAAAATATCTTTTTCTTGGGCGAATGTCCTTATTGGAGCCATGTAAAATTTAAATGAAATACTTTGTGCTAGAAAATAGATGAGGTGAATATTTTAAATGGCACAGGAAAAGTGAATACAGTATTCACTTTCAATTTTATTTGCTAAGGTTGAACACTTTACTTGGCTGTAATGTAAAGTGCATGTGGGAATATGTAAGGAAAAGTGAATTTAATATTCACTTTGGGGCCAAAGATTATTTGCTGGGAGATAAATGTGAACAGGAATATTAAAGTTATGAGACTTTAATATATAAAATAAATGTATAATCTGCAGCAAACAAAGATAAAAATTAAAGTGCAACATTAAAAGGAGCTGAAACAAAAATTTTCATGGGCACAAGGAGTATTTTCCAGCTGCAGGTAAAAGGTGAATTCCATCACATGGGTGATTTTTCTATTGCTTCACAAGAGACAACAAAAGGAAAATAAAGAGGCAAATTCAGTTACAGAGAGATGAGAGAGGTTTTGAGCAGCTTGTTGATTGACGGTGGATTGAGTTTCCGAATGGCATCTATGGATCAGACTGATCTTAGGGCTACTTATGTTTCTCTTTTATTCTTTTCTTCTCTCATTGTAAAGGAGGAGAGAGGTGGGGGTTTCCAATTTCAAAAAGCTCTGCAAGTTAGGCAGAAGCTCTGGGTAGAACTGTATAGCTGGGAGAAATGTAATTGAGTCATTAAATCTGAAAGTGTCTGTTGTGAATTGTGTTCTCATGTTTATATTTAGCTGATAATTGTCTCCATTTTTTAGATGTATTAATCTTTTTGATTCAATAATAAGATTATCTGAGTCTTTTCATGCACATTTGCTACATTAGAGTGATATGTGTTGTTGCCTTCTATTATGAGAATAATGTAATTGCTTTAATGAAGCACAAGGTGCATTTATTATTGCCTTTTGTTCATAGGATAGTGTAATTGCTTCAACATATGTGACAGGAATACTATGTTTTAGATGGATTTATAAGAAGGGTTATCAGATAAAACTTCAGTGATCTGGTTGTCATAATGTGATAACATTTGTAAGGATTTTCCTAACATTTTCAACATTGTAGGATGAATGCTGGTTATATGACTCCATAGCCCATTTTCTGGCACTGGTCAAGTGAAACTCTTCTATTGTTTTCAGCTTGGTCCCCAATCTTCAAAATTCAAAATCATTTTAAATCCTTGTGTGTTATAGTGTTGTGGTTATCTCATGCTCCAAGTAGTTAATATTATTGATGAACAACCAATTCTATTCAGTATTATCCTATTATATTGAGTCATTAAATGAGATTATCTATTGAGCAATATTCTATTATGTATGTGTTTCAATTTGTTGATATTGCTAAAGGAATCACCCTCCCGGGTCTTATAGAGCCCGAAGTGTAGGAGGTTATTTTAAATTCCTCGTTAGTTGGTCCAGGTCCTCTGAGCTGCCCTTGATTGGAATTGGCAATTCCATAGGTAGATTAGGAGACAAACTTGGTTTACAAGAAAAAACACCAACAATTTATTTATGCCTTAGGATGTGTCTTCCCTAGGCATCATCACCATCATCTAGCATTTTGGGAGTTCCTCATGACATTTGAGGATCAATCCTCTTGACATCGACATCATTCAGGATGCATCCTTCCTGAATTTGGAAACCTTGGAATTCGTCATCTTGGCATCATCAAACCTGGCATCTTAACACCATCAAACCTGACATCTTGACAATCAAAACTCTTGACACTCAGACACACTTGGAAAACATTACCTTGGAATTTTGTCCTTTGATTTCTCATCATGCCACTAGTTTCTCAATGATGTCCTGACAACAGGATTTAGAGAAGCAGCGACATGTCGCGATGATTGGCTTGTCTTGTCTTTTTCAGACAGACATGTTGCTAGTTCCTCGAGGATGTCCTGGCAATAGGATTTAGAGGAGCAACAACATTTCATGACATGTCTTTATTGTCTTTCTTATGCTTGTGGTTGATTGTGACAAAAAAATTGGGGCAATTGTGCTCTTAG
This sequence comes from Sequoia sempervirens, assembly GCA_007258455.2. Classification (NCBI taxonomy): domain Eukaryota; kingdom Viridiplantae; phylum Streptophyta; class Pinopsida; order Cupressales; family Cupressaceae; genus Sequoia; species Sequoia sempervirens. Next base: position 735,493,351 of record VDFB02270651.1, on the reverse strand, counting down.
TATGAGTCATGATCATCCTTGTCTATGATTGCTTGTCTTATGTGATGGTACGACCTTGTACACCATTGATCTATGTCATATCATGGTGTTTTTTGGCCATTACAATAATCTGCCCAATGATGATTAAGAGTAATGATTATTATTCCTATGGTAATATGTTGAAGGATTCGATCTCCGCACTAACATCCATCTCCTTTTGTCTTGTCATTTCTTCTCTTTCATCTCCTGATGATATCTTGTGACATACAAAAATAATTGCATACATGATCATATAGACATTGCATTATTTCACTACATATTCACATATATCCATTCATTTAGTCACATTTCCATTCACATCATTAGCATATCATTAGCATATCATTTGCATCCACATAACATATAAAAGCATCATCCATATCATTAATACATAGACATTGCATGTCACATTATCGATACATATACAATCATACATCAAATACATCCATAGTCATAAACATGGCATCCATTAGAAACAAAACATTATGCATCCATATAAAACATCATCATCATAATCATTATCATAAAAACATACATCATAGACATAATCAACACATAATGCATAAACACATAACATATACCATATAGGCTACATCAAAGCTACGTCATTTATATATAATCTCAAAAAAGCATGTTATAGGATAGAGTCGTGAGATATCCCAAAAAAGAGCTTGCAAGCTTGATGGTCACAATATACATAAAATAATGTCTGAAACATGATAACAAGACAACAATCATATTATATATGCCAAACTCTCCCCATCACCTCGAGGAGAAGACCGAGGAGACTGATACTCGATGACAAAAAGTGATACTAATGGAAAAGTGGACATGTCAACATGAGTCTACGAGGCTATTGTGGCATGAGTCTAAGAAGTTGATGGATCTATAACTGGAGGTTGACTGTGCTCTGATCTGTGCCCTGAACTAGATGACCCATGAGTGTGGCTCAATCTATGGCTGGGGGAATGCCTATGAATGCAATGAGAATGGTGACCTGATGAATGCCCTAATGATGTAGATCCACCCACATTGCTCTAACTATGACTGATGTGTGTGTGGCTACTGCTCCCTGGCCCTGTCCCTGCCCTGCTCTGTGACCTAGATAATCTAAGCTCTCTTTGGTCAGCTGGCACTGCTCTCTCGTATAGCATCCAGTACTAGCCTCTACTAGCACTGACTCTTGCCAACTTTCTAGCAACATCACCAACTAGCCCTATAACCAACTGTGCAAACTAAGTGCACCAACTCTCTGTCTCCTATCGTCAAATCTCTGCATGATCTCTCTCAACCTGTGTAACCTCCATCTCTGCCTGTAGGGCTCTAATCTTTGTTGTGGTCTCATCCAGTCTCTGCTACATATCAGCTAGATGTTGATCCACTATGGCATCTTGTGGCACCCTAGATATATCCTACTCCTTGTGATGCCTTGTATACATGCCCCAAATTTTGCTTGGCAAAGTTGGGGACCCCATTTTCATTTTCTTCTTTTCATTTTCTTTATCTCTGCCATATTTGGATATCAAACTAGAACCAAAAGAAAAACTTTTCCAAGGTTCCTATTCTTGGTTCCATCCCAATCCTGATTCCTTGCTTCACCTTGGGTCTTGTTTGGGTGTCATCCTGTCTAGTTCCTGTCTCTTCTCATCTCATCCCATCTTGTTCTATGTCCCTTTCTTTTTGTTGTGTTTCATCTTTCGTCGTTGCATTGTTCATTTGTTTTCATTGTTTTCGCTCATCTCGGTCCTCATTGTCACCACATTGTGTCGTTTGTTGGTTTTGTGTTGTTTGTTTTGTTCTTTTTTTTTTCCTTTGTTTTTCAATTTTGCATCTATTGTTGAGAAAATACAAAAAATAAAATTTGAGAAAATACTCAAAAATTGTAAACTTAGAAAATACAAAAAAATACAAAAATTGAAAACTTAAAAAATAATAATGATGATAAATAAATAAATATTTTATTTAAAAGATTTAAAATTTAGAAATATTTAGTAAAAATAAATAAATAATGATAAATAAATCTTTAAAATATTTATTTTAAAAGATTTAATAAATTTTAAAATTAAATAAAAAATTTAAATTTAACTTTAAAAGATTAAATAAAGAGAGGTAAAAAGTAAAAAAAAAAAGTGAATAATAAAAATCTTCTTTTGTTTTAGAGAAAAGTTTTTTTTGACAAATCATAAAAGAATAAAAAGTTTGTTAAATAAAAAAGGGGTAATAAAGAAGTAAAAAAAATAGAGAGGCTCCTTGTGATCGGGCTCGGCCATACATAAGACCCCTTTAAAAAAATTATGTGCAAGCATAAACCCGACCCGACATGGGCATCAAACTTCAAGTTCGGGTTGGCACCTTGGGGGTAAAGAAAACAATGTTCTCGTTTCAAAATCAATCTCGACCCCGCTTTCCTAAAGTGTCTCACATGGAACTGGAACGGATTTTAATCCGAGCACGAATGGTTAAATGTTTCACATTCGGATGCCACTCCGGCTCCAATCCCACTTGGTGCCTTTTCTCATTTTGTTCCCATTGTGGAAAATGAAGGTCTTTCTCCTTTCTTGCTTTGGATTTCATCCCACTCCCGCATCCACATAGGCAACGAAAGGTGAGTGTATGGTTCTGATCCTGCCAAGAGAGAGAGCATCGATAGGATGGAGAACTATAGTTGCAACTACATCAAAGACTTGTCACCTCATGGATAGCATGATTGCACGATAGGCACAAGATGGATTTTCCTAATAGAATGATACAAAATGTGAGAGCATTGACATAGACTCGACACATGAACTGTTTGACAGAATTGTGCCATGAAGGATGAAATCATAAAAAAAAGCGCGGGTTGTTTTTGAATGAAATGCCTCAGAAAACATGATGTCATGGAATGCTAATCATGCAGAGGAGGCGTACAAAGTGTGGAAGCCTAGCCAAAGCACGTAAAATGTTTCACAGTTTGCCTCAGAAGAAATAAATCTCATGGAGTGAAACCATGACAGTGGGTTATGCACTAAATGCAATTGATGGCATTGAGCCAAATTCCTCTCCACCTGCTCTAGATCTGGAGTTGCATCTGACCTGAAAGGCATGCATGCAAAATGTGGAAGTAAAGACACATGAACTTTTTGGTAGTTTTCCCCAGAAAACAAGATCTCATGGAATGCCATAATTTTTGGTTATGCACAGAATGTAGATGGTTGAAAATATTTCAAAGTGAATGCTAAAACAACATTGGAAAAACGTAAAATTAGGGGCAAGGCGAGTGAATTGTTTGACATAATTCCTCAAAGACTTGTCATCTCATGACATTCCATGATTGTAGGTGATGGATAGATTGGATTTGTTGAAAAGGCAATCAGAACTTTCAAACAAAAGGAATATTTAAAAAAAATGAAACCCTATGGCCAATGTGGAAACTCTGGAATTAGGTCTAGATATCCACCAAACCATGAAGTATAAAGCTAAACTCTGCAACCTTCACAAGTAAATTATTTTTCCAGTGATGAAGTGGAGGAAGATATAAAAGCATGCGAATGGTTGGGTCAAAGTACCTCGTAGCAAGTGAATGCAAGCCATGATAATGGAATATGATGACTAGAGGATTTAGCACAAATCAGCTTTGTTTAAAAGGGCATTAGAAACTCTTGGGCAAGTGTGTTGGCCAAAGTAAAACCGAATTCCAAAACCTTTTCCAGCATTTTGTTTGCAAATGCTAGAATGGAGATTGATTTGTTGCATACAATGAAGAGGGGAAAAATGGACATAATCTGCGGATTACAAGAATTGTTAGGATTGTGGATCAGGGAATGAGAATCCTGACAATTCAGAATTTACCTATTACTAGACGTGGGTAGAAAGTGAAGTGTATTGGAGTTTATTGATTTTCTTCACAAATAAGTGGATTAATTAACTATACTCTTTTATTTTTCAAGTAAATTCAGGAGAAAAATGATGCCTGAGTTTAAAAATCCATGCAAATGACATTAGTTAAAAAGGGGATTTGATTTATTATTTCAATTATGGATATTAAAAAGTTTATTCATATCTAATTGAAATAATTTTCATTTAATTGATTAATTTTGTTAACTAATTAACACTTTTAAATGTCTTGTAGGTAATTTTGTGAATAGAGGGATAATAAATCAGGGTTGATTTGTAAATCAAATGTGCAAAGGAGGAAATTGCTGGAAAGATCTTTGAACTTGTAGTGAATTGAGCATTTCGAGGAGTTATTTCTAGAAAGATGTTGTTGCTCATGGTGCAAAAAGAAGAACTTCGTGACAAACTTAGAGTTGAAACTGGAAAGAAGTAGATGTTAACTAAAGTCAATTTGAGAGCTGAAACTAAGAGTTGTCTTGGTGGAGAGTTGGATGAGAAAAAAGCTATAGTTTTTTGATGTTTTAATTTTTGGAGGAAATTATGTAATTTTGAGCTATTAATTGTAAAAGCAAGCTCATTGTAAAGGGTTAGACACTTAGGAAAATAACTTAGAAGTTGTATAGCTTAGCTAATTAGAGTTTTTTAGTAGGATAGGTGGTGCATTTTTCTAATTTTCTTAGTTTAGATGGAGGTAATTTGAAGACATGCGTTTCTATACACTAGTGATCATGCCAAATTTGTAAATGTTGCTTATCTTTTTCATTGACAGTAGAAGCAGCTAGACTTAAAACCTGCTTTAGGTTATGCTCTGGAATGATGTTTATTTTATTAATCATTTGATTTGGAAAGTTTTCAAGGAATGGAGTTTTATCTTTTCTTTTGTTTGAATGATGATTTGAAATATGCTATTAATGTTTACACTGTTAATGAATGGTTGTGTGTTGATTATAGGTTGATTTGTTTTGTAGTTTGGTTTAGGAATTCCTTGAAAGGTAACAGGTCTGATTAGTTGAATGAATCAAAATTATTTTTCTTTCTATGTCCCTGATCTATCTTTTTCCCCTTTTTCATATCCCCTTGTTAGAGTAGGTTTAGATAGGATTTCTATCTTATAGCAATCAAAAGCTCAATAACAAGCATGCCCCTTGAACATTATAGCTTTTCTGACCTCTTAACAAAAACAAAACAATTGAAAACCAACTACCAGGACCTTGGGAGTTAGATTACTATTAGTTGTGTTTCTTTTTTAGGAGAAATATAATAGAAATATTTTATTTAATGTTGTTGTGCTAAATTGACCATCAACAGGACTAGCACTAGACGGAGGGCATGAGAGTATTTTTTTATTGTTGTGAGTTGGAGTGGGTTATATCTTGGAAAACCCAGCTCTGATGGGCAGCCCTTTATGTATTCTTGGGATTTTGAATGAAATTCATTATCATATGCATAATAGGCTTCCATTATTTTTTGCTAACAGTGGAAAAATTGCTAAAGATCATGTTAGGATTTGCAAGGATTTGATGACTCTTCACCAAATTCTTCATGAAGATACAACTTGTCAACTTTTCATCAAAACACTGCAAGGTACAACATGGCTCTGGTATGTTAATCTTCCACCAAATTATATTTGTTCATGGAAGGAGTTAGAAATTTTATTTTTCGATCAGTTTGACCCTTATGCATGAACACAAGACCCATCATTTGAATTTGCAACCACAAAATGGACACCATCGAAATCAATTTACCAGTTCAATCATATATTTTGTTGATGTATCAATGAGTTCAAGATTTAAATATGTTTATTAATGATTATATGTTAAAAGAGCATCACTATTGGGGTTTGAATCCTTCATTTGTAGCAAAAATTAGATGTTGCAGGGAGATCACCTCCCTACATGATGTATTGAACAAAGCTCTCTTACTGGCACAAGTTGGACATGATGTGAGAAATTCAAGCAACCAAAATTAGGATTGTAATACCTGTGTTCTTGCAAGTTGTCATCCCTTGCAACCGTATGCCACTTTACCCACCATACCTACCTAGGTGAAATCATTCTCACCAAGAAGCTACAACCTTCCTAATCTTCCAAACAACACATTTTTCAACACTTCATATTAAGTTAATCCAACACAAGACCAATGGAAGAATCTATCTCTACAAAATCCAACCACAAATGTAAGTATTCCACCCATCAACAAAGTTGTGACTATATAATCTCTTTTCAATCATATTCCAAAGCACAATGCATTACATCATAATGAACTTGTAAGCAAATATTTGATGAGAAATTATGTCAATTTGATGTTTTATCTAACAAAGAACATGAAATGGATATAAAGTCAGAGCATAATGGAAATCTCATATTAGAATCTAGTTTCGTTGGAAATGTTAATACTACAGATGGTATTGAAAGAGATGAGATATTAACACAAGATTGTTGTCATGAAAAATCAGCAACCAAATAATCTCCTTCCAATGCTTTGAATATTTCCTTTAAGCAAGATGAGGGATGGACAAAGGAGCATGGTTCATGTTGGCTATATATCCCATGTATGCAAAATCGAATAAGGAATAAATTGGAAGAATTAGCAGATTTGAACTATCATAACTTGTTAAACCAACTTGATGTAGGATACATCGAACAAATTAGCATTCCCAAATGGATTGTCATGTTTTCCTTGGTAGGATGGAGTTATATTTCAAACCGTTGATCACTGTTGAAGGAATACTTATGGAAGATCCCTGGAATTTGTATCATGTCGATGAGGAAGATGAAACAATTAGCATAAATGAAAATGATAATGACTCCATTCAAAATGATGAGAGTAACTATGGGAACATGTTGAAGTCTTCCTCATTATTCGATGACCTTCATCCTAGAATTGAGATGGATCCAATAACTGACGAAGTTTCCCCACCTGGTGCAGACTCGATAGATGTGGAATTTTTTTTATTGATGTGTTCATAGACTCTTTCATGAGAATTAGTAGGGAAGAAACACCATTAGATGAGTTAACACAAGAAAATGACTCTGCTGATTTGAATAATGAGCACATAGAAACTAAGAACAACATGACTACAAATGAGGCTACAAATGGACCTCATGGTGAAGGACACAAAGTTGAGTGTCAAATTGATTCTTCAAAAGAGAATGATCAAATGGATGTTCAAGTTATTCAAAGGCTACTTGATAATCATTCAGATCAGACTTACCCTTGTTAGGAAAATAAATTGGATCTTAATGCTAATCAAAATACTAACATTGATGAAGTTATTGGTTGGTTACAACAAGGAGTGAACAAATGGCAACTCCAAATAATATCAAAAGAATATCAAGAAAGTGACCAAGAGGTTGTCTCAGAAGTTGAATCCCTTCAACATGACGAAGAGAATGAAATGAGGGAGTATTTTCTTGGTTTTGATTCTATTGATTCAAATGTGATGTTCAAAGAAAGTCCTTGCTTACCATGCACTAGTAAATTTGATCTTAACAGTGATGAGCTTGACACTGACTTGCACATTCTAGTTGATGATAGGCAGAAACATGAATTGAAGAAATGTTTTCCTGAATTTGATTTTGTTTATTCAAATGAGTTGCTTGAAGACAATACTTGTTCACCCTATATTAGTATTTTTGACATCAATGGTGATGAGCTAGATGCTGATTTTCAAACCCTTTTGGGTGACATGTTTGAAGAGAATGCTGACATTGATGCTTTAACTTAGGAGAAGGTAGGTTTGCGAAGTTTGCAAGCTCACAACACGGGTGATTTATTACTTAGTCCTTCTGAGGAGACCCAGATAATTTGTGACTCTGTACCCAAGATGAAAGTAGCAATGTTGGCAGATGACTATTCTAGTTGCATAACAAACCTTGTTGTAGGTGATCCATGTGAGATTCATCATGTGGATTCCCCTTTTGAGGTAAGTGGTTCTGATTTCTTGTTGTCTGGAAAGATTGCTAGGTCAGGTAAAGAAAATGTTGAGAAAATTGATTTTAAGGTTGAAGAAGTTGATCCTTTAATTGATATTGTATGTACTTTAGGAAACATGATTAAGATTGATAATCTTAGTGAAATCAAGTTTGTTGTTTGAGCCTAGTATTGATTGTGATAGGGATATGCATGAAATTTTTGAACAAAGTTTAGATGTCTTGAAAGCTAATGGCACATTGCTAATAGATGTTCTTTATGTTGACATGCATGATTCAAAGTGAAATAGGGTGGTGTTCCATGAGTTGAGACCTCGTAAAGAGGATATCATACAATATGAACACACTACAACAACTGGAGATCTTCTAAATTAGGTGGTGTCTTTCCATTATCCTTTGTGTTTTAATGATTTTTAGTTTGATTATGGTGTTGTGGACAATAAAATGTGTTGGTTGGTGAATCATGACAAGGTTGAGAACCCACAACTGTCAATATTTAAAACCTTATACCCTTAGAATGAATTTACTACACATAAATTTTACATTTCTTAGTATAAAGATGAATTTGCTAGGTTTAGAATTGTACCTAGTAAGTTAACGCTTCTGCACATAACGAAAAATCATTCATGTCAATGTACAATTTTTTACAGTTTTATGTTTGTACAACTCAGTTTTGGTGTTAGTTTAGGATTAGGATTCGTTAGTGTTAGTTTTTGGTTTAGTTAGTTTTCTTTTTGTTTTGGTTTCTGTTGTTTTTTTTGGTTTGTTTTCTTTTTCTTGAGTCCTCTTGTTTTTATTTTTGCTTCTGGGTTTGTCTCTTTCTCTTTTGTTTTTGGTCTTTTGCTATTTGTTTGTTGTTTTGTTCTCATTTTCTATTTTTATTTTGTTGGTTCGTTGTGTCTTTCTATGTGTTATTTTCTTCTGCTCTTCTCTTTTTGTCTATTTCTTTTCTTTCTTCTGGGGGTTTTCCTCTCATTGATAGTAAAAGTTGAGTTATTTTATGCAAGTTATGTTGAAAGGTGAATTTTTTGAGAGTCTACTATCTATATTTTCAAACACTTGATCAGTCAATAGCTTTGAAAATTTTTATTTACCTTCATCCATCTCAAGATGGGGAATGTTAGCATGAATTAAAACTTGGTACATTATGCAATTTTGGGGAGTTTTTGAAAGTCTATCACGATCTGCACACCTTAATAAATCCATCTATTAGTTTACATTGGGTGGTGTAGCTCTATTCCAAGTGAAAAATATAAAGGGTTAAATTTATTTCACGATGTCCATTGTGGTTCTCAACCCGCTACTTAGGCTTCACTACTTAAGGATTGAGAGAAACGAGAAATTATACTTCAAAAGAATTAACATCTGAGAAAAGAGAAAAGAAAAAAAATCTAAAAATGAAATCAATCAACAAGGGTGACTCAAGTGTCTCTACCAGGGCTATAGACACCTGGCTGGTAGTAGAGTGATGCTTAGAGAGAACCAGAGGTATCTTTGTCGAGGCTATAGACACCTGTCTGGCAGCAGATCTATGCCTAGGATATCTTTGCACAATAGAAATGTAACTCACAACTACGTAGCTTGGGTAGAGTCTCCTCCACTTTGATCACAACACTTGTGGAGGGGAATGAATCATTTGCACACACATACAGGTTTTAGTTTCATCTTAGATCTCTGTCGTGTCCTAGTTTGATTGTGTTTTCACTTCTTAAATTTCCTTCAATGAACATAAACCAGAGATTTTGGGTATTTGGAGGGTTGCACATTTTAAAATGCTTAGAGCATTTTCCCAGTTGAGTCACCATTTGTTGTTCCTTGCATACACGCCCCAACTTTTGCTTAGAAAAGTTGGGGACCCCCTTTTTTTTTCTTCTTTTTGTTTTCTTTATCTCTATCAGATTTGGATATCGAACCGGAATCGGAACATAAACTTTTCCAAGGTTCCAATTCCTGGTTCCGTCCTGATCTAGATTTCCCACTTCGCCTTTGAGTCTTGTTCGGGTGTCATCTTGTCTCATTCCCGTCTCTTCCCATCTCGTCTCGTCTTGTTCTCTATCCCTTTCTTTTTGTTTCGTTTCATCTTTCATCCTTGCGTTGTTCATTTTTTTCGTCATTTTTGTTCGTCTCGGTCCTTGTCGTTGTCTCATTGTGTCATTTGTTGGTTTTGCATTGTTCATTTTGTTCTTTTGTTTTTCCTTTGTTTTTCGATTTTTGTGTCTAACATCGAGAAAATACCAAAAAAAAATGAGAAAATACTTAAAAAATTGTAAACATAGAAAATACAAAAAAAAATTGAAAACTTAAAAATAATAATGATGATAAATAAATAAATATTTTATTTAAAAGATTTAAAATTTAGAAATATTTAGTAAAAATAAATAAATAATGATAAATAAATCTTTAAAAATATTTATTTTTAAAGATTTAATAAATTTTAAAATTACATAAAAAATCTTTGAAATTTAACTTTAAAAGATTAAACAAAAAATTGTAAAGAAAGGTAAAAAGTTAAGAAAAAAAAGTGAATAATAAAAATATTTTTTGTTTTAGAGAAAATATTTTTTGAAAATCATAAAGGAATAAAAAGTTTGTTAAATAAAAAAGGGGTAATAAAGAAGTACAAAAATAGAGAGAGGCTCCTTGTGATCGGGCTCAACCATACATAAGACCCCTTTAAAATTTTTATGTGTAAGCATAAACCCGACCCCGCATGGGCATCGGAGTTCAAGTTCAAGTTGGCACCTTGGGGGTAAAGAAAACAATATTCCTATTTCAAAATCAATCCCGACCCCGCTTTCCTAAAGTGCCTCGCATGGAACCAAAATAGATTTTAATTTGGGCATGAATAGTCAAATGTTTCACATTTGGATGTCGTGTCGGCTCCAAACCCGCTTGGTGCCTTTTCTTATTCCACTCTCGCTGTGGAAAATGAAGGTCTTGCTCCTCTCCCACTCTGGAATTCATCCCACTCCCACATCCACATACGAAACAAAAGGTGAGTGTATGGTTCTGACTCTGCATTGAACCCAACTTGGTGTCGATCCCACCAGGAGAGAGAGCATCGACAAGATGGAGAACTATAGTTGTAACTGCATCAAAGACTTGTCACCTCATGGATGCCATGATTGCGTGATAGGCACAAGATGGATTTTCCTAATAGAATGATACAAAATGTGAGAGCATTGACATAAACTCGACACATGAACTGTTTGACAGAATAATGCCATGAAGGATGAAACCATAAAACAAAGCGTAGGCTATTTTTGAATGAAATGCCTTAGAAAACGTGATGTCATGGAATGCTAATCATGCAGAGGAGGCGTGCAAAGTGTGGAAGCCTAGTCAAAGTGCGTAAACTGTTTGCTAGTTTGCGTCAGAAGAAATAAATTTCATGGAGTGAAACCATGACTGCGGGTTATGCACTAAATATAATTGTTGGCGTTGAGCCAAATTCCTCTCTGCCCATGCTAGATCTGGAGTTGCATCTGCCCTAAAAGGCATGTGTGTGAAATGTGGAAGTAGAGACACGTGAATTTTTTGGTAATTTTCCTCAGAAAAACAAGATCTCATGGAATGCCATAATTGCTAGTTATGCGCCGAATGTAGAGGGTTGAAAATCTTTCAAAGCAAATGATAAAATAGCACTGGAAAAATGTGAAAGGAGGGGCAAGGTGAGTGACCTATTCGACGGAATGCCTTAAAGACTTGTCATCTCATGACATGCCGTGATTGTAGGTGATGGAAAGGTTGGATTTTTTGAAAATGAAATCAAAACTTTCAAACAAAAGGCATATTTAAGAAAAATGATACCCTATGGCCAATGTGGAAACTCTGGAATCAGGTCTAGATATCCACCAAAACATGAAGTATAAAGCTAAACTCCGCAACCTTCACCAATAATTTATTTTTCCAATGATGAAGTGGAGGAAGATATAAAAGCATGCGAATGGTTGGATCAAAGTACCTCATAGCAAGTGAATGCAAGCCATGATAATGAAATATGATGACTAGAGGATTTAGCAAAAAATCAGTTTTGTTTAAAAGGGCATTAGAAACTCTTGGGCAAGTGTGTTGGCCAAAGTAAAACCGAATTCCAAAACCTTTGCCAACATTTTGTTTGCAAATGCTAGAATGGAAATTGATTTGTTGCATACAATAAAGAGGGTACAAATGGACATAATCTGTGGATTGCAAGAATTGTTAGGATTGTGGATCAGGGAATGAGAATCCAAACAATTCAAAATTTACCTATTACTAGACATTGACAGAAAGTGAAGTGTATTGGAGTTTATTGATTTTCTTCACAAATAAGTGGATTAATTAACTATACTCTTTTATTTTTCAAGTAAATTTAGGAGCAAAATGATGCCTGAGTTTAAAAATCCATGCAAATGGCATTAGTTAAAAAGGGGATTTGATTTATTATTTCAATTATGGATATTAAAATTTTTATTCGTATCTAATTGAAATAATTTTCATTTAATTAATTTTTGAAATTAAGTATTAATTGATTAATTTTATTAATTAATTAATGCTTTTAAATGTCTTGTAGGTACTTTTGTGAATGGAGGGATAATAAATAAGGGTTGATTTGTAAATCAAACATGCAAAGGAGGAAATTGCTGAAAAGATCTTTGAACTTGTAGTGAACTGAGCATTTTGTGGAGTTATTTCTGGAAATATGTTGCTGCTCATGGTGCAAAAAGAAGAACTCCATGTCAAACTTAGAGTTGAAACTAGAAAGAAGCAGTTGTTAACTAAAGTCAAATTGAGACATGAAACTGAAAGTTATTTTGGTGAAGAGTTGGATGCACAAAAAGCTAAATTTTTTTGATGTTTCAATTTATGTAGGAAATTATGTAATTTTCAGCTATTAATTGTAAAATCAAGCTCATTAAAGGGTTAGACACTTAGGAAAATAACTTAGAAGTTTTGCAGCTTAGCTGATTAGAGTTTTTTAGTAGGATAGGTGATGCATTTTTCTGATTTTCTAATTTTAGATGGAGGTAATTTGAAGACATGGGTTTCTGTACACTAGTGATCATGCCAGATTTGTAACTGTTGCTTATCTATTTCATTGACAATAGAAGCAACCAAACTTAAACCTGCTTTAGGCTATGCTCTAGAATGATTTTTGTTTTATTAATCATTTGATTTGGAAAGTTTTCAAGGAATGGAGTTTTATCTTTTCTTTTGTTTGAATGATGATTTGAAATATGCTATTAATATTTTCACTATGAATGAATGGCTGTGTGTTGATTACAGGTTGATTTGTTTTGTAGTTTGGCTTAGGAATTCCTTGGAAGGTAACAGGTCTGATTAGTTGAATGAATCAAACTTCTTTTTCTTTCTATGTCCCTGATCTATCTTTTGCCCCTTTTTTATACCCCCTTTGTTAGAGTAGGTTTAGATAGGAGTTTGATCTTATAGCAATCAAAAGCTCAATAACCAATAGTCCCCTTGAACATTATAGCCTCATTGACTGCTCAACAAAAACAACATAGTTGAGAACCAACTACTAGGACCTTGAGAGGAGGATTACTATATGTTGTCTTTCTTTTTCAAGAGAAATAGAATAGAAATATTCTATTTAATGTTGTTGTGCTAAACTGACCATCAACACTCCCCTTCTATCATCCTCTCCTAGAGCTACCTCTCTGCCTTGTCCATTTCCTCATATCCACTGATTTCCAGCTCCTCATCATCACCCACATCCTCCTCACCCCTAATGACCTCCTCCTCTTTATGAACATCCTCGGCCTCCATCTCTCCCTCTTGCTTGACCTCTGCCTCTAGATGTATCTCCTACCTCAGCATCTCTACCTCATGTCTCCCCTCCACGCTGGCTGCTCCTCCTCTCTCTCCTCCTCCTAGGATACCTCAGGAATCACCTCTAATGGTGCCCTCGACACAATGCCTCACTCTCCTCGCCTACCTCCCTTTGTCCCCTCCTCTCCTCCATCTCTGCCACCTCTCTCCCCATCTCCTTGACCTTAATCTCTCCCTTTGCCTCCTTAGCCTCCATATTTCCCTCTACCTCCTTGGCCTCCTCTCTGTACCCATGGAATAATTGATCGGTGATCAATCAATGTTGGACCATCCGGATCTATCAATGGTTGTGGCTTATGTGTCTACCACATAAGTTGTAATCTATGAACATCCCTGGGTCTGCCAGATCCCCACTCTAACCCCATGGCTATGCTACCAACCTATTTATCTGTTGCTCAACCAAAGGAATAGATATCGCTAGCCCCCACATCGGCTCTCATGATGACCATGCATACTCGGTTGTCCCAACAAGTACACCTTGCTACTCACCAAACTGAAATAGTACCCATTGGGGCAGGTACATCTCAATGATTAGCTGTGATTGCATATTCTTCCCAATAAAATATCAAAACTACCAACATAATGCCAAATGATCCCCCTCTCTGGCCCATTGTGGAAAATCCTTATAAGGCCTCTATATAAATATTGTCATAGTATCAATCCTGTGTTGCTAGAATCCAATCTCTCCAACTCTATTCTACTGAAGAGGACCTGCATATAGATAAGCATAGGGAATCCCCTCTACTAGCTGTGGTCTCTAAATGGGAGGATGAAAGACAGGAATATGCTCCCAAGCCCAAATCATTAGCAATGTCATCTTGCAACTAATGCTATGTACACCCTTGTAGGCTACCTCGTGCAACTAGTGATACAACATCCCACATAAACAAGGTCCCCATACAAAATTTGTCCTGTCTCATTGCATACGCACTAGCACATCTCCCTACCCAATCAGGAACCCGTGTCCCCAACAATCTAGAATAAGGACTCCAATAATCAAGGTACATAGCATTGCATCCCATTGCAGATAGTGCTCATCCAAGTACTCCCAACAAATCTCATATCCTTTGACACCAAAGCTCGTGCCATCATCTACCTCATAGAACTTAGTCATAGCCTGCACTCCCCAGTGTGGATCATACACCACTCACTCCCCTCTAATTAGAATGTGCATAATCTTGTACACATCCTCCAGAGTGATAGTGGCCTCTCCCATCGGTAGGTGGAAAGAACAAGTCTCTGAATGCCATCTCTTGGCTAGTTTTTTCAAAAGCCCCCTATTAGCTTGGATGTTGGGCATATAGGTGACATAATATAACCCCAACCACATCAGTCATCTTTACTCCTGGTCTATCAGTTGATTCTAAAATGTATACGTCAATGGCATAAACTCGCCTGTATAGATCGGTGATAATCATTTCTACAGATGCATAAACAAGAGTTAGCACATTATTAAAAAATAATTATTACCATCTATCTAATTAAACATAAGTAGAAAGTGAGTCTAAACCTAAGTCAACTCTAGTCAACCCTGGTCAAATTCAAATGCGTTGTGTTAAATTCAATTGCATCATGCCATGACATTTGCGTCATTTCATCCAACATTTGTGTCACATTCTTGTGTTGGCATCATTCTGACTCACAAATACGTCCTCTTATATTATTTATGTCGATTAATCCATTGAATGCATCATTGATAGTCAAATGCATCGCATGTCTCCACATATGTTTCAATCCTTCGAATGCGTCGTTAAACCTTTCACTTGCGGTGCGAAATGGTGAATGTGTCTCACTAGCCATCGAATACATCACACCTAATTGCAACCTAACACATCTGTCATGTTTGCATCACGATGCATCAAATGCGTTGAACACAAACTTGAATGCGGCTTGCGTGAATTTGTATGTGTCGCGGCGCATTCATTGACCTACCTAAAAGCTCTAAAAAAGCACGTAAATCGATAAAATTATGAAGTGGGTAAGGGGTACTTACCGTTGGCTCTACATCCTCTGGCTGTTTGAATGTCCACACAATGTATTCGTGATGCTTGTTCACAGGAATCACCATCTTCACCCGAGGTCTCCTAGCTCTAAGCTCTCCAAATTTGTAAAGGTGAAAGTGAAAATCAATTGACTTTTAGCCATTTTTGAGCCTATTTATAGGGTCAAAGTGGAATTTTTCAAAATTTTATTACCAGAGGCTCATTTGATCAACTTTGACCAACCCATTAACTATCTTAAACATGTCAAAATCCAAAACTGCTTGCACAATTTCTTTTCTAGACATCAAATTAGCTTGCCGGGACAATTTCCAAATTTTTCTATCACCAGGCCAAAATTTGAAAATTTTCCTAAGGGGGCATAGATACTCCATACCTTCACTGGGGCATGTTTTTGACTGAATTTTCTTTGTCACAATGTGATAGGCTACATTATGACAAAGAGGGGAAAAATGTAGACACATAAAAATGACCTAGGCCTGCAAGTTCTATTTCCTCCACATTCTTCCTAGCATAATTAAAATATTTAATTATGTCCTATGGTCCACTTTCAACTATTAATTAAATAATTTTTAATTATTTAATTAATTCAGGTCTTTTATTCCTCCTGATTATTTGAATAAATAAATTTTATTTATTTATTTAAATACGTCGCTAATTGTCTAATGTCTTTCTATAATTAAATAAATTCTTAAATTTATTTAATTATCTTGGTCCATTATTTCCTCCTGATTATTTAAATAAGTAAATTTCATTTATTTATTTAAATACATCATTAATTTCTAAGGTCTTCTCATAATTAAATAATTTTTTTTTTTTATTTAATTATTGTCCACCTTGTCATTTTAAATAAAATTGTTTATTTAAAATTGTCTCACATGACCCCACCTCTTTGAATTAAATTAATTTTTAATTCAAAATAGCAATTTTCCTCCATAAATCAAGTAATTTCTAAAATTATTTGATTTTCCAGCTCTCTTTTTTTTGTGCCATCCTTATCTTCTTGTCACATGAATTCTTGTCCCTTGATTTGATCTTCTAGAAGGAAAATATTGACCATTCATTTCAAATTTTCCCTAATGTTGCCCTAACCCTAATTGTGGGGTGTCACATTGAATCTTGTCCATTGATTCTAGGGTATTTGTCAATCTTCAATCTTGGCCATTCATCCAAAATTGCATTTTCTATAAAATGGAAATTTTGGTCTCATTTTGACATCTCTTGCTCTCTCATCTCATGTAATCTTGTCTTAGGCATACTTCACATCTTAGGCAATCTTGACATCTTGACATTTTCATACTTTAGGCTTGCTTACTAGTTGCATAGTGTAGCATTTGGTGATAGAATCCTTCAAAATTTGCTTAGGGAATTAGCATAGTCATAGGTTGCTCACACAAAAATCTGAGGGCAAACTACATATTACAACAAATAGAGAAGGTGCAATGGAGATCAATCATGGAGGTTGAAGACAATTTGGTAATATCTTTCTTTTTTTCATGTTATTATCTCTTTTGTACTTCATTTCTTACTTTGGGTTTTATTTATTTATGCACTAATCTGCTAACCTAAATATTTCCCATAGTTACACTATCTCTTCATGATATCCACAACATCTTTCATGCCGAATGATGAAACCACTAAAATAAGCCTATTCTACCCACAACTCATTGACTGGGACCAACTAGGACCATCAATTTTGGAGTTAGTAAAAAATGATGAAGTGATCTCAGAAATCATGGGACTCCATAACAACCTACAATGGGCAGATCACAAAGTTGGTTTTGATATAGAGCTAGACACATAGGCATACTATGGGGAGACAAATGAATCCTTTAGTCACAAAATTGATGACATGCAACTAACATGCAGATCTTTAAGTGAAAACTACACGGTGGCACTTTTTGATCCTAAAATAGTAAAAAGGAAGGATGTATGTGAGGGTGAAAACCTCTTAGAGGTGCCTAAGGATGAGGGATTCAATCTCCCCCTTAGTGCAATGCATCCAGAAAAGTCAACAATGTTAGAAGAAAAGGGAAACCCTAATAAATGTGGGAACAAAAGAAGCACCCAAAATAAATTTCTCTATTGAATCCTTGTTGGATGAAGAACAGAAAAACCTAGCAACATTCCTAAAAGAGTGAAGAAAAAACATTGCATGGTCCTACACAGATATGCCAAGGCTTGATCTAGAGGTGGTTGTGCATCATTTAGTAGTCTATCTTGAATCCAAACCAATGAAGCAAAAATTGAGAAAGATGCACCCTCAAATAACACTCTTGGTGAAACTTGAGTTACAAAAGCTTCTTGACGTCAGATTTATCTGAATAATTGACAATCTTGAGTGGGTTTCCAACCTAGTATTAGTATCCAAACCCACTAGGGGCATCAGAATATGCATAGATTTTAGAGACTTAAACAAGGCATGTATGAAGGATGATTTCCCTCTTCCTCACATCGACATCATCATTGATTTAATAGTTGGACACAAAATTCTATGACTTATGGATGATTTTTCAGGCTATAATCAAATCATGATTTCCAAGGAAGATTAACACAAAATTGCATTCACTTTTCCATGGGAAACATATTGTTAGAACATGATGCCATCTGGGCTGAAGAACACAAGAGCAACGTATCAAAGAGAAATGACCCTCATCATTCATGATATCATCCACAAATTAGTCAGAGACTATGTGGATGATATTTTGGCCAAATCAAAGAAAAGGAGTGAGCACATAGAGGTATTGGGACCCATCTTTGATAGGATTGAAGAATATAAGGTGTGACTAAACCCAAAAAAGTGTCTTTGGGGTTACATCAGGAAACTTCTTGGCTACATTGTATCACAGAGAGGGATAGAGATAGATCCAACAAAATTGAAATCCATCCTAGACATGGAACCACCACAAACACTGAAATAGATGAGAGGGCTATAAGGGAGGCTGCAATCCATTAGAAGGTTCATAGCACAATTATCAGAAAAAATCCATCCTTTCTTGCATCTTCTCCATAAAGGAATAACTTACAAGTGGGATGAGAAGTGTGATAAAGCCTTCCATCAAATCAAGGACTATCTATTGACACCTCTAGTGCTCATGCTACCAATAACAAACAAGCCATTGATCCTATATATCTCAGCAACATCAGTAGCACTAGGTGCTCTTTTAGCACAACATGATGAAAATGGAAAGGAAAGAGCCATCTATTACATCAACAGGACCTTGGTAGGCTATGAAATGAATTACTCATCCATTGAGAAAGCATGCTTAGCAATGGTTTTTGCTTCACAAAATTTCATACATTACATGTTGTCGCATCAAATCAAGCTTATTGCAAAGATTGACCCCTTGAAATATTTGTTATCTAAAGCAAATCTCATTGGTTGAATGGCCAAATGGGTAATGATCTTAACTGAATTTGACATAGAGTATGTGGAATGCAAGGCAATCAAACAACAAGTGATCATCAAACAACTAGTAGAAGCACCTATCTATGTAGATAACCCTTTGATATTTGAATTTCCTGATGAATCAGTGTTCCTTGTCAATACAACAAATCAGTGGAAAATGTACTTTGATGGATCATTTACCTAACATGGATTAGGGGTGGGTGTTATTTTTATCACCCCTCAAGGTGATTGCATCCCAAAGTCATACCAGCTATCATTTCCATGTACTAACAACATTGCAAAGTTTGAAGCCCTAATAACAGGTCTAAGGATAGTAGTTCAATGGAAGATACAAGAGTTGAAAGTCTATGGAGACTCACAACTAGTTATCAATCAAGTCAATGACAACTACCAAACTAAGGATGATAAAATCACTCCTTACAAGAAGATGGTATAGAGTCTCAAGGACCTTTTCATTGATATAACTTTTGAGCAGATTCCTCACATGAACAATAGCACTAAAGGTTCCATGGCAACAATTAGATCATTGATAGACATGTCACACATCCTTCAATGTGAATCCTTGGTAGAGCATCTTCTCATACTAGATTTTGAAATTTTAGAATCTGAATTCATGTTTGTCATCATTGGTCCTTGTTCTTCATGGTATCATGATATATTCACTTACCTTAGTAGAGGAACCCTCCCATCTGATATCACCTCCAACCTTAAGAAGACCTTTGTTAGAAAGGCATCTAGATTGGTGATCCTAGATGATACCTTATATTGCCAAAGAATCTAAGGGACATTAATACGACGTCTCAACCAAGAGGAAGCCTTGACCACCTTAACAAAAGTACATGATTACATATGTGGTTCCCATTCTAGTGGTATGACTTTAGCTAAGAAACTATTGAGGATAGGGTAGTACTGGCCAACCATGGAAAGAGAAGTCCATTAGTACATGTAGAAGTGTGTCCAGTGTTGACAACATGGAGATCTTATTCATGCTCCAACTCAGGAGTTACAACCAATGGTCACACCTTGGCCTTTCTCCCAGTGGGGGCTTGACCTCATAGGAAAAATTACTCCCACCTCATCGAATGGGAATAAATTAATCCTCACATCTACTGAGTACCTTACCAAGTGGGTTGAAGCCATCCCTATGACCTACATAATGGGTAAACAAATCTCTAAGTTTATCTTGAATTACCTTATCTATTGTTATGGTGTTCTGCAAGCCCTTATCTTTGATAATGGAACACCCTTCAAAAACCAAGATGTGAAAGATCTATGTCAAAGATCCAACATATAACATTAGTTCTCTACCCCTTATTACCCTTGGGGTAATGGTCAAGCTGAGGCTACAAATAATACCAATGTAAAAATCCTAAAGAAAATGGTCAATGAAGTTGGTCGTGACTAGCATCTGTAATTAAATCTCGCCCTATGGGCCTATCAAACTAGTATTCACACACCTAAAAATGCAACCCCATTCTCCTTGGTCTACAAATCAGAAGCCATCCTACCTATTGAGGTTGAGCTTCCTTCACTATGAGTGTCACTACATAACCTGATCACTGATGAAGAATACAATGTATCTTGGCTAAATGAGTTAGAATTTCTGGATGAGCATCATCTTGATGCCCTTAATCATTTGCAAGTATATCAAAACTGATTAAAATGGAGCTATAACAAGAAGATCAAGAGTTAGTCTTTCCAAGTAGGGGATCTTGTCCTTAAGAAAAATCAAGAGTGTTCCAGATTAGGATGGTAAAGGAAAGTTTGAGCCCAATTGGCTAGGACCATTTGTTGTCACAACAAGCTATGGATTAGGAGCATACTAGTTATCAACGCCTAAAGGTGAACCCTTGCAAGATCCAATCAATAGTCTACATATCAAAAAAAATTATGCCTAGTCTTGAAGGGTTTAAATCTAAAAACACAAAAAAAAAAAAAATTATCAAAAATACAAAAAAAAAAAGGATTGAAAATAGTAAAGAAAAAACTCATCCTCTAGTGAAAACCACTTCAGTCCCGTTTTGGGCAAGTACCTTGGTGAAAACCTGGCAACAAGTGCCTTGTGTAAATAAAGCACCTCCATCTATCTTTGGCTCTTTATCCTATCATTCTTTGTGTCACATCCATCCATCACATCATTCATCCTATTTATTACATCACCCATCCAGGTCTAAGTTATACCTTGATATTGTGAATTATCATATTCCCCTTAGTACTACTTAGTATATTCCTAAGGTTAGTTTATCCTACCTATATCGAGGTAGTCTATTGCATCACACCATGCATCAGATCGAGTTCTTGTATATCTTAAGTTTATTGGAAATTTCATCGAAATATATATAAAAAAATCATAAAAATTCATGAAAATCCAAAAAACACTTGCAAAATCAGAAAATCCAAAAACATCAAAATCTTGTATAGCTAAAATCCAAAAACATTTAGAAAATTGCAAAGTCAAAATCCCAAAACATCCAAAACACATCAAAATCCCTAAAACTATCAAAACATCAAAAATCCAAAAATAGTACCTTGTAGAACTACATTGTCTCTAAGCTTGAATGTAGGCAAGGACATCATTGATGAGCCTCTGAGACACCCTAGGTCAATCCTTTAGGAGTCTGTCATAATAAACTGACAATCCATCAATTGTCAACATCTCATCATAAATAATTCAAGTCAGTTGAACTATGTGGTCTATGTGTATATAACATAGGAAAGGCTCATCTTTGATAAGCCCTCAAGGCCCCTAGGATAGTATTTTAGGTTAGGCTCTTGGTCAAAACTTAGAAAATCCCTAAACATCCAAATATTAGGAAATCCTTAAACATTCGAAAACCTAGAAAATCCCAAAACATTCAGAAAATCCAAAAATATTTAAAAACTCATAAAGCCCTAAACATTTGAAAACTTAGAAAATCCCTAAACATTTGAAAACTCAAAAAACCCCTAAACATTTGAAAACTTAGAAAAACACAAAACATTTGAAATTTTGAAAAACCAAAAACATTGAAAACCTTGGAAAAACCTAAACAACCTCAAATAATCGAAAAACCCAAAACATCCACATAAACTTCCAAAAAGACCAAAAACAACCTCAAAACATTTCCAAAAAACACCCAAAACATTGAAATATTCTAGAAATCCAAAACCATCCATCCCATTTCACTTTCACTCATAATAAACTTCATCCATAACAAATCAAATCATCATCTTTAACCTTTGGTAAAAAAAAATAGAAAACAAGTATTGCAAGTCAAAAAATGAGAACACTAAGTGTCAAAATCTAAAGTCTAGATCATATGTAAGTGAGTCAGTAGATTTTGAATCAATGTCCTATCTCACACCTAGTCCTAATCAAAACATTTGATAAACATGTCCTAGGATGCATCCTTCAGACAATGGACATCAACATCAGAAATCACCTTAGCTATGTTAAAGTTGGCAAGAGATATCGTTAATACTGATTGTTTTTCTTTGATCTTTTCTTATGATTTATCTTATTGACCCATTCTAGGGCCTCTCAGTGATGTCTCAATGATTTAGAGAGAAAGGAATGTAGCATCAATCATTATCTTTCATTTTATATGCTAGTGGGTATTCTTGTAAAATAATCTTGGCACATACTTTCTTAGTTAGGTGTAGGGAGGTCATTTGGAGTAGATTGTTTACTATTGCATATGATTTGGTCCAATATATTCTAAATTGCTAAACTACATTCTAATGAGGTTTCCATATGTCAAGGTGTGAACAAGAACTATCCTATCTTTCTGTAGAATCAAAGTCTGTGTCACTAGATACAATGCCATCCTAGTTATCAGTACCTTGATGCATCATGTCTATGTGTTATATCAAACATAAGGAATGATGAAAAATCCCAATCCTAGGATATGAGCAAAATCATCATCTCTCATCATCCAATAAAGTCTTGGTGGATCATAGACTTGTTGAACTTTTGAATCAATCTCAAAATCAATGGTCAAATTGTTTGATTTCTTGTATCTCCTTTTCATGCTAGCCTAGTATCATGGCAATCAACAAAAACATCACCATGCATCCATCCTACATCCACAAAATTGTTAGCATGCATACATATCACATCATCACAACATATCATAGTCCAATGCATCATCATTATCATTTAAGTTGTTTTGAATAATATATATTTGTTATTCTAAGCATCTTAATCCATTTTCATAATCATTTGTAGCATTCATATCATAAGCATGAACACATGCATCATCCATACATACATCATAACATCATAAAATCGCATGGGAAAGGTACACACAAAGAAATGCATTCATCCATACATTCTACATAAGCATACCATATCATTTGCATATCATAACATGTAATAGCATTTCATAAAAAGATAATAAAAAAAGAAGGTAATGCATCCATTGCATAAACATTGCACATTGTAAACATTACATTATCACATTGCATCAACATAAATAAAAAAAGTGTATCCATACATAACCATAATGCATAAACATAACATCACATCATATCATATGCATCCATACATCCATAAAACATGAAATAAAGGTACATCACATCAATGATCCGAATCATCTCATATATATATCAAAAACTGGCTGTTATGATACAATATCCGAATCAATATGTTTGAATATCATCAAAATGTGCAATGTACAAGAGGCTATCAAAAATGAGCTTATGAATCTGTTTGTATAAATAATCAAACTATATAACAAAAAGGGTGTCTACAAAACTCGGGGGGCTCTATCCCTAGCTACCTTTATCCCCATCTCCTAGCTAATCTGGCTGCCTAATAGAGGTAGAACCTGGCTCCGGTGCTCAAAATTGAGCAGTCAATGGCATGGAGGTATTTATTTGTAGTACAAGGTCCACCAATATGCCACCTCCTCCCTCACTGACCCATACAACTGTGACAACACTATATGTCCAACTATCACATGTACCTACTGAGATTGTTGTTGGAAGAAAATCTATAGCTGTTTCCTTTGACTGATCTCTTGAGCCAACTACACATCAGATGTCTACTTAAGCTGTCTCTCATGATCTCATTGTTGTTGGGCTTAGTCTCTCTCAGCTATAAGTGCTATAACCTACTGTCGAGCTTGATCCTGTTTAGCTATCACAACTTGTAATTGTTGTCCCAACAACTAAATCTATGCATCTGAAGGATCTAGCCCCATAGGTGGTTGTTGTGCAAGTGGATATTGTGTAGGTGGCTATTGAACTGGTGGCTAGTGTAGTGGGGGTGCTGGTGGAGGTGCACCAAGGACCTGTCCATCATGTTGTTGGCCATCCTAGCCATTCTATCCTTTGCCATGTCCTCTACCCTTCCCATCCTACTACTGTCCTCATCCTCTACCTGCTCTCCTCCCTCTCGGCCTCCCTCGTGGAGGTATTTCCAGTAGATCTGTAAGTCTAGGAGGCGATACAAATCAAGCATCATACACAGGTTTAGTCTAAGCATCAACCTATCCCTAATCATAAGCCGATAGTCTAGCCACCAGCTATTTGAAACCCTCGACGACCTCATGAGGTTGTATGGTAGGCCCCCATGTTGTCTCCCACACAGATCTAGCAAAAATGGTGGTATATTGATCATCAAGCATGTCATATCTCTTACCAAACTATCTAGCTACCCTATCCAATAGGTACTGCTCGATCAACATGTGCTCAAGACCCTACATGTAATGGGTTTGGCAAGAAAATAAGAGCTACTACACATCATCATACCATGATGGAATTTGTAGCCACAACCACCATCTAAACACTATCATATCATCAATCACTCTCCTCCAATAAGGGATACCAAGCTAGCATGTATGTTGTAGAGTGATAGCCCCTTTGGATCTCCAAACAACTGGATCATTTGGCTCCACATTAACCATGTGGGTAATTGGTCAAAGCACAAAAAATTTCTCCCATGCCCATATATGTAAGAGTGTGACTCCTACACCAATCACCCTGCAATTGCAATACACAAATTGGTGCATATCATGATAAAGTGAGGACAACATCAATGGCTCCCATGCATACAAAGTCTTCTTGGAAATCATCTGGTGCTGTGCCAACTACCATCCAAGACTGAACCCTCTGCTCCATTGGTCTGGGGCAATAATTCCCAAAATAATTGCACCAACTATCAATCTAAAGATCAACTACCACCCTTTGTACATCTCAAGGTTGATTTGTGAACTCGCCAGGACAATAGTGTCTTGACAAAAAACCTCATGGAAAGCATCATATCCCGCATTGGCATCATAGATCACATGTTCTCCATGTATCAACAATTGTAATTTCTGCCATGCATCCTCTAAAGTGACCATCGCCTCACTAGTGGGTAAATGAAATGAAAAGATCTTGCTATGCCTTTGCTCACATAATACTATCATCATCACTAGATGGGTCCTCACAATGGGCATATATGCGACGTACCACAATCCAATATCTATGAGGTGATCCTATCAAAGCTTAGATAAATCATCTAGTGTGGAAAGTAAAGAAGGTTGATGATCATAGGACATCAAAGGCTAGGTAACCTCCTACACCCATGAAGCGCACAATGTTAAAATTTAGCTCAAATCAATTAAGTTTGGAATTTTTTCCCCAAAATGAAAAAGGTGTTTTCATTTATGAAGGCATCACTATAATTCAAATTCCAAAATGTGACACCTGATGCCTTCAAATTTTAAATTGTGACTAGCATCGCTATTTACACTAGCATTGCATTTTGAAATCTACAAACCATAATTCTAAATTGAAAATTATGACTAGCATTGCTATGCACATATGTGTCACAATTTGGAAAATGGAAACCCTAATTTTAAATCGCAAAGTGTGTCACCATTTACAACGGCATCACTAAAAATGTGAAAAGCGTCGCCAAAACCCTAAAGAGCATTGCAATACAACAACACTGACCTTGACCAAATTTCAAAGCCTAATAAATGCATCAAAAAATCAAAATGCAAGGCAATTTTTGAGTTGCATACCATTAGTCTTGCACTTGGTGGCCTTTGGTACTCTCGTACTTAGTCAAAAATGTGTCATAGAAGCATGCATTGCACCATTTTGTTAGGAGGTCAAAGCTCCAAGTGCAACAATTCTATCCAATGTGAATGCACAAATGGTTTAAAAAAAACCCTTTCCCACATATTTAAGCCTAAAAATTAGGGTTTTTTCCCTAATTTGTGCATACAACTAGGGGTTTTTTTCAAATTTACCAATTCTTGCCTAATGTAGCTTATTTTACACAAATTTTTAGAATTTTTAAAAATATTTTCATGTCCTAGGGCATATTTTGGTACTTGAACCAACATTGTACCTTTGTCGAGAGATCAACCCAAAATTCAAAATTTCTACTCGATCTCTTAAGGTGGCAAGGAACCAACTTATTCCTTCCATAGGGGAAATAGCGAGGCATCCAAAAATTAGAAATTTTTTAAATTTTTTGATATAAGCAATAGTTTTAATCTAAAAAAGTGTCAGTCTTTGAACCAACATAGCAAGTACCTTGCTTCAAAGAGGGGTAAAATGTAGACACTTAAAAATGTTCTGAATGATATCATGCACTCAAATTTGATATACTAACATCACTTTGTCCTAAAATTCATCCTCTTTTTGCATATTTGATTAAATTAACCTAGTTATTTAATTAAATACATCATTTTTACCTAAATCTAACTGACCTAATCACATTAATTCACACCCTTTCATGCTAATCTTTCATCTTGTTAAATTAGATAAATCAAATTATTTAATTTAATCCCTAAGTCCTCTTATTTAATTAAATAACCTTAAGTTATTTAATTAAATATCATATCACTTCCCCCTTTTTTTCATTAAATCATTTATTTAATGAATATCATATAATTCCCCTAATTTACATAATTGAAACAATTTAATTGTCAAATTACTAATTAAACCTAATTCTCCCACTTGCAAGGGAATATTCCTCCTTTGCACATTCCTCCAAAAGGAATATTCTCATAGAATATTCCTTCCCCTTTGCACATTAAAAATTGGTTTTAATTAACTAAATCTTAATTTTCCTCACCCATGATAATATTCTCCCTCTTCACTCATTTAAAACAAGGAATATTCTTCCTTATAACAAACTTTCAAGAAGCTTCTTCAGTAAGCTTTGAAAGTGTGCTTCTTTGCATGATTATGAACTATAGATTAAATATCAATTTGCATTCTCAACACTTGATGAGAATCCATGATCCATACCTCCATCTTCCTTTCATCTTGACCATTGATTGATTCTTTTGATCTTGACCATTGGTTTCTTTTTGCCTATTCTATAAATAGACCTTGCATCTATTGAATAGGGATCCACCTTTTCAAATAAAACTTATCCTACATTGAAAATCACTCTCATTTGCATCCATGTTTTTATGTTCAAAAGAATTTTAGGTTAATTCTCATGCATTCTTAGCTTAGCTTCCATTAATGGATTCCATGATAACTTAGGTTGCACTCATTTAGTATACTTTGAATCTAGGACTTGCATATTTGAATCTTGTGCACATTTAGAATGGTTTTGCATACACTCACATTGATCATCTTAGCTTACATCATGTTAATTTAGCTTTCATCATGTTTTCATTCATTTTTCTCATCAATTTCCATCGATTTTAATCAATAAAAATGATTGGAAAGGCTCATATTATCCAAGAGATTTGGAAATGGTCACCATTCCACATCAATGCGACACCACTCCCCCAATAGGATAAATTTCAATGGCTTAGAATAGATGTTTGTCAAGCTTTCATGTTTTAGAATGTTATTTTTTAGTTTGCATTGAATATCTTATTGCGACTGATGCTTAGTGGATTAATTATGCTTCAAATCCTTATCGATCAAGTGTAGTTAACCTATACTACGTCATCGGTCACAAAAGGTGTGAGATGAGGAGATGTCAGTCAGGGTTGATTACACTTGATTCATGATGAATTGAAGCATAACTTCACCAAACATACCTACATCCACAAACAAGATCATTCAAATTGGAAATTTAAACTAAGAATTTTACTAAAATTGAAAGCTACAAACTAAGAAAGTAGTTAAATTCCTAATCTAACTCATTTGAAACTTATCCTATTTTGGAATTAGTGTTGTGTTGATGTGAAACGATGGCCCTTTCCCAATCCCGTGATTAGTGAGCCTGTTTCAATTGATTCTATGGAAGAGAATCGATGAAACCATTGTGATTGATGTATGAAAACCTAGTTTATGCTAAAAATGAACATGATTCAAGCTAAGTTATCATGATTTTATGCTAAAAATGCACTAATTATGCTATTGTTGAGATAATCTAAGCTAATTCTAAGCTAAATGATGAAAACCCTAATTCATATACAAACTAAGATGGGTGCATGGAAGCCATTAATGGATTTTCTAAGCTATTATGCAATTAAAATTAACTGCCTATATTGAGAAGTTGTACATAACTCAATACTACTTAGTTGGCTTAGTTGGCCTATGTGGATGTTCTAAGTTACAAAGTGTGGGAAGTTGGGCCTGCAAATGGAGTTCCAAGGTGTACAAATTGATCTGCAATTGATGTAGGTTCAAAACAACAGTCTAGAACTCTATTTTATCATTAGATTTGGCTTTACAATGTGCAATGAACCTTGCCTAAGGTCACTATTAATAGAAAATTCAAAAGGACAGGGAGGAGAAGAAGTTCCTAGACCTGAAACTATGAATGAACAGTGATCATGGAGGGTGCTATAGTAGAAAAATTTCCTAAACTAGGTTTTGCTTGACCAAGATAAGCCTACAACTACACAAAACCAATGCAATCTTCTAAGGACTACATATTTTCATATTGCACACACACATTATGAAGATGCAATTGAACTAAGTTGTAGCAATGAAGTGAGGAAGGTCAAACTAGCTTTACAAAGTGATTCATCATCAACAAACCATAAAAAGAATGAGCTATAAACTCATCAAATACTGTAACAAAAAACACCATTATCACTTCCACTCAAGAAACTAACAACTAAACTAACAGGGAAGTAGAACCATGCATGCATAATGAAGAAACATAAGAGAAACATCCATAAATCATGCAATGTAGATCTTTATTGCTGCAGAATGCCTTTACAGTAGGTCTCCAACCCTTTACAAATGAGGGACAAGACCCTATTTATGGTTTTCCAAAGCCCAAATGAATGGCTAGGATTGAATTACATTATGTGGCTTAGATTTTCTTTACACTAGGGTTTCACCTACCCCACAATACTCATCAATTTAAAATATAACTTTTGTCTTTTCCTTATTTTGTCTTTTAGTCACCCTGGCACTGTAGCAATTTTTTCCTATAGCTAATTGCTCTTTTACTGTAGTTGAAACTATTTAAAGGCTGCCCCCTACTTGATGTATTTGCAACATTCTTTAGTTGGTCAAATGCATCCCGTTTGCAGATTTGTATCATTGCGGAATGGGTTAGATGATCTGATGAGATAGCCCCTAATGGATCGTAATCATTTGTTTGGAGGGAGGAAACAACAGCTCCCTCCTACCACTTTCAAGGCCACCCTTTGTGGTTTGTTACCGACTTCCTTGAAATAGGCCCACTTCTAATGCTAGCTCTGTTGAAGGGTGCTACGAAGAAAGGTGGGAATAAAATGAATGGTGACATGAGCTATGTGATTTTCCTTGTTTAGATTTCTTAATGGGTCTCCCTGATGGACCTACAGTAGGATTCTTGAATCATGCATACATGAAGCATCATAAGTGCATTCACATATAAATTCAGGTGAATATTAATCACATCCTACAAATCAAGCATTAGATCCATTAATACATTGCCAAAAGATCATAAAATTCATGTTTGGAGTTCATTTGGGCCATAAACATAAATGTAGGTTTGAGGGTGTAGGTGCCATAGGGTGAAAGGATGACAGATGATAGACAATTAGTGGACCCGCAAGCACAAAAGGATGGCAGATGGAAAGTAGACGATAGATGGCTAACAGATGGAAGGAAGATGGTGAATGACTGGTGGATGAAAGGCAGACAGCAGATAGTAGAAAACCTTCCATAGGGGCAGACCCGCAAGTGGTGAAAGGAGGAAGGTGGATGGTAGACAACCTTCCATAGGGGTAGACCCACAAGCGCTTGACCTGTGGTTTTACCATCTTGAACCTCAAGTCTGGGATCACTGATAATATCTACAAAATGCATAACTCAGGATGGTCATTAAGGCTTCATCATTGAAAGAAAGTGAAAGGGGCACAACGGGTGTGGAGTTTGCAATGTGGGGGGAAGTTAAGGGTTGACCACTACGAAAACAATGAAATGGGAATGAAGATCTGCATAGGGCGACCTGCAGCTGTGGGTCCATGAAGCATGAAGGATGCATCAGCAAAAGAGAGTGTGGATTCCACACATCTGGAAGATGTCAAGGCTTGGCCATAAGCAAATGGTGAACAGAAAAGGGAAACCCATGAATGCGAGCCTACTAGGGCTGATAGACGCTAGGGGCAAGGACCAAGGTGAAACCCACAGGATTAAGCCCACAAAAGCAAATGACTTGGTGAAACTCAACTAGGTGATTTTGGCCAAAGGTATTTTTTTTTTTTAAGGCTCATGACTAACTTAGGCTTGGAAAGAGGGGTGTGCAAAGTAAGATGAGGTAAAAATAGCTCACACGAGAGCGAGAATGACCCGTTAGGAGCTAAAAGAGGGGGTCCCCACCTATATTGGGGCATGTGTGCAAAACATGCACAACAAATGGTGACTCACTGGGGAAATGCTCCAGAGCATTTCAATGAAAAACTGGAATCAAGAAATTAGAATCTCTAGTTTCAATCTTCACGATAGAGCAAACAATCTGAACACTTGACCAAAGGATCAAAACCACTAGTCAACCCAACCATCAGTATGTTGAAAATACAAGTGTGTGCATATGCATTAATTCCCAATCCTTCAGTTGCTACAAGAACCCAAGCTCCATCAAGTTAAGCTACATAGTTTATTCTAACTCCAAAAGCATCAAGGACATTGCCTCGCTACTAGTTAGGCATCCATAGCCCCGATGAAGTTGTCACTTTGTTTCTTTTGAACATTGCTCTACTACCAGCCATGCGTCCATAGCCCTGGTAGAGTTGCTTGGATCCCCCTCAAAATTTGAATTTATTTCTTTTGATTTTCAATATTTTTCTTTCTTACTTTTCTTTCTTTTGATTTTCTTTTCAATTCTTTTATTTCAACCTGCAAGTAGTGAAGCTCGCACTTAGGGCTGAGAATCATAGTGGCACTAAAGTAGAATTTTAGATTTTTCACTTAACTAGACTTTGCAACAAGACCTACAGTGACCTTTGGATTCTTAAGATGTGTAAGAGATGTAAGATTTTAGAATACATCAGGAATGATACTAACAAAAAACTTATCCTCTTCGAATCAAACACCTAGATCACTTGTCACTAATAGAAAACCTTCACCATCTACTCTAAAAACTTGATTAGAGTTTATCAAAGAAATATGTAGAACAACCCTAGGTGATAAATATGGTTGTTGTGCACAAAAATGTGTCCAGCTAAAAGGAGAGGGATCCCGAGCAAAGCAGTAGCAAAGTAGTGACAAAATGGAAAGCAAAAAGGAAAACAAACATAAAGCAAACACCTACACTAACCAAAGCGGGAAAGCAAAAGAAAACAACAAAGAAACCAACCTAAAGCAACCTAACCTATAGAAAACCAACTAACCTAAGGAAAGAAGGAAAGTGGAGTATTTATAGGAAACCTACACTACTCAAAACGGGCTATGTACAAAGATATTTACAAAGCACTATGTTCAGGCAAGGAAAATTGACACTCATGCCCATTGGATTTTGTAATGCATGAACAAGTAATAGGGAAATCATTATAGTTCTAAGCCATGCAAATTTATCTTTATATTAAAAAAAAAAAAGTTGAATAATGCAGCATTGAAATTTAATCACACATTCAAGAAAAAAGAAAAATTGAGGTGATTCATTAAACCCATGGTTAATCCATAAACACGTCTGTCTCCCCTCATTCGCATAATCAAAATAATAAGTGAAATTATAAGTATTCATAGGAGAAAGTAAAAATAGAACCTAGATGTTGTCATGCAGAGCTGGCAGCGTTTGACAGTCGAGAGCAAGCACTGCATCGTCGATCATTACATCAGCAACCTCGAGTGGGCGTAGTGGAGGGTCCAACATCTCTGATCTTGAGAATGGATAGGACTGGGAGGACAGGGCAGCAAACACTCCTTCCAATTTTCATGTGGGATTGGCAACCCCTATTGGTTGTTCCTCGAGGAGATAGACTTCATCTCTTGGATCTTCTGTAAACCTGGTGTCCACTTGATTGTGTCTTCAAAAGGCAACAAGTTGTCCCATCTCCTTCACCAGTTGTTGACCTTATTTTTATGATGTTCAATGTCATGAGAACATGAAATGGACCAATCTACCCTAATCCAACCCCCTAAATGTGAAGGAGGATCAACAATGGTCAAGGTAGAAGAACCCCCAATTATATCTTGCGGTTGACCAAGCATGTCATTTTTTTGGCATTCATCAAAACACCTCCGCCTTTATCTTCTTCTCTTTTCAGCCCATGTATTTCATCACAATGCTCAGTTGCCTCCTCTTGTTCACTATTTCTATAGACGGAGAAGGAACCCCTCTCCCACTCTGGAGGCTTTGATGTCTCATCAATGGGAGGCTCAGGTGGTATGTCTTCATCGCTTCCTACCTCTGAGATGCATTCTTCCTCAGCATGGGCATGCCTCTACAATACAGTTCCTAATGGAAATAATTCATCAATTGACGACACCTCATTAAGGGGACCAAAATATACTATGTGATTTACCTCCAAGGACTCGTCATAAATCCAGTCATCCATGGTGCACAAATGCTCTTCAAGAGAGAAGAATTCTTGATGACTAGTGGATAACGTTCCCATGTGCATTGCTCCATCACTTGGAGGCTCAGGGATGCATTATTATTCTTCCATCATTGTCCTAATACTTTCTTGAGGACTACCTTTAGCGAAGTCATCACTCGGCTCTAGCTCCTAATTTTCATGTTCAATCCTTGAAGCAACTATAGGAATTGGTTTACTTGGCTACCTTGCTTGTTCTTTGACTTGCTTGATGGCTTCTTGGCACAGTATTCATGTGAACTCTGAGTGTGATGAGTCATGGAGTTTGCACCAAATTGGTAGTAGCAATACCTCTGAATCCACTTGATATCTTAGTTTGGACCAATCTCATGCTAATCTGGAGACGAGTTGGTTGTATCTTTCCACCATTGGGTCCTCATCACCACTTGTGAAGGAATTGGATAGTAGATAGCCATGGCAAGTGGTTGTTCCCACTCCCCCAAATCTTCATTTTCAAATGCTTGATCGCTATCATTTATGAAGGAAAGGTCATCTAATCTAAGTTCACTTACGCCTTCGTCATAATTTTTTGTTGTCCCAAGACTATCAACCTCTTCCTTTTTTTGGTTTTTAGCATCTTCATGGGATTCCCCAGCATATATTGTTCTCAATCCTTCTAATTCATCTTGTATACATAGCCTTCCAAATGTTGGCGGCTTTCTTTCTTGAGTGGAAGACTACTCTTCTTTAATGGAGAAAAGTCTTCTAATTCCTTGCTAAGTGAACTTCCATTAAAGCTCTTTGCTATCCCAAGGGAATCAACTCTTTCTTCTTGATTTTTAGCTTCTTTGTCTGTTGTCCTAGCACTATCTTGTGTCAAATATCTTGGTTCATCTTCAATTTTTTTTTCTCTAGATGTTGGCAGCTTTGCCACCTCATGGGATGACTCGCCTTCATTGAGAGTTGGTTGCTCCAACTTGTTCAAACAACCCTTGACTTGGGTGATGATGTTTTCACATGATGGATAAGTTAATTTTGAGTGAGGTGGGTTGTGAAATCTGTACCAAGTAGACATCAACACCTCATCCAATCTTGGTTCATCTTCACCGCCCAAACATTCTTGGATCAGCTCCTTGAATGCTTTAGCTACCATGGTTGTTAGTTCATCCTCTGAGTCTGCAGAGGCTAAAGGTTGATATATTTCCCAAAAGGGAATTTCTCCTCGTAAGACTCTTTCAACTTTTCTCAAGAAATTTAGACATCCCAATTCATTATGTCTTTGTGTGCCATGGATCTAAAATCTATCCACCAATGCAAATTGTTGCAATGGTTTCTTCAATCTCTTATTTAAATCTGCATGTAGCTGAGTGATGCTAATTTGCACGTGCTGCTCCATTTCAACATAGCTTTTGTTTTCCTTCAGAATTTTTTGATTTTAAGTTTTAGCATTAAAAGAGATCTCCTTATCTAAGATTTCTTCTTGAAGGTTTTCTTTTCAACTTCCAACTTTCAACTTTCTAGCCTCAACATGTCAAGCCCTCCCTCTAGTGTCATTTTCGTTTATGGGTGTTTTTACACCTTCTTAACACAGGCAATGCATAGGTGCATTACCTCTCTTGAAAGGCAATTTCCAACAAGAAGTTGCTGAAAATTACCCCAAGGTCTCTAATGTCAATTCTTGACAGTGCTTGGAATACCTCAGTTGATTCATGTGATTTTTTGGAATCACAAGGTAGAATTATGGATGAGTTACAAAGCATGGGAAGTTGGGTCTAAAAATGGAGTTCTAAGGTGTACAAGTTGATGAGCAATTATTGTCGGTTCAAAACAACAGTCTAGAACTCTATTTTATCATAATATTTGGCTTTACAATGTTCAATGAACCTTGCCTAAGGTCACTATTAAAAGAAAAGTCAAAAGGGTAGGGAGGAGAAGAAGTTCCCAGACCTGAAACTATGAACGAACAGTGTTCATGGAGGCTACTACAGTAGACAAACTTCCTAAACTAGGTTTTGCTTGACCAAGACAATCCTACAGCTACACAAAACTAGTGCAATCTTCTAAGGACTACATATTTTCATATTGCACACACACATCATGAACATGCAATTGAACTAAGTTGTAGCAATGAAGTAAGGAAGCTCAGACTAGCTTTACAAAGTGATTCATCATCAACAAACCACAAAAAGCATGAGCTGGAAATTCATCAAATACTATAACAAAAAACACCATTATCACTTCCACTCAAGAAACTAACAACTAAACTAATAGGGAAGTAGGACCATCCATGCATAATGAAGAAACACAAGAGAAACATCCATAAATCATGCAATGTAGCTCTCTATTGTTGCAGAATGCCTTTACACCAACTCTCCAACCCTTTACAAATGAGGGACAAGCCCCTATTTATATTTTTCCAAAGCCCAAATGAATGGCTAAGATTGAATTACATTGTGTGGCTCAGATTTACTTTACACTAGGTTTTCACCTACCCCACAATATTCAGCAATTTAAAATACAACTTTTTTCTTTTCCCTATTTTATCTTTTAGTGACCCTCACACTGTAGCAGTTTTGTCCTATAGCTGATTGCTCTTTTACTGTAGCTAAAATTGTTTAAAGGTTGCCCCCTATTTGATGGATTTGTAGTATTCTTCAGTTGGCCAAATGCATCCCATTTGTAGATTTGTATCATTATGGAATGGGTTAGATGATCTGATGAGATAGCCCTTGATGGATCATGATCATTTGTTTGGAGGTAGGAAACAACTGCTTCCTCCCACCACCTTGAAGGCCACCCTTTGTGGTTTGTTACTAACTTCCTTGACATAGGCCTGCTTCTACTGTCAGCTCTGTTGAAGGGTACTACAAAGAAAGGTGGACATAAAATGAATGGTGACAGGAGCTATGTGCTTTTCCTTGTTCAACTTTCTCAATGGGTCTCCCCAATGGACTCCCGATAGGCTTCTTGAATCCTGCATACATGAAGTGCCATAAGTGCATTCACATGTAAATTCAGGTGAATATTAATCACATCCTACAAATCAAGCATTAGATCCATTAATACATTACCAAAAGATCATAAAATTCATGTTTGGAGCTCATTTGGGCCATAAACATAAATGCAGGTTCGAGGGTGCAGGCGTGACAGGGCCAAAAGATGGTGGACGATAGACGGTCAGTGGATAGTGGACAGTGGACAAAATTCCATAGGGGTGGACCCACAAGCATAGAAGGATAGTGGATGGAAGATGACCGATGAATAGAAGGCAGATGACAGATGGCTAGTAGACAGAATACAGACGGTGGATGACCTAAAAACAAAAGGTGGATAGCAAACAATAGACAACCTTCCACAAGGGAAATCCCACAAGTGGTAGAAGGATGACAAATGGAAGCGGATGGAAAATGGCCAGTGGATGAAAGGAAGAAGGAAAATGGTAGACAACCTTCCATAGGGGTAGACCCACAAGTGCTTGACCTAGTGGTTTTACCATCTTGAACCTCAAGTCCAGGATCACTGATAACATCTGCAAAATTCCCAACTTAGGACTATCATGAAGGCTTCATCATTGAATGATAATGAAAGGGGCACAATAGATGTGGAGTCTATAATGTGGGGGGAAGTTAAGGGTCGGCCATTGTGAAAATGATGAAACAGGAATGGAGATTCACACTAGGTGACCCGTAGCTATGGGTCTGTGAAGCATGAAGGATACAACGACAGAAGTGAGTGCAGAGTCTACACATCGGGCAGATGTCAAGGCTTGGCCATAGGAAAACGGTCAAGCGCAAATGGAAAATGGCAAGGGAAACCCATAAACATGGGCCCGCTAGGGCCGACGAACATTAGGGGCAAGGACCAAGGAAAACCCACATGATTAAGCCCGCAGAAGCAAATGACTTGGTGAAACTCAACTAGGTGATTTTGGCCAAAGGTATTTTAATTGTTTTAAGGCTCATGACCAACTTAGGCTTGGAAAGAGGGGTGCATAAAGAAAAATGAGGGAAAAACAACTCGCATGAGAGTGAGAATGACCCATCAATAGCTAAAAGAGGGGTCCCTTCCTAAAGTGGGGCATGTGTGCAAAGCATGCACAACAAATTCAATATCATGAATTTGCTTTGAAAGATGGATCCATTTGTCTCCAAATAATGACCTATTTGTAAGAAAGAAAATGAGGAATGACATGTTGACATCAAAAATATTAATCAACGGTCCAAGATGAAGGAGATGAGAGGCATGGATCATGGATTCTCATCAACGGATGAGAATGCATAATGAGATTTCAATCAAGGGTTCATAATTGCCTCAAACAAACACACTTTTGATCTGCTCAAACAAGCCAAAGGTGACTTGTTCAAGAGGTTAAAGGTTAAAACCTACTTAAGAAGCCAAGTGAAAATATCCCTTTTTCAAATGATGAAGGAATAAGAATATTCTTTTGGAATATTCTCATGGGTGAGGAAAAAGATAATTTATAAATTAAAACAAAGTTTTTATTGTACAAAAAAGGGGATAAGGAATATTCTTTGGGAATGTGAATGGTGGATCTAGACCTGCACAAACACAAACAACAAATAAAATATTAGTCCTATATATAAGTTAGAAACATCATTCCCCATAAGATTCATTTGAAGCATGTAAATAAGAAATAAATTGAAGAACACAAATAAAAAGCTATTAAATGCTATTTAAATGCTCAAACTCTCAATCCCATGGGGGAATTGATGCTATTTTGATGTCGAAAATAGCCCTTTCCCAATTCCTTGCAAGCTTGATGATGATCAATGAAGTTCTATGATAAATTTTGCCATAACCTAGCTATTAAATTCAAAATTGGAGAAGTGACATGTTGGATGGAGATGAAAGATGAATTAAATGCCACTTGGCTCAAGAAAAGGACATGTAAGAGGCCTTTAATGCCTTGTTGGATGGACAAGTCCCTTGGGAGGGAGATTTTCAAATTTGAGGAATATTCCAACTTTGATGCCCTTTTGAATGAAAATTGATGAATTTATAAATCAATTAAATGGATTTTCATGTGCAAGTTGCAAAATATAGAGGATTTGAGGGATTGGTGTTAGGATTAATCATGATTTAATTAATTTAGGTGGAGATTAGCTGATTTGACATTTTGATTTAGATTTTAGGATTTAAATAAATCAAAATGAGAGGAATAATGATTTTAGACTTAATTAAATAAAGTTGGATTTATTTAATTAAAAGGGGATGGTGTTAGACTTAATCAAATAAATGTTAATTTATTTAATTAAAGGAGATGACTTTAGAGCTTAATTAAATAAAATGAATTATTTAATTAAAAGAGGGACTATAGGATTAATTAAAAAAAATGATTTAATTAATTAATAGGAGATGATGGCTTAATTAGATAAAATTGATTTATTTAATTAAATGATTAGTAAAGGAGATAATTCAGGATGAACTGGTGTTAGTAAATCAGGATCAGGTGCATGAGATCAATCAGTATATTTTACATGTCTACATTTTGCCCCTCTTTGAAGCAATGTACCTACTATGTTGGTTCAAAGAATAAATTTTCCAAGATCAAAATTAAAACAAAAATTAACTT
Source organism: Sequoia sempervirens (assembly GCA_007258455.2). Taxonomy (NCBI): domain Eukaryota; kingdom Viridiplantae; phylum Streptophyta; class Pinopsida; order Cupressales; family Cupressaceae; genus Sequoia; species Sequoia sempervirens. The sequence goes on along the minus strand of VDFB02270651.1, from coordinate 735,454,829 downwards.
TTTAGATGCTCCATTGTTGCCCTAGTGAATGAATTATGTTGGTATACTGGCCCCTCGAAAGATCAGATGAAAATTTGGATTTTTGGGTGATCTCACGAAAATAGAGGAAAATCTACCCGACGGGTCCAAAAAGGCTCTAAGATACCAAAAATGTGCCAAAACATGAAAAAATGATACAAAACAAGCCTTGGTTGGGCGAAAACGGGATCAGGGGTGCAAAAACCTAGTTGGATGGCTAAACAGGGTCAAAAAACCCTAATTTTCATGCTTAAATAACCCTTGAGGGGTCACTTCCAATTCATTTGCACACTCAACCTTTAGAATTTTTTTTTTTTTAGTTTTGAATTTCATGAGAGATGACACAAAGAGTGCTTCCCCAACACATCTTTGAGCGAGTACAAGTCTATGAACGACTTCTAGGTGCAGGACCACCAGTATGTGACCTTTACCCGACTTGTCATTCTAATTTTTTGTGTGCATTAATTAGGCTTTAAAAGTGAAACTAGTCCAATGATGTAGTTTGGCACCGCTAAAAGCTTAGAATTGGCACAGCGTGGCCTTAAACAGTGCCGCTATTGAAAACTGTGATGCTGCATCATAGTTAGAGATTTAGGGGTCAAACTCCAAATGGCACCACTTATGCAAATGGTTCTGCCATGAGTTGATTAGGAGATTAGGGTTTTGAGTCAAATAGACACGCGTCCAAACAATGCCGCGGTGGTGGAGTTTGCGATTTGGGGCTTCTAGCGGTGCAGTTTGGAGTTTCCAAATAGCGACGCCTTTGCTATTTTGGTCCCAAAAAATGCAAATAGGATCCATATTTTTTACGAAGCTTGACCCTGTGGCTTTATTAGTGTAGGAGGACATAGAGCTAGTACATTCATGTGAGCACCAATCCTCGATACTAAGTAGATTGTCTAGATTACACGAGTTGCTTTAGGAGCACCTTGGAGTGATAGGGCTATGGTATGTCACATACACACCTTCCATTAGGACACATTTGGGCATGATGACTGTGTTGGCCGAGAGATGGCATAGCGAGACAACATCATTTCACTTCCCCATAGGTGAGGCGACTGTTACACTAGAGGATGTTTGGGGGATTCTTCGAATGCCCATCCATGATGAGAGGGTGATTTATGACATGGACACTGAGACAAATGCCTGTTATGAGATCATGGGACTAGATGAGATCATCTTTACTAAGGGTCAGATAGAACTTAAGCATTACAGAGGTGAGGTGTTGAGATTCTAATTGATTGTGGTAGCCATTATCTTAGGTTTTGTAGCACCAGATTGGTGTAGTCGATATTTCAACCTAGGGTGGGGTCTATATTGGGAGCGGATTCTCTTTAGGAGATGTTGCTTTGTGTGGGACTAGTGATGTTGGCCTCACTATATCATGATTTGCACTAGTTTGCATATTGTGATAGCAGGGCCATCAAAGCTAGAGTTACACTTCTACACATCTAGACCAGGGAGCACATTACTTTTCTTTTCCCATGGGTTACAGTGGTTGATGTGGAACTAGATGACCCAACAGGCTGGCGGTATAGGGGTGGTTTGACTTTTACCCACATAGGATAGGCTAACATCCCTCACTAGAGGAGGGTGATTGATGAGATGACCTCATTCACTTGAAGGCCTTGGCTCAGGATGTCCACATGGTACGATGATGTACAACAAATATTTTATGTGAGGTAGGATAGATTGATGCAAGGTAGGGAGCACACGATGATCAAGAATTACCTACTAGATCGAGTAGCGAGACAATTTGGAGTTACGTAGGATAGGCCAAATGATGGGTATGTGGCCATTTTTGCTTGCACCACTAGGGAGACCACATGGGGTCAGCTAATCCCACTAGAGGATGTGGTGGATTCTTTCAGATAGCTATTAGCGAGGCCCTAGGCATACAATCAGGGGCAGGCAGACCTCAGGACCACACAAACATACATTGTTTGGTTTTGGCCTCAAGTTAGATTGATAGTTCCTGGGATAGTTTTACCATGGTGGAGACTTTGATGCCGGACAACAGGGTAGGGGTGGGGGTGAGGAGGATGAGGAGATGTAGATGGAGGTAGAGGAGGATGCAGACCACCTCTAGACTAGTAAGGGCAGAGGGATGGGGGCATGAGCACCAATAGAGAGATGCACCTAGGAACCAACAACAATCACCCCAGAGAGATTAGGTATTGCCACCATCGGCGCCACCACCCCAACCAGATTAGAGTGATGTATTTATTCAGTAACTTCAAGCATATGTTGCTACATTAATGACTAAGAGAGATTAGGCACGAGCAAAGTAAGATCAGGTTGTGCAACAGAGACAAGATGCAGAGTTGCAGCTAACATAGGTGGGCTGACGCCAGTAGCTAGAGAGTATGATAGTTGCAGCACAGGGCAAGATGGTCCTGAAATGGATGTACCAAGATGTAGTGAGAGAGGCAGAGTACTACATGGTACATTTTCATCAGGCAATGCCTTGAGTGGCTCGGGTGCTGGACTTTTCATAGCAGATAGGGCAAAGGTAGGACCAGCCTGAGAGACAGCTGGGTGAGGGGAGCAGTTACCTGGGCTAGCTCACATTTTTTATCAGTGACACTATTCTTTTTAAGATCCATGAGCTCCATTTTTTATATCCCCATGGGAATTTTTATACATTGATTGATTCATAGACATGACATTTGATCCTGATTTTGTACCATGATAGTTACATTATTTTGATGATATATGATATGACTGATTTGATTATATATGTCTATCTTATTTATGCATGATGGATGGATGTATTTACCTTTCTATATGTGATGTGATGCAATGATTATGTAGATGTTTATGGATGGATGGATGCATTTCTTTTTTAGTACCTTTTCTATACACTTTTTATGATGATGATGTATGGATGCAAATGTTATGCAAATGATTTTAATATGCTTAGACTAACAGATCTATATTGTGCACTTAATAGATGATGATGTATGTTATGATTATGAGATGTATGACATATTCCTTTTCTTTTTTAGTGTCTTTTCCATGTATGATATGATGATGCATATATGGATGACATGATGATGCAAATGATATGATGTGATGATGCTTTTATGATGATTCCCATGTGATGATGCATATGATATGATATGATGATGCACATGATATGATAATGCTTAAATGATGATTGATTTTATAATTATGCAAATATATGATATGATTATGCATATATGGATGATATGACGATGCATATGATGATGTTTTTATGTTTATGTAATGGATGAAAATGTATGGTTTATGACATGCTTAGAATAACCAATCTATATTATGCAATGATGAAATGCAATACATGTGAGATGATCAATATTTTCTATATGATATGATATGGATGACATGCAGCATGCTAATGGTTTGTGGATGCAAGATGGATGCATTAGTGATGTTTTTGATTAACTATCATGGTACCATGTTAGCACAAAAAGAAGGAAGAATAAATAAGATCCAACAAGCCTACATTATTAGAGATGATGATGATGATGATAATTATTTTCTTATCAGGAATTGGGATTTTAAAAGAGTTATTTACCTTATGTTTGATAACAGACATAAGCATGATGCATCAAGGTATAAAGAACTAGGATGGTGTTGCACCTAGTGTGATGGACTTTGACTTATCAATCAGATAGGAGTACGCATGTTCACACCTAACATAAAAAACCTCATTCAAAATGTAGTTAAGATATTTCAAATATCTCGAACCAAAACATAGGAAGGCGAGCCTTCCTATGTGGTCAACAAGACACCTAAAACACCCTCCTTACACCCAAACAAAGCACACATGACCAAGGTTATATTACAAGAATATCCAATAAGTACAACAATTAAAAAGATAATGATCGTTTCCCCATTCCTTTCTCTCTAAATCATTTAGACATCATCGAAGGGTCATTGGAATGAGCACAATAAGATAAATCAAAAAGAATAGATCAAGTACACAAACAAGCCAATGTTCTTCATACCGCTAGCGAAGACTAAACTACGGTGATGCCTGATGTTGATGTCCATTGTAGGAAGGATGCATCCTAGGACATGATGTTATCAGATGATTTGGGGATTGACTGGATGATAGACTATTGATACCAAAGGTTGACCAACTTGTTTACTCACTGACCTAGACTTGAGACCTTGACATTTGAGTTTTCACTTTTAAATTGCTAGACTTGTTTCCAACTATTTTACCAAAGGTTGAGGATGGCGATTGATTTATTGTGAGTGGATGTTTATTTCAGGTGAAAGCAAGATGGGATGGATGGATTTTTTTTCAAATATTTGTATGTTTTTGGTGTTTTGAAATGTTTTGAGGCTATTTTCTCTTGGTATTTTCAAGATGTTTTTCAAATATTTTGATTTTCCTATTTTCAAATGTTTTGGGTTTTCTGAGATTTTGACTAAGAGACTAACCTAAAGACCTATCCTAGGGGCCTCAAGGGTTGATCAAAAGATTAGCCTTTCCTATGTTATACACACAGATGCCACATAGTTTGACTGACACAAACTTGATTATTGATGAGATATGAACAAATGGATTGCTAGTTTATTATGATAGACTGCTAAAGGACTAACCTAAGTGTCTTAGGGGATGGTCGAAGATCAACCTTGCCTACGTTCAGTGCTCAAAGATCCATAGTTTGACAAGATGACTATGCTTTTGAATTTTTGACTAACATTTTGACCTATTTTCTGATTTTGATATGTTTTGAATGTTTTTGGATTTTCTAATCTAGGGAAGACTTCAAGAATATACACGAATCTGATCCAATGAGGACATGCCCCCAGCATGATGTAATAGACTACTCCAATATAGGAAGGACAAACTGACCTTAATAATGGGTCGAGTAGTACTAGGAGGGATCATGAGATGAAAACAAGATCAAGCTATGATGTAGACATGAATTAGTGATGGAAGGAGATGGATGGATGATGGAAGTGTGATAGATTTTTACATCATCCATCCATCATGCTTCCATCATCCATCCATCTCCTTCCATCACTCATTTGTGTCTACATCATAGCTTGATCTTGTGTTCGTATCATGATCCCTCCAAGTACTACTCAACCCATTCTTAAGTTCAATTTGTCCTTCCTATATTGGAGTAGTCTATTACATCAAGTTGGAGGCATGTTCTCATTGGATCAGATTCATGTATTTTCAAGATGTTTTGCAAAAGTTTTGATTTTCTAATTTTCAAATGTTTTGGGTTTTCTGATATTTTGACCAAGAGACTAACCTAAAGACCTATACTAGGGGCCTCAGGGGCTGATCAATAGATTAGCCTTGCCTACGTTATACACATAGAGACCACGTAGTTCAACTGACACAAACTTGATTATTGATGAGATATGAACAAATGGATTGCCAATTTATTATGATAGACTGCTAAAGGACTAACCGAAGTGTCTCAGGAGATGATCAAAGATCATCCTTGCCTACGTTTAGAGCTCAGAGATCCATAGTTCAACAAGATGACTCTACTTTTGAATTTTTGATTGATATTTTGACCTGTTTTTGGATTTTCATATGTTTTGAATGTTTTTGGATTTTTCAATTTTATGAATGTTTTTGGATTTTCTAATTTAGGGAAGACTTCAAGAATATACACGAATCTAATCCAACAAGAATATGCCCCCAATGTGATGTAATAGACTACTCCAATACAAGAAGGACAAACTTGCCTTAAGAATGGGCTGAGTAGTACTAGGAGGGATCATGATATGAACACAAGATCAAGCTATGATGTAGACACGAATGAGTGATGGAAGGAGATGGATGGATGATGGAAGCGTGATGGATGGATTATGAAAAACAAGCCATGGAGATCTTGGTGGATGGAAGGTGCTTATTTACACAAGGCACCTATTTAGCAGGTTTTCACCAAGGTACTTTCCCAAAGCGCCACCGAAGTGGTTTTCACTAGAGGATGATTTTTTTCTCTTTACTTTTTTCAATCCTTTTTTCTAATTTTTTTTATTTTCGTGTTTTTCATTTTTTTTGTATTTTTTGGTTTTACACACTAGAAGTTTAGGCATAAAACTTTTTGAGATGAGATCTATTCATGGGTTCCTATAGAGGTTCCCCTTTAGGTGTTGATAACTAATATGCCCCTAACTTATAGCTTGTTGTGATGACGAAGGGCTCCAACCAATTGGGTTCAAATTTTCCCTTTCCATCTAGATTCATAACATTCTTCTAATTCTCCTTCAGCACAAGATCTCCTACTTGGAAGGTTAAACTCTTGATCTTCTTCTTATAACTCTGCTTGAGGCAGTTTTGGTAGACTTGCAAATGGTTTAAAGTATCCATGCGCCACTCATCCAGTAATTCTAGATCATTTAATCTTGACACCTGATATTCTTCATCTGTGATGAGATTCTGAGGGATGGGAGCTCGATCTTGATAGGGAGAATGGATTATGATCCGTAGATTAGGGAGAAAGGGGTGGAACTTGTTGGTGTGTGGATACCTGTTCAATAGGCCCATAGGGTGATATTCAATTGGAGATGCCAATCACGACCAACTTCATTAATCATCTTCTTGAGGATTTTTAAGATGGTTTTATTTGTAGGCTCAGCTTGGTCATTTCCTTGGGGTAGTATGGGGTGGAAAAGTGATGTTGGATATTAAACTTGTGGCATAGGTCACAAACATCCTAATTTTTCAAAAGTATCCCATTATCTAAGATAATGGCTTGAGGGACACCATAGCAGCAAATTAAGTAGTTCAGGATGAACTTTGATATCTTCTTTTTTGTGATATAGGTCATGTAAGTGGCTTCCACCCACTTCGTGAAGTACTCTATGGTGGTGATGATGAACTTATGTCCATTGGATGAGGTGGGGGTGATTTTTTCAATGAGATCAAGCCCCCATTGTGAAAAGGGCCATGGTGTAATAATCAGGTGGAGCTATTGAGTTGGTGCATGGATGAGATCCCCATTCTATTGACACTACAAACACCTTCAAATGTAGTCATGGGCTTCCCTCTCCATTGTAGACCAATATTACCCTATCCTTAGTAGTTTCTTGGCCAAGGTCATACCACTCAAATGTGAACCACAAATACTGTTATGTACTTTAGTTAAGGAAATCAAAGCTTCCTCAACATTTAGGAAACATAAAAGGGCTCCTTCAATGCTTCTATGATATAGGGTATCTCCTAGAATGAAAAAATGGGATGATTTCTTGACAAAGGCTCTTTTAAGGTTATGGGTTATGTCAATGGGGAGGACTCCCATTCTCAAGTAGGTGTATATATCATGATACCAGGGATCACCGAGACCAATGATTTCTCACACAAATTCAAACTCTAGTACCTCAAATGTTGGTATGAGAATTTTCTCTACGAAGAATTTTTGCTTTGGGACATTGCATGGAACATCTAGAAGTGATAAAATCATTTCCATAACATCTTCCGCTCTGTTATTTGCCCTTGGTAGCTGCTCAAATGTGATATCAATGAAGAACTCCTTGAGGCTTTCTACCAATTTCTTGTCTGGAGTCAACTGGTCATCCTTTTCTTGATACTCGTTATTGACTTGGTTGATTATAAGCTATGAATCTCCATAGACCTTATGTGCAATTATTTGCCACTATACTGCAATTCTCAGCCCTATGACAAGAGCCTCATATTCTATGATGTTATTTGTGCCCAAAAATGACAACTTGTATGATTTTGGTATGCAATCTCCTTGTGGGGTGATGAAAAATATTCCCTCTCTTGACCCATGTTGTGTGTAGGATCCATCAAAGTACATTTTCCAGTGATCTGCTACACTTAGGTTGAAGATTGATTCATTGGGGAATTCTGATATGAGTGGGTTCTCTGATTATATTGGTGCCTCTGCCAGTTGATCCATAATTTCTTTTCCTTTAATGGATTTGCATTCCACATACTCAATGTCATGCTCTATCAAGATCATAACCCATTTAGCTATCTTTCCTGTGAGTGTTGCTTTAGAAAGTAGGTACTTGAGGGGGTCTATCTTTGCAATGAGCTTTATTTAATGTGTTAACATGTAATGTCTAAATTTTTGTGCTACAAAAATGACTGCTAGACAAGCTTTCTCAATGGATGTATAGTTCAGCTCAAGTCCTACCATAGTTCTTCTGATATAATAGATAGCTCTCTCTTTCCCATTTTTATCATGTTGTGCTAGGAGAGCATCGAGAGTTGCCATTGTTGCTGATATATATAAGATCAAGGGTTTGCCTAGAATTGGTGGCATGAGGACCAACAGTGTGAGTAAGTACTCCTTGATCTTGTTGAAGTCCTGATTGCATTTATCATCCCACTTGTATGCTACCCCCTTGTGGAGTAGATGCGAATAGGGGACAACCTTGTCTTCTAGTTTCACTATGAATTAGCGGATGGCCTGGAGTCTTTCTTGTAAACCCCTTAGCTATTTCAATATTTTTGGTGCCTCCATTTCAAGAATTTTCTTAACCTTGGCAAGACCTATCTCAATTCCCCTCATAGACATGATATACCCGAGGAGATTTCTTGACTGTACTCTAAAGACACACTTCTTTGGGTTGAGTCTAACTTTGTATTCCTCTAACCTATCAAAGATGTAGCCCAATGTTGCTATGTGATCTCGTTATTTCTTGGATTTGACTAATATATCATCCATGTAATCTTCCATAGTTTTATGAATCATATAGTGAAATATTTGTGTCATGGCTTTCTGGTAGGTATCTTCTGCATTCTTCAACCCAAACGACAACATATTCCAGCAATACGTCCCCCATGGGAAAGTGAAGGCCATTCTATGTTGGGCATCTTTTTCTATCATTATATGATTGTAACCTAAGAATCCATCCATCAATGATAGCATCTCATGTCTTGTTGTCATATCCACAATCATGTCAATGTTTGGAAGAGGGAAGTCATCCTTGGGACATGCTTTGTTTAGGTCTCTAAAGTCCATACAAATGCATATGCCCTCAATGGGCTTTGAAATAGGTACAATATTAGAGACCCACTTTGGATAATCAATCGATCATATGAATCCTGCATCTAGAAGCTTTTGTAACTCCATCTTGACCAACAATGATATCTAGGGATGCATCTTCCTTATCTTTTATCTCACTGGCTTTGCTTCGGGATATACAGCTAGGTGGCGAACCACAACTTCTGGATCAAAGCCTATCATGTCAGTATAATTCCATGCAAAGTTTATCTTCCTTTCCCTTAGGAATGTAGCTAGGATTTTGTGTTCTTCTATGAGAAGTGATTCTGCATAGAATGTTATGTGTGGCATTTCCTCTATTCACAGGTTGGCTGGATTGCACTTCTCTGCTAAGACCACTGACTTCTCTTGATGAATTTCACTAAGAGGAAGATTGAATCCTTCATCCTTTGATGCCTCAGAGAGGTTTTCACCATTGGATGTGTCCTTTATTTTTACTATTTTTGAGTCAGAGAGTGCCACAGTGTGGATTTCACTCAAAGACCTAGAGATTATTCTCAAATTTTTTCTTTTGCAACTGAAGGATTCAATTGTTTACCCATAATAGGCATGTGTTTCTAGTATGATGTCGAACCTAACCTTGTGATCTCCGTATGGTATAGTATCCCGCAATCCCATGAATTTTGAGAGTGCCTCATCATTTTCAAATGTATCCAAAATTAGTGGTCCTCAATGGTTGTAATCGATGAGTTGGGGATAGACTAGGTTTATTTCATGGGTTTGATGGTATGAATCAAAAGAAAAGGTACTAATCATGAGCAGGGAGGAATCCTCAAAGAGTATAGGTAAGTCTATTATAAGATCTTCATCACTACACACATCGATTATGTCAAAGGTATAATCATCTAAGGGCAGACATGTGGATACCAACAACTCAGGGGGAGCGTTGCCTTTTCTAACCAAGGCCGCTTTGCCAAGTATGGTTACCTTTGGAGGGGTACATTTAAGGCCAAGATTCCTTATACGCTTCTTAGCAATAATGGGTTCTAATAGGCCATTTTCATTCTACCCAAATTTCTTGTTCTTATTGTAACCCATGCTAAGCATCATTTGTAGACCTTTGTTGCTCTCATCCATTAGAAGATCAAGCACGGGCCTTTCATCTTGATATAGGATACTAGATGTCTTTTTGTCTACTATTTCCTGACTTGGATCCTCCCAACTTCTGAATCTAGAGGGGTTTTCTTTGAAGGTTTGGTATGATGTTTCAACTGGTTGGGGTTGCCCGTGAGACCTGGGAGATTGAGGTAAATCTCCTATTATGAAATCACTTTTCTTCCATTTTTAATTCCCACACTCATTGTCTTGGACAATGACCTTGATATTGGATATATCAGGAATGGTGGGTGTCTTTGTCTCAGAAGTGGAGGCTAATGTAGTTGGAATTACATATGGAGTTGTGGGGCCTTCATCATTCTTTGGGACTTGAGGGATTTTATAGTATTTGGCTTCCAGGTTCTTGCAGTAGGAAAAGGGCTCGAGATCACCATGGACCATGACCTCTTGATTTTAATATGGGAATTTTACACACTAATAGAAATTTGATGTGAATACTTGCATCCCATAGATCCATGGACACCCTAGAGGAATGTTATAAGGTAAATCAAGGTCGAGGACCTAGTATGTGGTTTCCATAATGGTTGGCTCTACTTGAATAGGGAGTTGAATAGTGCCTTGAGACACTCTTTTCCTGATCATCATATGCTCTGATTGTGATGCCTTTACCCTTTTCAATGACATCTTCTAAGAATCACAAATTCTTTATTAGTTTGAGGGAAGAGACATTTAGGCCTGCACCCCCATCCACCAAGACCCTTTTGAATTTGTTTTTATGAACTAGGACTTCAAGGTGGAGTGCATGATTGTGAGATGGTTTGGTGGGGAAGTCTTGATCAAAAAATGTTAAGAGGCTTGAGGTAGTGATGTGTCCAACCATAGCTTGGAACTAGTCTACATCAAGATCCGTGGAGATGGTGGATGAAGCCAATGCTTCCTCTAGGATTTTTCTATGTGCAGGTGATATCTTCAGCAACTCCATGATGTAGATCTAAGCAGTGGTTATTTTTAGTTGGTCTAGAACATTGTAGCCATTGGGGATAGATTTTGGATTGGAGGTGGATGCCCAAGGTGGCTGTGATGGTCCAGCAATAGTGACTTTACTGCCACGTGTGGTGACTCCACAATCAGCTTTGGCTCCCTTGATATTAATAATGGTGACCATTTCTTCTAGGGATGTGACAACATGATCATACACATGGTTTACATTGGAATAATTTGTCTTCCCATGATTATTCCCTTTGTTATGATCCGAAATCGGATTCATGTATATTTTTAAGTCCTGGTTTCCAGATGGTTGCTCAACATTTATGATCTTGTCATCGATGAGGTCTTGGATCATATTTTTCAACCTCATATAGCTGGCTATGGTGTGCCCCTTGATTTTATGAAAATAGAAAAGGTGCTTTTCATTGTACCATGGTGGTTTCACTTGGGGTTCCTAATAGTTCTCATAAACAAGAATTTTGATGCAATTCTCATTTACCAACTTCTTCATGACAAATTCAATTTATTCCCTAAGGGCTGTGTGCTTTCGCTTGGGGGGATATTTATTTCGCGGGGGTGGTCCCCCTTGATTATTTAGATTGTTGACTTGATTATTGGGTGGTTTTTGTGATACTGCATTAGCTTGTGTGTTGTTTTGAATATTTCCTTGCGGTTGTTGGTATGCTTGGGTGTTTTGTTTTGGAGCACTGATTATGACTTTGGCATTCACCACATCATCATTGGTGACATTCTTGTTCTTCACCCACGTGCGAGGTTTTTCATTATAGCTGGTGGATGGATGGTTGTCTTGATGTTCTTGATATGTGGGTGTCCCCCCTTGTGCAATAAGGGCTCACTCGATGTTGAGCGCCTTAGGGATCAAATGGTTGTAGGTGATGATACATTGCATCTTAAGATGGAATGCCAAGGTTTTCTCAAGATTGGAAATGATGGTGCAAACTTGTTGTTCTTCCAGCATGGTCTATTTGCTCTTGTTGGCCTTGGATCACCATCATTGCAAGAAGGAGGTGAATCTTTTCCCATTAGCTTGTTTAAGAGTAGATAGTTCCTCTAGACTAACATCCATACCTATATTGAATGCATAGTTTTTTATGAATGCATCTATAATCTCTTGGAACTTTTTGATTGCAAGAGGAAGGCGAGAGAACCATTCCATGGCAGGCCCAACCAAACTTTGAGGGAATAGCTGCATCAGATATGTATTTTCATATGCGACCTCCATGCAATGTACCTGGAATTCCTTGATGTGATCTTTAGGTTTTCCCATGTCATGATATTTTTTTAATTTAGGGATTTCAAACCCCTTTGGGAATGGTACCATTTCAAGGCTCCTAGCGAATGGATAGGGGCATAGATTTCCTAGTGTCTTTGTTGTTTTCCCTGATTGAAGATCCATCACCTATTGCAAAAGCAATTTTATTTGTTACATTGTTTTTCTAATTGAGAGGTGGAGTGAATGTTTTTTCAAGTGGTTGAGGTGTCTGAGTGATGGGTGGAGTGTTGGGAATGTTGGTGGGATTTTTTTGTGAGCTCTATTGTGCGATCAAGGCTTGTTGATATGCCTACATTTGTTGTTGTGCCAACATCACTTGTTGTTGGTCTTGTTGTTGTGCCAACAATGCTTGTTGTTGGGCTAGTAACTGGGTTGCTTCTTGTTGCACTTGGTACTATTGTAGGGCTTGCTGATATGCTTGCTACTAAACTTCTTGATAGTACACTTGTTCTTGCACTTGCTAAGCTTGGTATTGTGCCTGAGCTTGAGCTTGCACTTGTTGGGTAGCTTGTGTGGCTTGTGCAGCTTGAGCTTCTTGCATAGCTTGGGCAGCTTGGGCAGCTTGTTGTTTGTGTAATAAGGCTTGAGCTTGGGTGGCTTGTTGTTCCTGTTGCACTTGTTGTGTGGCTTGAGCCTATTGAGTAGCATGTTGTGCAGTTTGTTGTGCAACTTGTGTGTTTTGTTGTGCTTGTTGTGCTTGGAATCATTGAAGTTCCTTTTGGTAGGCTTGTTGTGTTGCTTGCAAAGTGATTGGTATATGGGTTCACCACATTTGGTCTTGGTGGTGGTGGTGGTGGATTCATAATGGTGTGTGTTTTTGTGATGAGGGGTGTTGTTGTATTGATGTTGGGAATTTGTGTGGTGGATGGTGTGATTGATATGCTCGGTCCTTGAGAGACCACTTTTATGGATGGTATAGTAATTGCTTGTGTTGCTTGGATGGTTTCCACCTATTGTTACAATATTTGATGACATGTTTGGAGGATTTGGTGTGATGGTTTGGTTTATGATTGGGGGGTTGTTTTGATTCTGTTGATTGATGGTTGTAAAGGAGGTATCCCTAAACTGAGTGGTGTGGATGTTAATTGTAAAGGTGGAAGTGGAGGAAAAATGGGTGGTGTGTTCCCTTGAGAAAATGATGATGATGAGGGGTCAAATATTTCCCCTTTTCCAAATAGCTCACCTTCTCCTTTTGAAGTCATAGGGAGAGAGGTTTGTATGTTAAGACGATATGTCAATGTTGCGTGAAAATAGGATGGATCATTGGGGTCATGATAGGTGAGTGAAAAGTATGGGTGTAGTGGACTCAATGGAATGGATTGACCCAAGATGGTGTTTGCATCCAAATCTTGGTTATTAACAAGGGGATGTGTTTGAAGAGCATGAAGTAATGAGCTCCCCTTTTGACAATTGGCTAAGTTGGAGCAATGGATGATGTGATTTTTGGGATGGTTTGAGTGATGAATTGGAATGGAGGTGTGGATGATATTGGTGGAATAATCCCAAGAGGCTTTTCCACAATAGTGCTTAAATCAAAATCAAAAGGGAATTTAGCTCCTTCTTTTGCCAATTCCAACATATATTGTGAGGGATTAAGTTTCATCATGGCATTGACAATTTTGTGAGTCTCAGGATTTTGGACCATTTCAATAATCTCATCTTGGGTCATCCCTAGAAAATTGTTGGTGATGTCCTCCACTTGGCCACCTTCCTCTTGATGATCTTGTGAAAGTGGGAGAAGATTGAGCATGGGATTTCTAGACCCAATGGGATTCATTTCTGGAGCGTTTTGACTCAAGTCACTCAAAGTGTATGTTTCTTTGTTCATTCCATGTTCTTCTTGTGTTGAGATATAGTTTGGACCATAAAATGAGGTTCATTTTTCAAGAATGGGAGGTGAACCTTTAATTCCTTGGATTGATCTAAACTTCAGGTACAAAAAAAGAAAGTCTAAGATAATAAGGATCAAAAGGATGTTGATGAGATAGTGAGAGATGGATGATTGGTGAATGATTGAACTCTTAGGAAATCTTGAAGGGGATACTAAACTTTAGGACTTTTGGACTGATGTTTGATTTGATTTGAATTTGATTGGATTTGGTTTGGATAACTGAACTCATAAACTCTAAGAGGTTGGATGTTGTCATAGAGTAAACTTGCCCATAAGATGATAATTTGACTAAGTGTGTAAAGAAGGATTCATCTACACACACCTAGTCAAACAAGATGATTTGGACTTTTTATTTCAAGAGGATTTTCCTAAAGTTTAGTATGAAGGATTTTTTCAAGATTTCCAAGAGTTGTTTTGTGAGATGGATTTTGATTTTGATGTTTAAGGGTGGATGAAGGTGTTATTATTTTGATCCTAAGAGACTTAGAGAGACCTTTGTTTACTAGACCAAGGTGTTGAAGAACATGATAATACTTCCTATGTGAGATACTCACACCTTTGAAAGATACTTGGATTTTGACAATAGAAAAATGAATACAAATTGGGATTGTTTCTTGATGCATGTTTGTAAAATTTGAAGGTCAATCTTTCTCTAAATTCGTATAGCATAGACAACCATTTCTTGCGAGCTTTTTGAATAAGACCTCTGGACTTTGGTTTTCAGATTTTGATCTTTTGGGAAATCATTTGGAAGAGAACATGTGTGGGGTCCAATTGTTTCTTATCTTTTCTTAGCGAGTTCTTTTTACCACAAACACTTTCTTGATTAGGTTTTCAAATTAAATGTCTAATGTCCCAATTTCTTCTCATCCCACAAAGTCCATAATGTGGAAATCAAGGAAATTAAGGAAAAAGTTCCCTAATGTTGACTTTAGTGAGAGAAAATTAAGATGTAAACCCAAATACTTAGAAGCCTCTAAGGATAGAATCCCTAGGGAAAGCAATAGCACTTGGATTTTTTCAAAGGAATTTTATTTCTCTAAAGGGTTTGAAATTTGATGCTCATGATTAAATGTTTTTTTTCCAATGATAAAGATCCAAACAAAGTGTTTTGATTCCAAGAAAATACACAACCCTATGGATATTCAAGAGAAAATATTTGTTGAATCCACACTTGGATAAATCCAGCTGTGCTTATTCTTGGTGGATGATTAAAAGCTTGACCAAACTAGCTCCCCTCCATGACACTCCTATGGGTCAGCTAAGCTTTAGTACCCATGAAACTCCCATGGAATACTTATCATCTCTACCAAGAACCAAAAAAATGTGGGAGGGCTTCAGAACGATCATTCTTGCACCAACAACTAGATAAGGATTTGGGATTCTAAATAAATTGGTTCTTAGTCAGGGTGATTGGGGACATGGCACCTTGCAAGCATCTAGCAAGCCACTAAAGGATTTGATCAATCCTACTAGGGCCTCTTATACCTTTTAAGGTAGTACCCTATTTTGAAAGACACTATACAACTAAGGCCTACATACCATTGGACTTGATAGTTTAGTCTTATCTTTTTGTATACCGGCCCGAGTGAAAAATCGGTTGGAGTTGCCTTTGAGTTCTCCTTTTGGATGTGTCTCTTAGGCAGGCCCCTCTAAGGGTAAACAAAAGTGAGCAAGCACATCCATAGTTCAATCGATCTTTGCTTACATGAACAAAGGGAGAACACACGTGATATACTCCACTCACACTAGCAAGATTTTGTTCAATTTTAAGAATCCAAATTGAAGTGTCAAGCCAATCATTTATACAACTTAATATCACCAAAATACTTTTAATTCTCAAGATCTTCTTGAAGTGCGAGAGAAGTGCATACGCCTTTTGAATGATATTACTTTGTCTAAGAGATTACCAAACATAAAAAGCACATGTTCATTTTAACCTTCAAAGCAAGAATGGATTATTTTTAAGCACTAAGATTAAAATGTGAAATTTGCTTGTTCAATTTTAAAACCCCAAAAAAAACTCTAGTAAGTTCCTAAGGTTCTTTTTAATCCCTTTGTTTTGTTCTTTTTAAGCCCAAATGAAATTTATTGAGTCCTAAAAAGCTTGAAGATGACAAAGTCCTTAGAAATGGGATTATAATTACTCCCCAAAGTGTGTAAAAACACTTGATACAATAGAATGAAGATTCCATAAGAAGTCTTGCTTTTGTTTCCTCCTTCCTTTTTGATTGCTCCAACCTACAAAAACTGGTTAAAAACTACAGAAACAGATGCCAAAAACCAATTAGAAGTGGAAAGTGGTCAAAATGGAAAAAAATGCATGTTGAAAAAACTTGAAATCTATCTTTATCCCATTCTAGCGGTGTAGTCTACAATGGTGGCATAGTTTGGAGGATGTCAGCAATGCCTTGGTGAGACCAACAATGCTCTGTGAAGAAACAGTGAGTGCAATTGCGGTGCTATTTCACCAAGCGACGGATTTTGGAGTTTGAGTTGGTCGGGCTGAGTGGAAATGGTTTCTAGTGTCACAGTTTGAAGTTTGATAGCATTGCTAAATTATGTCGTTGGACTGATAGTGGCACAGTTTGACTCTGTCAACAGTGTAGTTTCCTATAGACACAAAAACTCAAAAAACAATGGAATTTTCTCAAAAAATATGTTAATTTCTTCAAGTTTTCCCTCCTAGCGCCAAAATGTGAATGGTGGATCTAGACCTACACAAACACAAACAACAAATTAAATATTAGTCCATTATGCAAGTTAGAAACATCATTCCCCATAAGATTCTTTTTCAGCATGTAAACAAGAAATAAATTGAAGAACACAAATAAAAAGCTATCAAATTCTATTTAAATGCTCAAATTCTCAATCCCATGGGGGAATTGGTGTTATTTTGATGTGGGAAATAGCCCTTTCCCAATTCCTTGCAAGCTTGATGATGATCAATGGAGTTCTATGATAAATCTTTCCATAACCTAGCTATGAAATGATGAAAAACTAGGAAAATGGATGACAATGGATGAAATTGATTCAAAACATGAAGATAATGATGTTGCATGAAGTTGTGGATCAAATTCCTAAGATTGTGGATCCAAAATTAGTAAAAGAGCCTTCTATTTATAGAAGAGAATGATGGAGGAGTGAGCCAAAATGATGAATGTGGGATAAAAGATAAACCAATAGCATAATGCCACTTGTCAACATGTGAGTGGAGAGGAGTGGAGCACATTTGGATGAATGTGCACATTAATGTTATTAGGTGGAAATTCAAAATTAGAGAAGTGACATGTTGGAGGGAGATGAAAGATGAATTAAATGCCACTTGGCTCAAGAAAAGGACATGTAAGAGGCTTTTAATGCCTTGTTGGATGGACAAGTCCCTTGGGAGGGATATTTTCAAATTTGAGGAATATTCCAACTTTGATGCCCTTTTGAATGAAAATTGATGAATTTATAAATCAATTAAATGGATTTTTATTTGCAAGTTGCAAAATCTAGAGGATTTGAGGGATTAGTGTTAGGATTAATCATGATTTGATTAATTTAGGTGGAGATTAGTTTATTTGACATTTTGATTTAGATTTTAGGATTTAAATAAATCAAAATGAGAGGAATAATGATTTTAGACTTAATTAAATAAAGCTAGATTTATTTAATTAAAAGGGAATGTTGTTAGACTTAATCAAATAAATGTTAATTTATTTAATTAAAGGAGATGACTTTAGAGCTTAATTAAATAAAATGAATTATTTAATTAAAAGAGGGACTATAGGATTAATTAAACAAAATGATTTATTTAATTAAGAGATGAAATATGATGGATTTAATTAAATAAATGATTAGTAAAGGAGATGATTCAGGATGAACTGGTGTTAGTAAATCAGGATCAAGTGCACGAGATCAATCAGTATATTTTACGTGTCTATAGGGAATATTCCCTTTTTTAAAGGAAAATTAGTTTAATTGCTAATTAAAAAAGGTTTAATCATGCAATTAGGGGATTAGAAGAATTAAAGTGTTTATTCATTAAATTAAATGATTCAATTAATGAGGAAGAGATGAAATGACATTTAATTAAATAACTTAGGGTTATTCAATTAAATAAGATGACTTAGGAAACTAAATTAAATATTTTGATGTATTTAATTAATTAGATGAAATGTTAGCATGAAAGAGGGATGAATTAACCTGATTAAAATAATTAGTCCAATAGATGAAAATGATGCAATGAATTAAATTAGCTTGGCCATTTAAATTAATTAAGCAAAAAGAAGATGGGTTGGAAGATAAAATGATGTTAGTAAATCTATTTTGAATGTATGATATCGATTAGTACATTTTTTAGTTTCTACATTTTACTCTGATTTGAAGCGAGGTACCTACTACTTCAGTTCAAAGAATAATGCTTTTCAGTTTAAAGAATGTGAGATGAGATTTCAATGAGGGTCAATTAAGCTTGATTCATGATAAATCAAAGCATAACTTTTCCAAACATACCTACATCCACAAACAAGATCATTCAAATTGGAAATTTAAACTAAGAATTTTACTAAAATTGAAAGCTACAAACAAAAAAATAGTTAAATTCCTAATCTAACTCATTTGAAACTTATCATGTTTTTGAATTGGTGTCATGTTAATGTGAAACGATGATCCCTTCTCAATCCTATGGTCAATGAGCTTGTTTCAATCAATTCTATGGAAAAGAATCGATGAAACCATTGTGGTTGACATATAAAAACCTAGTTTATGCTAAAAATGAACATGATGCAAGCTAAGTTATCATGATTTTATGCGAAAAATGCACTTATTATGCTATTTCTAAGCTAATCTAAGCTAATTCTAAGCTAAAAGATGAAAACCCTAATTCATATACAAACTAAGATGGATGCATGGAAGCCATTAATGGATGTTCTAATCTATTATGCAATTAAAATTAACTAAGATAAGCTAAAAAGTAAGTAAATATGAGAGTATGGATGCAAGTGAATTCAATAGCATGACTTTGCTCTAAAAGATGGATCCATTTGTCTCCAAATAGTGACCTATTTATAGGAAAACAAATGAGGAATGAACTTGGTTGAGATCAAAAAGATTAGTCAACAATCCAAGATGAAGGAGATGAGAGGCATGGATCATGGATTCTCATCAACGAATGCGAATGCATGATGAGATTTCAATCAAGGGTTCACACTTGCCTCAAACAAACACACTTTTGACCTGCTCACATAGGTCAAAGGTGACTTGTTCAAAAGGTTGAAGGTTAAAACTTGCTTAAGAAGCCAAGTGAAAATATCCCTTATTCAAATGATGAAGGAATAAGAATATTCTTTTGGAATATTCTCATGGGTGAGGAAAAAGGAAATTTACAAATTAATACAAAGTTTTAATTGTGCAAAAAATGGGATAAGGAATATTCTATGGGAAATTCCTTTTTTAAAGGAAAATTAGTTTAATTGCTAATTAAACAAGGTTTAATCATGCAATTAGGGGATTAGAAGAATTAAAGCATTTATTTATTAAATTAAATGATTTAATGAATGGGAGGGAGATGAAATGATAATTAATTAAATAAATTAGGGTTATTTAATTAAATAAGATGACTTAGGGAATTAAATTAAATATTTTGATGTATTTAATTTAATGAGATGAAATGTTAGCATGAAAGAGGGATGAATTAACCTGATTAAATTAATTAGGCCAATAGATGAAAATGATGCAATTAATTAAATTAGCTTGACTATTTAAATTAATTAAGTGAAAAGAAGATGGGTTTGAAGAGGAAATGGTGTAAGTAAATCTATTTCAAATGTATGATATCGATTAGGAATTTTTTTAGTTTCTACATTTTGCCCCTCTTTGAAGCAAGGTACCTACTACTTCGGTTCAAAGAATAACACTTTTCAGATCAAGACTACTACTTAAATAAAAATATATATATTTATAATTTTTTAGATGCCCCATTGCTGAAGGATAAAGCTGACTCCCTGCCCCATTGAGAAATCTGTCAGAAATTTTGAATTTTGGGTTGATTTCTCAACAAAGGTGAAAAGCTGCCCCAAGGGTCCAAAAAGGCTTTGGGATGCAAGAATAATGCCAAAAATACAAAAAATGATGCAAAATTAGGTCTAGATTGGAAAAATTGGTGAAAATGATAATAAACCCTATCTTCAAGGTTAAACTAGGGAAAAAACCCTAATTTTCTAGCTTAAATAAGCCAAGAAGGGTCACTTTCAATTCATTTATGCATTCACACTTAAGAGATTCTTGCTATTTTGAGCTCTGAACCTTTGACGAAATGGCACACTAAGAGCTTCCTAGGCACATCTTCGATCAAGTTCGAGAGTTCTAGCAACTTCGAAGCATAGGACCACGGGTATGTAACTCCAAACTTGATTTGAAATTTGAGTTTTTGTTGCATTTATTATGCTTTGAAGTTCAAACTTTGGTGGCATCGCTATATAGCGACGCCCAAACTAAAATCAATGATGCCCAGATGAATTATAATGATGCATATTTAGATAGCGATGCTATTTGTGATTTAAAATTAGTGTTTCTAATTTTAAATGGTGATGCATGCATGTATGGCAACACACTTGTTGATTTAGAAATTAGGGTTAGGGTATGCCAAAGGTTAAATTGTGATGCTAGCTTATTTGGCGATGCACTTTTTGATTTGCAATTTTAAATGCTTTGGGAGTCACAATCTAAAATTTGAATATAGTGACGCTATTGAGAACAATGATGCTTTTGTGATCTCTAAGCTATAAATTTCAAATTGAGTTAAATTTCCTCAATTTCCTGACATTGTGCGCTTCATGGATGTAGGAGGTCTTTCCACCATTGATGTCGCAGGAGCATAGGCCCACCGTGCTTGAGAGATTAGATGATTTATCAGAGTTGCGCTAGGAGCACCTAGGAGAGATCACCCTCTAGTATGTCGCATATGCGCCTGTGATTCAAACACACTTAGTGATGATGACTAATCTATACGAGATATGGCACAGTGAGACCTTGTCTTTTCACATTTTGATAGATGAGGTGATAGTGACTCTAGAGGATGTTTGGCGGATGCTACATTTTCCCATTTATGGTGATCATGTGATTTATGACACTAATGTCAGATTCAATGCCTGCCTTGAGGTCATGGTGATGGATTAGATTGCTTTGGTTACATCATAGATCAACCTTGATTCATATAGAGGTCATGTGTCGACCTTCAAATTGATCATCGCAACCATCATTTTGGGTTTGGTTTCCCCAGATAGATGCAATAGAGGATTCAACCCAAGATGGGGCTTGGCATGGCATTGGATGCTACATAGGAGGACACTTTTTGCATGGGGGCCCATGATGCTAGCCTCCTTGTATCATGATTTGCATGATTTTGTCTATTGTGATAGGAGAACGATTGGTGCAAGGGTGACTCTGCTACATATTTGGGTGTGGGAGCACATCACCGTGCTTCGACCTATTGTTCAGATGGAAAATGTGGAGCTAGATGATCCCATTATTTGGAGATATAGAGGTTCCATTACTATAAGGTACATAAAACAAATTGGGCTCCCATATTGGCGATGAGTGATAGATGACATGATAGTTTTTCGCTGGCACCCATGGCTATATATACCACCATGGTTCAATGATATTCAGTAGTTATATTTCACCAGGAAGACGCGATATATGTAGGGTTGAAAGAATCACATTATTGAGAGATATCTACTAGAAAACATAGCCTGACAGTTCAGAGAGGTCCAAGATAGACCTGATGATGCATATGGGGCCATTTTTGCTAGATCAACATGAGAGGTTCCCACATGGGGACTGACTATCCCAGCTCTAGAGGCAATAGAGAGCTTCAGATAGTTTGTGGGTCAACCTTAAGCATACAATCAGGGACATGTGGTAGCTTATACTACACCTACATATGATGTTTGGTTTGTCCCTCCCCGATGATTGATGAATCTAGTAGGTGTTCCTCCCAGAGGGAGACCCAAAGGTAGAGGAGTAGGGAGAGGCAGGGGACAAGATGACCAAGATCATTAGGTTCTGGTGGCTCCACCCATGGTATAGCAATAGCCTCCTTAGCAGCCTCCAACTATTTAGCAGTAGCCAAGACCACCACCACCACCAGATGCTCAAGATGCACAAATATAGCTGCTGCAGCAATAGGTGTAGATATTGATTGGTGAGTAGGATCAAGCCCACCAATAGGTTTTGGTTATTATTGCTGAGTGAGACTAGGATCGTCAGTAGGTGGTTGTGGTCACAATCAAGAGAGATTAGGAATTATAGAGAGTATAGGCTATGATGGGAGAGAGAGACCAAGAGGTTGCTAGGCGCCAGTAGATTTAGGTGATGATGGTGGCCACCCATGGTTGGACAGTGTCAACATGGTTCTATAGAGAGATTGTTACAAAGGTTGCATATTATAGGCAACATTATCATTGTGATGTACTAGTGGCACTGAGATAGCCATATTATTCACAGCATAGTGACGCATGACCACAAGCAGAGGATCAACCTGAAAGGTAGGCTGGAGAGGATAGCAACCATCAAGACTAGCTATTATGTATATAATTTTTTTTATTTTTCCCCCCCATTCTTTATCATAGATATATATTCATGGACTTCTTTTTGATAGCCACATGGATATTGTACTTATCATTGATATTCATACACTGATCCAAATTTTGTACCATGACACTCATTTTTTGATATATATATGATACAAATACAAATGATTTATGATGTGATGTGTTCACTTTATTTCATGTATGGATGCATTTTATTTATGCCAATGTGATATGTGATGATCATGATATGGATGGATGCAATGTTATGTTCTTTTTCATTATCTTTTCATGATATGATATGGATGCATGATTATGACATGCAGATGTTATGGATACAAATGATGTGGATGCATTTATTTTTGTACATTTTCTATGCATTTTATGATGACAATGTGTGCATGTGGATGTATGGATTTAAATGCTTATGATATGCTACGATTTAAGATGCTTAGAATAATAAATTATTCATCACAACTCAAATGATTATGCAAAATTTATGATGTGATATCCAATGATTATGTTGATGGATGCTATGATTATGCTATGATTATGAGATGTGTGCATGTTGATGGTTTTTGGATGCAGGGTGGATGTATTGATGATGTTTTTGTTCACTGTGATGATACCAAGTTAGCGCAAAGAGAAGATAGAAGAATGAAGAATGAATGGCCATTGATTACAATGACTATTTCAAAAGATCCAACAAGTCCTTGATCCATCAATATTTTATTAGAGATGATGACGAGACAATACAAAATGCAGGATGAGATGCTCACACTTTAGGATTGGGATTTTCCATCATTCCTTATTGTTTGATATAACACAAACATGATGCATCAAGGTATTGATAACTAGGATGGCATTGTATCTAGTGTAATGGAAATTGACTCAAAAAATATATAGGATAGTTCTTGTTCACACCTTGACATACATAAATGTCATTGGAATGCAAGTTAGAAGCTTAGAATATATTGGACCAAAGCATATGCAATAGTCAACAACATAACCTAAACGACCTTCCCACACACAACTAAGCAATTATGCACCAAGATTATTTTACAAGAGTACCCACAAGCAAAACAAACGAAAGATAATGATCGATTCCCCATTCCTTTCTCTCTAAATCATTTTTTTAGACATCATCGAGAGTTCCTCAGAATGGATCATTAAGATAAATCATAAGAAAAGATCAAAGAAAAATAGTCAATGTTATCTATAGCTCTTTCCTAGTTTAAGTTTAGCTAAAGTGATATCTGATACTAATGTCTATCGCAGGAAGGATACATCCTAGGACATGTTGATTAGAGGGTTGTTTGATGTTGGGATGATGATGCTAAGATGAGCCATTGCTATAAACTTCACTGACGCATTTATCTGTGATTTAGACTTTAGATTTTGACACTTAGGTTTGCACTTTATAACTTGCTCTACTTGTTTTGCCAAAGCTTGAAGATGACAATAAATTTATTATGGGTGAAAGTTTATTGTGGGTGAAAGTGAGATGGGATGGATGGGTTTTGGATTTTTTGGAATATTTCAATGTTTTGAGGCTATTTTTGGTCTTTTTGAAAGTTTATGTGAATGTTTAGGATTTTTTTTTTTTTGAGGCTATTTAGGGTTTTTTGAAAATATTTGAGGCTTTTTAGGTCTTTTGAGTTTTCTATTATTTTTGGATTTTCAATTTTCCAATGTTTTTGTCTTTTATGAGATATTTGGATGTTTAGGGATTTTCAAATATTTGAATGTTTAGGGGTTTCTTGAGAATTTTTGAGTTTCAACCAAGAACCTAATCTAAAGACCTATCCTAGGGGCCTAAGGGGCTAATCAAATATTAGCCTTGCCTACATTATAAACACTAAAACCACATAGTTCAATTGACTCAACCCATTTTACAAGATGAAGATATGTACAAATGAAAGGTGCCATTTTATTATGACAAACTATTAAAGGACTGACATAAGGTGTCTCAGGGGCACATCAATGATGGCCTTGCCTATGTTCAAGCTCAGAGACCTGTAGTTCGACAGGAGGACTCTATTTTTTGGATTTTCGATGTGTGACCTCTTTAGGGTTTTTTGATGTTTTCTAGATGTTTTGGATTTTTCCTTTACAATTTTTTGAATATTTTTGGGATCTTAGCTGTATAAGATTTTGAAAATGTTTTTGGATTTTCTAGATAAGATTTTATGAATTTTTTTGGTGTTTTTTTATAAGATATGACCTCAATATATAAAAAACCCAATATGATTCATAACAAAATTCCCCTAGTGTGACATGTTAGACTAATTCGATAAAGGGAGGACAAATTGACCTTTGGAATATGCCAAGTAGTGCTAAAGGGTTCATGATACCTCATAGTGTCAAGCCATGATAAGGGAGTAGATGATGGATAAATGGTGATGCAAAGAATGATAGGAAAAAAGAGCCAAAGAATAGATGGAGATGCTTTATTTATGCAAGGCACCTATTTTTTTGGTTTTCACTAAAGTACTTGCCCAAAGCGCCACCGTAGTGGTTTTCACTAGAGGATGATTTTTTTCTTTACTTTTTTCAATCCTTTTTCTCTTTTTTTTGGATTTTTATTATTTTATGATTTTTTTTAATTTTCTAATTTACACCCTTCAAGATTAGGCATATTTTTTTTGAGATGCAAGTTGTTGGTTGGCTCCTACAAGGGTTCACCTTCAGGTGTTGATAGTTGGTATGCTTCTGACCTATAGCTTGTTGTGATGACAAAGGGACCTAACTAATTAGGATCAAACTTTCCTTTGCTATCTTGATCTAAAAGGTTCTTCTAATTCTACTTTAAAACTAGATCTCTGACCTGGAATGACTAACATTTGATTCTCTTGTTATAGCTCAGTTTCAGTTGGTTTTGATATACTTGCAAATGATTAAGGGTGTCAAGGTGACATTCATCCAGGAATTCCAACTCATTCAGTCGAGACACTTTGTCTTCTTCCTTAGTTATTAGGTTCTATAGTGATACTCACAATGATGGGATCTTAACCTCAATAGGAAAAATGGATTCTAATCCATAGACTAGGGAGAAAGGGGTTGCACCTATAGGCATGCAGATACTGGTTTGATAATCCCAGAGAGGGATTTAGTTGTAGATGCAAATCACAACCAGCTTCATTCATTGTTTTCTTTAGGATTTTCAAGATAGTTTTGTTTGTAGCCTCAACCTGACCATTTCCTTACGGATAGTATGGGGTAGAGAATCAGTGTTGGATATTGATTTTTTTTCATAGCTCTTTGACATCTTGATTTTTAAAAGGATTTCCATTGTTTGAGATGAGGGTTTGTGGAACACCATAAAGGAAAATTAGGTAATTTAGGATAAACTTGGCAATCTATTTCCTTGTTATGTAGGTCATAGAAATGGCTACAACCCACTTAGTAAAGTACTCAGTGGTGGTTATGATAAACTTGTGACCATTGGATAAGGTTGGAGAGATTTTTCCTATGAGGTCCAAGCCCTATTGTGAAAAAGGCCATGGTCTGATCATTGGCTACAATTTTTGAGCTGGAGCATGAATTAGATCCCCATGCTATTGACATTGGATGCATTTCCACACATACTGATGAGCTTCTTTTTCCATGGTTGGCCAATAGTACCTTGATCTCAACAGTTTCCTAGCTAATTTCATACCACTAGAAAGGTACCCACATATGCCATCATGTACTTCTATTAAAGCAGTTAAGGCTTCCTCTTGGTTAAGACATCATACTAATGTCCCTTCGATGCTTCAACGATAAAGGGTATCACCTAGGATCATAAAGCAGGATGCCTTTTTAACAAATTTCTTTTTAAGGTTTGGGGTGATATCCGATGGAAGGGTTCTTTTGTTAAGGTAAGTAAAGATGTCATGGTACCACAGGGATCTTGGTGCAGGAGCACCCAAGCTCTTCAAGGAAAACTTAGAGAGACATGAGGATGCGGGGGTCATGAAGACTTGTCAAGGATCTCAAAACACCAATTATGACATATTGAAGCCTGTAATGGCAATTGGCATGGATGAGAGTAATTGGAAGATCAAAAGTCCTAAGGGACCTGATAAGGACCATAGGACCAAAAATGATTGTAAATGGACCAATAGTGTCCTATGGGTTTAGAGAGGTATAAAATGATTTAATTATGTCAAATAAGGCTGGAAGTTAAAGATTTAATAGTTTTTAGATTGTAGGAGTTAGTAAAATAAAATTTGGAAAATTCAAATTTTAAACTTCCAACTTTGTGCGGGAAAGTGATTTTTAGGAGTTTTCGCAACTTTAATGTAATCAAACCAATTCCAAATGGTTTAATCAGTTGTGGGATGGGTCTATAACCCTAAAAGAATCATTTGTATAGAGTTTGGGTTGCCGGTACAGAATTTGTAAGGACTGCTACAGGCAAAAGCAAAAAAACAGCAATTTCTTGCACTTTTCTTGTGCTCTTTTGATGATTTATTGATTTCTATTGAAGATTTGTTTAGTAGGATGGTTTAGGGACTTGTATCAACTTTTTTTGAAGTCATTTGAATGTCCTAAAAGAAACAGCAATCAATTCTTTGTATATTATTGTTGATTGTCCTCAAGAAAGTGCAGATTTTTCACTAATTTTGAGGTTTTTCATGGATGTTTGATCCATTTCATGAGGGAATGCTGCTGTGACCTATGAAATGGATAATTCCTAACATTTATGATATATATTTGACAAACTAACGTGTAGGAAAGATGAATATCAAGGTGTACACTGAGTTGTCAAAGGGAAAAGTGCATGAAAATGGGGGCTAAAGTGTAGCAGCAAGAGATCTGCCTTAATAAAAGGTATCTTTTTCAGTTGGAATAGTTGAAGCATGTTGATTTATTGGTGAAAAGTCCAAAAATAGGTTCTATAAGGGTTGGGAAGGCTAGATTTCAAAAGGCCCTAGTTTTGAGGCAATTTAGTGAGTGTTTTGTGTTTGAGGGTGTCAAGGCTGTCATAGGCACCTAAAAAATTTAAAATCCTTGGTTTGGGAACATTTTAAGGTACTGTTGAAAGTCTTATGATCTGGAGTTGAGTTTGGAATAGGGTTGCATTGAAAAAGAGGGCTAATTTGGCCTAGTTTTTGTGGAAATAGCAGGATTTGGGAAGTTTGATCCAAAACAAGTGCCATCAAGGTCTGGATATGCTGTGTAGGGTCATAAACCACATCTAAAACAATCATTAGTTTGGTAAGTCCTTTGAGGAAGTTGTGAGTAAAGTTAAAAAGAATTCACCACTGGAGAGCAAGTTGGGCTAGAAGCCTAGACAAGGTGCAAAAGTAAGTTTTGTCTAAGACAGAGGGTTGGGGCTTTGTAGTCATTCAAGACAAGTGTAATTGTGTCCCTTAAGAGCATTCCCAGGGTTTTGGTCCATAGGAGAAGGAATTGTGTCATAAGTGAGCCATTTAGGCATTGTTTCCATAGGGGAGTCTAGAAGAGGTTTGTGAGTGCATCTTTGCAATCCTTGAAATCATTGTTGTTTTCCTAAAGTTCCCATACCCTCTGCATCAGAGTGGTATCAGAGCAGTGAGTAGGTCTTTTAGGGATTGAAGAAACAACAATGGCACCTAAGAATCAATTGGCAAGAGAGTTGGAGGAGTTAAGGGAAATCTTGGAAAGGGAAAGGAGAGAAAGAAGAGAACAAGAAGCAGCAAGAGAGCAGGCCAGAGCAAGGGAAGAAAGGAAATGGAGAAGGGAGAGAGATACTATGCAAGAAAGGATAAACAACATTGAGAGAAATAGAAGAGAAGAGCAAGAAAACCAAAAAGATAATGATAAAGATGAAGAGCATGTGAGGGTAAATCAAGAAAAACTAGTAGTTGACATAGAAGACCCTGAGGAAAGGAGGTTAGTGAGGTTGTTGAAAGAAGTACAAGGTCATGGAGGAAAGAGTCACATACATTTTCCTATCTATCAAGGGAAGATGGATAGTGAAGAGGTGTTAGGATGGCTTGATGCCTTATAGAACTATTTTGAGTTTGAAGAGATGGATGAAGAGAGGAAGGTTAAGTTTTCCAAAACCAAGCTGAGAGGCACAACATTGACATGGTGGACTAGTTTTAAGAATGATAGGATGGCTAGAGGGTTGGAAAAAGTTTCTACATGGGCAAGGATGAAGAGTTTGGTCAAGGAATAATTCCTGCCATTTGATTACACAATTCATGTGAAGAGGATGAGGAAAAATTTAAGACAAAAGGATATGGAAGTGATGTCCTATACTGAGCAATCTCACAAGCTTAGTATTAGAGGAGGTTATGAAGAAGAGGATGAGAAAATAGCTAGGTACATCAATGGCTTGAGGTACAATCTACAAGATGAGATTGGTTTGCAATTTCGAAGGAAATTAGGAGAATGTTTTCAATTGGCCATTAGAGCAGAAGAAAAGGTGCAGAGGAAGCAAGAAAGATCAAGCAATGGTGGAAGAGGAGGTAGTTCAAATAGGGGCAGAGGTAATAGAGAACAAGGACAAGGCAGAAATGACAAGAGCAGCAATGACAAAGCCAAAGAGGTATTTTCTAATCAAAGAGGTGAATACACTCCTAGAGGAGGAGGTATATTTGGACAAGGTAGAGGCCCATTCACATGTAGGTGTTTCAATTGCAATGAACTAGGGCATCCTTCCTTCAAGTGTCCTAAATGGGAACAAGTTGATAAGGGCAGAGATAGGAGAGCTAACTTGGTACAAGAAGAAAAGGACAAAAATGAAGAAACAAAAACATTCATGGCAGACCCTGTGACTGATGGTGAGTTTCTTATGGTCAAGCAAGGAGAAAGACATCATCAAGAGCCAAAGGTAACTATCTTTAAGACTAATTCTCTCAGCCATGGTAAGATATGCAAATTGTTCATAGATTTAGGGTCACATAGCAATTTAGTTTCAGTTGATATGGTAACCAAGTTAGGGATTGAAAGTTTTGATCATCCTAATCCCTACAAGGCCACTTGGGTAACTCAAAAACAACATGTAGAGATTTGTAAGAGGGCTTATGTGGATTTTTCAATTGGATATTATCATGATAGGGTGCTTTGTGATGTCATTCCAATGACTTGTGGTCATATCATCTTAAGGAGACCATGGGAGTATGCTAGAAGGATATTGCATGATGGATTCCATAATGCCTATTTGGTGCATAAAGGAGATAGTAGATATAAGTTGTTTCCTTTGCCTTTGGAGCAGTCTAATGAGAGTTTTGTGATCTGTTTTGAGAAGAATTTGCAGGTTAAAGTGCAAGGTAGGATAGGGGAAGACATTGGTTGGTTGAAAACTAGTAAATTGCAGCAGAGATATGAAGCATACAGTCCTAAAAATCATAATCTTTGGTACTTGGATAGTATTAATATTGGAAGTATTGAATGCCCTAGTGTTGAGGGTAATGGGGGTGGTGCTTCTTCACAAGGAAATTAGTGGCATAGAGGCAGAAATAGGGCACAAAATCAAACTGAGTTCAAGCAGCAAAAAGGACAAACAAAACAGATTTTTGACACTAACATGTTGAGTGACATGAATGCAGGTTGGAAGAAAAGGAAGAAGGTAACTTTGGGAGATTTCATTCTTGGTAATCAGAAGGTGCAAACGTACAAGAAAAAGGAGTATTATGGCTGCAACAAGTTGGATACTTCTTGGGGCAAGACCTTTTTCTTTCTTGGGGAGAATGGTGCAGGAGCACCCAAGCTCTTCAAGGAACACTTCAAAAGACATGAGGATGCAGGGGTCATGAAGACTTTTCAAGGATCTCAGAACATCAATTATGACATATTGAAGCCTATAATGGAATTTGGAATGGATGAGAGTAATTGGAAGATCAAAAGTCCTAAGGGTCCTGATAAGGACCATAGGACCAAAAATGATTGTAAATGGACCAATAGTGTCCTAGGGGTTTAGAGAGGTATAAAATTATTTAATTATGTCAAATAAGGTTGGATGTTAAAGATTCAATAGTTTTTAGGTTGTAGGAGTTAGTAAAATAAAATTTAGAAAATTCAAATTTTAAACTTCCAACTTTGGGCGCGAAAGCGATTTTTAGGAGTTTTAGCAACTTTAATGTAATCAAACCAATTCCAAACAGTTTGAGCAGTTGTGGGATGGGTCTATAACCCTAAAGGAATCATTTTTATAGAGTTTGGGATGCTGGTACGGATTTTGTACGGACTGCTATAGGAAAAAGCTAAAAAACAGTAATTTGTTGCATTTTTCTTGTGCTCTTTTGATGATTTATTGATTTCTATTGAATATTTGTTTAGTATGATGGTTTAGGGACTTGTATCAACTTTTTTTGAAGTCATTTGAATGTCCTAAAAGCAACAGCAATCAATTCTTTGTATATTATTGCTGACTGTCCTCAAGAAAGTGCAAATTTTTCACTAATTTTGAGGTTTTTCATGGATGTTTTATCCATTTCATGAGGGAATGCTACCGTGACCTATGAAATGGATCATTCCTAACATGTATCATATATATTTGACAAGCTAATGTGTAGGAAAGATGAATATCAAGGTGTACACCGAGTTGTCAAAGGGAAAAGTGCATGAAAATGGGGGCTAAAGTGTAGCAGCAGGAGATCTGCCTTAATAAGGGGTATCTTTTTGAGTTGGAATAGTTGAAACATGTTGAGTTATTGGTGAAAAGTAAAAAAATAGGTTCTGAAAGTGTTGGGAAGGCTAGATTTCAAAAGGCCCTAGTTTTGAGACAATTTAGTGAGTGTTTTGTGTTTGAGGGTGTCAAAGCTGTCATAGGTGACTAAAAACTTGAAAATCCTTGGTTTGGGAACATTTTAAGGTACTGTTGAAAGTCTTATGATCTTGAGTTGAGTGTGGAATAGAGTTGCTTTGAAAAAGAGGGCTAATTTAGCCTAGTTTTTGTGGAAACTGGGGGATTTGGGAAGTCTGATCCAAAACAAGTGCCATCAAGCTTTGGGTATGTTGTGTAGGGTCATAAACCACATCTAAAACAATCATTATTTTGGTAAGTCCTTTGGGGAAGTTGTGAGTAAATTTAAAAAGAATTCACCGTTGGAGGCCTAGTTGGGCTAGAAGCCTAGTCAAGGTGCAAAAGTAAGTTTTGTCTAAGACAGAGGGTTGGGGCTTTGTAGTCATTCAAGACAAGTGTAATTGTACCCCTTAAGAGAATTCCCAGGGGTTGGGTCCATAGGAGAAGGAATTGTGTCATAAGTGAGCCATTTAGAATTTGTTTCCACAAGGATGTCTAGAAGATGTTTGTGAGTGCATCTTTGCAATCCTTGAAATCATTGTTGTTTTCCTAAAGTTCTCATACCCTCTATATCAGAGTGGTATTAGAGTAGTGAGTAGGTCCTTTAGGGATTGAAGAAACAACAATGGCACCTAAGAATCAATTGGCAAGAGAGTTGGAGGAGTTAAGGGAAATCTTGGAAAGGGAAAGGAGAGAAAGAAGAGAACAAGAAGCAGCAAGAGAGCAGGCCAAAGCAAGGGAAGAAAGGCAATAGAGAAGGGAGAGAGATACTATGCAAGAAATGATAAACAACCTTGAGAGAAATAGAAGAGAAGAGCAAGAAAACCAAGAAGATAATGATGAAGATGAAGAGCATATGAGGGTAAATAAAGAACAACCAGTAGTTGAGATAGAAGACCCTAAGGAAAGGAGGTTAGTGAGGTTGTTGAAAATAGTACAAGATCATGGAGGAAAGAGTCACATATATTTTCCTATCTATCAAAGGAAGATGGATAGTGAAGAGGTGTTAGGATGGCTTGATGCCTTAGAGAACTATTTTGAGTTTGAAGAGATGGATGAAGAGAGGAAGGTTAAGTTTTCCAAAACCAAGTTGAGAGGCACAACATTGACATGGTGGACTAGTTTTTAGAATGATAGGATGGCTAGAGGATTGGCAAAAGTTTCTACATGGGCAAGGATGAAGAGTTTGGTCAAGGAACAATTCCTACCATCTGATTACACAATTCATGTGAAGAGGGTGAGGAAGAATTTAAGACAAAAGGATATGGATGTGATGTCCTATACTGAGAAATTTCACAAGCTTAGTATTAGAGGAGGTTATGAAGAAGAGGATGAGAAAATAGCTAGGTACATCAATGGCTTGAGGTACAACCTACAAGATGAGATTGGTTTGCAATTGCCAAGGACATTAGGAGAATGTTTTGAATTGGCCATTAGAGCAGAAGAAAAGGTGAAGAGGAAGCAAGAAAGATCAAGCAATGGTGGAAGAGGAGGTAGTTCAAACAAGGGCAGAGGTAATAGAGAACAAGGACAAGGCAGCAATGACAAGAGCATCAATGACAAAGGCAAAGAGGTATTTTCTAATCAAAGAGGTGGATACACTCCTAGAGGAGGAGGAAGATTTGGACAAGGTAGAGGCCCATTCACATGTAGGTGTTTCAATTGCAATGAACCAGGGCATCCTTCCTTCAAGTGTCCTAAATGGGAACAAGCTGATAAGGGCAGAGATAGGAGAGCTAACTTGGTACAAGAAGAAGAGGACAAAA
The DNA here is from genome assembly GCA_007258455.2 of Sequoia sempervirens. NCBI lineage: Eukaryota > Viridiplantae > Streptophyta > Pinopsida > Cupressales > Cupressaceae > Sequoia > Sequoia sempervirens. The sequence continues at coordinate 735,421,523 of VDFB02270651.1, read as the reverse complement.
AGGAAGAAACAAAAACATTCGTGGTAGACCCTGTGACTGATGGCGAGTTTTTTATGGTCAAGCAAGGAGAAAGACTTCATCAAGAGCCAAAGGTAACTATCTTTAAGACTAATTGTCTCAGCCATGGTAAGATCTGTAGATTGCTCATAGATTCAGGGTCACATAGCAATTTAGTTTCAGTTGATATGGTAACCAAGTTAGGGATTGAAAGTTTTGATCATCCTACTCCCTACAAGGCCACTTGGGTAACTAAAACACAACATGTAGAGATTTGTAAGAGGGCTTATATGGATTTTTCAATTGGACCTTATCATGATAGGGTGCTTTGTGATGTCATTCCAATGACTTGTAGTCATATCATCTTAGGAAGACCATGGCAGTATGCTAGAAGGACATTGCACGATGGATTCCATAATACCTATTTGGTGCATAAAGGAGATAGTAGATATAAGTTGGTTCCTTTTCCTTTGGAGCAGTCTAATGAGAGTTTTGTGATCTGTTTTGAGAAGAATTTTAAGGTTAAAGTGCAGGGTAGGACAGGGGAAGACATTGGTTGGTTGAAAACTAGTAAATTGCAGTAGAGACATGAAGCATACAGTTCTAAAAATCATAATTTCTGCTACTTGGACAGTATTAAGATTGGAAGTATTGAATGCCCTATTGTTGAGGGTAATGGGGGTGGTGTTTCTTCACAAGGCAATTAGTGCCATAGAGGCATAAACAAGGCAGAAAATCAGACTGAGTTCAAGTAGCAAAAAGGACAAACAAAATAGATTTTTGACACTAACATGTTGAGTGACATGAATGTAGGTTGGAAGAAAAGGAAGAAGGTAACTTTGGGATATTTCATGCTTGGTAATCAGAAGGTGCAAACATACAGGAACAAGGAGTATTATGGCAGAAACAAGTTGGATACTTCTTGGGGCAAGACCTTTTTCTTTCTTAGGGAGAATGGTGCAGGAGCACCCAAGCTCTTCAAGGAACACTTCAAAAGACATGATGATGCAGGGGTCATGAAGACTTGTCAAGGATCTCAGAACATCAATTATGACATATTGAAGCCTATAATGGCATTTCGCATGGATGAGAGTAATTGGAAGATCAAAAGTCCTAAGGGTCCTGATAAGGACCATAGGACCAAAAATGATTGTAAATGGACCAATAGTGTCCTACGGACTTAGAGAGGTATAAAATGATTTAATTATGTAAAATAAGGTTGGATGTTAAAGATTCAATAGTTTTTAGGTTGTAGGAGTTAATAAAATAAAATTTGGAAAATTCAAATTTTAAACTTCCAACTTTGGGCGGGAAAGTGATTTTTAGGAGTTTTAGCAACTTTAATGTAATCAAACCAATTCCAAATGGTTTGAGTAGTTGTGGGATGGGTCTATAACCCTAAAGGAATCATTTGTATATATTTTAGGTTGCTGGTAAGGATTTTGTACAGATTGCTATAGGAAAAAGCAAAAAAATAGCAATTTCTTGTATTTTTCTTGTGCTCTTTTGATGATTTATTGATTTCTATTGAAGATTTGTTTAGTAGGATGGCTTAGGGACTTGTATAAATTTTTTTTGAAGTCATTTGAATGTACTAAAAGAAACAACAATCAATTCTTTGTATATTATTGCTGACTGTCCTCAAGAAACTACAGATTTTTCACTAATTTTGAGGTTTTTCATGGATGTTTGATCCATTTCATGAGGGAATGCTACTGTGACCTATGAAATGGATCATTCCTAACATGTTTCATATAGATTTTACAAACTAACGTGTAGGAAAGAGGAATATCAAGGTGTACACTGAGTTGTCAAAGGGAAAAGTGCATGAAAATGGGGGCTAAAGTGTAGCAGTAGGAGATCTGCCTTAATAAGGGGTATCTTTTTGAGTTGGGTTAGTTCAAACATGTTGAGTTATTGGTGAAAAGTCCAAAAATAGGTTCTAGAAGTGTTGGGAAGGGTAGATTTCAAAAGGCCCTAGTTTTTACGCAATTTAGTGAGTGTTTTGTGTTTGAGGATGTCAAGGCTATCATAGGTGCCTAAAAACTTGAAAATTCTTGGTTTGGGAACATTTTAAGGTACTGTTGAAAGTCTTATGATTTGGAGTTGAGTTTGGAATAGGGTTACTTTGAAAAAGAGGGCTAATTTGGCCTAGTTTTTATGGAAACAACATGATTTGGGAAGTCTGATCCAAAACAAGTGCCATCAAGCTTTGGGTATGTTGTGTAGGGTCATAAACCACATCTAAAACAATCATTAGTTTGGTAATTCATTTAGGGAAGTTGTGAGTAAAGTTAAAAAGAATTCACCGCTGGAGGCCTAGTTGGGCTAGAAGCCTAGTCAAGGTGCAAAAGTAAGTTTTGTCTAAGATAGAGGGTTGGGGCTTTGTAGTCATTCAAGACAAGTGTAATTTTTCCCCTTAAGAGAATTTCCAGGGTTTGGGTCCATAGGAGAAGGAATTGTGTCATAAGTGAGCCATTTAGGCATTGTTTCCACAAGGGGTGTCTAGAAGAGGTTTGTGAGTGCATCTTTGCAATCTTTGAAATCATTGTTGTTTTCCTAAAGTTTCCATACCCTCTGCATTAGAGTGGTATTAGAGTAGTGAGTAGGTCCTTTAGGGATTGAAGAAACAACAATGGCTCCTAAGAATCAATTGGCAAGAGAGTTGGAGTTAAGGGAAATATTGGAAAGGGAAAGGAGAGAAAGAAGAGAACAAGAAGCAACAAGAGAGTAGGCCAAAGCAAGGGAAGAAAGGAAATGGAGAAGGGAGAGAGATACTATGCAAGTGAGAATAAACAGCCTTGAGAGAAATAGAAGAGAAGAGCAAGAAAACCAACAAGATAATGATGAAGATGAAGAGCATATGAGGGTATATCAAGAACAACCAGTAGTTGAGATAGAAGACCCTAAGGAAAGGAGGTTAGTGAGGTTGTTGAAAGAAGTACAAGGTCATGGAGGAAAGAGTCACATAGATTTTCCTATCTATCAAGGGAAGATGGATAGTGAAGAGCTGTTAGGATGGCTTGATGCCTTATAGAACTATTTTGAGTTTGAAGAGATGGATGAAGAGAGAAAGGTTAAGTTTGCCAAAGCCAAGTTGAGAGGCATAGCATTGACATGGTGGACTAGTTTTCAGAATGATAGGATGGCTAGAGGATTGGAAAAAGTTTCTACATGGGCAAGGATGAAGAGTTTGGTCAAGGAACAATTCCTACCATCTGATTACACAATTCATGTGAAGAGGATGAGACAAAATTTAAGACAAAAGGATATGGATGTGATGTCCTATAATGAGCAATTTCACAAGCTTAGTATTAGAGGAGGTTATGAAGAAGAGGATGAGAAAATAGCCAGGTACATCAATGGCTTGAGGTACAATCTACAAGATGAGATTGGTTTGCAACTGCCACGGACATTAGGAGAATGTTTTCAATTGGCCATTAGAGCAGAAGAAAAGTTGAAGAGGAAGCAAGAAAGATCAAGCAATGTTGGAAGAGGAAGTAGTTCAAATAGGGGTAGAGGTAATAGAGAACAAGGACAAGGTAGCAATGACAAGAGCAGCAATGACAAAGGCAAAGAGGTATTTTCTGATCAAAGAGGTGGATACACTCCTAGAGGAGGAGGAAGATTTGGACAAGGTAGAGGCCCATTCACAGGTAGGTGTTTCAATTGCAATGAACCAAGGCATCCTTCCTTCAAGTGTCCTAAATGGGAACAAGCTGATAATGGCAGAGATAAGAGAGCTAACTTGGTACAAGAAGAAGAGGATAAAAAGGAAGAAACAAAAACATTCATGGCAGACCCTATGACTATTGGTGAGTTTCTTATGGTCAAGCAAGGAGAAATACTTCATCGAGAGCCAAAGGTAACTATCTTTAAGACTAATTGTCTCAGCCATGGTAAGATCTGTAGATTGCTCGTAGATTTAGGGTCACATAGCAATTTAGTTTTAGTTGATATGGTAACCAAGTTAGGGATTGAAAGTTTTGATCATCCTACTCCCTACAAGGCCACTTGGGTAACTCAAAAACAACATGTAGATATTTTTAAGAGGGCTTATGTGGATTTTTCAATTGGATCTTATCATGATAGGGTGCTTTGTGATGTCATTCCAATGACTTGTGGTCATATCATCTTAGGGAGTCCATGGGAGTATGCTAGAAGGACATTGCATGATGGATTCCATAATACCTATTTGGTGCATAAAGGAGATAGTAGATATAAGTTGGTTCCTTTGCCTTTGGATTAGTCTAATGAGAGTTTTGTGATCTGTTTTGAGAAGAATTTGCAGGTTAAAGTGCAGGGTAGGACAGGGGAAGACATTGGTTGGTTTAAAACTAGTAAATTGCAACAGAGATATGAAGAATATAGTCCTAAAAATTAGAATCTTTGGGACTTGGACAGTATTAAGATTGGAAGTATTGAATGCCCTATTGTTGAGGGTAATGGGGGTAGTGTTTCTTCACAAGCAAATCAGTGGCATAGAGGCAGAAACAAGGCAGAAAATCAGACTGAGTTCAAGCAGCAAAAAGGACAAACAAAATAGATATTTGACACTAACATGTTGAGTGACATGAATGCAGGTTGGAAGAAAATGAAGAAGGTAACTTTGGGAGATTTCATGCTTGGTAATCAGAAGGTGCAAACATACAAGAACAAGGAGTATTATGGCAGCAACAAGTTGGATACTTCTTGGGGCAAGACATTTTTCTTTCTTGGGGAGAATGGTGCAGGAGCACCCAAGCTCTTCAAGGAACACTTCAAAAGACATGAGGATGCAGGGGTCATGAAGACTTGTCAAGGATCTCAGAACATCAATTATGACGTATTGAAGCCTATAATGGCATTTGGCATGGATGAGAGTAATTGGAAGATCAAAAGTCCTAAGGGTCCTGATAAGGACCATAGGACCAAAAATGATTGTAAGTGGACCAATAGTGTCCTATGGGTTTAGAGAGGTATAAAATGATTTAATTATGTCAAATAAGGTTGGATGTTAAAGATTCAATAGTTTTTAGGTTGTAGGAGTTAATAAAATAAAATTTAGAAAATTCAAATTTTAAACTTCAAACTTTGGGCGGGAAAGTGATTTTTAGGAGTTTTAGCAACTTTAATGTAATCAAACCAATTCCAAATGGTTTAAGCAGTTGTGGGATGGGTCTATAACTCTAAAGGAATAATTTTTATAGAGTTTGGGTTGCTGGTACTAATTTTTTACGGACTGCTATAGGAAAAAGCAAAAAAATAGCAATTTCTTGCATTTTTCTTGTGCTCTTTTGGTGATTTATTGATTTCTATTGAGGTTTTGTTTAGTAGGATGGTTTAGTGACTTGTATCAACTTTTTTTGAAGTCATTTGATTGTCCTAAAAGCAACAACAATCAATTCTTTGTATATTATTGCTGATTGCCCTCAAGAAAGTGTAGATTTTTCACTAATTTTGAGGTTTTTCATGGATGTTTGATCCATTTAATGAGGGAATGCTGCTGTGACCTATGAAATGGATCATTCCTAACATGTATCATATAGATTTGACAAACTAAAATTTAGGAAAGAGGAATATCAGAGTGTACACCGAGTTGTCAAACGGAAAAGTGAATGAAAAAGGGGGCTAAAGTGTAGCAGCAGGAGATCTGCCTTAATAAGGGGTATCTTTTTGAGTTGGAATAGTTGAAAAATGTTGAGTTATTGGTGAAAAGTCCAAAAATAGGTTTTGAAAGTGTTGCGAAAGCTAGATTTCAAAAGGCCCTAGTTTTGAGGCAATTTAGTGAGTGTTTTGTGTTTGAGGGTGTCAAGTCTTTCATAGGTGCCTAAAAACTTGAAAATCTTTGGTTTGGGAACATTTTAAGGTACTGTTGAAAGTCTTATGATCTGAAGTTGAGTTTGGAATAGGGTTTCTTGGAAAAAGAGGGCTAATTTGGCCTAGTTTTTGTGGAAACAACAGGATTTGGGAAGATTTGGGAAGTCTGATCCAAAACAAGTGCCATAAAGGTCTAGGTATGTTGTGTAGGGTCATAAACCACATCTAAAATAATCATTAGTTTGGTAAGTCCTTTGGGGAAGTTGTGAGTAAAGTTAAAAAGAATTCACCACTGGAGGCCTAGTCAAGGTGCAAAAGAAAGTTTTGTCTAAGATAGAGGGTTGGGGATTTTTAGTCATTCAAGACAAGTGTAATTGTGCCCCTTAAGAGCATTCCCAGGGTTTGGGTCCATAGGAGAAGGAATTGTGTCATAAGTGATCCATTTAGGAATTGTTTCCATAGGGGTGTCTAGAAGAGGTTTGTGAGTGCATCTTTGCAATCCTTGAAATCATTTTTGTTTTTCTAAAGTTCCCATACCCTCTGCATCAAAGTGGTATCAGAGCAGTGAGTAGGTCCTTTAGGGATTGAAGAAACAACAATGGCACCTAAGAATCAATTGGCAAGAGAGTTGGAGGAGTTAAGGGAAATCTTGGAAAGGGAAAGAAGAGAAAGAAGAGAACAAGAAGCAGCAAGAGAGCAGGCCAGAGCAAGGGAAGAAAGGCAATGGAGAAGGGAGAGAGATACTATGCAAGCAAGGATAAACAACCTTGTGAGAAATAGAAGAGAAGAGCAAAAAAACCAAGAAGATAATGATGAAGATGAAGAGCATGTGAAGGTAAATCAAGAACAACCAGTAGTTGATATAGAGGACCCTGAGGAAAGGAGGTTAGTGAGGTTGTTTAAAGCAGTACAAGGTCATGGAGGAAAGAGTCACATAGATTTTCCTATCTATCAAGGGAAGATGGATAGTTAAGAGGTGTTAGGATGGCTTGATGCCTTAGAGAACTATTTTGAGTTTGAAGAGATGTATGAAGAGAGGAAGGTTAAGTTTTCCAAAACCAGACACAACATTGACATGGTGGACTAGTTTTCAGAATGATAGGATGGCTAGAGGATTGGCAAAAGTTTCTACATGGGCAAGGATGAAGAGTTTGTTCAAGGAACAATTCCTACCATCTGATTACACAATTCATGTGAAGAGGATGAGGCAGAATTTAAGACAAAAGGACATGGATGTGATGTCCTATACTGAGCAATTTTAAAAGCTTAGTATTAGAGGAGGTTATGAAGAAGAGGATGAGAAAATAGCCAGGTACATCAGTGGCTTGAGGTACAATCTACAAGATGAGATTGGTTTGCAATTGCCAAGGACATTAGGAAAATATTTTCAATTGGCCATTAGAGCAGAAGAAAAGGTGAAGAGGAAGCAAGAAAGATCAAGCAATGGTGGAAGAGGAGGTAGTTCAAATAGGGGAAGAGGTAATAGAGAACAAGGACAAGGCACCAATGACAAGAGCAGCAATGACAAAGGCAAAGAGGTATTTTCTGATCAAAGAGGTGGATACACTCCTAGAGGAGGAGGAAGATTTGGACAAGGTAGAGGCCCATTCGCAGGTAGGTGTTTCAATTGCAATGAACCAGGGCATCCTTCCTTCAAGTGTCCTAAATGGGAACAAGCTAATAAGGGCAGAGATAGGAGAGCTAACTTAGTACAAGAAGAAGAGGATAAAAAGGAAGAAACAAAAACATTCATGGCAGACCCTATGACTGATGGTGAGTTTCTTATGATCAAGCGAGGAGAAAGACTTCATCAAGAGCCAAAGGTAACTATCTTTAAGACTAATTGTCTCAGCCATGGTAAGATTTTTAGATTGCTCATAGATTCGGGGTCACATAGAAATTTAGTTTTAGTTGATATGGTAACCAAGTTAGGGATTGTAACTTTTGATCACCCTACTCCCTACAAGGCCACTTGGGTAACTCAAAAACATGTAGAGATTTGTAAGAGGGCTTATGTGGATTTTTCAATTGGATCTTATCATGATAGGGTGCTTTGTGATGTCATTCCAATGACTTGTGGTCATATCATCTTAGGGAGACCATGGCAGTATGCTAGAAGGACATTGCATGATGGATTCCATAATACCTATTTGGTGCATAAAGGAGATAGGAGATATAAGTTGTTTCCTTTACCTTTGGAGCAGTCTAATGAGAGTTTTGTGATCTGTTTTGAGAAGAATTTGCAGATTAAAGTGCAAGGTAGGATAGGGTAAGACATTGGTTGGTTGAAAACTAGTAAATTGCAGCAGAGATATGAAGCATACAGTCCTAAAAATCATAATTTTTGGTACTTGGACAGTATTAAGATTGGAAGTATTGAATGCCCTATTGTTGAGGGTAATGGGGGTGGTGTTTTTTCACAAGGAAATCAGTGCCATAGAGGCAGAAACAGGGCACAAAATCAGACTGAGTTCAAGTAGCAAAAAGGACAAACAAAACAGATTTTTGACACTAACATGTTGAGTGACATGAATGTAGGTTGGAAGAAAAGGAAGAAGGTAACTTTGGGAGATTTCATGCTTGGTAATCAGAAGGTGCAAACATATAGGAACAAGGAGTATTATGGCAGCAACAAGTTGGATACTTCTTGGGGCAAGACCTTTTTCTTTCTTGGGGAGAATGGTGCAGGAGCACCCAAGCTCTTCAAGGAACACTTCAAAAGACATGGCGATGCAGGGGTCATGAAGACTTGTCAAGGATCTCAGAACATCAATTATGACATATTGAAGCCTATAATGGCATTTCGCATGGATGAGAGTAATTGGAAGATCAAAAGTCCTAAGGGTCCTGATAAGGACCATAGGACCAAAAATGATTGTAAATGGACCAATAGTGTCCTACGGGTTTAGAGAGGTATAAAATGATTTAATTATGTAAAATAAGGTTGGATTTTAAAGATTCAATATTTTTTAGGTTGTAGGAGTTAATAAAATAAAATTTAGAAAATTCAAATTTTAAACTTCCAACTTTGGGCGCGAAAGTGATTTTTAGGAGTTTTAGCAACTTTAATGTAATCAAACCAATTCCAAATGGTTTGAGCAGTTGTGGGATGGGTCTATAGCCCTAAAGGAATCATTTGTATAGAGTTTAGGTTGCTGGTACGGATTTTGTACGGACTGCTATAGGAAAAAGCAAAAAAGCAGCAATTTCTTGCATTTTTCTTGTGCTCTTTTGATGATTTATTGATTTCTATTGAAGATTTGTTTAGTAGGATGGTTTAGGGACTTGTATAAAATTGTTTTTAAGTCATTTGAATGTCCTAAAAGAAACAACAATCAATTCTTTGTATATTATTGCTGACTGTCCTCAAGAAACTACAGATTTTTCACTAATTTTGAGGTTTTTCATGGATGTTTGATCCATTTCATGAGGGAATGCTTCTGTGACCTATGAAATGGATCATTCCTAACTTGTGTCATATATATTTTACAAATTAACGTGTAGGAAAGAGGAATATCAAGGTGTACACTGAGTTGTCAAAGGGAAAAGTGCATGAAAATGGGGGCTAAAGTGTAGCAGTAGGAGATCTGCCTTAATAAGGGGTATCTTTTTGAGTTGGGATAGTTCAAACATGTTGAGTTATTGGTGAAAAGTCCAAAAATAGGTTCTAGAAGTGTTGGGAAGGCTATATTTCAAAAGGCCCTAGTTTTGAGGCAATTTAGTGAGTGTTTTGTGTTTGAGGATGTCAAGGCTGTCATAGGCACATAAAAACTTGAAAATTCTTGGTTTGGGAACATTTTAAGGTACTGTTGAAAGTCTTATGATCTGGAGTTGAGTTTGGAATAGGGTTGCTTTGAAAAAGAGGGCTAATTTGGCCTAGTTTTTGTGGAAACAACATGATTTGGGAAGTCTGATCCAAAACAAGTGCCATCAAGCTTTGGGTATGTTGTGTAGGGTCATAAACCACATCTAAAACAATCATTAGTTTGGTAATTCCTTCAGGGAAGTTGTGAGTAAAGTTAAAAAGAATTCACCACTGGAGGCCTAGTTGGGCTAGAAGCCTAGTCAAGGTGCAAAAGTAAGTTTTATCTAAGATAGAGGGTTGGGGCTTTGTAGTCACTCAAGACAAGTGTAATTGTGCCCCTTAAGAGCATTCCTAGGGTTTGGGTCCATAGGAGAAGGAATTGTTTCATAAGTGAGCCATTTAGGTGTTGTTTCCACAGGGGTGTCTAGAAGAGGTTTGTGAGTGCATCTTTGCAATCCTTGAAATCATTGTTGTTTTCCTAAAGTTCCCATACCCTCTGCATCAGATCTAGGACCAACAATGACACACATGAATTCAGATTCAAGGATTTTGAAAGTTGGTATGAGAAGTTGTTCTACCAAAAAATCACATTTGAGGATGTTATTCAACATGTCTAGTAGTGATCTAATTGTTGCCATGACATCTACTACTCTATTGTTCATGCAAGGAATCTACTCAAAGGTTATGTTTATGAAAAGGTCCTTGAGAATTTTCACCATCTTTTTGTAAGGAGTGAGCTTGTCATCCTTAGTTTGGTAGTTGTAATTGACTTGGTTGATAACCAATTGTGAGTCTCCATAGACTTTCATCTCTTGTATCTACCACTAAACCACTATCCTTAGACTTGTGATTAAGGCTTCATACTCATCAATGTTGTTATTACAGGGAAATGACAACCTATATTATTTTGGGATACAATCACCTTGGAGGGTGATGAAAAGAATGCCTACTCCTAATCCATGTTGGGTAAGCGATCTATTAAAGTACATCTTCCACAGAGCTATGAGGTTGATAAGGAACACTGATTCATCAGGGAACTCAGATATCAAAGGGTTCTTAGCATAGATAGGTGATTCTGCTAGTTGGTCTATGATTACTTGTATTTTTATTTCCTTTCACTCCACATACTCTATGTCAAACTCTATTAAGATCATCACCCATTTAGACATTTGTCCTATGAGGTTTTCTTTTGATAACAAATATTTCAATGGATCAATCTTTGCAATGAGCTTGATTTGATGTGACAACATGTAGTGCCTAAAATTTTGTGAAGTAAAAGCTACTTCTAGGTATGTCTTCTCAATGGGTGAATAGTTCATCTTATAGCCTACCAAGGTTTTGCTGATATAGGAGATGGCTCTTTCCTTTCCGTTCTCATCATTTTGTGCTAGAAGAGCTCCTAGTGCTACTGGTATTGCTGAGATATACAAGATTAGTGGCTTGTTCAGTATCAGTGGCATGATCATTGGAGGTGTTAGTGAATAATCCTTGATTTATTGGAAAGATTTATCACATTTTTCATCCCAGTTGTAAGTTATCCCTTTATGAAGAAGATGAGAAAAAGGGGTGAATTTTATTTGATAATTGGGCTATAGGCCTTCTGATGGACTACAATCTTCCTTGTAATCCTCTCATCTGCTTTAATGTTTGTAGTGGTTCCATGTCTATGATGGCTTTTACCTTTGTTGGATCAATTTCTTTCCCTCTTTGTGAAACAATGAAGCCAAGAAGTTTCCTAGATGTGACCCCAAAGACACACTTTTTTGGATTCAGTCATACCTTGTATTCTTCAAGCCTATCAAAGATAGGTCCTAAGACTTGTATGTGCTCACTTATCTTGTTTTATTTTTCCAAAATATCGTCCACATAATCTTCAACTATTTTGTGGATGATGTTATGAAAGATGAAATTCATTTCTCTTTGATAGGTTTCTCCTACATTCTTTAACCTAAATGGCATCACATTCCAGCAATAGGCTCCCCATGGACAAGTGAATGCAGTTTTGTGTTGGTCCTCCTTGGTGATTATGATTTGATTGTAGCCTGAAAAACCATCCATGAGTGACAACATTTCATGCCCAACTATTAAGTCCACAATGAGATTGATGTTGGGAAGAGGGAAATCATCCTTCAAACATGCCTTATTTAGATCTCTAAAGTTAGTATAGATTTTTATGCCCCAAGTGGGAAATTGAGACTGGTACCAGGTTTGAAACCCACTCAAGATAATCTATGGTTTAGATGAATCAAACATCAAGAAGCTTTTGTAATTCTAGTTTAACCAAGAGTGTTATTTGGGGATGTATCTTCCTTAATTTTTGCTTAACTAGTTTGGCTTGAGGATACACTACTAAGTGATGCACAACCACTTCAAGATCAAGGCCTAGAATATATGTATATGACCATGCAAATTTGGTATTATTCTCTTTCAATAAAGCTTCCAGATTCATATGCTCTCCATCCAACAAGGATTCAACATAAAAAGCAATCTTAGGTGCTTCCTCTATTTCCACATTAACTGGAGTGGCCTTTTCTACCAGTACTGCTAACTTCTCTGGATGTATTGCACTAAGGGGGAGATTGAATCCCTCATCCTTGGGTGCCTCAAAGAGGTTTTCACCATTGGATGCATCCTTTTTTTTTACTATTTTAGGGTCAAATAGTTCCACTAGGTGGTTTTCACTCAAGGATTTGCATGTTAGTTGCATTTCATTTATTTTGTGATTGAAGGATTCAATCATCTCCCCATAGTATGCCCCTATATCAAGCTCTATGTTGAAGCCTACTTTGTGATCTACCCATGATAGGTTGTCATTGAGTCCCATGAATTCTGAGATCACTTCATCATTTTAAAATACATCTAGAATGCTGATCCTTGTTGGTCCATGCCAATGAGTTGTGGGTATACTAGGCGTATTTCAGTTGGTTGGTTTCTTGAGACAAAGGATGGTATGGATATAATAAAGAGGGTGTTGTTCTCAAATAGATCAACAAAATCAAGGGGAAATTCATCTAAGGTTGTATCATGCAATGTAGGTGACCAAGAGGAAGCCTCAACTCTTTTAGCATAAATACCTTTTCCAATAAGTGTGACCTTGCTAGTAGTACAACCTAAGCCAAGATTCTTTATTCATTTATCAGGAACAATGGGTTCTAGTAAACCATTGTCATTCTTTCCTAGCTTCTCATTCTTGTTATATCCCCTGCTCTTCATTAGCTATAAGCCTTTATTATCATCTTCCATGGGAAGAACAGGAACATGTCCTTCATCTTCATAGAGGAGTTTAGAGATGTCTTCTTCATTGATATCTTCTTGATTCAAATCCCCCCACTTGGTGAAAGTATTAGCTTCCATCTTGATTTTTTCAGGTTCTTTGGTACTAGATGTGGGTTTCCCATGAGATTGAGGAGAAATAGGTAACTCTCCTAAGACAAAGGTTTCTTTCAATAGTTTTTAGTTTCCACAACCATCAACCTAGATCACTGCTTTGACGTTAGGTATACTCTGCACAATGAACATTTTTGTTTCTAAGGCAGAGCCTAGAGATGATGGGTCAACAAATGAGCTTGATGGTGTAGGTCCTTCATCATTTTTGGGTATTTGTGGGATCTTATAGAACTTGGCCTCAAGACTTTTGCAATAGTAGAAAGGCTCAGGATCTCCATGGATACTTATTTCTCTGCCTTTGAAAGGAAAATTCACACACTAATGATAGGTTGAGGCTACAACTTTTAGAGCATACATCTAGGTTTGACCAAGCAGTATGTTATAGGGAAGATCAAGATCAAGAACTTGGCATGTAGTTTCGGCAATAAGAGGTCCCACTTGGATTGGAAGTCCAATGATTCCTTGTGATACTCGTTCTTGGTCATCATATGTTGTGATGGTGGTACTCTTTGTCTTCTTAATAGTATCTTCTGAATAGCCTATATTTTTGATCAATTGTAGGGTACAAATGTTCAGACCAACACCTCCATCTACCAAGACTCTTTTGACCTTGTTTTTATGAATGAAAACCTCAAGATGCAAAGCATAGTTATGAGATGGTTGGGATGGTAGGTCTTTCTCAGAGAAAGTGAGAATATGGTTGGTGATATACCCTACCATAGATTGAAACTAATCGGTATCAATGTTCTTAGGAATAGATGACTCAGACAAGGCTTTCTCCAATATTTCCCTGTGTGAGGGATAACCTTAAGAGCTCTAATATTGATATCTATGCTAGGGTATGCTAAATCTGATCTAGAAGATTGTACTTGTTAGGATTAGATGTGGGAAAAATAAGCTATGTCCTAGATTGAGATGGGATTCCTTGAACGGTTATTTTCCATGTTGTGTGGTGACTCCACATTTCGTACTATCTCCTTCAATGGTGACAACAGTGATACTGCTATCATAAGAGGAAACTACATTGGAATAGGTATGCTACACATTGATATAATCCTTAGCTTTTATGTTGTTGTTTGCTTTGTTATGATTATGCATAGGGTTCTTTTATATCTTAAGATCTTGATTCCCAGCTGGCACCTCAACATATATGGTATCATTTTCTATGAGATCTTGGATGATATTCTTAAGTTTCATGTAGTTTGTTGTTTTATGCCCTTTTATTTTGTGAAGGTCACAGAGATCACACTCGTTATACCAAGATGAATTCTCTTGTGGTTCTTGGTAGTTTTCAAAGTTGGGAAGTGTTATCAAATTTGACTCTACCAACTTCTTCATGATCGTTTCGATGGTTTCTAATAACTGTGTGTACTTGTGTTTAGGATAGTTATTCTTGTTATTGGTTTTCCTTTGTTGCATGTTGGTGTTATTGATATGATTGTTCTGAGGAGGTTTTGTTTGTTGTACAATTGGATGGATGTTAGCAACTTGATTGTTATTAGGTCTAGGAGCACTTAGGACTACCTTAGCATCTACTACACTGTCATTTGTTACAATTTTGTTCTTTGCCCAGACATGAGATTTCTCATTCAAACTAGTTGAAGGATGGTTGTCTTTGTAAGCTTGAGTATTTCCTTGTGAGATTAGAGCTCTTTTGATGTTAAGAGCTCTAGGGACAAGCTTGTCATACAATGTAATGCACTACATTTTTAAGTGGAATGACAAATTGGGATCCAGATTGGCTATGATCATTCCTACTTGTTGTTCATTAGGAAGAGGCCACTTAATTTTACTAGCTCTTTGTCTCCATCATTGTAAGAAATTAGTGAAATTTTCTCCTTGATTTTGTCTAAGAGTGTATAATTCTTCTAGACTATCATCCATGTAAAGATTGAAGGAGTAGTGATCAATGAATTTATTAACTTGATTTCTTGAAATTTTTTGATATTAGGAAGCAAATGAGAAAACCAATCCATATCATGACCTATTAAACTTCGAGGGAAGAGGAACATTAGATATGAATCATTGTAAGCCACTTCCATGCACATGACATTAAATTATTTGATATGGTCCACAATACTTCCTCTCCCTTTATATTTGCCAAATTTGGGGATTTCAAAACCAAGGGGAATGGTATCATTACTATTTTTTAGTCAAGTGGGTAAGGAAACAAGTTCTGTGTATGAGGTTTCTTTGTCTTTCCCATGTGAAGATCCTACATTTCTTGTGAGAGTATTTTCAATTGTGATGCTAGATCATCTTGCGGGTTGGGTGGAGGAACATATGGTGGGATGATGGATGAGTTATATGGGGTGTATGGTGGTGTGAGATTTTGTGAAGATGATGAGGGTATTGATGTATATGTTTCTAATGCGCTTGGATTGATGATGTTCAAGTGAGGATAATAGGAACCTTGTTGCTATTATTGGGCATATTGTTGAGCTAGTAGAGCTTACTGTTGAGCTTGTTGTTGTTGTTCTAACATTAGGGCTTGTTGTTGGGCCTGCTATTGTTGGTGTGCTAATAAAGATGCTTGTTGTGCTTGATGTTGTTGTTGCACAACTTGTTGTGCTGCTAAGGCTGCTTGTTGTGCTTGATGTTGTTGTTGTTGTGCTAAGGTTTCTTATTGTGCTTAATGTTGTTGTTGTGCTAAGGTTTCTTGTTGTGCATGATGTTGTTCTTATTCTAAGGCTACTTGCTATTGTTGGACAACTTGTTGATAGGCTTGTTGTGCTTGTTGTAAAGATAAGGCATGTGCTTGCAATGTGGGATTAGGTGGTTGTTGAGACATCTATGGAAGATTATGGATATCGATGTTTTTAGTGGGTAGTGGATTGCTAATGAAAGGTGGAGGGTTCCCTTGGCTCAAAATTCTATGTAAGATGGTTGAATGAGGTGGAGGAATGTATGTTTGAGGTCTTGATTGATTTGGCATTGAAAAGGGGATTGTGGGAAAAGATGATGTCATTAAATTGTGTACTAGAAATGACACACTAGGACCTTGAGTCCATTGATTGAAAATATTCCCTTGTCTTATGTCTAGAGGATTGTCTTGTGCAAAAGATGTAAACAATGGATTTGTGATCAAGGTACTTCCAAGATTGATAGAACTTGTAACCAAGGGATTTTTTTGAGGTGGATTGATGGTGGATGAGGTGGAAATGGTAGATGGCATGGATTAACCCACTGGAGGGTTGGATAAACATGTTCCTATTTGTGTTAAGGGTTGGTTTTGTGATATAGTACTAAAATGCCCTTTTGTTTTGTTTTGAGATACTTGGTATATACCACTTTGCATGATGGTGGGAACACTTGTGGTACTCATAGGTGTGGATGAAGAAGGGTGTCCCCGAAATGTCAAAATGGTTGTGGAATAATGAAGTTCAAGGAGTGTGTGTAGCTATTTTGGAGCTTCGGGAACAGGAGGAGCACCAAAAGTAGGTGTCTAAGTGGTTGTTGGAGGTGGAGGATTAGTGTCAAGGGTACCCACAAGTGTACTACTTTCAAATGGTGAAGTGTGACCAAAATATTTAGCAAGGCTAGTTGCAAGACTAGGAATGTAGGTTTGATTTAGGCCTAGCAATGGAGTTGTGAAACCTTGTGTTAAATTTTATGCTACAAACATCAAGGAGATAGGAGCTATATTTTCAAAGGCTTTATGTTCCATAATTTCTTCCCTAGTAATCTCAAATGGATTATTCGTGATGTCTTCAATCTCATAGGGTCCTAAAGGAGATGATGATTATTGTGACAGGGTAACATGACTTCTAGGATCAAATTCTAAAGGATTTGGATGACTTAAGGTAAATGTAACTTTGGTTTTCTCCATGATTCTCTTGTGTTGTGACCTTGTCTTTACCATTAATTTTGTGTCACCTATGGGAGAGTTGTGTTGAGTTTTGTAATGTTTGAACTCTCTAGTTGACTCAAATCTAGGTAAAAGGGATGCTCTAAGTCTTTTGGGAGAAATGATGATAATGTGGGATGAAAAGATGAGTGATGTGGGAAGTGATCTTTGCAAACATTTTGGTGCAACACTTTTGAATTGTGTTTGATGCTTTGATGTTGGGATAAAGTATGTTTATGAACTTTCTAAATCTTTAGGGTAGACTGATGACCTTCAAGATGAACTAATTCAAGGATGATAACTAACTTAGCTAAGTGCATGGAAAATGATACATTTCACATACAAAGTAGCTAAGTTAGTAGTTGTTTTGATTTGATTTGATGTTTAAGTAAAAGAGTATTGTACTTGAAATTTTACAAAGTTGGATGAAGTGAAGGATGAAATTTGATGAAGGGATAAGTGAAATTTTTAACCCAATGTTGACCTAAAGTGAACCTTTGTTTTGACAAGATCAAGTTATTGAGAATGATTCTAGACCTCTAAAATGTTCAAATCCTAAAAACTCAATGTTGTTTTAAATGAGAGGATGGATGGGGATGTTCAAAACTATTCAGGCTCTCCTAACTCAAGCATAAAAGGTTCTCATCAAAGTGTAACGATTGCGGTAAAATATTGAAGCCCATTTTTTACTAAACCTTGTTCTATGATTCCTATGTTTGAAATGATGGGCTAGAGATTTTCCCTTACAAATTTTAATTGTTTGATGAATCATTTATAGGAGTTTAGTATCATGTAAAATGATCAAGGTTTTTACTCCAAAAGAATGTATATAATTCTGGACTGTACCTTGAAGCGTGTCTATAAAAGTTTTCTACCAACCTATCTCTATTTCTGTGAAGCACTAAAAGGTGTTTCTTGAGAGCTTTCGGAGTGAGATGCCTAAGTCTAAAATGACGACCTATAAACCTTTCCTTAGGGATCCTAATTTTTCATGATATCACATGAAAATAGTTTAAGTTTATGGAAGAAAGGAAGATATTTATTGCCACACGGGTGGTGGTAATATGGGCCTTCTAGCCTCAATATCAACTTGTTCCTCTTCTTCATCTAAAATGGTTGCTCCATTTCTCCACTGTTTATTTGTTTCCTTTGTTTCAAAAGTGAAGCTTCTCAAACTACTAATGAGATCGGTTTGTTCTCCATTAATGAGTTCAAAATTTGTCTAAATTATAGCACCTGGTAGATCAGGTTGTTCAATGGGAGGGATCAGTCTCCAAATAGTCATGTGGCTTCATTTGTCAATTTATCTTGAATAAGTGAATTGATTTTACAAACAGTTGTCTTGATTATGTTTTCAAACTAGATGTTTATGTCCAAAACATCATAACTTTCACAATGTCCATTTCATGAAAATCATGAGGGTAAAGCCATAATTGCCTATGTTGTCTTTGGTAAAATATGGGTTTGAGATTAATGTCAAGATATTTAGAAATCGCTAAGGATAAATCCTTAGGACAAATTGTAATATCAAGGCTAACTCAAGAAGTTCATATTTGAGCCAAAGTGTTTAAAATTTTGAGGATGATAGTGAATGTTTTTTTTTTGTATTGTTTTGAAACCAAGCAATGTGTTAAACTGACTCACAATCATTTACAATCATAGGATAGAAATGGCCATATTTGTTGAGTCCCCACTAGGATTTCTCCAAACACTAGACAATATGAACAGTTAGAAATTTAGCGACACTAGCTCCCCTCCACAACACACACTTCTAGGAACCACCAAATCTCAAAATCCTTAAAATCTAGAGATTAAAAGGATTTTTTTTGTTTATACAATTAAATAGTACAAATGTGAGGCGACTTCAAAAAGACCTTGCACCAACAAATATTTTAGGATTTTGGCTTCTAAACAAATTGGTTCTTAGTTCGGGTAATCGGGGACATGGCACATTGCAAGCATCTAGTAAACCACTAAATGCTTTAATCAATCCTACTAGGGGCTCTTATACTTTTTACAGTAGTACCCCATTCTGAAAGACACTGTATGGCTAAGGCCTACATATCGTGAGGACTTGACAGTTTAGTATTATCCATTTATATACCGGCCCTAGTGAAAAACAAGTTGGAGTCACCTTAAAATTGTTCTTAGGGAGGCCCCTCTAAAGGTTAAAAAAGCAAGGGAGTACACTTTATTTTGACTGCCTAGTTTGCATAAAGCACAAGGAGGGAACACACACAAATTCTCTTTCTCACACTAGCATGATTCTTCAATTTTAAACCTAATTGAAAGATGTAGGTGATCTTGCAAAGTGTTAGAGAATGTTTTGTTTCTCAAGGTCTTCAAATGGAACAAGAGAATTGTATATGCATCCACTAACAACGTTGAAAATCACAAAACATAGCAAATAGTTGTAAATTTTAACCCTTCAAAGCAGTGATGAGTTTTTTTTAAGCACCAATTGAAAAATGAAGTTGCCTTGTTCAATTTTAAGCCCAAAGTAAAATGATGATGTGAAGGTTCAATTTTATCCAAATTTGAGTATTCATTTAAACCCAATTGAAATTTAATGTGTTTCCTAAAGTAGAAAGTAGAAAGCATAAAATTAGGTTATAATTTCCCCAAAGCATCAAACACTTGTTACAATTATAGAATGTGTGAGATAGAAAAGCTTTCTTCACTTTTGTTCCATGCATTTAAACCTGCAAAACCCTGTTAACCTAACAACCAAAACATAGTCAGACATGCATCAGTGGTGAGATAAATCCAAGAAATTAAATTACATGTCAAAAAAAAAGCATAAATTTTCTTACCCTGCTTGGGCATCGCTAAACACAATAGCGTCACAATTTGAAGTATGGGCGTCGCTCTAGTGAAAACGAGTGCTTCTCTATAGTAGGAACAATGAAAATGGTAGCGTCGATATTTTGGTTGGCATCACTTCTCATGATGGCATCACAGTTTTAAATTTTTTGGCATCACTCTAGTGAAGTTTGGGCATCACCGTTTGCACTTTTCGATACCTCCAGATTAAATGTGTCACCAGATTTAAATCAGTGCTAGTGTATTAATTTGGCATCGAGATTTCAAATTGTGATGGTGTCGCTATATGATGACACTCTTCAAAGGGAAACGTTGTTTGAGATTTGGGCATCACTGCAACCTACAAAACAACAATGAAACAAAATTTGAGCCAAAAATTTTTTAATGGTTCGCCCTCCTTTTTGTGCCAAAATGTGAGACAAGGAGATGTCAGTGAGGGTCGTTTATGCTTGATTCATGATGAATCGAAGCATAACTTCACCAAACATACCTACATCCACAAACAACATCATTCAAATTGGAAATTTAAACTAAGCATTTTATTGAAATTGAAAGCTACAAACTAAGAAAATAGTTAATTCTGAATCTAAACCATTTGAAGCTTATCCTGTTTTGGAATTGGTGTCGTGTTGATGTGAAATGATGACCCTTTCCCAATCCCATGATCAGTGAGCTTGTTTTAGTTGATTTTATGGAAGAGAATTGATGAAACCATTGTGATTGATGTATTAAAACCTAGTTTATGCTAAAAATGAACATGATGCCAGCTAAGTTATCATGATTTTATGCTAAAAATGTATTGATTATACTATTACTAAGCTAAAGGATGAAAAACCTAATTCATATACAAACTAAGATGGATGCGTGGAAGGCACTAATGGATGTTCTAAGCTATTATGCAATTAAAATTAACTAAGATAAGATAAAAAGTGAGTAAATATGAGTGTGAGTGCAAGTGAATTCAACAACATGACTTTGCTTTGAAAGATGGATCCATTTGCTCCAAATAGTGACCTATTTATAGGAAATCAAATGAGGAATGAAAGGTTGAGATAAAAAATATTAATAAATAGTCCAACATGAAGGAGATGAGAGGCATGGATCATGGATTCTCATCAACCGATGAGAATGCATGACGAGATTTCAATCAAGGGTTCACACTTGCCTCAAACAAACACACTTTGACCTACTCATATAGGTCAAAGGTGACTTGTTCAAAAGGTTGAAGGTTAAAACTTGCTTAAGAAGCCAAGTGAAAATATCCCTTTTTCAAATGATGAAGGAATAAGAATATTCTTTTGGAATATTCTCATGGGTGAGGAAAAAGGAAATTTACAAACTAAAACAAAGTATTGTGCCAAAAAGGGGATAAGGAATATTCTATGGGAATATTCCCTTTTAAAAATGAAAATTAGTTTAATTGCTAATTTCCGATAAGGGCGTGGTTCGGTGGTCAAGTCGCTTGGTTGTAGTGACGGCCACCAAGGTTCAAACCTTCGCTGGGCCAAAGTGCTCGCAGGCCTTGTGCCTTCGCTGGGCCTTTGTGCTCGCGGGTTTGGTTGTTTCTTGTGGTTTGTTGTATCCGGTTCATAGATCTGGTCAAAAAAAGCATTTACCCCTAATATTATGGGTGCATTGCACCTTTTTTTAAAAAAAAAAGTTTAATTGCTAATTAAACAAGGTTTAATCATGCAATTAGGGGATTAGAAGAATTAAAGTGTTTATTCATTAAATTAAATGATTTAATGAATGGGAGGGAGATGAAATGATAATTAATTAAATAAATTAGGGTTATTTAATTAAATAAGATGACTTAGGGAATTAAATTAAATATTTTGATGTATTTAATTTAATGAGATAAAATTTTAGCATGAAAGAGGGATGAATTAACTTGGTTAAATTAGCTAGGCCAATAGATGAAAATGATGCAATTAATTGAATTAGCTCGGCTATTTAAATTAATTAAAAGAAAAGAAGATGGGTTTGAAGAGGAAATGATGTTAGTAAATCTGTTTCGAATGTATGATATCGATTAGGACATTTTTAAATGTCTACAGTAGGTTCAAGGCTAAGGGTTAGGTTACCATGCCTTTTCCAATCCTAAAACTAAATCAAATATGTCTACTACAAATTTTAAAGAATTTAGAACACTTATTAAAATGAGTTCCCATTATTAAATATAATGGGTAAGAATTTTTAAAATAAATGAGTACCCAATTTATAATAGGTTCCTATTACCTTTTAGAATTTGTACCTTTTAGAATTCCTATTACTATTTGAGAAATGTAAACTTTATTATGCAAAAATTAATAAATAGTAATCACTTGTTGTAAAAATCATGTGTAATTTTATTATTCTTATTATTATTATTATAATATAGTACTTTATATACTAACCAAATTATGCAATAATGTGGTATTAATATGCTACCTAAAAGAATTAGGGAGTTAATAGGAAGTTTTTGTTTTTGCAAAACATCTAAAAGATTGTTATTTTATTCAAAAGTATGTATTTTTTAACAATGTAATAGATGTGGCAACCATTCATTATTAGAAGAATGTATGAAATTATTTCACATGATTTTGGAAAATAATTTGAAAATGTGAAAATATTGAATGATATTCAATATTTATTAAAGGGTGGAAAAATTGGACAGCATTGTGAGTTAACAACAAAAAAAATTTAGCGTGTGTGCATTCATTGGAGAATTTAAGGATGATATTATATCTAAATATGTGAAACATTCCCAATATGATTAGTGGCTTGATGAAAATTTTTGAATATGTAAAAATACATTTTCAATTCAAACTATAATATTAATGGTTGACTTTGCAAAAAATTGTATTCTTGCTCCAAAAGGGGAAATCTAGTCTCAATATTATAATTTAGTATAGGTGTCCATATTTTTTCATATTGTACATAGACATGCAAATGATAGCTCAAAAGATAATAGGAAAAAAAATTGGAGTGTCATTTTTATTTGAGTGATAACTAATTACACATCAAATTTTGTGCAATATTGTTTCAAAATATTTTATGAAAAATTAAAAGAAAGAGAAATATAGATGGTAGAACATCTCATATGGTCAAATATTTGTACAAGACAATTTAAAATGTTCAAATATTTTATTGGCTATATAGGGCTCATAAAGAATTAATATCCAACATATATGGATATTTTTGCAATTGGACATGGTAAAGGACAATGTGATGAAGCTGGAGCATGTGTGAAAATAGATCTTGCTAGGTAGCAACTAAAATTTGAGGATGCGGTTTTTTTTAAATATGTAACTATAATTATGGATTTGTGTAATACAATATTATCTACAAGATCAAGTGAGAACTCTAAAATTTGATGATTCTTTTGGTTATTTAAAGAATAAAATATTCTTCCTTGATATAATTATGAGATGATTAGTGGATAAAAAAAATGGTATTCATTTAAGAGTTCAAATGCAAGTGCATGGACTATATGGGCTAGGGAGCAACTTTCCTATTTTTATTAGTTTTATATTGGAGGTGAGTGGGAAACATGTGAAAATGTAAAAATGGGTTAAAGAATAGAAATAAATATCTTTAACACCTACACACACATCTTCAACATGAAATAGTATTTGAAGAGGATAATCAATTGTTCACATCAAATGACTATGATCATATTTTAGACCTTGTACAAGAAGGTAAATTAATTCAATATATAGTTTCATTAAATTATTTTATAGTACATATAATTATATATGTATGCATGCATATATGTGAATTATATTTCATAATTTATTAAATTTATAAAGTTTTGTAGTACATGTGTATGGTGTTGTTGCACCTAAGGGAAATGAAGAGGAAACAAAGTATTGGTTGGCTCGATGTGTTAAGACAAAACTATAGACACTAAAAAATGTCTCGAGCCTACAAGCAAAATTTTATCACTAATTCACCTTCTTCCTAGCATAATTAAATAATTTGAAATATTTAATTATTTTCTAATGTCATAATTCCTCTTAAATGATGACCAGTCTAGGGATGTTGAGGTTTCCTCTTATTCTGAAGATGAGGATCCTAGTCTGGATAACATGGAATTAAATGCCCTGATGGGTATTAAGGAAAATAGAAGTCTAGGCTTAACCTCAGCTCAGAGGAGTAAGGTTAAGACTAGGGAACAAAGAAAAAGGGGGGAAAAATCAGCTCAAGAACTATTGGAAATTGCAGGATGTGTTGTTGGGCAGAGTGAATTAAGATTGAGAAAATGCTATGCCTTTTTCCAGGAGCAATGAGGGTCCTATTGTGGAATGTTAGGGGCTGCAATGCCCTTGACAAGATTCAACTAATCAAGAGGTTCCTTCATCATTCTAGGTCTGATTTAATATTATTGCAGGAAACTAAGTTTAAATGTGAGGATTTTGAATTTTTCAAAAGGAATTTTTATAGATGGGATTGTCCATTGGTGGATGCTTCAGGGGCCTCTAGGTGTCTTGGGGCCATTTGGGATGTTTCAAAGTTGGAGGTGTGTGTGATGCAGCAAGGAATATTCTGGCAATAGCTTAAGGTTTTCTCCAAGCCCCTAAATGCCTCCTTTATTCTCAATGTTTATGGCCCTAACAGTATCACAGGGAAAAAAGAGTTGTGGTTGGCTCTCTCTAAGATTTTAAGTGAAAATTTGAAGGTTCATTTCCTCTTGGGGGGGGAATTTAATTCTCTCCTTCCCCCCTTGGACAAATGAAAGGTGTAGCAAGTATTGTTGATAAATTGGATCGTTTCTTTTTGGAAAGGGACTAAACTTCAACTCGGTGGATTTGTGAAGTGAAAATCCTCCCTTTCTCTGGGTTAGATCACTACCTAATCTATATTAGCATATCGATTGATTTAGCTCCCTTGAGGTGTCCCTTTAAATTTGAGAAAATGTGGCTCAGAGTGGAGGGCTTCAAAGACTTGGTTGCTAACTGTTGGTTGTCGGCCTCTTCTAGGAATGGGAACAAAGCTTTCATCTTTTTCAAGAAATTACAGTTTCTAAAAGAGTGTTCAAATAAATGGAATAAGGAATATTTCAAGAATATATTTGAGGATAAATTTAAGCTAGAGGAAGCTTTAGGTTTCCTTCATTCCAAAATCATTATTGGAGGCATGTCGGAGCATGATTTTGCTGAGGAGAAGGCCTTAAATCAAGAATATGCATAAGTTCTAGCCAAGGAGGAGAATTATTGGCGACAAAAGTCCAAAGAGACTTGGCTTAAGGAGGGAGAAATTAATACAAAATTCTTTCACAATTTGGTTAAAGTGAGGAGATTAAGGAATAAAATTATGGATCAATCAGGTAATGAATTGCATGATCCTAAATAAATCAACAAGGAGGCAATTAGTTTTTTCAGTTGGCATGGTTCTAAGCCTACTCAGAGTTTGAAGGGTGACTAGGACATCTGGAATATTATTACTAAGTGTGTCTCTAAGGCCCAAAAATATATGCTTATGGATCCGGTTAAGATGGAAGAGATAATATAGGCACTTTTCTCATTAGGTAGGGATAAGGTGCAAATGCCTGATGGCTTTCCAACTATCTTTTCCAACAATTGTGGGATGTTTTTGCTGTTGATTTACTTGAAGTGGTGGAGGAATCAAGGAGTTGTGGTTTCATTTTGAAAGAATTTAATAATACCTTTATTGCTCTTGTTCCAAAATAGGATGAAGTGAGAACTTTCAATGATTTTCATCCAATCTCTTTGTGTAACACAGTGTATAAAGTAATCTCAAAGGTCATTGAAAATAGACTAAAGAATGTGCTGAAGTCAATTATTTCAAAAGAATAGAGTGGTTTCTACCCACATAGATCTATTGTTGAAGGCATCATAATAGCTCATGAAGCAATTTACACTATTAGGTTGGCATGGAAGGAGAGAATGATGGTTAAGCTTGATATTAGGTGAGATTATGATGAAGTGAACCATGTTTTTCTTCTATAGCTTTTAAGGAAGTTTGGGTTTGATGATAAATGGGTGGATTAGGTTGGGAGTTGTATCAACACTCCACAGTTCTGAATTCTATTCAATGGGTCCCCTCAAGGTTTTTTTGAAGCTCCAAAAGGAATTAGACAAGGGGATCCTCTTTCCCCTTTCCTTTTCATAATCATGGCTGAAGCTCTTAGAAGGATGGTCTCAAAAAAAAGGGATGAGAAGTGTTGGAAAGGAATTAAGGTAGCGTGCAAAGTTGACCCTATGTCTCATCTCCAATATGTTGATGATACCTTTTTAATGGGAGAAGCTTTGCTAAGTGAAGCCCATATTATGAAAGATACTATTGACAGGTACAACATATTGTTCAGTCAATGTGTTAATTGGAGAAAGTCTATTTTTTTTCTTTAATACTGCTAGCAGGAAATAGAGAGAAATTAGCCAGATTTTGGATATGAGACCAAGTACCTTACCTAGTAAATATCTTGGAATTCTTCTACTTGGGGGAGAATGTAAAGAATATTTTTGGAAGGAACTTGTGGATTGTTGTTTGACACAGATGGATGGATGAAAAAGTAAATGGCTCACTCTAGCAGGTAGGATTTTGATGTTGATATCTACCATTCCTACCTTTGCAATAATGTGTTTAAAGATTCCTCAAAAGGTGACAAAAGTGATTGGGAAAAAGATCCAGAATTTCTTTTAGAATGGGGCTAGTGAGCATGATAAAATTCCATTATTGGCATGGGAAAAGATATGTAGGTCCAAAGTTGATAGGAGGCAGGTTTGCGAGATTGATAATTAATGAATGAAGTGATGGGAGTGAAGTTAGTTTGGAGTATTTACTCCAATTCAAATCAACTTTGGGTCAAAATTTTGAAATCAAAATATTTAGATTTAGTAGAAAATTAGAGAATCTTTACAATGCGAGATCCTCCCAAGGGCTCGACGATCTAGAATTTTATTGTTTCATGTAGAAAATTTATCGTTGAGCATATCACTTGGCAGATTGGTGACAACTAAGTAGAAAAATTCTAGGATGACTCATGGGATGGGAATTCAACATTGAGGGAGAATGGAGACCTGTTAGAGATTAAATTATTAATGACTCAACATTGGGGCAACAAGGTTAGACATTATGTGTAACACAAAAGGGGGATTTGTGGTGAAGAATGGGTTTGGAATTCTTTGGATCAGGAAGGGATTTCAGTGGACCAGAGGAGGAAATTGGAGTTCAGAAGTAGACGCATTTTAATCAATGATAAGGAGGATAAAGTAGTTTGGTGTGGAGCTATTGATGGTTGATACTCAGTTAAACTAGGATCTCAGTTGTTGGATAAAAAAGGAATGTAGGACAACTGACCTACTCATTTGTGTTGGGGAAAGGAATTCTTACCAAAAGTTGGTTCCTTTACATGGTTGGCCATTTGTGGAAAAATTCTCACTGGGGAAAGAATGAAAAGGTTGGGATTTACAAGCTCTTCCAAGTGTGTATTGTGTGAAAGGGAGGAAGAGTCGGTGGATCATCTTTTGGTCTATTGTGAGATGGCTTCAGAGTGTTGGAATATGGTAATGCAAAAATTGGGCTGGCAAGGGCCTTTATCGGGGTCCCTTAAACTGCTATTCTTGGGGTGGCTG
This sequence comes from Sequoia sempervirens, assembly GCA_007258455.2. NCBI lineage: Eukaryota > Viridiplantae > Streptophyta > Pinopsida > Cupressales > Cupressaceae > Sequoia > Sequoia sempervirens. Next base: position 735,394,288 of record VDFB02270651.1, on the reverse strand, counting down.
AAAGGTAAAGGGAAATCCATGCTTTCTTGTATCTGGAAGATTTTCCCTTTGATTGTGGTGTGGAAAATCTAGAAGGAGAGGAACAAACGTATCTTTTAGGATAAGTTTGAGCCTTTGGAGAGACTATTTGGAAGAATTAACCAAACTATTGAGGAGGTTGTGGGAATGACTGCTTCTAGCTTCTTTAAACCTTAAGTGCCATTTATTGTTGATGATAAATTATTTCAACAATAATGGCCAAGAATTAAAATTAGGCCTGTTAATGGGAAAAGCTAGGTTAACCCAGTCAAAAATAGTAAATGGGTGAATTGGGATAGTCCTTTGGAAGGGTGGATAAAGATAAACTTTGATGGAGCCTCTAAGGGAAACCCTAGACCTTTTGGTATTGGGTATGTTGCTCGGGACTAGAAAGGCAATATTTTGTATCTTGGGGCTAAGAGGATTGAGGAAGGGACCAATAATGTGGCTGAGGCAATGTCATCTATTCATGTGGTTAAACTTGTTAAAAGACTAGGTGTCTCTCATTTTCATTTAGAGGGAGACTCTCTTATTATTGTGAATACAATCATTAATGGTGGTATGTAGGCTTGGCTCCTACAAAAATTTATTATAGCACTCCAAAGTGATTTAACCACTTTTGAGGAGTTTAAAGTGAGCCATGTCTGGAGGGTTGGTAATGAAGTGGCTAACGCCCTCTCAAAATGGGCACTAGCATTTAATGAAGTAGGAGAGGTACGCGAGGAGGATTTGAGAAATCTCTCATTTATTGATTGATGCTTCATAAACTATTGACATTCCTTTGCAGGTCTTGCTTGGTAGTATATATGTGATAGGTCTTTGTGGTACTTCAATCTGGAGGGCAAAGACAGTGGTTTTCTTTCTAGCGAAGGGTGTTGAGAGTGATAAGGGATTGATGGATGCAACCTTCACTTTACTTTACACCTGGCTTTAGGAGGCCTTTTCTGGCTCGGTGCATGCCCAACGTCTGAAACAAATTTTCAATAGTCTTGAGGAGGCTTTGATTCATGCAATTCTAGAGGTACTAGGTGATGTCTTTGTGGAGGAAAAGCATCGGTATTAGTCCAACATGGACATCTTGACCATGATTCTGGCTTGGGGTTTGGAATGATGAAAGTAGAGGCAAAATTAAGTGGATAATGGAGTTGCTAGTGGAGGACATACTTTACAAAATGGACACGGTGTTTGAGTGGGAATTTCTAGGGGTAGGGTTTGATGTGAGGGAGGGAGTGACAAATGTGTGGTTGGCGGAGGTGTATGAATTGATTCCTTTCTTCCATTGGTCCTTTAGGGTGGATGGAAATGCAAGAAGAGAATGGGCTTCATCTGGTTAGGATTCTTTGGTGCTCGCACTGAGACAAAGGGCCACCAAGGTTAATTAGGAAGAGAGGGTGGTATTTCTTCAAGAGCAGGTTCCAAGGATGTAGTGATCAAATTCCAGGAAGCGATTTGTTGATAGAGTGTCAACATCCAAGGTGAGAGGCAAAAGATGAATTTGATCACATAGGTATGATTGCTTTTTTGGTGCCCATTTTGGAACTTTTTTGACATGGCGGTTGATGTTGGTAGTTCCCTGTGGTTGTAATGGATAGCGATGCTTTTTGCAATGGGCCTTGGGTCAATAGAAACTTTAAAAATGTAATGATTATGGCCCTGTGTTTTGTGAACTACCACCTTTGTTTTGTATCCTTCCTCGACATTGGGTGGTAGATCTTTTTGGTTTGTCAGGTTGTGTTGGTCCCTGTAGGTGGTTGTAGATTGGCTAGGAGGGGGGGCTAGGTGCCTTTTTAGTGGCTCACAGTGGCGGTGGGGTGGTGTATAAAATGAAGTTGTTTTGAGACTTGCTATGTAATAGTTTATTATTATCAATAATATATATATATATTACCAATAAATAAAAAATTCCTAATTATTTAATTAATTCACTTTACTTTATTTTGTCTTTGATTAATTTGATAAATATCAATTTTATTTAAATTATGTCACTAACTTATCCTTTTCTATATATAATTAAATAAATCTTATTTATATAATTATTTATTCCCATTTTCTCTATAATTAAATAATTATTTTTAATTATTTAATTATTTTCCATTTGTCCCCTTTATTAAATAATTATTTTTAATTATTTAATATTTAGCATTCCACCTCTTCTTTTATAATTAAATAATATTTTTATAATTTAATTATTCATCTCACCCTTCCCTAAAATAAATAATGTTTCTTACTATTTAATTTATCCTTTTCCTAGCTAAGCCCTAAATCTCAACTACTTTCTTTAGTTTTGGTCCATTCATCCGTATCCTTGTCTCAATTAACCTTGTCCATTGATCACCATACCTCATCATCTAATCCTATCCATTTTTGAATTGAGATTTCTATAAAAGAAATTCATTGTCTTCATTTCAAGGTGGAACCACAATCTTTGAAGTTTTTCTATCAAGAGATTAAGCTACCAATTGTCAACATCAAGCTCATTGATTATATTGCATACTGCATATCTGAGAACAAATAAAGAAAATTTGAGAAGAGCAATGGAGGTGATTCAACTATGAAATAGAGATTTGAGGTTTATTGCATTATTATTAATGTTTTTATGTTTATTTGTACTTCATTGTTGTATTAGGGCCTCTATTTCTTAGACTAGATAGTTTTTTGGTTACTATTATTGATTCACGCATATTCCTTGAATTTGAAACCCTACTACATTTGGTGAACCTGACATGAACTAACAAAATTGTCAAAAAAATTAGCAAAATTTTGATTTTTAGGAGTCCACCATAATTGATTTACAAAATAATGCAACTGAGGTTTAAAACACTGTAATCATTGTACAACATGTCATAATCATTTAACAGAGAGCCGCAATCATCACCTAGAATGTCACATTTAACTACCATTGTTTAAAGGATTACATCATCCAATTGTTACAATTTTAAGGTATTGTATGGGGTTTTGGTTATCATTCTGACATCCTAACAGCCTACTAACATCATATCCATCATTAGTTTTGTTTTTATTGTCGTATTTGTGTGCTTTTATAGATTAGGGTTATTGTGTCATAATTGTTTGATGAAACATTGAAATCATTTATTAGTGTGTTGCAGTCGACATTTCCTTCACTATAGGGGCATGTGCAGGATCATGATGGGCCAAAAAGTGGCGATATGATGGGTATGTGTAGGGTATTTGGCTCACAACTTTTTTTTTACCAAAAAATGATGAAACAAAAAGGGTTTTTAAAGGAGATTCTCAGCTTTCCCCCAATATAAATTATGCTTTACTTTGAGTTTAATAAATAATTATTATTCATTTTCTATTTGAATTACGACTAAAGTACAGATTGATAGGCTGATTGAAAAACATCTATAGCTTTCAAATGGTATCACTTTTTTTGAATTTGAAACATGTGTCACATTCTATGCTTCTCATATTATAGGATTAAAAAAAAATGAATTTCATGAAGTTTTGACCAAGTTAAGGTGGTTAGACATATGAGTTTTTATATTTTTTAAAAGTTGTAATAAAAAAATCATAATTAATTATTTACTTGGAAAAAAATTACAAAAAATATGCATCACATCCGAACATGAGTCCTCTACTTATATCTAAAATATTATAAAAAAATATTATCATTTTATTGTGGTTAGGGTGGTCAGACAAACACCTACTTCTTATTTTTTCCCTAAAATTTAAGTACTACTGCATTGAAATTTCAAATTTTCACCAAATATATATATTTTTTAAATAAACCTAGTAGTTTAGAAACTACATTCAATTTTCTACAGATTTTGTTCCTACATATTTTTGAAATAACATAGGTAACTTATTCAAATTTTTACATCAAGTTGCCTAACTCTAATTTTTCTAAATTTTTTGCCATTTAAGGGCCTATTTTTTCCATGATGATCCTGCACATACCCATAGATGACATTTCCTTTGTTGCAATCATTTGTTTTTGCATCGTTCCCATGTGATTCATCTGAGTCTCTATGCATTACAATTGACGGTCACAGTAAAAGGAGGGTATAAACTTGAGATTTTCATTTTTAATTTTTTGTATTTATTAGGGAAGAGGTTTTATGTGTTACTAATATTTGATTTGCAGCTTGTGGAAATTTTTGGGAGAAGACATTGCTATTCAAGCTACTAATCCAATTTCTTGCAGGGTTCCATTATGTGTTTACAATTTTTAAAATAGGAACATTTGCAATTGGTGCTTAAAAAGAACAAGTGTCTTTCGTGTTTGGTGCTTTTGCACATTGTGTTAATCCTAGATTGTTGTGTGTGTATCCTCTCCCCTTATGCTTTGTGTGATCTTGGGTGCAAGAGAAACACATAGCAATCTTTTAGAGAGGCTTTCCTAGAGACACATCCTAACAGAGAACTCACATAGAATGACCTCAAAGCACATTTTTTTGAGCGGGCTATATTAAAGGGTGCAAAAATGAAAGTAAGTAGCTCTTATCTGGTGAAGTACACCACATGTGTCAACAATGTTGAGGGTGTATAGATCTCAATCCATTGACTAAAGGATTTAGTGTCTCACATTTGATGTTGTACCAGTGGTGTTCATCGATTCATTGGAAACTTCTTGTTTTTAGAGACCAACAATTGTTTGGTCATATACTAGTGTGGTGCAAGGGATGTGGATGGTACCCTAAAGCTATATATCACATCTATCCATGGTTGATGTGTAAGGTTTCTTGCTAGAGTTTACACTCTTTCAAGGCGAGGGGTATCAAGGTGGTCCATGATCTTGGTATACCCTATTTACCCACTCCTTGGATGAAGATTTAAAATCACCCCTAAAAAGGTGAGGTATGCCCACATTGGTAGATAAACCCTATTACTCCTTAGGTTGTGCTTATCTTCATTTTTTGTGAACTAAGGTCAAGTGAGTTTGTTGGAAGAAAAATTATAAAAATACTTGATTTCCAAGAATTCAAAGAGTCAAAATTAGTCAAATTTGTTTATCAAGTGTTTTTTATGTTTTAATGATCAAATTCAAACTTTCCAAAAATAGAAAAAGACATAGAAAACATAAAATTAGGGCCAAGAGATTGTACACCGTAATTGTCAAAGAAAACACCATAATTGACAGACAGTACACTATAATTGTTAGAAAACCTAGGAAATTAGAAACCTGCATTTGTCTGTGTGGCATAATTGATAGGTCCTGCACTGCAATTGATTGGATTTTTGCACCACATCTATGGCTTGGAACACCACAATTGTTGGGATAAATTTTTTTGGGTAAATAGTTGTACAATCAACTTCCAATTTCCTTACAAAGTATAATTGTGCATTCAGATCAGAGACTTGTTAGGTTCAATCAGTCTATCCATAGCATTTTATTATTCAGCTTAGATCACCTTGCATAATCCTAGTTGTATCCATTATATCCTAGCATTATTTCAACATCATCCTTGAGGTTTGAGATTAGGAGGTTCATAACACTATTGGGTAGAACATTAGTCTCATTTCTAAGTTTCTTGGCCTTATCATACCTCTTGTAAATTTTATCTCTAGGTTGGGCCTATAACTCATGTGTCTAGTGTAGGTTCACCTTTGGTCAATCCATCATCATCATCTTGGTCTATCTTCTTGAGGTCTTGACATTTAGCTTTGTCACTGTGTTCTATCATAGTTTTCTTAGCATCCTTTCTTTGGATTCAAGATTGCATAACCATCCAAAGCATAGTCATAGTCATAGTTGCACTTAGCATTTGGTATCTCAAGCATAGTCTTAACATCATTGCCACTCTTGAATATCACAAACTTGGTCATAGTTTGCATTGTAATCCTTATAGTTCAAAAATCCAAAAACATAACATAGCTTCATTACCATCTTCCATTTTCATCCTTAGATTGCATATCCATATTAGTTGAATACATACCAAAATTCTCATCATCCAAGATTCATTAGTCTTATATGGTCTTCACTGGAGCACAAAGGAAACAAAGAGAAATGGATTCCTCATATGATCCCTATTTCAATACAGCTAGCAAATTGAACTTTGGGTCAACATCAAACACACATCAAACAACACAAGGTGAAACACCAAACCTATTTGATAATTTCACATTGAAAGACATCAACCAACATTTTACACTCGAAGAGATTGAAGCAGCTTCCCAAGATCCTAGGATAGTTCAAGTTGTAGAGGAGCTAGTCAATGCAGATCCTGATAAGTTTTTTCTTGCACTTGCTCAAAAAGGTGCTAAGCTCCCCTTTGGTTTTGAAACTTCCAACATTGTAGAGGGAACAACACAAACACAAACTCAAGGTCTTATTCAAAACATATTTTTACAAGGTCAAACATCCTCACAATAAATTCACACTAGTTTTCCTCTTGGAGGAACAACACATAATGTGAAAACTACACACATCCACTCCACTCCAGCATTTGGAACCAAAAGAACACATGCAACATCACAAGTACCAACTCCACCTTTTAGCAATCCATTTGGTTCTAGTTCCATGGGTATAAATTTTACAAACCCATTTAACACTAAACACACCATGCCATCAACCAACACAGACCAAAATCCCCCACGCAAGAGAAGAAGGGTCCATATTGCCACATCAAGAGTACCAACACAAATGACCAACACTACACCAAATTTCAACATGTCTTTTGGGTCAAATTTGAATACCAATCAACCTCCATCACAACATGTCACTCCAAACATAAAATTTACACCCCAACACACAACCAAGATCCATCACACCACCATGTCACACCACAATTCCAAAACACCAACCAAGGCCCATCAAAACAACATGTCACTCCAAATACCATGTCCTTGTAGTACTTTGTTGAATATATCATTTTCTTAAGGAGATTCATGCCAAACTTCACTAAAAATACTAAAAAAATCTCCCATATGTTGAATAAGGATCTATCTATCATGTGGAGTGATGAACCTACTAAAACATTCATGAGAAACAAGGAAAATATCAAAAAGGAGCTAATATTGGTAAGTCTCTAAGATTATTTAAACCTTTCCAACTATTTCCATTTGCCTCCTACCATAATATCACTATTGTGTTGCTAAAAAATAATAAGATGGATATAATTATCCTATTGTATTCTTTAATTATTATTTGTAAGGGGAAATTTTAAATTTTTCAATAATAGGAAAGTATTCTTATGCCCTAATAAAAACTATCAAGGATTATAGGCCATACCTAATAATAGAAAGGTAATAACATGTGTTCCTCACATAGTACAAAAAAATATTCTCACTCAGAAATAAGCCTTAGGAAAAATATGGAAATGGATTAATAAGATCCACGAATATGATATTAAGGTCCATCAACCAAATCTAGCAAGAGGCTAAGGCTTGGCTAAACTCATGTAAAATGCAAACATAGAGGAAATTAAGGTCAATAAAAATGATATTGATTTCATACACATATGTTCCCCATTAAATTATGATCCTTGGTATAAGGATATCATCTTTTTCCTCCAAAATATGAGATGTCCCTTTGGGAGGAACAAACACCCATAAAAAATCTCAAGTTACAACCTCATAAATATTTGTTAATTCAAGGTAGCTTAATATGGAGAGATATGAATGAAAAGTTGTTCAAATTCCTTAACAAAGGGCAAACCAACAAGGTGATAGATGAATGTCATCAAGGAAATTATAGAGGAAATGTGCACGTCAACACCACTAATCACAAGATCCTTTGAGAAGGTTTTTGGTGGCCCACCTTATTCAAATATGTATCAAGAAAAGTGAGGAGATGTGATTCCTACTATAGAATGCTTTTCCTAGACATGCTCAAACATGAACAAAAATTCAAACATTAGTCCATCAACAAGTGTAAACAAGCATTCCCTATGAAATTCATTCAAACAAAAGAACATGAAATCAAAGCAAAATACCAAGTAATCTACTAATGAAATCCTATTCTAATGCTCAAACCAGCATCCCATAGGGTAATTGGTGCTTCTTTGATGTGGAAAGAAGCCCTTTCCCAATTCCTTGATAAGCTTGATGATATATATGTGATTCTTGACACAAAATTCCAATAGACTAGCTATGGATGATGAAATTATATGCTAATTTGGATGAAAGTGTGGATGAAATTGTGGATAATAAACTTGCATAAACTTGTGTCAACTTGTGGATCCCAAATCAATAGAGAAGGCCTCTATTTATAATGAAGAAGGATTGAAGATTGAAGAATAGGATGGATGTGGGATTAAAAAAGGACCAATGGCATTGTGCCACTTGTCAACATGCTAATGAGGGAGAGTGGAGCACATTTTGAACAATGTGCATGTTAAATGTAGGTGAAATTTGAGTTTGAAGAGGTGACTTGTGCAAGAGGGGATGTAAGAGGAATTAATGCCAAGTTGGCTCAAGGAGAGGACATGTAAGAGCTTTTAATGCCAAATTGGAGGACAAAAGTCCTTTGGGAGGGAGAATTCAAATAAGTGGAATATTCCAAGAATATTCCATATTTGAATGAAAATAGGGAGAATTAGTAAATCAAATAAATTAATTTACATGTGCAACTTGCAAAAGCTAGAGGAATGGAGGATTAGTGTTAGGAGTTAATTAATGATTAATTAATTTAGATGAAATTATTTGATTGTGACATTTAATTTAAATACTTGAATTTATTTAAATCAAATGAGAGAATATTGGAAGATTAGTAATTTAATTAAATAAATTTGATTTATTCAATTAAATGAAGAACATTAGGATTTAATTAAATGAATTTGATTTATTTAACTAAAGGAAGAACATTAGGATTTTATTAAATAAAGTTGATTTATTTAATCAAAGAGAGAACATTAGGATTTAATTAAATAAAGCTGATTTATTTAATCAAAGAGGAATTTGGATGAATTAATTAAATAAAGATTATTCAATTAATTGGTTAGTAAAGAAAGGATCAAGGAAGAATCAAAGTTAGTCAATTAGAATCAAGTGCATGATATCAATCAAGATATTTTGAGTGTCTACATGTTGCCCCTCTTTGAAGCAATGTACCTGCAATGTTGGTTCAAAGAATAACCTTTCCAAGATCAAAATTCAAAAAAATTCTGATTTTTTCAAATGTCCCATTGCTGCCCCAGCAAGAAGAATTATGCTAGTATACTACCCCCTCAAGAGATCGGACAAAAATTTGGACTTTTTGGGTGATTTCTCGAAAAAAGACAAGCTGCTCTACAGGTCCAAAAAGGCTCTAGGATGCTGAAAATATGCCAAAACATGAAAAAAAGATGTGAAATGAGCTTCGGTTGGCCAAAAAAGGTGTTGGGGGTGCAAAACCCTAGTTTGACAACTAAATTGGGGAAAAAAAACCCTAATTTTCATGCTTAAATAGGCTTGGAGGGGTCACTTTCCATTCATTTTTGCATTCACACTTTGAAAGTTCTAGCTTTTTTAGCTCTGACCCTCCTACAAAATGGCGCAACGAGTGCTTCCCCAACACATTTCTAAGCGAGTCCGCATGCACCAGAGACTTCTAGGCACAGGACCACTGGTATGTGACCCAAACCTGACTTTGAAATTTTATTTTTTAGTGCATTTATTACGCTTGAAAGAGTCAAAGTCCCCAACATCGCTATATAGCAATGTGCCAAGTGCAAAATCGATGACATTGAAGTTCAAACAACACCACTAGTGTAAATAGCGACACAATTCACAATTTGATTTTAGGGTTTAAATTTTCAAATAGTACTGCCAATGTAAATGGTGATGTTAGCCTGATTTAGAATTAGGGTTTGCCAGTCAAAAGGAAACACATGCATGAATGGTGACACTAAGGTCGATTTAGCATTTTCAAAGAGTTCAGTGTCACCTTTTTGGAGTTTTACAAATAGTGACACCTTTGCAAACTATGACACATTCATGGTTCAGGGGTTGAAAACTCCAAACAGGGTTAGATATTTTTACAAATTTTGATGTTGTGGCTTTATGGGTGCAAGAGGTGATCCAGCCTGTGCATTTGCACAAGCATCAACCCTCAATCTTGTGTAGGTTGGGTGATTTATCAGAGTTACAATAGGAGCACTTGGGTGAGATCAGTCTTTGGTACGTAGCCTATGCGCCCATTGTCCGGACTCATCTAGCGATGATGACCGCATTGTGCAAGAGGTGGCACAACGAGACCTCATATTTTCACCTTCCCACTGGTGAGGAAACTATTACATTGGAGGATGTTTGGTGCATTATGTGTTTGTCGATTCATTGTGAGTGGGTGATCTATGATATAGATGCCGGCAGTGATGCATGTTTTGAGGTCATGGAGGTAGAGGAGCTTGCACTTGCCGAGGGCCAGATTGACTTGGAGTATTACAGAGGTCAAGTGCTGACTTTTAGGTTGATTATTGCTACTATTATATGTGGGTTAGTAGCTCTAGATTGATGGGGTAGATACTTTAGTATAGGATGGGGCTTGGCCTAGGAGAGGATGCTTTACTAGAGGACTCAATTTTCCTAGGGACCAGTGATGCTGGCCTCACTGTACTGTGATTTACATGATTTTACATATTACGACAGTCGAGCGATTGGTACTAGAGTGACACTACTACATATCTGGGCCTAGGAGTATATTGTCGTGCTCTGACCAATTGTTACTTTGGTTGATATATAGTCTGATGATCCAATGATTTGGAGATACAAGGGTGGGATCACTTTGATACTTACAGGATAGTTGGGTCTACCCTATTGGTGCTGAGTTTTAGATGAGATGACATTGTTCTGCTAGCACCCTTGGTTATGGATTCCTGCATGGTACGATGATGTACCACAACTATTTTATGCTCAACAGCCAACTAATGCAAGGAAGGGAGCATACAATTATAAAGCGCTACCTTCCAAATAGGGTGGCCTGACAGTTTGGGGAGGTTTAGGATTGGCCAGATGATTAGTATACGACCATATTTAATAGATCATCCCAAGAGACTTTGTGGGGACAGGTGATTCCAGCGTTTGATGTAGTTGATAGCTTTCGATAGTTGGTTTCTAGGCCATGGGCCTATGCTCAGGGACCAGTAGATCTAGGCACAACTCATGCTTATGATGATTGGTTCAAACCTCTGCTCCAACTAATAGATCTACGAGTAGCAATTCCATGGGGGAGACCTCAGGGGAGGAGTGCCAGGAGAGCATGGGCAGGGCAGGGTGGACAGAATGCTAGAGCACCACCCAAAGATGGGCAGCCTCCATAGTAGCCAGAGCAATAGCCATAGCAACCAGATCCATCGGATGCCTAGATACAACAATTGCAAGCACATGTACAGAGTTTATAGGTGCAACTATAGGTCACTACTGAATTTGACACCATTTTCCAATGGACGTTCATCGGTGGTTTGAAAAATCTTTGTCAGAAAGGTGACAAAATGACAAAAACATTTTCGTTGCTATTTTTTCGTCGCAGGTCCACCGACAAATTAAATGTCGAAATAACGACACAGATTCATTGGTCATCTGCATCATAGAATGACTCTTATTTTTGTCATAATATTGACAAAATGGGCGTTGAAAGAACACCAAAATTTCATTGCTGTTTCGACGAAATGGGCAAGTATTTATGACAAAGCCTTCGTCATAGCTAAGAAAATTTGTTGGACCTTTTATGTGATTCGTCGGTGGCGTTTGTTGAAATTGCGACGAAATGGGCAAGGAGTTACGATGAAGCCTTCATCGCAGCTAAGCAACTTTGTCGAACCTTTTCTATGATTCGTTGATGGACTTCATCGAAATTGCGATGAAATGGACAAGGAGTTACGATGAATCCTTCATCGCAGCTATAGCAACTTCGTCAGACCTTTTCGGTGATTCGTCGGTTGTGTTCATCAAAATTTTGAAGAAATAATGCAATTTTATTTTTTTAAATATTCATTGAAATGTACCATCAGTGAGAGATCAATCAAGTCGCATCCCTTTGTATTCAAATCTCGAGCAATTATTTTATTCAATCATTTTCCATGTTTATTAGACACTTGCTGAGACGTCATGTAGTTTCGCCGACGCCTTGAGTCTCTTCCATAGTCAATATTACATATCTCTTTGGTGTCACACAGTCTCATCGATGTTCTGTGTCTCACCGATAGCCAATAGATCATATGTCGCTATGGTGTCATGCAGTCATACCAACGTTCTAATTCTCCTTGAGAATTATTCCTTCAGTCTTAAGTGTATCGCTACAATTCTCACCAATGATAACTTATCGCTATGACTTTGGTGGTCGCCGAGACTTTCCTTCAACTACTTAATAGCTTACAATCAAACTTGAGCTTGAAATTACAAAACAGAATATCATGCCAATTAATTTTACCATTGTTATTCCAGACCTTCATCTTATGGCAGAATAAGTACCAAATTTCCTAAGCATAAAAACATTCAAAAAGAATATGTTTAATAGTTTCCTGAGTCCTGCAGATACTGCAAATTTCAACACTTTCATTGTTAGATTTATAGGGATCTATCTTTTTCATTAATGCAGAGGTAGGTCAAGGAGAAATAATTATAATTGTAACACTATTCATAGTCTAGTAAATTATGTTCATAATTTGTGTTCAATGGACCTCAGTTTTATTATTATACTGCCCATCTAATACCATATTTTAATCCAGGGTTGAACTATCTCATATCTAAAGAAGCACCTTCAATTAACCATTTAAAGTACTTTAAAATAAGGTAAGACTTTTACTTGAGAAAGATTGGGTACACTTGTAGGATTAAAGTTCTTGCAATCATTAGGATTTATTGGCACACAGACACAACCTGCAACATATGAAGTAATGGATGACTACAAGTTAGTGAAATGGTCCTTAATATGTGAGTGGTTTGCAAATTGATTGGTAGAAAATAAGGTTGCAAACATATCTACATGAAAAATTATGAGGACAATCTACTATAATCATCAAAATAGATGAAAAGTGCAAAGGAAAGAGCCGAGCTACATCTCTAGAGCCTAAAAAAACACATGCAAGAAACATAAAAGAGAACAAACCATTTTTTGGATGAATACAAAATGGTTCATTCAGCAAGTGATTCATATGCTTTCACACCTGACACATGACATTAAGAATATTTTAGTCTTCCTCTATGAAATTAACTACTTACAGAATAAACCCAGAAACCAATATTATATACCTCCATGTCTAGCTAAGGGTAGGTATAAGTGAAAAAAAATTCTTCAATGCAATGCCAAAAAAATCAATGTGTGTGTAGGTTTGTATTACTCAAAATATCATTTCACTACCTAAGTTAAAATACCAAAGTGATGTTTTAAATTTCAATCTTCACATAGACTCCCTTATTGCTACACATGCATATACAAGCATTATTTGAGATCTAAAATATTCAAATATTAAGGATTTAATTAGCTATAAGATGGAAAGTTGTTGTTTAGACATAATCCATCATCTTTTACATATCTTTATTCACTCCTAGCACTTCAAATAAATTTGTGTAAATGAGACAGAAATGTGAATCTTTTATGACAAAGAAAATTCTTAAAAGGAGGAGGGAGAGAGCAAAGGGTAGGGGGAAAGAGAATGGTTGAATGTATAGAAAAGTATAACATTTTGATCATTATAATAATGAAACGAATCTTAAGTTTGAAGCATTAATATCATTTACAACATTTATGATCAAGAATGAATGAAAGTAGAGAAAATTTTGCATACCTGCAAATGGTACAAAATTTCATGGTTAAGTCGAAGCCTCCCATCAACAACAAGATCCAAATATCCATGTATCTATCTCAATTGAGCCTCTAAACCCTTCAGAGCTGTCAATTTTTCCACTAACCTGTTATGCACAAAGTCAAATTTTAGAGTTTTGTCACCACTAAAAATAGAAGAAACAGAGCTTTGAAACCAAATCCACACACAACACAATGTGGTATTCATACAAAGCCATACAAACAAACTAAACTCAGAACATTGGAATGTAAACAACTTCAAATTATGATGTAGAGCATGGATTCAGGGTATAAAGAATCATTTTTCTACCACCATAGTGAAAAGTTAGCACTTTATTTCATATTTGCATATTGGTTTGGTGCTTCAAATGATGCATTTCTTATATTGAAAAGTGCATTACCTTATTGAGCTTCTCTTTTTTTTAGAATAGTTTAATATTCTCTACTTAATAGGGCCAACCACATGACGGTGGAAGCTCATTTGGCCCCTCCCCCCCCTCACATCACTCTCAATTCCCCATACCCTATCATATAACATTAATCATTCATTCATCCATTAATAACATATAACATGCATTCATTCATCCATTAATAACATATAACATTCATTCATTCATCCATTAATAACATATAACATTCATTCATCCATTAATAAAATATAAAATTCATTCATTAACATATAACATTCATTAATTAACATATTCACATTCATTCATTAACATATAATATTCATTCTTTCAGTTTTTACATATTATCAAAAATATGGTTGTCATGATATGATTACAATCACTTATTTTTTAAAGCTACATAAAGCTGAAGTGGAGTATTGTTTTCTAAATCAATATATGTCCCCCCTTTAGTTGTTTTGCCCTTTGCTTGTGATCTTAATGTACGCCTAGTTATCTACTCATGACATGGACGCCACTGCAAGGGGGGGCCTGCTGCAATAAGAAAGAAATGTTAAATTGATATGTTTTATTATTATTGTTACAAGTATTTCATTAATTAAAAGAACATTAGAGTGGTTCTCTTTACCTGATGGGTCCACATCATGTTCCTAAACTTTTTTTATAGAATCATGCTCAACATGTTAAACACCCTCTAAATCCTTATCTGTAGTTGAAACACAAAAGGTTACATTAATTAATACACCAATTGAAATTAATTATGTTTAAGAGAACATGAGGGTGGTCCTCTTTACCTGATGGGACCACATCATGTTCCTGATCTTCTCTAGCCTGATCATGCTCAACACATTGATCACACTCTACATGCTCTAAATTTGAAACATGAAAGGTTACATTAATTAATACACCAATTGCAATTAAATATGTTTAAAAGAAATTTAGAGTGGTCCTCTTTACCTGATGGGGCCACATCATATTCCTGATCTTCTCTAGCCTGATCATCAACATGTTGATCACCTCTACATGCTCTAAAGTACGGATGCACACCTTCATCTAGGTTGTGCTCCACCCTCACCAGGCTGCATTCCAATGTCATGTGCAGTATTATCATTGCTTGAATGTTTAAAACAAATAGGCATGTAATTACTTTATGGTGGAAATTAATATTGAATAGATTGCACAAGTATTCAATTTTAAATAAACTTTATTGAGTTTATTTACCTGTGTGTTGGATGCAATGGAAGGTTGTGTTTTCCAATTCAAGACTCTTAGGCATTCAGCCACAGCTCCATAGCCTTGCTGGAAGACAATATTCAGGTCATCTTCTATGGGAACTCTGTTGAATTCAAAGCCCTAATTTTTTGCATAAGATCATGAATTTTGCTTCTATGGTGTGACAAAACCAAAATTGTTTTCAATTTATTATAATTTGGATGCAACATTTCATTTATTGATACTTACAATTTGTGTGGCTAATTTCATATAACCACCAGAGTCAAGTTTGTGTTGCCCGTGTTTTTCTAGTCTTGCCTTTGTTTCCTTCGATGTGTCGAGTAGCCTATGAAAAGTTTGAAATATTTTAGATTATGTAAAAAGAAAGAGTAATCAATATATAATTACATTGTTGATAGTATCACATACCTTCCTTGGCCCGGTGGTGTCTTTCCCTTTTTTTCAGCCTTCTCCTTTCCATCCGACACCAGGTCCTTCCACTCCCTCTCTGAAATCATGGGGGGATGCTCGTACTTTTTATTCTTCTCTAAATGTGACCTATATTGGTCCCTTGCATACTTTAGATAGGTACCAGCTTTCTTAAAGACCTTGGTTCGGTTGAATGTTTTATCACTGAACATCACAACTAAATGATTAATGAGCTCATCTTTTAAATCTTGATTTTGGGCATTCCACCGTGTACGTATGGTGGGCTCGAAGAGCTCCAATGTAATATCACTTAGATGTTTATAAAAAACATCATTTTCTGCAAAATGATCATGGGATCAATAGTCTAAAAAGAGTGATCAATAAGTAAATTTAAATTGGATTATATATAATAATAATTAAAACATTTTAAAGTACCTGGGACCTTCTCTATCTTTATGGGAATGAAATCCTCGATCACCACAAGTGTGACCTACAATGTTCCCATACTAGTAATAAGGGAAGATCCAGGAAATGCTGCTAAAACATCACCAGTACTAGTGGCCTCTACATCCCTAGGTACATGTCCTAATGCATGTTCTGGCATGTGTTCACTGCTAGAGGGTGCATTAATGGATGCCTACATGGTATGTGTTTCCGACATTTCAGACAACAATATAGGCATGAATGATGGGGTCAGATGATGTGATTTATGTGTAGGAATATCAGGATGGACACTTGTACCAACCCCTACTCCTTGGGAAGCACTTGCAGTACCCTGATCATGGCCAGGAGCATCATGAGGAGGCAAATAACCCTGTAAAAATAACACATATTTTAGTTCATGACATAAAAGAGTACAAAATATAAAACCATGAATGAACTTATGTTATAATTAAAGAACTCATGACAACTTACTTTCCAGTTTTGTAATCTCTCAGTCAATATTTTAAACCTCTCTTATCTCATCTGTTTGAGGCACTATGAACATCAACTTAACCATTTCTTCATTGCATTTTTTTTGGATCTTCTTTATCATATCGAGAGGGTTTTTTGAATAAGTGATGTCATCATCACAAAATATTGACTACACCTCACTATGGATGCTCACCTCTACTGTTGGTTCCTTTCCCCGATCAGTCGATTGCAACAAGAATATTAAAAATATTATCGAAATTAACCCAATAAACTTATGAAAAAAACATAATAATAAAACATTTTTCTCGTATCCAATTTGTACAATTACAATGAGGTAAACCTGTCGGGTAGAAGCGCCTAAAGATACATCATGATCTGTGCTCTGGGCCAAAGCCTTCTCCATAACATCAATGTCCCCCTGTGACAAAAATTAAATATAAAAAAATATTACAAAATGAAACCAATAGACTTACGAAAAAAACATAAGAATAAAATGGTATATTAGAGTCATTAATTAGAGGTTGGTTAAAATGGTACACAGTATGTACCACCCCCATAGTAACTATGTTTGTAACTAAGCGATTCAAATTGTAATCGATTAGCAACTCTTCCCCTGTAGTTATTGATTTTATCACACATATGAATAAACAGTTTCCCTTGCGCACCTTGAATATGCAATTGGGTTGCTTATTTGTTGACCTAGGTCGTGTACTATTTATAAACCCTACAATATTCCCTGATGCTTTTGGCCTTCTATCAATGTACATAGCCACTCCTTTATTTTGATCCTTATCTTTTAGTTGTATATAATTTGCTGACAATGCATACCTACACATACTTTGTGTATATCGAACTAGTTGCATCCAATCTTTGCAACTATAATAGGGTCTGACATACTCCATCAATTCAGTAACTTTTTCGTAACAGACCTTTCTGTCGTCCATGCAAAATAGGCCCAAACCATGTAATGACGATGGTGCTATGCGATATATCCTCTTGTTGACACAAAATTCAGTGTTTATTGGAGGAAGTTCCTTGGGTACCCATTGTTTCCATAGATTTTTGTACCTCAAGGGAACCTCAACATCGCTTATGCTCTCATCATCATAAGAACATGACCCCCTTCAATAAGAAAAAATTCCATCGTTTACAGAATTTTCTTCTAATCTTTTGACCTCTAGTTGATCTCCCTCTTTTAGACATACTACATGTATCGCTTTCCTCTTCTCTTCCTGAATTTCCCTCACTCAAGGAAGACAGATCTAACAAATACCTATTTGGTGGTACCTGCACTCATAAGGATGTTGGATAAAGTTCTTTCATGGTGATGTGATCCCAAGGTGAAATTATGATTAATCTATCATTTCATCGCTAGAATTTCACAGGTAATAAGGTAATCAAGTCATGATAGATTGCAAGCTATTGTTACTACCATCCAAATGTATCCATCACAAATCAAATCTACTTAAGCTTTTAACTCCCAAACTTTGTAACAAGTGTTAAATGTGGCTATGGTCCACCAGTTACACAACCAAGGCCTCAAATGTATTCTCTAATTGTAATCAAAGGACTTTTGCTCTTCATTCATGTAAATAAACTTGAAGGGAAACACCACCAAGTGGTTTATTGGACACTTACATGACTAAAAATAGCAGAAAATTTACATTTAATTTCCATATGTTTGAGTGGTTAATGGGGAGGGAGTGTGTACTAGGCCCGGTTAAGTCATCATAAGTTCATGCTTTAGCAATAAAATTTTTTTAAGTCATTAAATCTTCCTTTGTCTAATTGCTAGGAGATTTTTGCTATGTTTAAGGAAGGATGATTGATGAAAGAGCCCAAAGACTAGCCTTTCTCCATGGTATCCAGGTACACATAGCAGTGGTCTTCTCTTATATGGTTGGACATGATTTAAAGAACTTAGCTAGGAATTATTCATTTAACCTAAGGTTTTCTCATAATGCCATCATTGGAAAAGTATGATCAAATTCTTCTATTATGAAGAATTGGTCTATGTGCCTCTAGTAATCACTATAAATGTTTGTAAGGATAAAATGACTAATTGCATCAGGTAGGAAAGAATCAACTTTGAGTTCTTCAAAGATTATATTCCTCTATTCATAATTTTTAAGGGTCGTGTGTGGAAGAGGTTATCACTACCAAGAAGGGAGGAGACCTTTCCTTGTATTCTTTTAATTTTCATTATTCTTATTTATTTTACACTTAAATTTACACATTCACATACATATGCATTTACTGTTTTCATTTATTTCTCATGTAGTTTAATAGTTTGATCGATTTCATATTATATGTGTTGAAGAATTTAGAATTTCAATTACGTTAATTTATGGATATGTTGTATCTATAACACTACAAAACCATATGCTCTTTGCATTTACACTTGCATTTTGAAATACACATTTATATACATAGATATAGATTTCTTTAATGATATGTTGCATTTATTGTTCTAGGAGAGCATCCAATAATTGCATTTACATTTACATTCAAGAATACATATACATACATACATACATACATACATACATATATATATATATATGTGTGTGTGTGTGTATGTATATCATTTATATTCAGTGTTCAGAAACAACCCATTAGTTTTGTACATGAATAAAAATTCATAAAATCAGATCTCCCATACATGTTTTATTGAAACCTAGGCTTGAACCTCTCATTTCACATGCTTTTCTTCACAAAACTATTGAGGACAACAGCTATACCTTCTTTATTTCTCATCCTACGCCCTATTCATGCATCCTACAATTACAACAATATCCATGGGGAATCTTACACAAGCTACGGTAATCACAAAAAGTGTAAGAGCCCCTTTATATCATGTTTGGACTACAAAACCCTCAAAAATAGGGTAACTCAGATTATGATTTGTTGGTGAGCTGTATGGACAAAATCATTAGCACCGGCTCATTCTTGGAGTCTTTTGAAAGAGAAGCAAATCAGGTGGTAGTTAAGTACAAACCTTATAGTGTCAAGGTGAATGAGGTGATCAATTTTGATTGGCCAACTGATGAAGAGTACCAGAAATGGGTAAATGTATATTTAACTGAGGAAGAGTGAAAAGGAGTAGGCTACTAATAGTTGACAAATCAGCTATTGTAGTTACAATAGATTCTAGTTTTTTTTTTGGTGATAGTCTAGGCATGGAATTCTTGAAGTTTTTTATTGTTGCATCAACCATTCTCAGCGGGCCCGATGAACAAGAAGATTCTCTGGGGAGATTGTTGTAAAAAAATTTTGGAATATCACAAGGTAGTCCAATTGGCTGGTGACACGTGTGTTTTCTAGCCTAATGCTTGTTTGCTCCTCCTTTTTCTATAAGAAGGATTTCAAGGCTAGAAGTACGGGTTAGCAAGTTAGATATTTTTGATCAAGTCTAGATGAAGTTGCAGAGCAAATTGTAAAGTCCGATGGTTTTAGGGAAAATAAAATTTAGGTTTTGAGTCATTCTGTAGTAGGATTTGAATTCATGGGGATTTGATGTTTTATGATAGTACTAGAATTTGAATTGATATGACTAATTTGAACTCATGTCTCTCCATTGTACAAGCATATCTGAATTTTGAAAAAAATGATCAAGGGTTGTTTCATTCATCTCACTATTGTGGTGTGTATGATTCTTGTTTTAGGTTTAATTCAAGGAATTAATTAAAATGCTTGAATGGGATTGTAGGTGGATATGTTTTGTATAAGGATTTGATAAGTAGTATTGGGTTAGAATACATATTGATGAGATTGTAAAGCAATTTTATCAAGGATTTTATATGTTATGTGTTAAATCTGTCATAAACCCTTAGATGCTTATAAATTTGACTCCTCCAATGGATATATGGCACTGTTCTAAGTTGTACTTATTTGTATGGTTCAGTATTTTTTTTCCTTTACCTAGATCTTGCTACAAATTGCAAATCAATGACTATCTTATACTATGAAATGTTGTTGTAGTTATCTCATGCTCCAAATATTTGATATTATTGATAAACAACCAATTCTATTTGGTATTATCCTATTATGTTGAGCTATTAAATGAGATTATCTGTTCTTGTTAATGTTTTTTATGATGATGGTGCAAAGGTTGTAAACACATTAATGGATCACCCTCCTAGGTCTTGCAAAGCCCAAAGTGTAGGAGGTCTTTCAAATCCTCATCAGTTGGTCCAGGTCCTAAGAGCTGCCCTTTATTGGAATTGGCAATTCCATAGGTAGATTAGAAGATCAACCTACTTATCATAAAAATAACCAACACCTTGCATATGTTTGTGGTGGAGGTATTAAAGAAGAATAGTATGCCTCTATTTCCATTCATTAGATCTACCTTAGCCTAGCATATGCTTGGGCTATGTCTACAATTGCTTCAAACTCATGCGATGAAGGCTATGTGTGATGAAATCCTAGACCTCAACCAAGATGTGGGTAGATTATGGGAGTTTTACCAAGACCTAAGGCTCGTGGATAGAAATGTGAAAGACTAAGCTATTTATTTTTTCTGTCTTATCTTATACCATTTTACGAGAATGGGGGTGCCAATGTACAAGAAGATCTTTGGAAACTAGGCATGAAAATTGAAGGTTAAAGAGAATGGGGGTGCCAAACTTATAGTACTCATTGCCCCTTGGTCATCAATTTTCCCTGAGTGCCCTCAACCTCATCCTCAGTGCTGGTATTAACCTCGTTTTCACTCCTCCAAACTCTTCCTTGGCACTGATATTGACCTTGTTTTCACTCCAAACTCTTCATCGGCATTGGTATTGACCTTGTTTTAACTCCAAAATCTTCCTCGATGTTGGTATTGACCTTATTTTCACTCCTCCAAACTCTTCCTCGGCGCTAATATTGACCTTGTTCTCACTCCTCCAAAATCTTTGTCGGCACTGGTATTGACCTTGTTTTAACTCCAAACTCTTCCTCGGCGCTGGCATTAACCTTTTTTTCACTACTCCAAACTCTTCCTTTGTGCTGGCATTGACCTTGTTTTCACTACTCCAAACTCTTCCTTGGCGCTGGCATTAAACTTGTTTTCACTACTCCAAACTCTTCCTCGGCGCTAGTATTGACCTTTCACTTCTCCAATTTGACGAGCTACAACTTGGTTTTGTTAGGTTTTACAGTGTGTTAATTAAGTTCAAAATTTTGGCACCATTTAGCTAGGTTTTAATATTCTACAATATAGTTAAGTATATATTAGCTATATTTTACATAATAAATAATATAATTATTAACTTATTATAATTATATATTATATTCTTTAACAAAATTATTAAATACGTATAAAATTATTATAATTAATAATTAATAATAAGTATATTTTTATATAATACAAAATATAATTAATATAATATATATTTAATATAATAGTAATATATATTAATATGAAAGAGAGAAACTAAATTTTGATTGGTTGTTTCATTTCAACAATCCAAGGATGGAATGTGTCCTTGGGGAGTTATGCTCAAGGTAGCATGCCATTTGATTAAAGATATGATAATTCTCCTTTAAGACCTCTTCAATGTACCCATTGCACACTTAAGGAGACAAAGATAAATATAGGGAAGAAAATATAGAGAGAGAGGGAGATAATGACAAACATACAAATAGAAAGGGAGACAAAGAGATAGAGAGGGGTAAGAGAGATAAAGAGATAAGGATGAATAGATAGAGATATAGGAGGGTGATTGATATATCTCTCCCCGCTCTCTATATCTCTCTATATCTCCCACTATCTATGTCACTCCCGCCTCTTCCCCCCTCTATCTATTGAGCTATCTCTCCCTCCCCCTTTCTCTCCTCATTCACTCCATCTCCCTCCAT